>OZ014554.1:22199409-22863765 GCA_963966155.1 Clivina fossor
CATAATGTAAAATTCAAAGATTTTGTTTATACGACTGTCTGCAATTAGAATCAACTTACACAAACATCAATTATAAAATTTGATGTTTCTAATGCCCGTTTTACACGACGCAACTTTCTGTGGGATTTTCTTGCGCAACAAAATTCTACAAGAAAGTTGGGCAATGAAATTGCAAAAATATATGAATGTTTTACACGATGCAAGAAAATTGCACTGCAATTTTGGTTATTTCATTCCAAGATGCCAACTAATTAAAAAAATAACTAAACGTCAAAGTATATCATAACTGTATAACCCTCAAAATAAACACACGAAACATATAAAATAAAGAAATAATTTTTATTGTAATTTATTTTTTTAATGTATGACACACCTCATAGGAAAATCAAATATAAATAAAAAAATACTGGTATTGTGCCTTTCATAATAAAAGTTGGTAAGACTGAAAGTTACTAAAAAATAACTAGAAATTGCAAGGCCATGCAATTAAATTACAGCGTGTTCTAATCCGTGCAACTTGTCGCCGCGACAAAATTGCGTGTGCAATTTCTGTATTACACGAGCAATTTTCTTGTGCAATTTTGTTGCGCAAGAAAATGCCACAGAAAGTTGCGTCGTGTAAAACGGGCATAATGGTAACAAAATAAGTAACTAGATTATATATTTTTTTAAAATCAATTTAAAAAATTGATAACATATTTCAACATTACAACATTCCATCAACCAATCACAGATCTATAAAAAATATCACGTATTTTTTCAGATTATAACCTAATTCGAAAACAGATTATAGATATTATATATCTAAATATTTCTATAGATAAATAATATTTATTGTCTAATCGCTTTGCTGTGAACTGTGATTTATACTTATAAATTCTTTTTCCAATAACAGAGATAACATCGAATTGATACATATAGAGTGAAAGTTTCATCGATTTATTTATAATTAAATTAATTCGCTTCTTATTCTCGCTGAGAAAGAATACTGACAAACAAAACCGGCTAAAATAAATAACGAAATTAAATTGTTATTTTTGACAGATTAAATGTTATCGAATATTGTCAGTTTCATTAATCTCCAAGAAGTTTTTTTTTTTTTTTGTAATAAAAATATTAACGATACATTAATGATAGTCTTATAAAGTTTCTTAAAAAGTTAATTTACTTTAAAAATGAGACAGGAACTGAAATATTTTAGTTTTATTATTATTTATTAATGAGGACCAGTTTAATAAAACGATACAGATATTTGTTTTCTATCTGGCAATATATTTTATTTTTGTTAAAATAGATTTTTTTATTATTGTGCCATTAGAATTCTATATTCCACAGCAAAAATGATTTATATTATTAGTATAGTTAATCAAGTTTTAATGCATAGAAGATTTAATATTTGTCAGCAGAAAGTAATTAAGAAATTTAAATATGCAAATTTATATTTTGTAAATATTTTTTTTATACAAAAAGTTTATTTTATTATATTTACCAAAATTTTACGAAAAATATTTTAAAATTTAAATATTTAGTACGAGAAATATGTTAATATATTTATTTCTTTAGAAGAATTTTATACTGATGTTTATTTGTTTAAATTTTTTAAATAAAAATTTGTTTAAAATGAAAATATTTAGATAAAAGTACACTGTTAAAAAAAATTCGGTAATTTTATATAAAAACCTGGGACAACTGATTTACACCAGTTTATTATGTAATATCGAACATTTTTATATTATATAGAAATAAAATAGGTATATTTTATGCAAATTTACTTACTTTTTTGGTTAAAAAACTTATATAATATGAATATGGTATATTAATTATTATTTTACTTAAAATGACAAAATTATATTATTTTTACAGAAAATTTATGTAAACCATTGTTTGGTTGAAATAATATGTATTTTTTTAAGTATGGTTTTTATGTAAAGGCAACTTTTTTACAGTTGTGTGAAAGTTACAAAAAAATTATTTGGTAAAATTCGAGAGGGAAACCACTTGTCAAATGTGGTGTACAAATCAATGAAAATCTTTGTAAAATCCTCTAAAATTTCTTAAAATTGTAGTAAAATCTTAGAAATTTCGAATAAAATCCGCAAATCAATGAAAAATCACTACAATTTTAACAATCATACTTAAAATTTGTACAATCTGGTGTACAAAATTTGAGAAAGTGTTTCTTCCCCTAGGTAAAATCAAATCTACACGGAATAGCTGCTGATAAATAATATAAATTTTGTATATGAAATAATAGAATATTATGTTACAAGGAGTAGAAATTCTTTATTGTGTTGAGCCCAGATACTTACTTACGGTTGAGGCAGAGCCGAGGTTATGCAATCTGAACGAAACATAATAAAAAGAACATTCTGTTTCGAGTTACATACATATGCTGCTTTTTCTTCAAGCGTTTCAAAAAAATATACACAAATACATACCAAATAACCTTAACATTACCAACAGTTGTAGAACATTATATTTGTTATGTGATTTGTGTCAATTAATGTTTCTTTGGTCGAATATGCAATTTCTGATAAATCTGGCGGGTGTACATTGCATTTCGTGTACTTATTCTCACATTTTCAATAATTATATTCAAATTCAAGCAAAAATAAACACTGCAATTGCCACTATGATGTCAGGTTAAGACTTTGTAATCATGTTTAGTGCTATAACCATAGTAGTAAGTAAGTACTTACTGTATAATAATGTTTACATTATTGTACTCGTAAGAAAATGATCTTTTTCTACATAGGCAATATAAAGATTAAAATTTCGTTTTTGAATTAGCATTTGGTATAAATATTACAATCCAATCATGAAATTGCCTAGTTTATGAAATAGATTTTTCACTTTTTCTTGACTACAATTTAAAAAATCAAATTATTTACGTGTATTAATTTTCTCTAAACAGCAACTAACCTTTTCGCCTAATCTATGCAGCAGTAAGCCTCAACACATTTTTCATGTGTATGAAATGGTTAACCAGTTTCCGAATTGGGCAAAATTTTGTCCATTGAGCAATTTCATATAGATAATGAATCAAACTTTTATTATTAAATTTTGGAGTAAAGTAAAACTTTTAATAAAGTACAAAATTTTTAATTTAGTCAATCTTATATTTATTTTCATTTTATTTATAATAAAAAAAAATATTGTTGACAGAAGAAAAAAGTACGTGAAGCAATAAATTTCGTCTCTTTCTTCATAACAACAATAATTTTCCGTCGAAAAAAACTGTTCCAACTGAAAAAGCTGCAGCATAAATCTTTCCTCGCTTCATTTGATCATTTGTAACTGCATTTATATTTTTTATTCGCGAAATCCCGTGACATTTACGGTAAATCTTAAATTAGCTCTGAACAAGAACAAAACGCAAAAGAAAACTTAATGCACTCAAAGAAATAATAAAAAAAAAAAACAATATTGCATCAGGTAATAAAAACAAATTGCCCTTTTATGTTCGAGCTTAACGCGCCGCAACTCATAACAATTTGTGCCGACTGACGTTCATTTGTGTTTGTGCATTACAGTCTTTCAATTCCACTGCCCATAAAAAAGAATTCGAGAGAGAAAATTTCATCCGTGGAAAAACACTGTAAAATTTAGGTAAATTTATCGTAAAAAAAAAATGAAAAAAATATTTTCTTCAAAAGAAACTAATAATCATTTCAAAATAAACAGAAAATTAACTAAAAAATATAATTTCATTTTGTTTAACATCATGAAAATAATTAACTTATATACGACAAGTAATTTTATTCGTTAATTTATACAACTTTTTTTCAGAGTGTTAATGAACACATTTTATTATCTACTACATAAACTAGTTGTCAACAAATTATAAATAAAATAACTATTAAAAATAAATAATTATCACTTTAACTGACAATTTTAATTGTACGATATCAGAGCTGCATTGTAAAAAAGTTGCTATTTTACATGAAAACCATAGTAAAAAAAATTATATATACGTACATACATACATACATAAATACATACATACATACACACACAATCACGCCATGTACCCAAAAGGGTGTGGCACAAACTCTTTTCATCATTCCGAAATTAGTTGCCTCCAAACATTCCTATCCAAACAAGCAACTTTCGCTTCATCCACAATCATAATTCCTCTCATACATGCTCTTTAATTCCTACTACTTGGAAACTTTCGCTCACGCAAAACACTCTCAATCGTACCACTCCAACTACTCATCGGACGTCCACGCAAACGTATACCATCAAAATCATTCAAATAAATCTTTTTAACCACGATGGTTTACATAAATTTACTGTAAAAATAAAATTTAAGTAAAATTATTAATTTACTATATTACATGTTTTTTTTTACCGAGTAAGTAAACTTACATAAAATATCCGTATTTATATTTACATAATGTAAAAAATTTTCTGTGACATCTGTAATTTTACATATTAAATTGGTGTAAATTAGTTGCCCCAGGTTTTTATGCAAAATTACCGAATAGTCAAATTTACAATTCCAAATTTTCATTAAAAAAATTACTATTTCAAAAGAAATTGTAGTTTTACAAGTTTAAAGGTATAAGAATTTTTTAAACACAAAAATAAATAGTTTTTATGAATTGTCTAAGCATTTTTGGTATAAATTAAGTTTTTTCCAAGTAATTTAAGCCTTTTATAAAATGTATCAAGTCCTTTTTGAAATGCATTAAATCTTTTCGAAATGAGTTAAGTCGTGTCCATGTTAATTAAGCTACATATAATTTCAGTTAATTTTACGAGTATATATTAAAATACTTAAACCATATAAATTTTTTTTGAAACTTAAATTCAATTCTTCAAAATCAATTAAATCATTATTTAAATTAAAATTCCTTGACTAGTCTAGGTTATATAATAATTGAGGAGCTAGGAAAACTAAGCCATTTTTTAAAACTACACTGTAAAAAATTGATGTAAAATTACATATTCTATGAATATATATGTCAGATAAAAAGGAAATATTACCTCAATTATCATAGTAAAAATCACAACATGCTTCTTTTTTACTGTTAATAGTTATATAAAATTACAAAAATATATGTTATATTAAAATAAAAAGGCTTTAGGATATAGTTCTGTATCTGTATTAATTTTTATTAATAATAATCGACGTTTTGACGTACTCAACGTACATAAAAATTAATACAGAACTATATACTAAACCCGTTTTATTTTAATATAATGATTTCTGAAAGATTTTGTATTATATTTATATTGTATTTTTAACTGTGTAGAACTAAAAATTTATTATTAAAGCAAAAATCAGCTAAGTGACAGAGCATTAGTAGTTCAAAGAAGAAAACTGAAGTTTCAGCTTATGTTCTCGTATATTTTACATTAAGTTTTTAAACTTGAAATTATAACCTTAATTATTATAACTATTTCAGTTTCAATTTGATTTTTATTTATTCACATTAAATTTGTTCAACATTTCGACATTACAGAATCATTAAGATAGTTTAAAGAGTTTTTTAATTTTTACTTTTTATTATAAAAAACATTTCTGCTTTAAAGTAATTTAACAAAATAAATGAATGTTTCAAAATGCTTTAAATCTTTTTGAAAGTATCCTCAAGACCATTTTAGTAATCAAATTTTATTCCTGTATGTATACTTACTTTATTCGCATTGTGACCGGTTAACTATTTATCCAAAGTACATCCGATGCAAAGCCACACAAAATTCACCAGTCACTTTTTAATCCGCATTGCCACTTAGGTGCGCGCGGATAATATGATCACAATAAAACAATTGCTGGCGCGCGCGAGTTCAAAACACAATTCAAGCACAGCTGAAGAAAATAGCTGACGATCGCGAGCGAAACAGCGCAACACCCGTGATCCGTGGTGTGGCGAGCCGAGATGTACGCTTGTTAACTGCGCAAGCGACCCGTTGCGACTGCGGCATTTGGGTAAACGGCGAGGCACCCAGTGGTCGAACCACTCTTTTGCCCGTGTGTGTGTCTGTGTGTGTGTGTGTGGAGTTTGCGCTGATGTTGCTCCGGTTGGGAGAACAAGATCAGCTCTTTTGTGGATTGCCGAAATAAAAAAAGAAATATGCTACAGGGATAGGGTTGTCCGGATGGAAAGTGGTCATTGGATAGTTTTGAGCTTCTGGGGTTTAGCAGTTTAGTGCCCCGGAGATAAGTTATTAGGGTTTAATTAGAGGATGGGTTTGATCGTTTGGTGATTATGAAGAAAAGTTATGATTGTGTTTTTTTGTTGATAGGATATAATGAGGTTCTATTTTAAGTGATTTAATTACTAAGAATAAATTTAAGATTAACAGATATCGATATTTTATTAATTTTGATTGCAATTAACAAAAAAAAATTAAAACTGTTTAACACCATATATTTTTATTTAAGCAAATTATTTATTTAAGATTATTTATCAGTACCTTTACTTTTTATAGGTATACACGAAAAATTAAATGAAATGAATTTACACACTGTCTAAACAAAATTCGGTAATTTTACATAAAAACTCGGAGCATTTGATTTACACCAGTTTAATAATAATAATTTTTATATAACATGAATGTAAAATAAGTATATTTTATGTAAATTAAATTACTTTTTCGGTAAAAAACATATATAATACCGTAAATTGATTATTTTACTTAAAATTACAAAATTATATTATTTTTACAGAAAATTTATCGTTTTGCTGAAATAATAGGTACGGTTTTTATGTAAAATGGCAACTTTTTTTACGTTGCATACTTATATAAGAACTACTACTGAACGTATACCAAAACATCGATTGTTAATTAAAATTTATACAGAACTTAATTTTGAAGTCGTTTTATTTTGTCAATAGTTTTATTTCATGAACATATTTTTTTTATTATTGAAAAATCTAACTTTGTTTTGAAATTAGCTAAGTTCAGTGCAGTATAAGACCCCGCTTAACGCTCATCCGCTTAGCGCTGTTTCGGTTTAACGCTTTTTTTTTGGAATTGTGTATTCAGCTGAATTTAGCCACTATAACGGAAATTATGGACCAATTTATTGAAAACACTGATTTTGATAGGAGTTCAAAGGCAAGACGGGGTGTCATGGATGCCTTGTTCACTTATTGACAACTTCTTACAGAGCGCAAAAGAAAAACGCGAATGACATTAGATACCTTCTTGATAAAAAGGCAGAAAATTGGAAATGCAGAAGAATCTGAATGATCTCAAACATAAATGACTTAGAATTTTATTTACATATTTTTATACTCGTATATCCATTATGTTATGTTATGTTTCTATATTTGTAAGAAATAAGTCTTTGTTATAAAAAATATATTTAATGAACTTAAGTAAGAAAATATCTGAACAATTTTCAAATTTTCTACCCCCTATTTTTCTTTAACCCCATTATTTACATGATAAGATGACCTCGTTTAACGCTGTTTCGTATAACGCTTTACTTTGATGGAACGGGGTCTTACTGTATCTAGAATTTTTGAAAATGTCTATACATTTCAGATTTATATTATAAAATTTTATATATTTGTTAATAATAATATTCAATTTTTAATGCATAAAATTTATTTTACGCGTTCTATTTTATTTCACAATTTTATTAAAGCCACATATAATATTCCCTGTCTTTTTATGTTGCTACTTTACAATTTTATTAACGTCGTAAAATCTTTTGTTAAATGGTAATTGTTTATAACCGAGACATAAATATTTGCAGCACAACGATATATTGAATATTGAAATGTATTTTCAATTTACTACCTTCTATTATTCACTGACACAGATTATTATATATATATTTTTTTTTAATAAATAAAATTTCTTTTAGATTGTTTCAATTTAAATTAATCAATGACAAGAAATTTTAAATCTTATTTCTCTTGTTAATGATTAGTTGTTAGTTGACATTCTCGGTAATTATTGTTATTAACTACGATAAAATATCGTTAAAAATTTCGCCTAATTAGAAACGAAAAATAAATCAGTTACACTCTATAAATCTTTACATCTGTTGAGTTTCATTTGTTTAATAATATTTAGTTATTGGCTTTTGTTTTATATATTCTTGTTTTTGTTTTGTACTTTCCAGTTATTATTTTGCGATTTTTGCACTATAAACCTTTCTTTGTTTAAAATGATATCAGTATTTATAATATAGGTTATTTGGTTTTAGAAATATATTGTTTATTTTTGTTATTGATAATTTTTATTAATCGGAAACTTGGAAATTATAACATTAGTTATATAGGAAATGTATTGTTCCGCTATTTGTGCAGTTAGTATTTTGTTTTAGACAAAAAAAAATGTAAATTTTGCTTAGCAAACATGTAAAAATAATAAAATGTTTAAATAAAAAGATTAATAAAAAATTTGACGTAATTTAGTAATTTAGTTATTAAGTTAATTAGTAAATTTTGCTTAGCAAACATGTAGAAATAATGAAATGTTTAAATAAAATAAAAAAATAATCATATTTTTAACATAGTAAAAAATAAATAATAAGTAATAGACGGATTTCAGTCAATTATATATTTTTATTATCTTCTATGCGAACGTCTCGACAATCACTATTGCCTTCTTCAGGGCTACCAGAATATATTTAGTTGATATTACGTGTGTGTGAAACATAATTAGTATTTAATATTTTGTAAAGCAATATATATTACTTGGTCAGGAAATTAAAATTATCAAATTTTAGTAATAAAAAAAAATAAAATTTGATAATTAAAATATATTCTGCTAGCCCTGAAGTGATTGCCGAAACATTGGCATAGAAGATAATAAAAATATATAACTGACTGAAATTCGTTTATTCTTATAATTGATAAAAATTATATTAGTCGATTATTTTTTTATATAATATTAAAAAAATCTTTCAGAACTCATTATATGAAAATAAACGGCTTCAGTTTTGATGAAGATGTACGTTGAGTTTGTCGAATCTTCGATTATTACTAATTATTAATACAGAACTATAACCTAAAACAGTTTTATTTTATTAAAAAATTATTAAATTTTTGTTGACTTTTTTTTATTGAAAAATTTAGAAACACAGGTAGACGTAGACTAGTGGTAGCGTGTTGGACTCTGGCCTCAAAGGTTCGAGTTGTATGGAAGTGTCTTTTTATATTATACTATGTAATAGTTACATAAATTACTATTATTTAGTAAATAAAATTATTTATATATATTTTTTTGCAAATCAGAAATGATCCCATTACCACAAAAACGAAAACAACATTTTTTTTTCTCAAAACCAAATTTAAGTGCGTTAAAACATCAAAAATTTACTGCGAAGGTTTCGTATTTCATTCTAAACATGAGAATATTTATAATAATAACAGCGAGACTCATTTTGAAAAGTGGTTGAATTAAAAAAACTAGCCGTAATCGTAATGATAATCACAGACGTATCACAAACAATTTTTGTCAATTATCTTTAATGGCCTTACTGCTTTTTATTCAGCAAACACCACACATCTACACATCACAATAACACGATTCACAACATTAAAATATTATATAGAATTATTAGAAATTCTGCTTGAAATGGAGATAAAAATGCGTTTCGGATTTGAAATTATTATTATCGTAATTTAAAATACGGAAATACGGAGAGTATTATATATTTTGTCGTTTAAGTTCAGTGGCGTAACTAGTGGATACGAAACCCTGCAATCCGAACAGACCTTAAAGGAAATTTTTTTTATCAATTGTATTATATCATATATATTATATAGTGTATTAAAATAAAAATGATTACAAACTTTGGGGACATATAGTATATTAAAATTTAACTCAAATAGTTTTAATAAACATGTTTCTATGTTCTGTTGCTTACTGTAAATGCCATTTGTATCAGTTTTCCTGTTGAAAACGGATGTTGAGTTCGTCGAAACGCCGATTATTAATAAATATTAATACAGACCTTAAACCTAAAGCAGTTTTATTCGTTGTTAATTATTTTATTAATGAAATATCAGAAGCGATTGGAATTAAATGCAGTGTAATTAAGGAATTTATTGCGTTTAGTACTGCGACAGAATCGATTAAATGTAATGTTTCTTGATCTGTAGGAAATTTATAGAATCACAGAATCGTTATATTTTGATTATTTGTTAATTGAATACGAAAATCAATTATTTATATCAATGATTTAAGTTTTAATACATCAATAGCTCAATCTTTTACCTATAAATTAAACCTTTTTTTGTAACTCAAACTTTTTTCCTAAATCAAGCTCTTTTCCAGCAAATTAAGCTCTTTCCACGTAAAGTATCACTTCTGCATGCAAATTATGCTTTATACTGCATATAAAAGACTTAAATAATAACATATAATACTTTTTCAAACGTTTTCAAATTTTTCAAAATGAATTAATTCATCATTAAAGCCTTTATCAGATAATTTTATACCAAAAGAAAACTGTTGTGGTCACCACAGAACCGGTCGTTATCGAATTAAATAAATTTATGGAATAGAAAAATTTGTATAACAGCAACTACTGTAGTCATGGTAACTAAAAACAAAACTGTCTGGACACAAATGTGCTACCTGTTAACAGAATTATGTATATCAAAAATATAAAAAATTATAAAAAAATTATTTAGCCGTATCGACAAATGTTCAAAATAAAAGTTGTTAGTAAGAACTTATTTAGCAACTTTTGTTAAATAAATTTTTTCGAAATATATTTCTATTACGAAATATTCGTAAAATACATAAAAGTGACATCAGTAAATTACCACTTCCGATTGGCAGAACTTTACCAATAGTTGATCAAATTGAGATATAATAATAAAATATGAAATTTTATTACAATCCGTTCAGTCGAATTTTCTCTATATGTATCCATAGACCGACAGACGGACATCACACTAAAAACAATTGATTCGTGTTACTATAAGCCTAATTCATGCTTATCTGAAAAAATCTCGATATGTAAATTTTTTATTATTATAATACCTCCCTTATGATATGTGATATGCCGATCGGTAAAAATAAAAATTACATGTAAACAATAAACAAAAAATAGCTTTGAAACGATTTATTCATGCTTATTAAGTTTTTTCGACTTTAAATTTGATTTAATATATGCCTCTAAGGTTTGTGATAATTTTTAAACAACTCGTATATTAGCACGCGTTCTCAATTCATTTGTCGTGGTTTTTCTGAATAATATACTGCCCAGTAGCAATGTCATATAAGGACGGGGTTAACACTATGTTAACACTCAGTTAACACTATGAGTTAATTAATTTTGATTAATTTTAGTAATACAAGTTATCTCTGCTTAGTTTAATGCCAAATCTTTGTTTTTTTATAATCTAATGTGGTAGCTGCAGTGTTTAAGAAGCTTATTTTTCTACACGCTCGGGTCACTAAATAAATTCTGTTGTATTTTTTAGTAATTTTAGTCCGTATTCTCACGTCATTTTTAAAAGTAATTTTTATCAAAATTACTTTTGACGTTTACTTAAAATTACTTATTGATGAATTTTAATTAGTGTATTTGAATTTTATAAACGAAAAATGAGTGCTGTGGAAATGAGATTTTTACGTGGGGTATGTGGTGTAAATAGGAGAGATCGGGTAAGAAATAGATTAGTGTATGATGAGTGTGAAATTGAAAAAAATGTTGTAGCAAATGTTGGTTTTAGTCAATTAAGATGGTTCGGACATGTTGAGCGAATGTCTAATGAACGTTTGGTTAAAAAGATTTATTTGAATGATTTTGATGGTATACGTTTGCGTGGACGTCCGATGAGTAGTTGGAGTGGTATGATTGAGAGTGTTTTGCGTGAGCGAAAGTTTCCAAGTAGTAGGAATAAAAGAACATGTATGAGAGGAATTATGAATGTGGATGAAGCGAAAATTGCTTGTTTGGATAGGAATGTTTGGAGGCGACTGATTTCGGGATGATGAAAAGAGTTTGTGCCACACCCTTTTGGGTACATGGCGTGATTGTGTATGTATGTATGTATGTGGGTATGAATTTTATAATATTAGATATAAAAAAATATATCAGAAATAGAAATACGCTTCATATTTGATAACAGGTAAAAGTAAAAATTTATTTTAAACTGAAAAATAAAAGCACTTTTTTATAAACAAAAAAGTATATTTAAATTTTGCAGGAAAGGAAACATTTTAGATTTTGTGCGGGAGTTGAAAATGAACAGTTACGCCACTGATAAAGTTGTTCTAATGTTTGTAAATGTAATATTTATAGTTTCTAAGTATTACTGACGTATAAACTTGTACATTCATAAAGGTATTTAAAAATTTTTCGATGCTAATGGACTCTCTGGTGCACATATTTTGTACTTCTCCGGATAAAATATTTAAGTTATATCTAGATACATGTGCGTTCTGTGTATGTTATTAATTATTATATCTTGTAATTAATTTTCATTTATTAATGTGTATCGAGAAGCATTTATTATTTTAATTATTAATGTCATCATCATCATATTTGGTACGACTGCCCTAAGATAGCCTTGACCGCAAGTACGAAGTACTTGTTCCGTAATCATTCATTTAAACATCTTTCAAAACTGCAAGTTGTGCGTTCGCATAGAGCAGCGACGAGTTCCGCCCAATAATCGAAACTACTGATATTTTTAAAACAAGTGGTTGATCAAACTGAAGTGTTCGATTCTGTTTAATAAATGGTTGATCTTGTGAAATTTTTTTGTAGCATTACTTACAAGAGAATTGCTCTTAGCTTTACAATATGAATGGTTTCTAATGAACAAAAATATTTTCTTTCTATTCTATACAGGTTATTAGCTAAATTAAGTAAAGTACATTCACATATCTTATTTTAATTTTAATTAAAAAAAAAACTTTTTTGACTACAAGATATATTGTTGATATCAGTCAGTTTCTGTAATTCCTAGGTTGAACATATGGGCTATATTCTCCAGAAGTTGAACATTAAATTCTTAATAATTTTTTACTTGCATTGTTAATGGTGTTAGTCGTTAGCCCACAGCCAAGCAAGGAATTTACAGCTTATAGTGGGTTCCGAATCACTCAGTGGTACAGTGGTACAAAGTTCTAATATCAGAAATAATATTTAATTAAATTTTTGGTGTGAGTGCGGCACGAACAAGGGACCTTTAGAGTCTGAGTCCAACACATTAAACATTAACATTCAGTAATGCTTCTATTAATTTTATTATGTAATTTTATTATTAATTTTATTATGTAATTTTATTATTAATAATTAAAAATTATTGCAATAGTAAATTATTTTAATTTTTTTATATATACATTTTTAAATATTAGATTTATTTCCGTATCCATAAATTAACTTTTTATTCCGTAAATTTTTTTTCTGCACGACATTACGACTAAACAAACAATAAATCAAAGAAATAATTATAAAAATCTTGTACACCCGCGGAAAATGAAATATGAGTTTAAATTTACTACATTTATTCAATTTATTTTACTACTATTAATTAATAAAATAAATTATGTAGTCTTAAAATATTTAACATGAAATTAATCAAGTATAAATTAATTTTAATTCATTAAAAAAAAAAGATGAGTAAATTTATATTTAAAATATAAAAGCTTTTGGATTTGGTTCTGTATTAATTTTAATTGAAAATAGACGTTTCAACGTACTCTATGTACATCATTATCAGGATATATGATACAAATAACATATATAATAAATAAACAGAACAAGAAATAAGTTACCGGGTAACAAAATTACTAAATTAGTAATTTATATTTGTTTTCTATAATTGTACGTTTTGAATAAATATATACACACAGACTTATTACTAGTAAAGTCTGGCACTTTTACTAAAGATAAATCGCACATTACCATTGTTTAAAATAGTCCTTAGAGGCATATTACTATTGTATACTTTAGTTTTTATTATATGGCTTTAGGTAATAATAATTTTTTTATAACTTTTATTTTATTGGAGAAATTCATTTACTTATTGCCTTTTAAATGAAGTCTTAAACGTTAAACTCAAATGCCGATAAAGATTTATAATGCTTGTATTGAATTTTTATTATTATTTTTTTTAATTCTGTAATCAATGTTTAGTTTTTATCGATGAAATTTGAGAAAAACAAAGTGATGAAATTTTTATTTGATGTTCTTTTGTTTTATGGTATTTGATTGACAACATATTCTGAAAATAATCTGATGTTGTCAAAACATTACTTTTTCCAAAATCTCAAAGCTGTTTTATTTTATATGTATTAAATTTACTTTTAATTTGATTCTAAATTGGTAATAAAAAAATAGTGAATAAGTTAACAAAAATTTAATAATTCTTTAATTAAATAAATTGGTTTTAGGTTATAGTTCTGTATTAATGTTTATTAATAGGTAATCGTCGTTTCGACGAACTCAATGTACGTCTTCATCAGGAAGAAAGATACAAATGACATTATCAGTAAATAAACAGAACATAGAAACAGGTTACTAGGTAACAAAATACGCAACTAAATCATTAAATTTATAAATTTTTAATTAAAGGAAGTCAACTTTTATTTAAATCAGTGCCTGTACACTGATTGATGTTATCTTTTTCTTTATAAATTTCTATTGCTTCCCATATCAATCTGCTGGTACTTATTTTGTTACTTAGTAACTTGTTTCTATGTTCTATTTATTTACTGTAAATGTTATTTGTGTTTTTTTTTCTGATGAAGACGTACGTTGAGTTTATCGAAGCGTCGATTATTAATAAATAATAATACAGAAATATAACCTAAAGCCGTTTTATAATAATAATAATAAGTTTATTGATTTAGCATATGCTAATAAAGATATTACAGAATTAATACAAATTATTATTGATAAATGTAAAATTAATTTTTTAATGTTTTAAAAACGATTAGTTTTTCAATTTTGCTAAAATTCCAAACATATACGCCACTGTTTTAATTTCATTTTATCTGAAGACGCAAAACGAATCTGGTTCAACGCCAGGGTTGGTTATTAGGGTTCTATCACACAGCCCCCCAGGTGTTTCTTTTGTCCGTGGTTCCAATGCTAACCCAGTACCGGAGCGAACCCTTGCAGGGGCACATCAATCAGATTCGCGCGCATGCAGAATATGAGGCTAATTTGTTATGCGAAGAATAGAACTTGTTAGAATAAAAGAGGCACAATTGGATTTACATGCCGCACATGAATGCGTTTTTTATATATATACTGACGAATAGTATAATACAAATGATAGATCGTACCTTATGTAGAAATGGAGAGAGGTATATTATATATTTTTTTTTTGTTGGGACATTAAATCAAGTACTTGTAATATTGTGTATTAACTTTTATTTCGGTTTCCAAATGATGTTATTGTTTGATATTTGAATTTTATAAAGAAATAGTTAATTTAACAAGATTTGAAGCATATGGGTAAACCCATTAATAGACCACTTTGACATCATTAATTGGCAATAATATAATTTTTGTGAATACTTAAAGAATATTTTGTAAAAAATGGACTAATTTTGATTTTTTTTAAATTTTGGTTCGAAACAATGAACTGTAGTAAAATTATATAATTTATATGGGCATTAGAAGAATCTTTTGTGAAAATTTAATTAAAATTGAATAAATAATGCAGCCAAAATAATTTTTTTTTAATTTTTTGTCGGAAACTCGGCAACACTATATTTTACTAGAATTATATAATTTATGTGGGCACTAGAAGAATCTTTTATGAAAATGTGATTAAAATCGAATAAATAATGTAGCCATAATGAAATTTTAAAAATTTTAGTAACTTTTTTCTCGGAAAGTTGATAACACTGAAAAAATATAAATCCACATGCTTATTTTGGGCACTAACTAAACATACCCTGAAAATTTGGTACGAATCAGACGAATTGTCTAGGAGGGATGTAATCACAAAAAATGTAACCACAAAAATTTAATCTCAAAAAAATATAGGTACTAACGAAACTATTATTAAAAATAAATCGCAATTAAAATATTCGTATTTAGTTGCACTACTTATAGCCAAAACAAAAAAATGGTATAATTATCTATATTGTAATAATACTCAGATTTTGTATTTTTTCCGAAATTTCACAAGTTACTCAGTCATTGAATCGGCTTGTTAGGCTATGCATTTATCTATCTATATTGTAGATAATTATAACACCGTATGCGTATATACAAAAAATAAGCTGCAATCGATAATCGTATTTTGATAAGAAAGCAGCGGGAGCAATGAACGCATTCCGTTCCCACAAAAAAGTACCGGAACAACGCGACGTTCCGGCCCTATGGTAACATTGGATTTAACAACAATTTAAGCAACTTGCTCTAGATGTATTTCCTATATAGAGGACACAGTTTGAATTAATTTGTTATCTTTTTTATACTTACACGGTACAACTATTACTATTCTTTTCTATTAATAAAAATATGTAGTGACCGATTACTTAGAAAATACAGTTATTCGTCTAAATAATTATTCGGTATATCATTATTTTTAATATCCTATACTGTTACATATAATGGTTCATTTAATAAATTCTCTAGTATCAAAAAAAAAATAATACTATTAAAACGCAATCCATTATTATATCTCTAGTAACAGTAACATTGCTTAATATCAATGATTAAAGCTTTTCCATCGAGAATAAAACTAGTTTAAAATACTTTTTCATCCTTGTGTAAATCCATTGTCAAGCACATGTAATCTAGTTGAAAAATCAGCAATAACACTGCCCTAATATTATCCCTTCAACCTATAGATCAGACTTCAAAAGGGACATAGAGGAAAATGTTGCAGAAAAAGCAAGCCGCCCCTGTATTTTTGGGGGCATTCAATACAAATCGTAGCTACAAAAGGTTTGATGATAGGTTTTTTTTTTTGTATTATGGCCCTGTGCTTGTTCGGAGTCCCTCAAAAGGGGCTCATTTGTCTAATGCCTTCTTGAGTCAAAGGTACCGATGATTTTTGTACCTTTTGGTCAGACTGGCACCGGTAGAAAAAATATATGTGTATGGTTTTTGTGAAAAGACCGACACACACTCACCGATACACAGGTGTAAGATTTGTAATATTTGTACCTTGAAAGAAGTGGAAACTGTAAATGTTAGTAAATCATTCGGATTTTAACGCAAGATGGTGCTAGTGTTCGCAGTTGTAATGGCTAAGTGAAGAATAATGAGACTTTATACAGTGAGTTTTATGGAAATGGGAAACATGGGCTATAAGTGTTTTTTTAGAACACAGTTTATTTTATTTTTGAATTACAATATACAACGCAAAATGTGTCTATCTATTGTTTTCGTCTTTATAATAAACTTAAAAACTACTGCATCAATTTATAAATGTCATTTATGTCAGTAGTGTAATTTTTTATTGTTTAGTTGTAGAAAAAGTATAGTATTCTACAGATATGTTATGATTATGACTATTACGAGTTGTAGTTCATACATAGAAATGTGATAAGTGCAAAAAAATTTATTTCATTTTTTATTGACTTTTTTCTAAATATTACGAGAATAAATAATTATAATTAATTTTTACATTGATTCTCTATTGTATTACGTAACTAGCAGGTGGCAAAATGTATTCAAGTTTTTATTTAGTTTCAAACGATTTTATATTATGATTGCGGATAGTTACTCTGAAGTATCAACATCTAATTACTAATATAAACAAATAAAAACTAATAAAAACATTCAGTTTTAAGTTTCACAGTTTTATTGGTCAATTTCATCAGTTAAGTCATTATCATTCCTTCTGATGATAGCTTAACTGCCGAAATTGGTCAATAAAGGATTTTTAATAAAATTGTGAAACTTAAAAGAAAAGCTAAAGTTGCTTGTTTGAATAGGGATGTTTGGAGGACACTTATTTCGGGATAGTGAAAAGAGTTTGTGCCACACCCTTTTGGGTATATGGCGTGATACTGTATGAATGTATGTATGTGAAACTTAAAACTGAATGTTTTTATTAATTTTTTATTTGTTTATACATTATGAAATTATTTCACCGATTACCAACATCATTTTCAATTGAAGTTATTAATTACTAACTTTCGTTGAAAATTTGATGTTAAACTAACAAGTTGATATTTAATTGCATGTAGTTATCCACAAGTAATGAACCCTAGAGGTAAATCTTTAAATTTTTTTCTCTTTCTAAAACACATTCTTATATTGTTTAGCATCATTAACGAGTAAAAATAATCGCAAATTAAAAAATCTATATACATATTTTTATTTAATAAATTATGCAATTCAAACTGACAGAAAATAAAATCTTTAAATATTTTTACAAAAATTATATATTTGTATTTTTCATTAGCACCTATTTTATTTATGTGATAGAAATAGAAAAAAAATTAACGAAATGAGTAAATTTATGTTATTTAAAAAAAATTAAGCTTATAAATTCTATAGATTAATGTACTCGTAGTACAAATTTTATGTGCTTAGCTAAATTTACCCTAAAATTATTTACATTATTTTTTGAAACTTTTTTTATGCTTCTTATTAATGAATATTAAAAAAAATATATATGTCTCATCTTCTTAATTACTTAATAAACTTATTCGTCAAATAAATGTTTTTCTCAAAAATCATTCTCTTGTGATTAATGACATAATTTATTTCGGTACTTAGTATAACAATAATATAGCAAAATGCTATACAAAAACCATAAATACATATAATATTTTACAAAATTTGTATAATAATGTGAATTATTTTTCTCAAGGCCGATTTAATATAAAAACATATAGTAGTACAATTTATTATATGGCTAACTATTCCACATCTTTAAACGATAAATATCTTGGTCCTTATTCTATTTTTCTATCCGAACAACTTAGCAAGAAATCTGAGAGTTTCCAAACTCGTCGGACACACTGTATTTTTTCATTTTGTAGTTTTATTTTTTTTGTTGTTGTTGTGCCGCTACGTAAATCTGTCGCTATGAATTATGTCGGAAATAATTTAAATACACAACTAATTGTGTGGAAATTTAATGGAAAATATTTGGACTTTTAAGTCGGTTTGACATCTAAAACGTTCATAAATTGATTATTAATTGTGTAGAAGAAAAGAAGAAACATGTAGGTTCCTTCATGTGTGAAATAGATATCCTATAGAACTAAGAAGTTATTTTGATATTTCATAGTTATTTATTAATTTATGAATATTTATATGTGTAATGGGCTTGTCGTTTCAATTGTTATATTCAAATTTCTGACGTTTATTGCATCATGCTTGGAAATTTATAATTGAAAATACCGTTAATTAACCGAGTTTTACAACAATAATTATTTGAATAATTTTAATTTTATCTAATGGTAGTTTTTGTGAAACAAATTGCATTTAAATAAATCCTAAATTCATGTAGGATCTGTATGGTATTTATTTTTAACGATGATACAGAATACAGATTTCAAGCTAGTCACCTTACCACGTTTTCTGTAAGACTTGACAAGGTAAAAAATAGGCAAAAATCTTCATAAACATAAATATTTAAAGAGAGCATTTACATAAATATTTTGAGTAAATGATTTAAAAATGATGATAATAAAAATGATGATAAGTTAATGATGCAAAAAAATTAATAGCTTCTATGAAAAATATTCTGAATGTGAACGAAACGCAAGTTGTTTATCGGGACTGGAAAATTTTCCTGAAGAATGTTCATGCATAGTGAACCGAAACGTTAGATTTTTAATAAATCTGTAACAGATTTTAAATCTAAATCCCCTTTTTCCATTAAAAATAATGAGTTTTAAAAAGTTTTTTACTTTGTTAATAAAACATGAATTGACTAATGAATTTAATTCGTTCTACGTACCATAAAGTCATATATTCACTTAGAAATTATGATAAATATTAATAAAAACAATTGAAGCATCTAATAAAATAATATACATTAAAATAACTAAGTAAATCTATGTTTCAAAGGAAAATTATTTATAATAAATAAGTTGATTGACAAATTTGAATTTGCTCGTCGTTACGTATTAGTGTATCAAAACAACGTATTTTATTTGAATATTTATATTATTTGTGATTAGCTGGTAACAATATATCAATGATAAGACTATTGTTTTTATTTGCTGTCATATCCATAATTATATAATTTCTATTCCGATTGTGTATTTTTATTAATATCCATCAAAGGTGGAGTCCTAATACAAAAAAAAAACACTGTGTAATTTCGTAATATTTGATGTACACATCATGTATTAATATTTTCTCTTCACGGCACATGTACGATGTACGTACATATATAAGTATATATATTTCCCCTGTAAACAATTCGTTTAATTCGTGGTAGAGGCTGGCTTTATCACCTTCACAAAACAGAAAAACCACACCTTGACGCAAAGGCAAGACATAGACATTTTGTAGGTACATATAGGTGTTTGTCTTGTGCGGAGAGGCTCTGGAAAGCCTAATGTTTATAGATGCAAACAAACAACAGGTATTGTTTTCCGAAGCGAACAAACGTTCCGGTCCAATAACTAATAAGTCAGTGTCTCACCGGCTCAGGTGTCGTAATGATTGCAATGACGCGACTGAACACAGACAGCGTCCGACATCTTTGTCCAATAAGAAACAAAAAATAGAAATAGGTTATGTACTTATGTGCGTTTAGTATTTTCAGAAATGTCCAATATATTTGGTAAATATATACGTTATTGTTCTTTTAAATATTGAAAAATGAGATATTAGAGAGATATTTTGTTAACACGTGCGATAATATGTTCAACGATATTTGAATAACGCAAACGTTTTTAACGGAATTTAAAATGTGAATATTGTGGTAATTACATTACGTTACATCTAAGTTCCGAAATAATCTCCTAGTTAGTTGGAATTCCAATTTAACATCGTTCGCTGACATGTCATCAAGCTTAAATTTTCTTGTTCCTTCGTTTAAGGGGAGGTTCTCATCTAAATGACTAAAAAGTATGCAAAGTTTGGAAATTTTTTATTCGCAAATGAAAAACATAGAAGGAAACGGTTTGGGGATTCGAAAAAATGTTATTTTGGTCTTTATTTTAAATAAAACGACAATTTTTGAAAATAAAGACCAAAATAACATTTCAGATGATTTAAAAACAAAAGTAAATTAAGTACAAGAATGAATTACAAACTAAACTTGTTGACTATGAAATTAGTCCATCATAAAAAATATATAATTAAATACACATAGTATATATGATATTTTTTTTGTGATATATTAAATTGTTTTTCAGTCTACAATAATTATTCATAGGAATTTTTTAAAATATTTTTGAATTTTTGAGAATTCGTTCGGATGTTTTCGGGCTCCGGTACGCTCGGCACGAAATTGCCGAATTCATATTATAAAACCCATCTTTACACACTTGTTAAATAAATAACTATTAATTCATTGATTATAGTCAATAAATTTAACTTTATTTATATTTTTTGTTTCAGATGGCAGACTGAATGTTAAATATGTGGTAAGTAAAATTTTATCATTTACCTATTTTAATTCTTTTACAATTTTGAAAATAAACTGCAATTGACATTTTTCGTTATCAAGATGGGATTGAAATTATATAAACAAATATGATGAAGATGTATATTTGATTAATATGATGAAATAGAAAAATATTGTAAATTTATATTTCCATTGCTTAAATAAAATATTTATTTAATTTCAATAACAAAATATACTAAAAACGTATAAAATTTTTAAACTTTATTCTGCACTGTAAAAGAAAAATAAAATGGTGATTTTATATGAAAACTCGGCGCAACTAATTTACAAAAGTTTAATATGTAAAATTATTACATAATATGAAAATAAAATACGTTGTATTTTAAATATTTTTTAACCTATTTGACTTATTGTAACACCTATTCGGGTACAAATTATTGTTATAATCTTCTCATATGAAATGAGCATTTTTTTTAGCATTCATTATAGACGATCTATAGAGCAAGGCTTCTATTAATTTCTTGCCAAATTTCGCGGTTTAAAAACGAATAAAAACCGTTATTATATTAATAACTCTGAAACTCATTAAACGTTTCCTAATCAATCCTGACATTACCGTGACATCAAGCTAAACAAAATAAAACAAACATGGAATCATCGCTCATCGGTATATATATATATATATATATATATATATATATATATATATGTATATAAACACACAAGAAAGAATCATTTGTTGAACATTTCTGACAGTGTTAATATCATTCTCATTCGTTAATATTTGAATTTTTTTATTCTCTTTGGTAACTGTTATTTAATTGGAAAAAAATGATTCATAATATTTTAATTTTATTGCTTTTTTATTTTTTATAAATTGCTATATTTAATTTGAAGTTGGATAAAATTAAAATTGACTGAAAAATGATGTATTTTCTTCTGCAAAATTTGCAGTTGTGAAATTACACTGTAAAAAATCGATGTAAGCTTACAATAATAAACATAATAATTTTACTATGTATTTAACTATAATTTTAAATTTTCTTGTAAATTTTGTAAATTTTGTAGGAAATTCGGAAAACGGAGTAACTTGTATATTAGTAGAGATAGAATATTATAAAAACGGCAGAGTAATTTACTCTCATCTTTCCATCTTTTTTTTATTATTATTTGCATATTTTTTGCTTAGCCACCAATTTTTAGTCATACCTAACTCCTGAATTATTCTATTGCTGTATACGCAATTTTTCACAAATAAAATATATAAATAAATTCGCATATTCGTATAAAACGTTAAAATTTTAAACATATAAATATATATAATGTAAAAATTGGTGTAAATTTACGATAATAATCATAATAATTTTACTATGTATTTAATCATAATTTTAAATTTTCTTGTACATTTAATAAAATCTGTAAATACTACAAACATTTTTAAAATAATTTTGGAATTCTACAATTTTTAAATATTTTTACATTTATTTTTTTTATGTAATTAGAAAAACATCATATAAAAATATTAAACAAATAACATATCAGTAATAAAATTATCATGCTTAAAATCCAAAAAGTTTAAATTCGAAATACTCTAAATCCTGAAATTTATTTTTTAACGAAATTTGGTACTAGGTTAGGACATAAGATTAGTTAAATATATTTTAATGTTTTTTGTAAATTTTTAGGAAATATGATTAGATAAAGGGCTAGTAGCACTTTTTTTTACAATTGATAGAAATTACCAAAAAAAATCTGTTGTGCCAACCACAGAACCGACCGTCATTGTATTAAATAAATTTATGGAATATAAAAATTTGTATGACAATAATTACTGTAGTCATGGTAACTAAAAACAAAACTGTTTTGACAAATATGCCACCTATTTACAGAATTATATATATTGTAGCAAAGTAAGCTAGCCAGGACCCGTCTGTTTACCACAAATGAATAACCTTGACCGCGCGACGCCTACCAGAAAGTTCTATATGTTTACGAATCGGGCCAGCTATGGAATATTCTACAGGCAACCAGAGTTGCTTTCTCGAAAACACGATGGCCATATAAAAACACAGCGAATGCTAAAGTCAACACAGTTCTCACGCAAACCTTAAGCTTGAAACAAGTTCACTTCGAGTGCAACAGTTATATAAATAGTGAAATAAATATTTAGTGTTAGTTTGATTACTAGTGTTTAAGTTTATAACCATTTAGTTTATAGTTATATTCATACTTTTATATTCTTATATTTACATTCTATATTTAATCGTTTTAAATAATAAATATCTAGTTAATAAGTGCATATTTTGTTTTATTTAAATTATCTCGTAAAAAGACGAACGAAACGCATTACAATTGGTGTCAGGTGTGGGGTGCGAGATAATTTTAGAAATAAATAATAACGTAGAATTAAAAACGCGTAAAATATTGTGAAAATGGCTACGAAACAAGTTAGTTTGAATGAGTTGAAAATTCAGCACCTGAAACAAGAACTCGAAGAACGTGAATTAAGCACAACAGGGGCTAAAACCGTGTTACAAGAACGACTTAGAAAAGCCATACAAGATGCTGACCAGAATCCTGAAACATATCTATTTGAAATACCAGCGGATATAAGCGCACTGATGAGAAAAATGGAAGAAAATTTAACAAAAAATATAACAGAGAAATTTGCAGAAAATTCTAGAAAAACAAAAGAAAATTTAACAGAGAAATTCGAAGAAAATTCTAGAAAAACAGAAGAGAATTCTAGAAAAATGGAAGAAAAAATAACAGAGAAATTAACAGAGAAATTGGAAGAAAATTCTAGAAAAACAGAAGAAAATTTAACAGAGAAATTTGAAGAGAATTCTAGAAAAATGGAAGAAACTTCTAAAAATACAGTAGAACAATTAAAAACAGAAGTAAATCGTAACATAGAAGTTATTAAAAATAATATCTCTGAATTAGAAGATAAAGTTAAAAATAACATCTCTGAATTAGAAGATAAAGTTAAAAATAATATCTCTGAAATGGAAAATAAAATCAGAACCGAAATGGAAAATAAAATCAGAACCGAGATGCAAAACCAGATTGAAGCAATTTCGAGTGCTACATCCGCCAACGGTATTATGATGAAACAAGAAGCTGGTCAACCAAGTCCTGTCCCGAAACTACCAACTTACGATGGGAAATCGTCATGGGAAGAATACTTGACATTGTTCGAGACGACAGCAATAGTCCACGGCTGGTCTGATTCAAGAAAGGCACAAGTATTGAGTTTGTCTCTACGTGAGGATGCACTACGTGTATTACAAAGTGTGCCGTTGAGAGACCGTACGGACTTTAGCCAACTAGTCGAGCAATTAGAGCTACGATACGGACATAAGCATGTAAAAGGGTTGTACCTAACACAGTTAGACAGTCGTGTCCAAAAGGCGAACGAAACATTGCAAGAATTCGAAGCCGACATTGTTCGCCTGATACGAATGTCTTATCCAACGGCTCCCGATGACATCTATGAAAACCTGGCAATTAATAAGTTCTTGAATGGAGTTCGCGACCCAGAGCTACAACAAGCCGTTAAGCTAGCCCATCCTCAGACGGTTAATGAGGCATTAACGCAAGCTCTCGAATTTGAGGCCATCAAGGCATCAACACGGAGCCACGCTCGAGTTCGTGCAGTCAACAGCCATGAGGAGGAGGAACACCAAAATGGCTCGATTGAGCAAATCGTACAACAAGTACTGCAAGCACTGAAAAATCAGAGGAGACAACCTCGCTGTTGGAACTGTGGCGAAATGGGGCATATTAGACGCCGGTGCGGAAAGCCCCAACAGCCACAGGAAAACTAAAACGGGTTGATGGGAAGGGGCAATCTTCAACCCGCCGTACACAAGCCCCACGTAATGCACGAGTGGCCATAATTAAAAACTGTTTAAAGAGCGTGTTCATCGATGGTGTTGTTAATGGCAAGAATGTTCTTCTTCTATTAGACACGGGAGCCACGAAGACCATCGTGAAGACAGGAATGATTAAAACCAAAAACAAGCTGTTACCGACCAACTGGAGACTACGCACAGCAACTGGAGACTTGGCCAATGTGTGCGGCGAGTTGGATGCCCACTTTACCATCGGTGGCACCAGCTTTTTACATCGAGTGCTGGTTGCGGATATAGAAGAAGAAATCATTCTTGGAATGGATGTGATGACAACGCACGGTTTTGAATTAAATCTGAAGCTAGGAATCGTGAAGATTCATGATGAAGAAGTTGTTCTACATCAGCGAGAAGACACGATGGCACAAGCAGTTTTGCTGAACGACATTGAGCTACCACCACGCAGCGAAGTATTTGTGGAAGCAAAACTAGACCGTCCGATTCCGGAAAAACAAATCATTATGTTGGAACCAAGATACGGTGACAAGGGTCCGGATAAAGGAGTGCTGATTGCAAAAACTATAGTTAGAAATACGAAGAGCATTCCAGTACGGCTGATGAATATCAACAATTATTCCGTAACATTACGTAATGGAACGTCGATTGGTTGCTGTTCGTCACCATCATCTATCGTCCGACAAATTAATAGCTCGGCAACCACGTTAACTAAATTTCCGGAACATCTGAACAAAACGGTCATGAGTGCTTGTCAAGATTTAACAAAAGAAGAACAACACAAAGTTAAAGATCTGTTGTGTCGTTACCAAGATATATTCAAAACCGAGGGTGGTCGAACTGGTCGAACCAACATTGTTCATCATCGAATCGACACTGGTGATGCGAGACCTATACGCCAAACTGCGCGAAGACTACCACTGGCAAAACGTGAGGAGGCCGAACAAATCATCCAAGACATGGAAAAGGATGATGTGATAGAAACCTCAAACAGTCCATGGGCGTCGCCAGTGGTTCTGGTGAAAAAGAAGGATGGGTCAACACGATTTTGTGTTGATTATCGCCTGTTGAACAATGTAACAAAGAAAGATAGCTACCCGCTGCCAAGAATAGATGACACCTTGGACACGCTGGCCGGATCAAGAATATTCTCGACTCTGGACCTGAAAAACGGTTACTGGCAAGTTGCCATGGATCAGGGAGATCGTGAGAAAACAGCGTTTAGTGTCGGATCGGGACTGTGGCAGTTCAAAGTAATGCCGTTCGGACTCTGTAATGCTCCGGCAACCTTTGAGAGGCTGATGGAAAATGTCCTGAATGGACTATCCTGGAAAACGTGTCTAGTATATCTAGACGACATAATTGTGATTGGAAAGTCCTTCGAGGATCATGTGAAGAATTTGGAAGAAGTGTTCCAACGGCTGCGACATGCCAATTTAAAGCTGAGTCCCAAGAAATGCTACCTTTTCCAGAAAGAAGTACACTACCTCGGCCACGTTGTTTCCGGAAAAGGAGTAGCTGTTGATCCGGAAAAGACACAAGCTGTCAAAGAATGGCCAGTACCGCTAGATAAACACGAACTCAGAAGTTTCCTTGGTTTGTGTTCCTATTATCGACGGTATGTCCTAGGATTTGCCAACATAGCCAAACCACTTACACGTCTAACCGAAGATGGTCGTAAATACAATTGGGATGAAGACTGTCAGAATGCCTTTGATACCCTGAAACAGGCCTTAGTGGGTGCACCAGTCTTAAGCTACCCTCTTCAGGAAGGCAAATTTATATTGGATACAGATGCGAGCAACGTAGGCATTGGCGGAGTCCTGTCGCAGATTCAGGAAGGACAGGAAAAGGTCATCGGCTATTACAGTAAAGGACTGTCAAAGCCCGAACGCAATTACTGCGTAACTCGGCGAGAATTACTGGCAGTAGTGAAATCCATCGAGCATTTTTACAAATACTTGTACGGCCGCAAATTCTTGCTGCGGACCGATCATGCTGCCCTCAAATGGTTGCTGCGATTCAAGAACCCAGAAGGACAAGTGGCACGATGGATTGAACGATTACAAGAATATGACTTCGACATTGAACATCGCGCTGGTAAAAGTCACTGTAATGCCGATGCCTTGTCAAGAAGACCATGCTTGCCGGATTGTAAAAGTTGCTCCCGAATTGAGGAAAAAGCGACCACTCTCTTTAGGACGACCGCCGTTGATGACGACTGGCAAATAGAGAATATTAGCCACGAACAAGATATGGACACTGATTTAAAACACTTAAAACGGTGGAAAACGATAGATCAACGGCCAACTTGGGAAAAAGTGGCACCACATAGTCGCACCCTTAAATCGTATTGGTCGCAATGGAACTCGATCGTACTTAGGAATGGGCTCCTAATGAGGACTCTGGAAAATGAAGAGGGATCCCAGGAGAAATTGCAGCTACTGGTTCCGAGAAACAAGGTTTCGGATGTACTACGACAACTCCACGACGGGACCTCTGGCGGGCATTTAGGAGTCAAGAAAACGATCGAGAAAGTGCGGGAACGATTCTATTGGGTCGGATGCCACGAAGATGTGAAAATGTGGTGCAGAAAATGTGTAACATGCGCTACAAGTAATGGCCCGCATAGAAAACGTAAGGCGCCAATGCGACAATATAACGTTGGCAGTCCATTCGAGCGAATAGCCATTGATATAGCTGGTCCTTTCCCGATGAGTGAGCAAGGAAACAAATTTATCCTGGTAGCCATGGACTACTTCAGTAAATGGGTAGAGGCGTATGCACTACCAAACCAAGAAGCTACCACAGTTGCCGAAGTTCTAGTGAAAGAGCTCTTTAGTCGATTCGGCATACCGATGGAATTACATTCCGATCAGGGGCGAAACTTTGAATCCAACATCTTCCAGGAAGTTTGTCGGTTACTAGGAATACGGAAGACCAGAACGACTGCCTTACATCCGCAGTCTGATGGCATGGTAGAAAGGATGAACCGCACAATGGGTAAATACCTATCAAAAGTCGTCTCCGACCATCAAAAAGACTGGGACCAATACATTCATCTGTTTCTATTGGCCTATCGTTCATCCGTGCACGAAACCACTGGACAAACCCCTGCAAAAATTGTTTTTGGACATGAGCTACGCCTGCCTTGTGATTTAAAATTCGGCTGTAAACCTGGAGAGGACCTGGCCGGAGAAGACTATGTCGACAACCTACGAAAGAAGATGGATGAAATACATCAACAGGTTCGTTCCAACATACAGATCGCAAGCGATCGGATGAAGGACGGCTACGACATTAATGCTAATATGGGAGGTTATAAGCCAGGAGACTTAGTCTGGCTCTACAACCCGCAACGTCGTCGGGGACTGTCTCCTAAACTGCAACGCTGGTGGGAAGGGCCGTATCAAATCATAAAAAGGATTAACGATGTCATATACCGGATCCGCAAGACGCCCAATGGAAAACCAAGGGTCATCCACTATAATCGTCTAGCCCCGTTCGCTGGGCAAAACGAGGAAGATCCTAATATCGAAGAAGGCCACGTCCACCAGTTACGGAGCGAAGAGGTGGACTTCGAGCAATTTATGTCCTCTTACGCTGCAGGTCGCAAGGCCCGTCATGGCGTCACCCGAGAAGTTCAACAGGACCTGTTCACCGTACCCGAGGACTATGCACTTGCACATTGCGTCGCTCAGGACCTGCAAATGTCCAGAGGGATTGCTACCGTTTTCCGCAAGAAGTTTGGTGGGATCACCGAGCTACGGGAACAGCTGCCTGCTGTTGGGGCCGCATTACATCTGCAAAGGGAACACCGCAACATCTACTACCTGGTTACAAAGGAACTGTCTCGAGAGAAGCCCAGTTACCAATCAATGTGGAACACACTGCAGACGTTACGCGAGCTACTCCTACGGGACAATATCCTAAAATTGGCGATCCCCAGAGTAGGCTGTGGCCTTGACGGTTTAGATTGGCGAATTATTAAAAATATGCTGGAAACTCTTTTCCAGCATACCGGCATTGACATTCTTGTTTGTAGCTTCAATCCTCTGGAAAACAAGAAAGCCGAAAAGACCGTGGAATGCTACTTTTATCATACCTCCCACTGCGCTCGCGGGACCACGTGTCGATTTCGCCATGGCCCCTCACCAATAATTTATGAGTGTCCCGGGACGGAACACTCTAGGGAGGGGGCAATGTAGCAAAGTAAGCTAGCCAGGACCCGTCTGTTTACCACAAATGAATAACCTTGACCGCGCGACGCCTACCAGAAAGTTCTATATGTTTACGAATCGGGCCAGCTATGGAATATTCTACAGGCAACCAGAGTTGCTTTCTCGAAAACACGATGGCCATATAAAAACACAGCGAATGCTAAAGTCAACACAGTTCTCACGCAAACCTTAAGCTTGAAACAAGTTCACTTCGAGTGCAACAGTTATATAAATAGTGAAATAAATATTTAGTGTTAGTTTGATTACTAGTGTTTAAGTTTATAACCATTTAGTTTATAGTTATATTCATACTTTTATATTCTTATATTTACATTCTATATTTAATCGTTTTAAATAATAAATATCTAGTTAATAAGTGCATATTTTGTTTTATTTAAATTATCTCGTAAAAAGACGAACGAAACGCATTACAATATTATAAAAACATAAAAAATATTAAATATTTAACTTGATTAGCCGTAACTTTGTGATACATTTTGGAAATAAGATAAATAAAAATAACTTTGTTAGTGATATAACAAAAAAATATTAAACAATCATTTAACCGTATCGAAAAATGTTGCAAATAAAAGTTGTTAATTATAACTTATTTAGCAACTTTTGTTAAATATATTTTTTTTCGACATATATCTCTATTGTGAAATATTCGTAAAACAGATAAAAGTGACACCAGTAAAGTACCACTTTCGGTTGGGAGATCTTTACCAAGAGTTGATGAAATTGAAATATTTATCTCCGAAGCTTACATATGAAATTTTATTACAATCCGTTCAGTCCGTACACATGTCCACAGATTGACATACGGACATCACGCTAAACACAGTTGATTTGTGTTACTATAAGCCTAATTCGTGCTTATCTGAAAAAATCTCGATATGTCATATTTAGTATGATTACAATACCTCTCTTGTCATATGTGACATGGCGGTCGGTAAAAATATATACTACTAACTTTGAAATTTATATCGTAATATCCAAGTATCTCTTATTAAAAAAATATTTTCTAAGTTTACATTTTTGAAAATGTAAAATGAGATTTTGCGTTTTGAATTTTTAGATAGACTGCTCTGTAATATTCTATAAAATACTATAAAACAAAATTAAAATATTATTTATATTTTTCAGATTTTTTGAAAACTTCTTAAACGATTTTCAATTTTATTAAATATCATACATTACTAGGTATCTACACACAAGCATGTCAAACTTATAAATATAATACAAGCATCTATATTTTCATCTTTCTCCTTTGTACAATAACTATTTGATTCTCCATCTCTCTTCACTGCCGCCAGAACATATAGCATCATATTTATTCGCCGATAAACTGAAAAATAATTTTATTAATATGTCGTAAGCGCAGTACAGTTATTGTAAATAAAAATTTTACGATGACACAATATATTATTGAAATTTATTTGAGAAGCAAGCGAGATAGTTTTTTTTTGTTTTCTTCTCTTCTTATTGTTTGCTATCTTCGTTTTCTTTTTCTTCTTCTTCTTCTTCTTCTTTTTCGAATGTATTGCGTTGTATCAGACGATAATTAACGAGTGGGACGAGCGTGACATTGTGTCTCTTCTTACAGTAAGTCCGTAGACAAGATTAGTGTATTTCTAGATGACGCATTGTCAATAATCGGTAGGTTTTTTTTATATTAAAATAATTATATCAAAATTACTGGAACGAGTTCATTTTTACGTAATACAACCGAAATATTCACCTTCTTAGTACGTTTACATTTATATTACTTTTTTGTTTTTAGTTACACTGTAAATAAAAATAGCGAAATTACAGAAAAATATTAATAAAATTTTACTATAAAGAATTAAAATAGTCGTCGTACTTTTGATCGAGGGACTTAAGCGGATTTTTGGCGGACGGATCAGTATTTTTGTGAAAAATTAAAACAACTGTAACGTTTATAAAAATATTCAAATTCAAAAATTCACATGATTTTATTATTAATTTTCTTTAATTCTTATGACAATTGTTTTGTTTACAAAATTTAAAATATCATTAATTAACTTATTTAGCATTGGCTGAGCACTTTTAAACTATTCGATGCGCCAATAACTCGACTGCACTGAACTAATGCAAAAAAAAACTAGAACTCTCTACGATGTCTAGTTTAAAAGTTTTTCTGGAGCCGAACGAACGACCGACCGACCGAACGGACAAAGCGTATTATTGAGCTTCCTTTTTGAAAACAAAAATGCGCTAAAAATCTGTAATTTTATTAATCTGTAATTCTGTATTTCTACTTCAAAATTCTGTAATTTTTACATAATTCATAATAATCACATAAAGTTAAATGAAAAATTGTGTAATAATACTAATAAAATATTTTAAGTGTAATTCATTTATTTCAAAATACATCCTTTATGTAAATTTAGAAATTTATGTAATTATACCAATAATAATATTACATAACTAAACAAAATTTACCTATTTATGGATAATTCTTGACAGCAAATTTGCTGAAGTTTTGTAAATTTACTAAAAGAGACTTTACTAAAATATCATATTAGATAATGTTTGTAATAGTTCTGATATTATGTATTTTTAAACAATTATGTAGCAGTTGAGTAATTATTCCTAGAATTACTGGACATCATAGTGTCTCATGGTTTGTAGGTAAAATTACGTAGTTTTTTTTTTAGAGTGTACATGTTTCCTTAGTTTCCAACTTCTCGATATTTATATTATATATAAATAATTAAATAAAATTTTGACTGAAGTCTGAATATTATTTTTTTTTTCATATTTAGAATGCTTCATCTAGTTATTATAAAACATTTATGGTGACTCTTGCTAGGTTGTGTTGTGCGTTCAAGTCGTCAGAAATCGAAGCGTCTTCTATAAAAATGCAAATGAGATGTTTAAAATCGTATAAAAGTAATTTAACGATCAAGTTTTTACCCTACTAACTGTCTACGGATATTTTTTATGCGCGAGGAGACTTTATTTTCCATACATGGTGCTGCTGCGCGCATTCGAAATTAGAAAATTCACGTTTTAAAATAAAAACGTGCATCTCGCGGTACATGTGTCAATTCAAAGTTTTCAATTCTTAATTGTGCGTACAAAGGCTACATACCTTTTTCTTATGTACTAATATGGATGGACTATTTGCTCTTTTAATTAAACAAGTTTCGCTAACTTGAAATTTATACTTAAATTTCAATTTTTTTTTTCTGTATACGTAAAATTTTCTCTTATACTACTAGGCCGATAAGTCATAAGGCGTTACTCTAAATTCAGCTGATAAATTCATCGAAACCCATTATATGACATCAGTAAATTGAAAGAAATTAAAAATTAGACATATTAAAAATATAGTATATTATGTTACGAGGAGTAAAAAGCAATGATTATTGTGTTGAGCTCAGATAGTTATGACAGAGGCAAAGTCGAGGACAAACAATCTGGACGAAATACAATAAGAATTTTCTATTCCAAGTCAGACATATACGATTTTTTCATGAAGAGTACTTGTAACACCAGGGCCGGCTCAGATGTCGGGACTTCGGGGATTAATCCCGAGGCCCCGCGCTTTCATATTACATATTGTTGCTTTGTACGAAAGATTTGAACAGTATAGTCGTTATAATGATGTAAGTATTTGGTTTTCTACACAACATTGGAAATTTAAAAAATACAAACGATGATGAATTAAAAAAAATATTGCAATGATTTTCATCTATTTCTACAAGAGGGCGAAAATGGTGATATTGATGGTTACAATTTATTTCATGAGTTAAAATTTTTGTCGCAAATTATTCAAAAGAATGTAACTCCATTAGATTGCCTAAAACAAATTTGCAAAGATAATATAGAGGATGTATATCCAAATACATATATACTATAGCATTAAGAATTATTTTAACAACACCAGTAGTTGTTCTAAATTAAAATTAAATAAAAATTATTAAAGATCAACTATGAGACAAAACAGGTTAGGGGGAGTCGCTATGTTGTCAATAGAACAGAAAGTCAAAGTAGCGAAAGACATAAATCTCGATGTATAAAAAAAAGTTTGTACGCAATAGAAATAAAAAATATTATGGATTTTATTATATTATGTATTGAAGAAAGAAATATTTTAATAAATAATTAATAAAATTATGTTTATGTATCATTTCTTCCTTTTTTGGAAAGGGGCCCCGCATATAATATTTTCCCGAGGTCCCGCAAAACCCGCAGCCGGTCCTGTGTAACACATGTAACATGTAACTTTTGTTGGAACCTATACAAAATGTAGAATTTTTACATTTATTTTCAAAATGGCGGTCTTCTTAAATAAAGTGCCTAACATTGCCCCTGTTTTTTAGTAGGTGTAAAAATTGTACATTTTTTAGGTTCCACCGAAAGTTATATGTGTTACAAGTACTAATATCTAATTTGTTTTTGCTTCAAAAATGTAGAACGCGAGTTTTATCTCCCACCATTAGCAAATCTGAATTTTGACATGATCGTTTTGACGCCATTTTTTAAATGAAAATTTGACCTTTTTTTTTAAATAAATACTATTGAAATCTTCAATAAATACACTTTCCAATGGTATAATTATTGTTTATTGTATTTGTTGTAAAAGTTCCCAAAAAAAACATTGAAACACACTTAAAAAATCGACACTACAAACGGGAATATTTTCTTATTATCTAATATAATATTATTGAATTTTATTATAAAAAAATAAATAAAAATATATCATAGAGAAAAACATATGCATCATAATTATTTGTTTACAACTCTACAATTACAATATATCAAGCAGTTAAATTACAATAAACAAGCATGTAACATAATTTTTTAATCAAATGTACATGTATTACATTTTACATTTGTCTACTACAAGTACAATAGCGATAGGACGATACATCAGTTGAATTAATAACTGTACAACATTGCAAATTAACCTCTGTGTAATTATATCTGACAATCTGACAGATACTTAATAATATCTTGAAGAATTCTGAGATTAAAAATTCGTTTTCACTGTTTCAAAATAAGTTTTTGTTATTGTCATTGATCCATATTTGATTTATTGTATTATAACTGGTTTTGATTATGTTCGAAGATTTCAAACGAATTGCAATTGGAGAGATAAATTCTTTTCAAATTTTTTATGCATTTACTATTGGTTAATATTTGGAATTATGAAATCTTATTGGTCCTGCTTATTAGAAAAAACAAAAGAATACTTAAAAATAGATACATGATCTCAAATAGTGTTATCTCAATAGAAGTTCCGTTAGATTTTTTGCATGTATCGTCTTTTGTCTGTAAGATAATCGCGGAATCACAGCAAGGGTTCATTATTTTAATTTTTTTTGGTTTTGTTTTTTTAATTATGTAGATGGGAAAAATGCTTTTAAGAACAGGTTAGATTTTTGTTCTCGTGTATAATTTAAAGTATTGGTTGTTAAATTAGTTATTTGTTTTTTAATTAAATTAATTTTGGTAGTTAGACGGTGTGAATAAAATTAAACAATTAACTAATTGTATAATTATGGGCATTTAATATAGCTTTCTAGTGCTCTAATAACAGTTTTCAAATTTCTAAGAGGTTTTGTAAGGTAATTTTTGTCTTCCTAATGAGTTGGTTAGGTTATATTCAAATTAAGAAAATTTTGTATATTTTTAAATACTGTATGAAATTACTCAGTTTAAAATTATAAGTAGTAATGTTTTTAAATTTAATTTGATCAGCTTTTACTTCGTGATACATACTGAGTTATAATAACTTTGTAAAATATCCCAATATTTATTAAAAGTTAATTTCTGCAGTTTCAACCGTTAGGTTTTATCTTTTTTAATAAGGAAACTTGGGATTTGTTTTTATAATGGTTATAATTTACATTCGGTATTATAATGCATTTTGCAGAGTATAAAAATTAATCTTTCTATGCCAATCTAAATAGCAAAGAGTTTGACCAAAATCTCTAAAAGTATTGGGATTTTCTTGCACATGCACAAATTAAAATAAAAACGCTTTAACTGAACTTAATAATGAATGTCATCAAAATCTTCTAGTGTATTGTGATTTTTCGCAAAATAAATAAAAAATTAATCTTTTAACGTAACTTATCTAGTATAATCAAATTTAATACGACAGTCTTAGGAGAGTTTTGATTGCAAGTACGAAATACTTGTAGGCACCTTTCGAAACTGCAAGTCGTGCGTTCGCATCAATCAATTGTTTGACCGAAATCTTTAAGTGTATTGTGGTTTTCTCTGAACAAATAAAAAAAAATCATTTGACTTAATTTATCTGACAATGAGTATTTATTTTACTAGGGCGTTTATTATTTTTATTAAATATTTATTTAGTAAATTAAATATTTATTTTTGTATTTGAATAAATTAACAGAAAAATGAAATTTGCAAAATCACGTAATTTGTAACCAATTAAAATTTTGAATGATATTGTTTTTAAGAAAGAAATTTGAGAATCGTTTTCAAAATGTTTTTATTCCACTGCGTTTGTTATAACAGTAGTTGTCGTGTAATTGCTATTTTTATTTTCAAAAATTTACTATACATCAAAACTTCTTTATTTTATTTTTTTTGTAAAATGAAGGAAACTTTAAACTTGTAACATTGTCCTTTTTGTCTGTTGTTTTTTGTGTCCTTTGTCTAGCCAGCCGTGTTTTGTTATACTTTAGCGATGAATTTCTACAGGAGCATTCCATTGTTTTTCATTTCTTTATTGTTTCATTACGTTCTTTTGTTTTCATTGTAATTTAATTCTTTATACGAGTTCCTCACATTCTTGTCTTTAGGATTTCGAACATGGCTAGGCTCTAAACTTCTATAGCCATTTATCTTCATATTTTTTAATTTAAAAGTTATTAAATTTTATTAAATCAATCGTCGATAAATTTTATATCGGTTTTTAATTCAATATTTTTTCATTGTATATCTACATCTTTTGTAGAAACTTTAAATTTATTTCACTGTCGATAAAACAGAATCAAATATATATTTGAATTATGTAGTGATACTACTCGTCAATAGATGGCTATGGCCAGCAACTATCTTGAATATTAAAATATTAAAGTTCAATATATTGTATATAAAACATGTATTTTTGTTTATTATTATTGATATTAGTGTAAATGTTATGTGTGAAATATCGAAATTGTTGTTTATATTCTTTACAAAATAAGTTTATTGTTATTTTGTTCGAATAATATAAATATTTAACATTAAACGGATGTGAAACTATAAATATTAGTTGAATAGACATATTTCTTCAATATTAATACTAAATAAAGCGAATTGTAAATGAAATTAACTTAGTTTTTCTATGTGAAATAACAGCGAACGCTACGAACAAAGAATAGTAGTCTATCCGCTTGAATATTGAAGAGCGATGTACTAGAGCGATCATATTTAGTGTCTCTGTCATACCTATATTTGTATAGTATCAGTTGTCTCACTTGTGTTGCCAGTATCGTTTTATTTATTTTGTAAAAAGTTTGTATTTGGAAAAACAAACTAAAAAACAATACCCTCGCTATGTTTACGAAAGAAACAAGTCTGCCAGGCTTGGGTTTTTAGTTTTCTTCAGTTTACCTACGTACTACACTCGGTACCGTATTGTATTCCTATTCTATATCTAGATACCATATAGATATATATGCTATGCTATATTTATTCATTTGAAGTTTTGTAAAATAATCGGACATTATTGTACTTGGTAGTAATGAAAAATGTGCATTGCTTATTGGCTTTAAATATCTTAAAATAGTCAGAGAGAATGAGTTATTTTGTTTTGGCTAAATTATTAGGTTTATATAACATATAGTCTATAAACATTTTTTGTTTTTTGACAATAGAAGACAAAAGATTGATATAATTATTGTAGAACGTATGAATTATAAAGTGATTTATACATTTTAGATATAAAGTTTATATTGCAAACATATAATGGAAGTTTTGAGCCTTGTTAATATTATTTTTATATTTACAAATAAATTTTTTACTTTATTTTGATTTGAATATTTATAGAATGAAAATGTATTGAATTTTTTAGTGTTTTAAAATATATTTTTTTGGATTATTCAAATGGTTATAATCTCGATGAAGTTGCGTATAAAAAAGTGTATTTCGGTGGATAGTAAGGATCGACTTTGGGCCAAAAAATCTAGGAATTTTGTACTTTTACCTACGTTTATCATAACCTAAATTTTTCGTATTCCAAAAAAATAACCCGTCGATATCCCGAACTCCCCACTCTGTACGTTAGATCCGCCTCTTTGGTAGTGGGGGCAGCTGGCCTACACGAAACTTAAAAATGCCGCCGCTCCTGCCCGAATCAATACGAAGCATGCTGGTCACGTGCTTGCCGTATTAGCCAATCGGAATAGTAGTGGGGAGAGTGAAGGCTGCATGCACAGTGGCGGTGTACTCAGTCACTCAGTCAGTCCGTGACTGCCGAGCTAATCGGGTTTCAGTTCGCTTTCACGAAACGATAGGTCGCAAGTGTTTCGTCGATCGGGTCACGTAACAAATAACTTTTTTTTGTACACATTGTTCAACAACGCTAGTGTTTTCAAATGTGAGTGTATCGGGTGTTTATTAATTAAAACGATATTCTAGTGTTTAATGTGCAGTGTTATTGGGCACGTGCCCGTGGCTCAATGTTGACATGTGACATGGAGGATCCGACCCAGGTGCTGTTCACCGAATTACCCACGCCGTTACTGGCCAGCACCACTACTGTGCTACGACACCATCGTCACACGTACCAACCGTACGTGCATCACCATCATTCCCTACACCATCATCAGTCTCAGCATCGTCTCCATAGGCCGCAATTGTCCACGACGCCGTACCAACAGCTGCAGCGGCTACAACGCGATGTCCAAACGGAAACTTCTGCAACACCGCCACCGGCCCTGGATCAAACCACGCACGTGTCCTGCCTCTATCCGGAGATCCTGGCGCTCATCTTCGGCCACCTGGACGTACGGGACAAAGGACGAGCGGCTCAGGTCTGTACCGCGTGGAGGGACGCTGCTTACCACAAGAGTGTCTGGCGTGGTGTTGAAGCCAAATTGCATCTAAGACGGGCAAATCCATCTTTATTCGCTAGCCTAGTCCGACGCGGAATACGTCGCGTTCAAGTCCTATCTCTACGAAGATCTCTAAGGGATGTCGTACAGGGGGTACCAAATCTTGAATCCTTAAATCTTAGTGGATGTTATAATGTCACTGATGTTGGTCTATCGCATGCATTCTTCGCTGAACTTCCTTCATTAACCCAGTTGGATTTGTCGTTGTGTAAACAGGTGACGGATACATCATTGGGCCGAATCGCTCAACATTTAAAGAACCTGGAGGTGTTAGAATTGGGCGGATGTTGCAATATTACCAACACCGGTTTGCTGCTAATCGCGTGGGGTCTCCGTAAATTAAAACGCCTAAATCTTCGTTCGTGTTGGCATGTTAGCGATCAAGGTATTGGTCATCTAGCTGGATTGAATCGTGATACGGCCGCTGGTAATCTAGCATTAGAGCATTTAGGCCTACAGGATTGTCAGCGATTGTCCGATGAAGCCCTGAAGCACGTCAGTACGGGATTGACAGGTCTCAAAAGTATCAATTTGAGTTTCTGTGTTAGTATAACGGATAGTGGATTGAAGCACCTAGCAAAAATGCCCAGCTTACGCGAATTGAATCTACGTTCGTGCGATAATATTAGTGATATTGGCATGGCGTATTTAGCCGAAGGAGGATCGAGAATAACATCATTGGATGTTTCGTTTTGCGATAAGATAGGTGATCAGGCTTTAGTACATATATCCCAAGGGCTATTCAATTTACGATCGTTGTCATTGAGTGCATGCCAAATTAGCGATGATGGTTTGGAAAGAATTGCCCGGACTTTGCACGATTTGGAAACGTTAAATATCGGGCAATGTTCGAGGATAACGGACCGAGGACTGCATACAGTTGCGGAAGCATTAACCCATCTTCGATGTATAGATTTGTATGGTTGTACTAGGATAACAACGGTGGGTCTGGAGCGTATAATGAAATTACCGCAATTGAGTATCCTAAATTTAGGGTTGTGGCATGTCAGGTGAAACTACGCCAGTGTTTTACGCCACCGCCACTACGCCGAGCTGTGATAATCCTTCCAGAAGAAGAAGAACTAATTTAGGAAAAGAAAAAAAAACAAAACAAAACAAAATATAATGAAAAACTGTGTGTGGTGTGCATTCTTGCTGCACTGTGATATTACCGAACTAATTATAGGAAAAATGAAAATGTGCGTTTATTATTTTCCGAAAATTGTTTAGTTTTGATTATTCGTGTGTCTGTTTTTTTGTTTAGTGCGAAACTGACCAGAACCGTAACACAGATATTGTGGCTCCATCTCTCGATGAGAATTTTAATAGACACTTTTTGAACGTGAGTCCGATCTCGAGTCATAAAATAATATACGTATTTCCGTCAAATTTGTTACCTTTATGCGTCCCTATATTTACACCCCCACCCCACCCCCTCCATATTGTATATACCTATAACTATATTCCGATATATTCGTTCGAGGACTTTTGAAATATTTCGCTAACATCGAACCTTTTCAATGTATGAGATAAACAGCCTTTTTTCAGAATATTTCATTTGTTTTTTTGTTCCATTATTTCTGTTCGGATATTATTTTACAACAATATATTATCTATAAAATACTTAAATAATATTTTTGTCTTGTTCAGCTATAATTATATGTCATAAAATTTACCGTTTTTTTTTTCTTTTCTCTTTAACAGTAAACTAATTTCCGAACAGAATATACACAAATATTAGTCCAAAAACATAAGACATGACAAAAAATTATTTTGATCTCAAACGCACAATAAATTCTATAAAAGAATAACATGCATTTAAAGACAACAAATAATTTTGAAATAATATTAATCATTTTATTTTTAATTTCTAACTTATTTGTCATATCTTATGTTCTTATACTAATATACAAATTCAAAAATATATTATTACATTTTTTCATATAAATACTCTCAATGTTTTTTTGAAAAATGTTTATATTTTTATCTGAGATAATTTCAAAAATTTTTATTATAGCTTTTTGTACAATTTTCGACAAACTTGTTTTTGAGTTAAAGTTATATTTTGAATTAAAATATCAGGCTTGAGTTTTTCATTGTGAAATATCGTTTGGTTTTAAAACAAAGTCATAAATATATTGAAAATGAATATTAAATTGTTTGGTAATTAGTTTTGATAATAAACCGTTAATATTGATTATTTTTATATTTATCTATAGATAAAAAAATGACAATATTAATTATAATTTTGTTGTTACTAAATTGAAAATATAATATTTTAATGTTAATACAATATAATTTAATTTTTATTTATAATGTTTTTTAAATGATATTGCATTTTATTTTTAAAATATCAAACAGAAAATTTTCGAATTTTATTTTTAATTCAATATATGAAATTAGTTTTAATTTTATCAATAAATAATATTTAAAAAATATTAAAAATTAATATACATAAGAGATTCGTTAAACTTGATCTTTATGGAACTTACTTTTGAATTGCAAAATGAAAAATTGTGATAAAATTTAAAAATATTTTTTGTCAAATTGTAAACTTTTTGAAACATTTTTTTTTCCAAATATTTGTAAATAATTTTACATAAAATTCAATTTATTTATTTAGTAACTTTTAATAAAACTCGTATATTTAAAATAAATTTCTGTTAATTCGGATTTTTACTAATCTGGGCTAAATTTGGTCCGGTCAAGTCCCGATTGACGGATTTCTAATGTATAATTTTTTTTATAGAAAAATATTTTAATTATAAAAATTTGTTAATGAAGGACTAGTAAGTAATGTTTATTTAATTAATGTTTTTAGTTTTGCAATTTCAAATGAAAAACTCAACTGTCCGATCGTCTTTTATTTAGCCGTTGTTATTTTGTTGGCTAAACATGTTTTCTTCATTATTCTTTTTATAACAAATCTATTTTTTTTGAATCATCGCGTTACATTTATTTGTTAATTTGTTGTCGCCATTTACAAATCTAATTCTTTAACCTATTCGAATTATTTTACATTTCAAAAATAAACCAATTTTCGACAATTAAATCTTCAAGTTATAAATTTTTCGTATGATTGAAGAATTAGAACTCGGACAGAATTCGTAATATGACGTAAAAAGCGACATTAGTACGTAATTCCGAAAGAAACGTTTTCTGTTAACGATATATTCCATTAATTAAGTTGTAATATACTAGTAAAAATTTTGTAAATTTACCAAATGCGTGTAAAATTATCGAATTTTTACAGGTACGTCTAAACGAAAATTTGAAATCCTAGGTTTTAAGTTAATATCTAAATTTGTTATACCATAGTTATGTTTTTTAATTATGTGGCCAGATGTAAAACAATACTGTATTATTTTTTACATTTTTTAAAAAATATTTTTTTGAAATTTATAAAAATATAAAAGAACAATCTTAATGGTAGAATTCTGAACAGTGCTGTAACATTACAGAATATTTTGTTTTTATCTTATCGAACGAAAGATTCAGTTTTGTTCAGAATTGCACCATAAATATAAATTACAAAAACATCGAATTATATTCTAAATATGTTTTAAATAAAATTAACACTAAATTTATTATATATTTTTTATATTTAACAGACAATGTAAATGTATTTTAATTTTTGTAAATGTAAATTAGCAAAATATGTTATTAATTTTATAGAAGAAAGATCAATAATATTAGAAATGTATAGGTATTATGTCTGGCCACGACTGACTGTAATAAATTAAATTAAATCTTTTTAAAAAATATATTGTATTGTATAAAAAAAAAACAATTGTACAGTGGAACCTCGCACAAGAAATTGTACATAAAATATATAAATAAATGAAAAAAATTACAAAAAATAAAAAAATTGTACGAGAAAGCAAGAAATGAAAATAAATTGTGAAATAGCGAGGACGTATTTGTTAATAGTTAAGGTCGTTATGTTTTGATAAAGTTTCAAGTTAAAATTACTGAACGGAAAAAATAAAAACTTGTATAAATCCAGTATTTCACCGTATTTTTATTTTTAACTATTTCAAAAAATCATATCCCTTTTTCTCTATTATAGTTTATATTCCCTATAAAAATCACATTTTCAATAATATACTTGACAAACATTTGACATTCCGAAATCTAATTTAAGTTTATGTAATTTTGTATAATAAAATAGCAATATTTTATAATTTTTACTTTAATTATTTATGTTATGTTACATTTTTTATGAAAAAAATTACACTAACGGAATATATAAAGTTCGCACCAATTTTTTTGCAGTGTATATTTATAAAATTATAATTAAAATTTACATAATTTTTACATACTTTTTTTTTTTGTATATTATTAAGTTATATATTACGTTGTTTTGGAAAAGTAATTCTATGACAAATGAATTGATATGTTACGGATCTGATACGTTGGGAAAAGTAATGAAATGGCTAATTAAGTTTTGGTACTAGGTTAGGTAAAAAAGTAAGCGTCCTATTTATTTGTCATAAATTATGAAAAGTTTTTTTTTCAGAGTTCGTAACATTACACGTGTATATATATATATATATATATATATATATATATATATATATATATATATATATATATATGTATTAGGGCAGTTCTTATTTTGGCACAGTCGGATATTTGTTGCTCCCACCCGCCAAATAAATGATATTAACTCGTGCCTGTTGAAGGCACGAGTTAATAATAGTAAATAATTTTATACAAAGCTTTTAAAATAGTCATACTGTTAGTAACTATTATTTATTTCTATTAAATTTTTTATTTCATTAGAAAAACGTAAGTTTACAGTTCAAAAACTCCTTTACTTTCGAATTAAAAATCAAAACCTCGAATTTAAAGCAAACATTTTCTCAGTGCAACGTTATAGGTCTTATAGATGTGAACCGAAAAATCTGATAAAATTGACCGGAAATGCAGGGTATATTTTTGTTTTACATTTCGTCAGTTGATTTCTTATTTGTTCCATATCAGAAAATCTTACTTTCGAGAAAAGTTTCTGAACTTGAATTGTTTATATTTACTATTAAAATAAGGAAAAAGACAACATCAATCACTGTGAAGGCATTGAGTTAAATAAAATTTGACTTTCATTAATTAAAAATTTATAAAATTTTATGAGCTAGTGACTTATTTGTTACGTAGTAACTTATTTCTATGTATACTGTTATTTACTATAATATCATTTATATCAGTTTATCCTGATGTAGACGAGCGTTGAGTTTCGTCGAAACGTCAATTATAAATTAAATTTAAAACAACTTGAATCTAAAGCAGTTTATTTTCAATATTACCAAAATTAGCAATAACTCAATTTGACCAAAAATGGCGTATGGAACAAACAAGAAGTCGACTGCCAATATTTGTTTAGAATTTTTCCTTTAATTTCCCAATTTCTTTGCCGCGAAATAATTAACTCAATAATCCGGATTCAATTAATTTCCGCTTAATTGTTTAGTATAATAGTCATTTAATAATCTATATACTACTTTTTTTCCCGTAAAATTCTCTGTTCTCTCGCTTGCATAATCTTTTTCCTATTTCGTTTCTATTCCTAACCATCACAGACTAGGTATAGAAAGGGAGAGAAATTGTCGTAAGATCTAGAGTAGTTAAGATTCAAAATTGCTTGCCTCGATCAGCTGTTTTTGGGACAGTTACAGTTATAATTACTCAACTGATGTAATTTTATATAATTGTTTAAAAATACATAATAACAAAACTATTACAAACAGTATGTAATATGATATTACCAACGTAATGGAAAAGTACATGTGTATGTAATATTGCAGTTTTTTTTAGTAAAGTCTCTTTTAAGCTAGATTTACATTATACTAAATTCGGCTAGAAACTTTGACTAGTTTACATACTAGATTTGAAACTAGAATCGTTTTTAAAGTAGTTAAAACTTTTTATTAAGGCGCATGTTTATACTTTTTAGTTGTACGCAGGCGCGGAATTGGATGTGAGTTAGGTTTGCCAACATCCAAAATATACGTAGTGTTTATATACCAGTTTGTTATTGTGTGAAAGTAAGAGGTTAAGTACAAAATTAATTTTCATAGACGTAAACAAGAAAAACTAGTTAAAATATCTAAGATTTTGAAGCTTTCTGAGTTACTTAGTTACGCATTTACACTTTGCACTTAGTTGGTAGCACTGAAATTACCGCTAGTGCGCAGGTCTAGTATAGAAACTTGGATGAAAAATTGGTCCGAACCTAGTTTGAAAATCAACTTCTACACGATTCTAGTTTAAAAACTTGACTGGATTTTTTCTGATTTACATTATCCAAGTTTTGTCAAGTGCGTCTAGTATGAAAATTTCTAGCCGAATCTAGTATAATGTAAATCGAGCTATAGTAAATTTATAGAACTTCAGTAAATTTGTTGTCATAAATTTTCCATAAATAGCTAAAATTTGTTTAGTTCTGTAATATTATTGTTGGTATAATTACATACATTTCTAAATTTACATAAAGGATGTATTTTGAAATGAACGAATTACACTTAAAATATTTTATTAATATTATTACACAAAATATATACTAAATCTCATTATTTTTGATGAATTATTACAGATATTAATATGCAAGCTGCAATTTTACATAATTTAACTAGTTATACCAGCAATATGTAATTCTACATTAAGGATGTGATACAATTTGTAGAAAGTAAGTAATTTTACATACTTATTAAGATTATTATAAATTATTATGTAAAAATTACAGAATTTTGAGTTAGAAATACAGAATATCTATGGTAAAATGAAATTACAGATTTTTTATCGTAAAATTTTACTATTATTTTTTTGTAATTTTTCTAATTTCTTTTATAGTTTAAATAATATCAATGAAATAAGCTGTTTATAAATTTAATAATATAATTATTATGATGATGAGTTTGAAATTGAAAAAAATGTTGTAGCAAAAGTTGGTGTTAGTCAGTTAAGATGATTCGGACATGTTGAGCGAATGTCTAATGAACGTTTGGTTAAAAAGATTTATTTGAATGATTTTGATGGTATACTTTTGCGTGGACGTCCGATGAGTAGTTGGAGTGGTATGATTGAGAGTGTTTTGCGTGAACGAAAGTTTCCAAGTAGTGGGAATAAAAAAGCATGTATGAGAGGAATTATGAATGTGGATGAAGCGAAAGTTGCTTGTTTGGGTAGGAATTTTTGGAGGAGACTGATTACGGAATGATGAAAAGAGTTTGTGCCACACCCTGTTGGGTACATGGCGTGATTGTGTATGTATGTATGTATGTATGTATATATTATTATTGCAAAAATATTAACACAAACATTATTTTACTAATATTTTGTTTTTCTATTGATATCTGCTTAGAAGCAGTTGCTAAATATTTAGAAAAATACAATTTAAAACATTTTCAAGGGATAATATACTATTAATTCATATATAATAATTAATATAAATATTTAATTAAAATTACACATAAAAACATATTATCTCTCACTCTGTAGATGTGTTATCTATTTGAAATAATTTAAAAATTATATTTTAAAAGTTACGTATCATCACTATTTATAAATTTTTATAAATTAAAAACATAAGCAAAACATATCTAACCAGCTATGTTTCCCAAAAATAGATGATTTTGAAGTTAAATACTGTGGCTATTTTGAACCTTATGTACCATACATTTTTCGCTTAGCACCCGTCTCTCCCTTCTATACCAAGTCTATGATTCTGAACAACTTTACCATTGAATGGATTATAATAGTGCTTATATACGGGACTAATGTAAACAATAGTCAACGTCATAGCCAACTAGTGTGTATGTTTAATAATTTGCAAGCGTTATTACAGCACAAAATGGACAGAATAATAAGAATAAATGAAATATATATGTGGAATTGTTGATGGTTCGGGCCCCGCGAAATGTCTTCCTTTTGAACAGCACCGAGAGCTGTAGAGCTACAAGTTTAGCATAAATTATTCTTGTACTATATAAACCGGAAGTGGATAATATACCGCCATATTCACCCTTGTATTTATTCAATTATACCGTGTAATTATGGTAATGGAAATTTTAAACCGCAATTTTCATAATAAAAGAATTTAAGAACGTATTACGCCATGTCTTTTAACCACTGTCAGTTGATTATATTATTTCAATGTTATTTGATCGTAATATATATTATTAGTATAATATTTAGCATATTTTAATATTATATAGATACTATTGGTCCACAGGTAGATTTTATTTTGTCAAGTGACTTCCTTCGATAACACTTTGACTGCAAGGAAAAGTGGTATAGGGTTTGGTACGGTGTCTGTAACATTTAAAAAAAATTTTTTTTATAGAAATCCTTCATATAGCTTCTAGATGACAAATCCGAACTTAGTTTATGTGGGTGTATGGATGTGCGTCGTCAGCTCGCTCGGTCGTAAGTAAAAATTTTGTGATCGCAACTCCTTCTAGACAGTTTAACCGATTTTAATGAAATTTTCAGGATAAAATTGTCTAGTACCCAAGATGGTCATGTGGTTTTATTTTTTTTCAGTGTTGCCAACTTTCCGAGAAAAAAAATTACTAAAGTTTTAAAAAATTTATTATGGCCACGTTATTTAACCGATTTTACTTAAATTTTCACAAAAGATTCTCCTAGTATTCATATAATTTATGTAATTTTAACAAAATACAGTGTTGCCAACTTTCCGAGAAAAAAATTACTAAAATTTTTAAAAATTCATTATGACCACTTTATTTAACCTATTTTAATAAAATTTTTATAAAAGATTCTCCTAGCGCCTGGATAAATTATGCAATTTTAAAAAAATACAGTGTTGCCAACTTATCGAGAGAAAAAATCACAAAATTTAAAAAAAATTTATTGTGGCTACATTATTTATTCGATTTTGATCAAATTTTCAGAAAAGTTTCTCCTAGTGCCCACATAAATTATAATTTTAATAAAAATATTGTATTACCAACTTTCCGAGAAATGTCAGTGATCTATATATGGGTTTACCCATATACTTCTAATCTTGTTAGTATAATATTTAGCATATTTTAATATTATATAGATACTATTGGTCTTCAGGTAGATTTTATTTTGTCAAGTGACTTTTTTCGATAAAACGTAAATTTATTTGCACTAAAATTTGATTTTTCTTTTAATTTTATGGCCCGCATTCTCACCTCACTTTAAAAATGATTTTTGTCAAAAATAATTTCGACGTTTACTTAAAATTACTTATTAAGTTTATTCGAATTTTTAATATTAGCTATAATAAATATATCAAAAATAGAGATACTATTCATATCTGATAAAAGGTAGATTTTAATTCAAAAAATAGAAACACTTTTTCATAAACAAAAGAGGTGGGAATGCGGACCTATATTATTAAAGGCCACTTTAGGTCAACGCGGTAGCCCAGCGTGTTAGATACTAATGAATTTTTCGCCGAAATATTGAATTTTGTATTCTGAAAAATATCAAAATAATATGAAAATGGTGAAAATATCTCTCATACGGCACGGCATTCCCCCAATAAAATCTATTTATCCAGCGGTTAGGGGTACCCTTAGTTATAGTTTAGTATGCGCCAATAATAATATTCGTCACTTTCTACCCAACGAAATACCTAGTAATAAGTATAATGGTAAGGATTCCCTTTCTATTATTTCATTACTTCTGGAGATTTGGAAAAAATATTTCTCGAAAATTACCTATTTATGTTATCAATATAGCAAATATGTCAGGTACGTCATTTAACTAATTTTACCAAAATTTTGTTCAATGCTTAAATATTGTAATTATGGTTTTATAAGTAAAAAAAAATGTGAAATTTATTTTTTATGACTTGCTAATTTTGAGGAAAACTTTCTTTAAATAGCCTAAATTCCAGTCGCATACTACTAAGAGAATCTATTCTGAAATATGATTGAAATCGAATAAATAGTTTAGCCCAAATAGAAAGAATTAAAGAATTTTTTAAAAACAGTGTGAAAAAAATATTTTTTTTGTTTAAAAATCAAAATACGAAATTTTGAAAAATTGTTATTGTTCCCTAAAAATTCTTTGTTTCTAAAAAAAAGTTATATCATCAAACCTTTATAAAAAAAAAAAAACCAGTTAGAATTTATTATCTTGCCTGCTATTATTTAATAAACAAAAAAAGTATTTTATCCCGAACATTCAGTTTAATAAAAAAATCTGCTGTGGCCACCGCAGAACCGACCATCATCGTATTAAATTTATAGAAGAGAAAAAATTGTACAACTACTGCTGCCATGGTTACTAAAAACAAAACTGTCTTGACATACATATGCTTCTAGTATGTAGTTGAAGAACATAGCACATAATTGGTTGATTGGTTCTTGTTTTCTTAAAAAAATTTGTCATATTATTGGTTTTTGTTTGAAAAAATCACGTTAGATCGTCGCTCTGATGAAGTGGACAAAACTTTGTCACGAAAGCTCGAAATGAATCTTAAATGAGATTTTTTATATTTTTTAACATTTCTTCCAAAAAATTTTGATTACCAATATATATATACCGGGTGTTTACTTTTTTTTTGTTACATAGGGAATACAATGCTAAAATTTTCATTTGGTGATAAATTTTCCCCTAATTATTATAGAACAAAAGTACAAATACAAAAGTTGTTTAGAATTCAAAAATGCATCAAATGATGCCAAATTTATCAATATAGGATGTTCCGATCAAGAATTAGAAGCAAATTAAAATTTCCATTTTTGCGCTCTTTACATCAAAGTGCCATGGAAATTAAACAAATAATTTCATTTCTTCTGGAGTTTGAGTTTGACAGATCGTATTTATTTTATTGTTACGTTCTGTATTATTATCATTATTATTGAAAATAATGAATAAACTTAAGGTAAATGAAAAAGTTCAGTGCGTAAAATGGTATTTTACTGGAAATTCGATACGACGAGTAAGAGATTTATTCAGCGCTTTCTTTGAAAACCGTCCCATACCTTCCGCTATGACTATTCGTAGGATAATTAAACAATTCGAAGAAACTGGAAGTGTGTTAAAACGTTGTAAAAATTGTAGAAAAATCAACGCAGAAGATCAGGAGGAGAATTTAAATCAAAATGCAATTAAAGAAAATACATTGAATATACTTTTGTGTGTAACGGAAAACCCAAATGTTAGTGTGCGTCAACTTGGTGCTGAATTAAATTTGCATCCTTCAACAATACATAAGGTACTAAAAAATGAAAAATATCATTCTTATAAATATTCCACGCACCAAGAGATATTTGAAGCGGATAAAATGGCTAGAAGCGAATTTAGTAACATTATTATGGAAAAATCCAATTTAGACAGAAACTTCTTGAAATCTATTTGTTTTACTGACGAGTCTACGTTTACTTTACACGGCGAACCTAATACACAAAACTTTAGAATATGGAGCCAAACAAATCCTCATTTAATGGTAGCAACACGTACCCAATATCCAGAAAAAGTTAATGTATGGGCTGGAATTTTTGGCAGGTGTATAATTGGGCCATTTTTTATTGAAAATAATTTAAACAACGAAAAATATTTGGATATGTTGCAAAATCATATTGGTCCGCAGTTAGAAGAGTGTGCAACTCAAGATAATGTTGTCTGGTATCAACAAGACGGATGTCCGGCACATTACAGCTGCAACATTAAATTATATTTGGATCAATGTTTTCCAAATTCATGGATTGGTAGAGGTGGTCCAATTAATTGGCCAGCTAGATCGCCCGATTTAGCACCGTGCGATTTCTTTTTATGGCCATATTTGAAGGAGAAAATTTATAAACGACATATCAAAAATCTTGTTGATTTGAAAAATGCCATTGTTGAAGAGTGCAATAATATAACACAAACACAATTAAGCTCTGTACGTCACGAATTTTATAACAGATTAGGTTATTGTTTGGCAGTTAATGGCGATTTATTTGAACATTTAATTTAAATTGTTAGTTTCGTTTTTGTTCTCCTATATCTTGTATTCATGAATTTTTCTGTTTTATAGGTATATTGAATATTGTAATAAATAAAGAAAGTTTTACGGAGTTCAGCTATTTACTATTTATTAAACTCTTATCCGACGTTTCACTGCACAACTTACAGCATCCTCAGGGATAAGTTTAAATTATTATAATAAATATATTAGGCATAATGCCAGTCATCTAATTCAAATGTATTGTTTTTATAACGTGAAGTTAATAAATAAATTAAACAATTACTTAAAATTATAATGGAGACATTCACAATTTAAAACCACAGCTAGTACGTAGTGTACAGCCGAGTAAAATACTCTTTCATTGTAATAAATAATAAATACTTAATACTTTTTATACTTAATAGCTTTTCATTTACATTAAGTTTATTCATTATTTTCAATAATAATAATAATAATAATAATAATAATAATAATAATACAGAACGTAACAATAAAATAAATACGATCTGTCAAACTCAAACTCCAGAAGAAATGAAATTATTTGTTTAATTTCCGTGGCACTTTGATGTAAAGAGCGCAAAAATGGAAATTTTAATTTGCTTCTAATTCTTGATCAGAACATCCTATATTGATAAATTTGGCATCATTTGATGCATTTTTGAATTCTAAACAACTTTTGTATTTGTACTTTTGTTCTATAATAATTAGGGGAAAATTTATCACCAAATGAAAATTTTAGCATTTTATTCCCTATGTAACAAAAAAAAAGTAGACACCCGGTATATATATATATATATATATATATATATATATATATATATATACAAGAAATGGAAAATAGTAACCGGTCACTTAGGACGTGTATCTAATATATATAGGTCTAAATAAGAAAACAGTGAATGAAGAAACATATAGAAAATATTTATTTCTGGTTGTTTTCTGTACGCTTAATAAATAGATTTAAAAATAAATTGAAAATACTAATTTTATATCGTTCAGTCATGGACTCAAAACAAATGCAATACGTTCCATGGCTAATCGACATAAAATTAAAAATTTTGCTAAATTTTAAACTAATTTTTCTCGCTTATAAGATGAGATAAGCTTTTTTAAAATTTGAAAGCAACATTTTTATACTCATACATTTATATAAATATAAACTGTATTTATATAATACAGTGTGATTGATTTTAATAAGACCAAATAGATGTAAAATTTGATAAAGTAGAAATGTAATATATATAATATATACAGTGTTCGTTCGCCAGGTTGATATAGGGCAATAACATGGGATACTGATAATATGCAGAATACTTCTTTCTGAAGTAAAATTCGGAGAAATACTTAGAATACTTTTCGATAGGGAATAAAAAGTTACTCCTATATAATTTGGTTCTAGTTTTAATTTGCTAGCATGTGCCGTTTGGGCACTAGAATTTTTTTAGATATGATGTCACTTTTATGTGTTTTACAAATATTTTGCAACATAGATATATTCAAAAAAATATTTAACAGAATTTGCTAAACAAGTTATAACTAACAACTTTTATTTTGAGTATTTTTAGATACGGTTAAATATTTTTTTTTATAATTTTTATGACATATAATTCTGTAAATAGGTGGCATATTATTTATGTCAAGACAGTTTTATCTTCAGTTATCATGACTGCAGTAATTGTTACATAAATTTATTTAATACGATGACGATTGGTTGAGTGGTGGTCACAACAGATTTTTTAATCAAGTGTACAAAAACGTTTGATTTGATGCCAAATAAATTTTGAGGTTATAAGAATTCATTTTGTATTTATATTATGTATAACAAATAAACTTCATACATTGGTCATATAAATATTTTGAAAAATAAAAATTTGTATTTAACGCATATGTACAATTTAATAATTATGGCGTGATTTTTGAACTGGTAACATTGTAGATAACAAGCAAAGGTAATATTACCGGTAAATTACCAGGCCAACGTCATAAATAAATTATATTCTTGAATGAAAACATATAGTAAAAATAGATGATAATTTTTAAACTAGACTTAATTAATACAATTTTATAGTTTACAAAAGTTGCTAATACATTTATTATCAAATTCACTTCATCAGCTCAATTAATATACAGTATAATAAAATTTCTTTTGATGTTGTTACACAGCGAAAAACTGTTAAAAAATCGGTAATGGACAATTAAAAGCATATTGTTTATAAACAAAAAAAAAAAAAACTTTATCAAAATGCGAATTATTTTGGAAAAAAAAATACGAAAAATTAAACGACAAAGGTTTCAAAGTGCGTTTATCTGTAATACTTTTTTTTCGGCAAAAATAGGCTAATTATAATTTTTTTTTTGTTAAAAATCCGTAATACAATACATTTCACAAATATTGCCAACTGCAAATATAGTATTGTATTTTTAATAACAAAAAAATACTGAATAATGAAAGCTATAAAACAAAACGTTAAGAAAGGGAATAATATTATTGCAAACTCTAAATATGGCGAAGCAGAAATAGATAAATACAATTTTTTTGTTCTAAATTTTCTTTTCTCTTTATCCTTTATTCAGATTTCTGTTTTTAAGTAACTATGTAAGTGATATAATATAGTTTTATAATAAATCAAATCTTGATTGAAATATGAAAGCCTTTTAAAAATACATAAAAAAGAATGAAAATGCATTTCATATTTAAATAATAGAATTTCTTTCTTATCTTGCTTACTATGTGTGGATATGTTTTGTTTAAAAGGTAATACTAAGAATCTTTGATAAAATTTTATATAAATTAAATAAATACAGATTGGTGTATTTATATTTTAGGAAAAAAATTAAAAATGCATTTTTAATTGTGACGAAAATATGGCGAGACGTGATATTATCTTGATAAGACACTTTTGTTTTCACACGTTTTTATTAACTCTGTATGTTTGTCTGTTCAATACAAATTTTGCAATCGATTTTAAACTAATTTTTAGATGAGCTAGTGACTTGAAACTTTAAACATAGCTCAGAATTGGATGACAATGAATTAATTAGTAATATTAGAAATACAAATTAAAGTTAATTAATTAACTTAATTAATTATAATTATATAATTATAATTATTAAATTATAATTAATTAATCAGGTTAAAGTTAAAGTTTAACAAAACGAAAAAGCAGGAAATAATTATTTAAATAAAATCTGCCACTTTCAGTTTGCAGATCTTTACCAAAAGTTGATCAAATTGAAATATTTATCTCCGAAGCTTAAATATGAAATTTTATAGTTACTATAATTTGTGCTCATCTGTAAAAATCTCGTTATGTCAAATATGGTATGATTACAATACCTTCTGTATCATATGTGATATGACGGTTAGTAAAAATATAAATTCCATATAAACATATACTGCATATTATATTGTGCTAAGAAAAAATGCTTATATGAGTCATATCATGTATAAATGAAGCGAAAGATGTTTGGATAGAAATGTTTTGCGGAAACTAATTTTTTTTACGAGTATATAAAAAGGTTTGTACCCTTATGGGTACTTGACGTAATACGTATATAAATATGCTAAAATTCATGTTTGAAAAGTGTTTACAAAAATCATTTAGTAATCTATATATTGTTTAACACTTTGATGTGCGTTATTTTTTGATGTCCTTTATAAAGGTTTTGTGTTTGTTGCAAATACGTCGGCGACCACAAACGCATACCGGGTCGTTCGTTAATTGCCCGAGCATCGGTTTTGAAACGCACAAACGCAGACAAACGGACAAAAACAAAAATGTATTTGGTTTTGCTGTCTTTGGAATCACCTAGTAGAAAAACTCATACCTACTGTTGTTTCAGTTTGGTTATATATTCTGAGCAGTTCAAATTGTGAATACTTGTTTTGCATTCAGACATTGGATTTTTATAAGTTTATAAGAATTCTAAATATTTTACTTTTCTTGCTGCCAATATTTCCAATTTTATTTATTCTTACAATAAATAAAAATCATTTGTGATTGGTTAAAAATGTATCATCAGAACAAATGACATTTCATATAAAATTATTTCAAGGATAAATTCATTCCAACATTTGGAAATATTGGGCCTTAGATCGATATTACATAACAAATGTTTAGAGGTAAATATTCTAAATTTAAAATTATAAATGCAATTTTAAAAATATTTTCTCATTCAACGAACATATAACGATGATAATTATTCCATGAAGATGAAATTTACGGATCAAGTCGCAGACAAATGTCGTAATTCATCCTATTGAGTAATGATCATTACATATTTGCACTGTATTTTAATAACAGCGCCGAAACCTCGTTCAGACTACCGTTTCAGTTTCAGTTTTACGTAGAAAAACCACAATTTTACCAATACAAACAATCGACACATTTTTAGTTTTAATACCAAGCGTTTTGATTGGTTATCTAAATGAGACTTAACTCATCAGATATTGGCCATAAACTGCTGAGTAAGTTTTTATTTAATAATAATCAAACTTTATTTAGCTTTTTGGCTAATTAATTAGGTACAGTATAATACATATTTACAAAATTATAAAAGTTACAGGAAATCTACTACTGCAGCATAATATTTACATAGTTGGTGACATTTATAATTTATCAAATTATAAACATCATTATTAAATTGCATTAACTTTTGTTAAAATAAAAAAAATTTATTGACTGAAAAGTTTTTAAATTTTTTGAATCTATAATAACATATTTCGGTAATTTATTATATTCAAGTAATCCATTGTGCAATATATTATTAGTAGGACTATTTTTAGATTTTTTTAGAAATATAAAAATTATCTGCATTTTAAACATCATAATTATTATGCACACTACTATTAAATTACAGATTACCACTTAAATACTTGAGAAGCAAACCATGCTGCATTTTAAATATAAACATCATTGCAAACATTTCTAAGAATTTTTTAACATTTAATTATTTTAATTTTATATATTGTTTAATTAACTAAGAAAATTTGTAACGTGAGTAATGAATAATATTACGTTATAAGAAACGCATATATAATGATTATATTAGGTTGGTACAAAAGTTCTCAGGGTTTCAATAGGTAAAGTTCAAAGTGGCATAACTTCTGTAATAATTACTCGATTTAATCGAATTAAGCGCCATTACAATCTGTACATTTTTGCCAACGTGTTACATTTTGTAATATCAAATATATTTCACCTACATGCAATTTCCAGATCTAGGCAAATTCCCTTGTAAAAGAAAATAATTCACACTAGGGCCCGTATTCTCACCTCATTTATAAAAGTGATTTTTGCCAAAAGTACTTTTGACGTTTGCTTAAAATCATTTATTAAGCACTTTATAATAGTTTATTTAAATTTTATAATACCAAATATAATAAAAATGATCAAAAAAAGCAAAAAATTATTTTGAAGTTAATGATAAAAGCACTTTTTCACGAAACAGTGAGGTGAGAATACGGGCCTATTTATTAAATTCGAAAATTAATTTTATGAATATGAATGTGAATTAATTCTTTTTGATATGAATTTAGTGAATAGAGTTTACATATAAATTATTATAATATAATTTTTGAAAGGCTTAATTCAATTCCTCAAAAGGAATTAATTTATTATTTAGTTCCTTTTTAAATTAATTCATGCCCAGCTTCGATAATTTTAGCATTTTAGTGCTATAACTAAAAATGACTAAATGCGACCATAATACGATTTCAGTATGCTACTTAACTTTTGTAAATTAAAAAATATTATCAATCATTATTATAGTTGACATTTGATTAATAACATTTTGTTACATAAATATTTTTTAATTTCAAATTAAATTTTGAAATTGATTAATTTTGGTATTTACAAACATTTTCTACGCATAGTATATGATCTACATTATTTATTGGTATAAACATACGTAAGTTTTGCGATATCTTCAAACTGGACGTAAGTTTACATCATAAAGTCGTCAGTCATAGTTCTTGACGATAACGATATTTAAATTATTCGTGATTTTAATGAATTTCAAGAGAAAATTACGTAGGTTACGATATAATTTATTCTAACAGCAACAAAATTATGCAAACTTGAATTTTCAATATTTAAATAAAAATATATATTTATTTATTAAATGTTTATGTGATTTTAGTAAAATCTTCAGGATAAATCATTAAGATATATTAAAAAAAAGTGAATGCAGCACTAGAGTAACTCAGGACTCAGGTGATGATATACCGGGTGTCTACTTTTTTTTTGTTACATAGGGAATAAAATGCTAAAATTTTCATTTGGTGATAAATTTTCCCCTAATTATTATAGAACAAAAGTACAAATACAAAAGTTGTTTAGAATTCAAAAATGCATCAAATGATGCCAAATTTATCAATATAGGATGTTCTGATCAAGAATTAGAAGCAAATTAAAATTTCCATTTTTGCGCTCTTTACATCAAAGTGCCACGGAAATTAAACAAATAATTTCATTTCTTCTGGAGTTTGAGTTTGACAGATCGTATTTATTTTATTGTTACGTTCTGTATTATTATTATTATTATTATTATTATTATTATTATTATTATTGAAAATAATGAATAAACTTAATGTAAATGAAAAGCTATTAAGTATAAAAAGTATTAAGTATTTATTATTTATTACAATGAAAGGGTATTTTACTCGGCTGTACACTACGTACTAGCTGTGGTTTTAAATTGTGAATGTCTCCATTATAATTTTAAGTAATTGTTTAATTTATTTATTAACTTCAAGTTATAAAAACAATACATTTGAATTAGATGACTGGCATTATGCCTAATATATTTATTATAATAATTTAAACTTATCCCTGAGGATGCTGTAAGTTGTGCAGTGAAACGTCGGATAAGAGTTTAATAAATAGTAAATAGCTGAACTCCGTAAAACTTTCTTTATTTATTACAATATTCAATATACCTATAAAACAGAAAAATTCATGAATACAAGATATAGGAGAACAAAAACGAAACTAACAATTTAAATTAAATGTTCAAATAAATCGCCATTAACTGCCAAACAATAACCTAATCTGTTATAAAATTCGTGACGTACAGAGCTTAATTGTGTTTGTGTTATATTATTGCACTCTTCAACAATGGCATTTTTCAAATCAACAAGATTTTTGATATGTCGTTTATAAATTTTCTCCTTCAAATATGGCCATAAAAAGAAATCGCACGGTGCTAAATCGGGCGATCTAGCTGGCCAATTAATTGGACCACCTCTACCAATCCATGAATTTGGAAAACATTGATCCAAATATAATTTAATGTTGCAGCTGTAATGTGCCGGACATCCGTCTTGTTGATACCAGACAACATTATCTTGAGTTGCACACTCTTCTAACTGCGGACCAATATGATTTTGCAACATATCCAAATATTTTTCGTTGTTTAAATTATTTTCAATAAAAAATGGCCCAATTATACACCTGCCAAAAATTCCAGCCCATACATTAACTTTTTCTGGATATTGGGTACGTGTTGCTACCATTAAATGAGGATTTGTTTGGCTCCATATTCTAAAGTTTTGTGTATTAGGTTCGCCGTGTAAAGTAAACGTAGACTCGTCAGTAAAACAAATAGATTTCAAGAAGTTTCTGTCTAAATTGGATTTTTCCATAATAATGTTACTAAATTCGCTTCTAGCCATTTTATCCGCTTCAAATATCTCTTGGTGCGTGGAATATTTATAAGAATGATATTTTTCATTTTTTAGTACCTTATGTATTGTTGAAGGATGCAAATTTAATTCAGCACCAAGTTGACGCACACTAACATTTGGGTTTTCCGTTACACACAAAAGTATATTCAATGTATTTTCTTTAATTGCATTTTGATTTAAATTCTCCTCCTGATCTTCTGCGTTGATTTTTCTACAATTTTTACAACGTTTTAACACACTTCCAGTTTCTTCGAATTGTTTAATTATCCTACGAATAGTCATAGCGGAAGGTATGGGACGGTTTTCAAAGAAAGCGCTGAATAAATCTCTTACTCGTCGTATCGAATTTCCAGTAAAATACCATTTTACGCACTGAACTTTTTCATTTACCTTAAGTTTATTCATTATTTTCAATAATAATGATAATAATACAGAACGTAACAATAAAATAAATACGATCTGTCAAACTCAAACTCCAGAAGAAATGAAATTATTTGTTTAATTTCCATGGCACTTTGATGTAAAGAGCGCAAAAATGGAAATTTTAATTTGCTTCTAATTCTTGATCGGAACATCCTATATTGATAAATTTGGCATCATTTGATGCATTTTTGAATTCTAAACAACTTTTGTATTTGTACTTTTGTTCTATAATAATTAGGGGAAAATTTATCACCAAATGAAAATTTTAGCATTGTATTCCCTATGTAACAAAAAAAAAGTAGACACCCGGTATGTTAAATATTTGTAATTCGTAAACATATGAGTAAAAATGGGGGGCTATGCAGAAAATATGAAAATAATAAAAAAAAAAGATGGAAAGATGAGAGTAAATTAAAAGTATATTAAATGTGTTGTGAGGCGAGACGCTTTTTACTTCGCCGTTTTTATAATATTCTTTCTCTCGACTCACCTATATACAAGTTACTTCATTTTCCGAATTTCCTACAAGATTTTTTTTTTTGAAAATACTTTATATTGAAACGAAAGTATTGCGAAATTTAATTTCATGTTGAATTTTATTTATTAAGATATTGCTTTTCATCATTCAACAGTCATCAGTCAACATTATAGAAAAATACAGTTGTCATAGTTTGTCATTCTGTAAATTTGAGTTAAACTAGAGTTGAAAATAAGAAATCCGTATTTTTTTATTTTCTAAAAGGTACTTTTTTGTTTTTAAATTATAATTTATTTTCACTAATAATACAAAAATATATGCATTTTTTATAATACCTATATTAATTTTTTTTAATTTTTATTTTTTATTAAATATACAATTTTGTTTCTTGTTGTAACTGACTATGACTATGCGATAGAAGTATTTTTTTTTAATGCTTGACTTATATATAAGGTAATTAAATTAACCATTATATTTTTCATTAGTTTACCTTAAAAATATCTACTCACTTATCATATTACTTTTCAAGTAAAATTCCAGCAAACAAAAATTTATTAAAAGTAATCGCCGTGTTTCAAATATATTACATAATTAAGTTAAGGTTCTGTATTAATATTTATTTATAATCGACAATAACTCAATGTTCATTTTCATCAGTAAATATGATAAATAGAATATGTAAACATGTTACTAGGTAACAAAGTTATTATGTAGATCATAAAATTTATAGATTTTTAATTAAATAAAATTTGACTTCTATTAATTAAAAATCTATAAATTTTATGATCTAGTTATTTATTTGTTACCTAGTAACTTGTTTCTGTGTTCTGTTATTTACTGTAAATGAAGACGGATGTTGATTTCGTCGAAATGTCACTTATGTTATAAATAAATATTAATACAGAAACTTTAACCTAAAGCAGTTTTATTTTAATATAATAAGTTCTGAAAGATTTTTTACTATAATTTTTTAGTTAAACCGTTGATTTTACAGATACTATACGTCACTGCAGTGGCGTAGCTAGGAAGGGTGTCACCCGGGGCGGAGGTAATGGTGTCACATTTATACTTAGATGTAAAAAAAATTAGAAATTTTAAAATATGTAATTCGTCAAACAGACAAATGGAAATAGAAATTCATAAGTTGTTTAAATTATTCACATGATAATTTTGAAACAAAAAACCAAGAGTCACATGAATATTGAAAAATAATACATTTTCTATAGTAGAAATACCATTTTAAAACTAAAATTACATATTATTGCTAACAGATAGTAAATATAAACAAAAAGAAATATTTTTCTGATTTTGCGAGTAAAAATTCAAATTATTAAATGTGTTTAAATCACAAATTCACTAAAATAATTCAGTTGGTGAAATGTGTCATCTCGAGAATGGTGTCACCGCTAACCTGGTGTCACCCGTGGCGGATCGCCCCCCTTGCCTCCCCGTAACTACGCCACAGCGTCGCTGTAAGATTTACGGGCAATTCATAGCAATTTACAAAAATCCGTACGCTATATATGTACTCAGAATTTCAATTTCACTTACTACACGTTATTGGTCTTACAAATAACCTAATAAACGCTACAGATTTACTCAGAATTGACCTATTAAAATAAAATATAAATTATTTAACGTGCTTTACAATCTATGTATACCTTTTACCTGTAAAAAATATTGTAAAATAAGTCATTGCTATAAAAATGAAATTTATTAATGTATTATAAATATAATATATAGATATATAATTATATCTGAATGCGAAAGACGTTTAATAGTAAACATCTCACTTGAAACTGTTAATTGACAGTTTCCTTCCAAATATGTAATTATGCATTTAATTTTTTTATATTGATTTCTATCTAGACATATGAAATTTGTCAATAATTATTAGATATACACGTCTGTCATTCGAATATAACATACATATATTCAAACACTGATTCCAAAGATAAATATTACAATGATGTCAAAATTTTGATGTTGATATTATTTTGTTTATTTATTTGAGATCAGAAAAAGAATTGGGATTTTTTTATTTGTAACAAATTAAGTAATAATTATCTATGTATCAAGTATTGAAAATGCTGTTACAATATGAGATACATAGAATGTTTTGAACGTATTAAAATAGCTGATTTTTTAAGAAAATTAAAAAAATGTATGATGTTTAACACTGCAATGTTTTTTTACAAAATAAAATAGATTGCCTGAAGAAGGTACGCTGTAGTACCGAAATTAGTAGCATGTAAAATAAAATTCAAGTAGTTTTATTTAAAAAAACAACTTGACCTACACCCCTGTTTAAGAAGAAATTAAATTAAAAAAAAAACATTAATATTCTTATCAATGTAAATTTACATTGATAATTATTAATTCTACTGTGTTTTTACCGACCGTCATTACATATAAGGGAGGTATTGTAATCATACCAAATTTGACATCGAAATTTTCGCAACAGAGATATAATTCGAAATAAAAATATTTAACAAGAATTTCTAAACAAGTCATAACTAAAAACTTTTATTTGAAACATTTTTCGATATGGCTAAATAAATTTTCATATTTTTATGATATATACATATAATTCTGTAAATAGGTGGCATATTTATGTCAAGACAGTTTTGTTTTTAGTTACCATTACTGCAGAAATTCTTGTTACACAAATTTTTCTTTTCCATAAATTTATTTAATACAATGACGGTCGGTTCTGTGGTGGTCACAGCAGATTTTTTATTTTAATATAACGAGTACTGAAAGATTTTTTTTACTATGTTATAAAGATATATTTTTATAAATTGAACATAAGTGTTCTTTTAGCTGTTACAAATATATTTTTTATATTACTACAAGGAAATTCTGTATTAATTTTATTTGTAGAAAAAAACCAATTTTTTTTTTCAAATTATCAGTATGTTTAAAAATTTTCTATATCGCACACTAAACTATATTATAATCAGTAAAAACATTTTTTCGAAAAATATTCGTTTAATATCACAAAAAACGGAGATAAGTCGAGTACGCAGGGTATATAACCTAACGGAAGTTTACACACTAAATATTTTTGTCATGTAAAAAAAAGGTAAATAAATGATAAGAAACGCTGTGTACGCTGATACATATGGTGTGTTTCGTGAAAAAAGTATATATGTGTATATGAAATTGAATAAAAAAAAAGTGGGAAAATAAAATTGTATCCTGTTTTGCAAAAACGAAACATCCTGTATATAGTTGTAAATAATTTTACATATAAGTAGATAAATAATCATGTATGAGTGTTGTTACTTCGGAAATTTCGTAACTTAAAATTTATATTTTTCGTTTTCATTAATATATATATATATTTTTGTTTCTATATGTTAATATAGTTTTAACTTTCTATTACGAGTATAAGTAAAATCAAAAATACTTAGAGGAATATATTTTAATAAGATTATAGTATTAAATATAAACTGTTTTAGAACTAGATTCTGTTTAATTATTGTATAAAAACGACGTTTCGATGAAACTGAACGCTCGTCTTCGCAAGGTTAAAATTTATAATTTGATAAATTTTGACCTAATAAAGACGAGCCTTCAATTTCGTCGAAACGTCGTTTTTATATAATAATTAAACAGAATCTAATCCTAAAACAGTTTATATTTAATACAATGAGTTCTGAAAAATATTTTATTATGTTAAGATTATAGTAAATTATTATGTAGTAAAAAATCTTTCAGAACTCATTATATTAAAATAAAAAGGCTTTAGGATTAAGTATATATATATATATATATATATATAATATGGCCGAATACCGAATAATTTTTCGGCTTTGGCCCATCACTAATATGAACATATTTTGTTAATTTCTTTTAAAACAAACACAGTTTTAAATCAGAAATGAAATAACGTTCTAAATCGTTACGTTATTGTATAATGTTAATTATTATTTGTTTTCGTTGCATAATATTATAAATAACATTTAAAAAATTAATTGTTATATGTTTATAACGTTACGTAACGTTATTTAACGTTATAAACATATAAAATAACTTTGTAACTTTGAAATTATATATATAATTATAAATAAATAATATATACAAATTGGAAATACTGACCCTAAAATGTTTCAGCTACTACTAGAATTTTATCAAAGACAAATCTTTGGTAATAATTTAAATTTAACCATTTTCCTTACAAAAACGTTATAGTGAAATATTAACCACAAATTTTTAAAAAAACATCAAATAATTTTGCCATTAGAAATTTGAAAAGTTGAGAAAATAGCAGAGTTTTATTAATATCAATAATAATTTTATCAGTAAAATTTAAAATCGATTTTTTGTTTATTTACTGTGTTGTCATTTGTATTATTTTTTCCAGATGAATATGGGCATTAAGTATGTCAAAACGTCGATTATTAATAAATTTTAATATAGAATCTAAAGCTATTTTATTTTAAACTGTATTGTGTGTATAAAAATATTCTTGGATGGTTAAAAAATATCGAAGATATAATCAATTTTTTTTTATTTTTACTGACTTTCTCATTAAAAATGAAAATGAAAAATTGTAACTATTATTTTATATTTGTTAAATAATTCTAGTATATTTTACTATATAATTTTTGAATAGTTTAACAGAAAAAAAAATTTTATGACAGTAAAACGAAAAATAATATGTTTACCTGTGAGTTTGATATTTTTTCATTTCGGATGATTTCCTTTAGTCAAATTACACATAAACAGCGTTATATAAACACGTATGCGTATTTTTGCGTATACCATGCGTATATAATATGTTTCAACAAATTCTATATTTTAATTTATTTCAACCAACTTCCCATATTTTATTTAAATTAAATAAATATTATTTATAGTTAATTTACAATGAAATAATATGTTTTCATATTCATAACTATTAAATCTGAATAATGATACAGATACATTGTATAAATTAATAATTATTGAAAATAGTGAAATAAAATTTGAATTCTGTATAAAACTAAAAATAGATATTTACTCATAAAGATAAATTTTGTGACACACCACTGTCGTATTTCATCAATGGAAAATTGCACTTTCAACGTAAAATGATAATACGAAATTGCACAAAAATTGTAAATGCAATGTGTTAATCTAACATCTCCGGCAGCTATATTGATAATTATTATACAATGACAATTTGAGTGTTTATTTTTGCTTGAATTTGAATTTAATTATTGACAATGCAATGTATACCACCGGATTTATTAGAAATTGCATATTCGACCAGAGAAAATTGATTCTCACAAATTACATAACAAATATAATGTTTTACAATTGCACACCGCCCTCAAAAGTCCCAAATTTGAATAACGAAATTGCACACCGGTCAACCGTTGGACGACCCAAACGGATTATCGGTTTATTTGGGTCTTGAACCATTACGCAGGTACTTTTTACAGTGAGCGTTCGTTTATTCTATAGCATATTTTTACGCCGGTCATCCGCCACTGTTGGCTTAGGGTAGGTTAGGTTATAGGTTTTAGGAAAATTTGCGTGAAAAGAATCGCAAACGTTTGTGGTACGTTCTAGAGACGAACTATTTTCGATTCTACTTGGTTTTATGTTGAAATCTTAATCCCTTAATCTGTTTATGACCGGTGTGCAATTTCGCTATGCAAAATGATTAAAACCCAACGGCCGTATGCAATTCATTGTACCTACTTGGCTTATATTTTTATTTAAAATAAAACTGCTTAAGGTTAAAGTTCTGTATTTATATTTATTTATAATCGACGTTTCGACGAACTCAACGTCCGTTTTCATCAGGAAAATAATACAAATGACATTTAACAATATCATTTTTCTCAAAAGTCGACTTTAAGTCGATGAAAAAACATCGATTTTAAATTTTGCTGACAAAATTATTATTGATATCAATGAAACTATGCTTTTTTCTCAACTTTTCAAATTTCTAATCGCGAAATTATTTGCTGTTATCAATTAAACAATGTTTTTTTGTTGAGTTAAAGTTGACTTTAAGTCAAATTTTTACTATGAAAACGGCCGTAAGTTTAATAAATAAACGAATTCAGACAAGTAGAGCGAACATTTAAAAAATCCACACTTTACAAAGAAAACTACCAATTGTGCTTTAAATTGTTAAAAATATATACTATTCGTTATTCGGTTATTCGTTATATAAATGATAATTATATTCAGCTATAGAAAATTAATGTTTTCAAATACGAGCTAGTTTGTCTTTTCTTGATAGAAAAAGACAGACTAATCTCGTTATTCCACAAGTCTAACGAAATGCGAACAGAATTGGCAGGCATAGTTAAAATAAACCTATACATATTATTTTCGAAAACTGTAAAAAAATCTTCAGCCTGTTCATCAACCATCACCCCGAATCACAGAAATTCCTCACGAACGAAGAAGAGAACCAACCGAGAGATAGTCTCAGGTCAGTCAGGTAAAGCTAAAAACCTCGTCCCAACATGTCGGACAACGATGAGTCAAACAAAGACAGTGCCAGGGCGTTGCGAGGGTGGCGGCGGGCGGGTGTAGGTGCCTCGAGCAAGGGTCGTTTCTCTTGTGATCTGTTCGGATCGTTCAGTGGACCTACCTGGGCTCTCTCATCGTGTCTCATGTATGCCCGTGCGCCGCGTATAACAATGGGAAAAATGGTTTCGGATGATATAGGTACCAGACATACAAGGATTATACTGGAGCTAAAATTTCTTGTTTCGTGATGGTAATGTGCGCCGAGCTTAGATGATGAAGAATTCTTCGGTTTAATTTATTCTTGGTTTTGATGATATGATAAGGGATGGATTACTACGTGGAATATCTTATGCATATTTCTGGAGAAAAAAATTGTGGAAAAGTTGAGTATTACAATAATAATAAAAGTATTCTTATTATATTGTTACATATAAGACGCAATGGGCTGGTTGCACTCAGTATAATTTACAATTTTTAGGCGAAATATTGAAAGATTATATAAAAACAATATCATAACATATTTTATTTATTTGAAATATATTACAGTATTTTTATAAAAAATTCAGACAAATAAGGATTTTTGCGCGAAACGCGTTTTGCTTTCTGTCAGTGACGTCGTAGTGTTTCTCAAACAGTTCAATGCGTGTGTACTATCATCTGTAAATGTATCTATCAGTTTATCGAGCAGCGTTGCCGTATTTATGTTTACATTTTGGAATTTAAATTGAGATAAACATTATGACAACATTATTTTGATGAATTATTACAGATATTAATATGCAAGCTGTAATTTTACATAATTTAAGAAGTTATACCAACAATATGTAATTCTAGATTAAGTATGTGATGTAATTTGCAGAAAGTAAGCAATTTCACATACATATTAGGTCATTTTTACTTACTTTATGTGATTATTATGAATTATGTAAAAATTACAGAATTTTGAAGTAGAAATACAGTATATTTATAGTAACAGATAACTGAAAAATGACCAGACTGGTTTATAAAAGTATTTGTAAAAGTATCTGATATATTAAATATCATTTTCTGCATTTTATAGGAATCTCAAAAGTAAATATTTTAAGAGGTTTCTATAACATTTCATTTTTATGGTATCTCGCTCATTTTTATTACAAATTTGTTTTATTTTTGTTCTAAAAGAAAAAAAATATGTAATTTTAAAAATATCATATAATTTAATAATAATCTTTCAGAACTCATTATATTAAAATAAAAAGGCTTTAGTATTAAGTTCTGTTTATATTTTAATAAAAAAATCGACGTTTTGACATACTCGACTTACATCATCATCATCAGGAAAAATAATATAAATGGTGTATATACAGTATACAGTAAATAAACTAAACATAGAAACAACTTTCTAGGTAACTAAATATGTAATTGATTATAAAATTTTTGAATTATTATTAATTAAAGGAAGCCAAATTTTATTTAAATCTCGCGCAAATGTCAAACGTACATTTCGGCCATTCTTGTTTATATGAAATTCGCGACATCTCTTGATAATTCTCTATGCCAATATTATACTAAGGACCAGTTGCAAAAAACGTTGTTAACTTAATCAATGAATTAACTAGACAACTAAGTAGATCATCAGTTGTTTTCATTGGTCAATTGGCAAGTTAACGAGAGAGTTAACTAACAAAGCGTTTAACAATGTTTTATGCAATCGGTCCTAAGTACACTGTAAAAAAGTTGCCATTCTACATAAAAACCATTATAAAAAAGTTACATATTATTTCAGCAAAACGATAGTTTACATAGATTTTTTTGTAAAAATAATATAATTTTGTAATTTTAGGTAAAATAATTTATGTACCATATTATATACGGTTTTTTACCGATAAAGTAAGTAATTACTTACATAAAATATACATATTTTATATTTATGTAATTTAAAATATCTGTAAAATAGTTTGTAAAAATACTGTTTTACATATCAAACTAGTGTAAATCAGTTGCCCCAGGTTTTTATGAAAAATTACAAGTATGTACCTATTTTTTTTTACAGTCAATACATATACATACATTATTACATACACAATCACGCCATGTACCCAAAAGAGTGTGTCATCAACTCTTTCCACTATGCCGAAATTAGTTGCCTCCAAACATTTATATCTAGACAAGTAACTTTTGCTTCATCCAAATACATGATATTTCTTATATATACTCTTCAATAACCTTTTTTTATTTATTATAATTATAAAAACATAAAATTCGTTTAGTTTTGCTTCAAAAATTGACTATTACAGCGAAGACTCAAAATCTAAGAATATTCTTGAAAATTTCGGTAAAAGATTAAGAGGGAAGACATCGAACACAGGTAACAAGAGTAAGTTGAGTTACGTTAGCTTGGCTTTGCGTTCAGTCGGTGAGCGCGCGTTCAGCTCGCTCGCTTACCTGACTGAAAATTTCTGCCTCCGATCTCACAAAACCTTCTATACCGTACACACACACACACACACACACACATACTACACTACAGAGAGTACCGTGTGTCTCTCTTTCTCTCTCTCTCTCGCTCCTTCACCGTCTCGCTTGCGCACAACTAGCGCGTTCCTTCTCTTCTTCCCTGACACTTGACAAGTTGCTTTTGAAATTTCAGTCTAGGCCTAGTCGGCGATCGTAACCGTTCGATGGATCTGTACACTTTTACTTTACTCCAACACAGAAACTCACTATCAAGGTGACCAGATTTCAGTTTAGGTAAACCCGGAGATTGAAAAGAAATCAGAATCAACATTAGTGAATTCAAACAAAAACATAAAAATAATCATTTTTCTGGAATGTTCTAGGGAAAAAAACTATATTTTTGTATTTTTCATTCAATTTGCTGTCTTATTCATATTCTTACAAGCTTTATTTTATGATTTTTTCTATTTTGAATTAATATAAATATTTTATCTGAAAATTGTCTATTTTCTCGAAAACAAGATTATGTATTGAAATAATTTTAATTACAAAATGGACTTTATTTCTAACTTAACAATTATTGAGCATTAAAATTTTTTTAAAATTATTTACTTAGAAAAAAAGAATAGCTGGATCAATATGAATTTTTTTTTAATAATTTACTAAAAAAAAATTCTAACCCCAAGATTTTATAACAAAACCCGGAGCCCGGAGAACAGATGTTGAAACCCTGAGACTCCGGGTGAAACCCTGAGACCTGGTCACCTTGCTCACTATGCATTTTCTCATTTATATTAGTATTCTGTATTTATTCTATAAGCTCTATAGTACCATATTGTATTCCCACCTCTTTTATTTATGAAAAAGTGCTTTTATTTTTTATAAATATTACATTTGCAAACTTTAGAACAACTTTAACAGTGGCATAACTACCTTCAAAATTTAAATATTATATATTTTCTTGTTTATGAAAAAGTGCTTTCCTTTTTCAGTTTAAAATATATTTCTACTTCTACGACTTCTCAAATATGAATAGTATTTCTATATATATATATATATATATATATATATATATATATATATATATATATATATATATACAGGGTGTTTCACAACTTAGAGCAAAAAATTAAAAGGTATATTCTGTACGACGTGCTGATCATGAAACAAAAAGAATTTTTTTAAAATTTGCAAAAAAAATTGCATCGTATTTCAAGCAAACATTTTTTTTGCCACTGGTCGATAGTTATTTTTAATAATTGTTTTCAAATCGTCTACAATGAAAGTAATTGTTTACGTAATATCTAATACTAATAAAATGTGTAATAGTTTAATTAATAATTTAATTTAATTTGATAGGTAGTGGGTAGGTAGTCTTTCGTCGACATTGCTGTTAATTATTATTATCTTTGCTGGTGCACTGTTCTCATTTTACAGTGAATAGCAGTGTAGTGTAGTTTTTGTTAAAATGAATGCATTTAGTAACAGTGAATTAGTGGACATGATGTTAATTTATGGCGAAGCACGGCAAAATTCGTTATTGGCACGACGTCTGTATGCTGAACGTTATCCTTTACGCCGATTACCCACTCCCCGTTCGTTTGTGAGGATAGTCCAGCGCTTTCGAGACACAGGATATGTGCAACCTAATCGTGGGAGAGGTGGTGGCCGCCAGCATCAACACGACAATATGGTTAATGATATCTTAGATGCTGTACATACTGAACCAACTATTAGTACCCGAAGAGCGTCTCAACAATTAGGAGTATCACATAGTTCAGTATGGCGAATTTTAAGTTCCATTCCCATTCCCATTCCATTTTCAACGGGTACAGGGGCTAACAGAACCTGACTATCAGTTTAGAGTACGATTTTGCAACTGGCTTTTACAAAAACACACTGAAAATCCGAATTTCCCCTCGTACATCATATTTTCTGATGAGGCTACTTTTACGAGGGAGGGAGTTCATAACTATCATAACTCTCATTATTGGAGTCAAGTAAATCCACACGTTGTTGTACGGGGCAGTTTTCAGCATCGTTTTTCGATAAATGTTTGGGCAGGTATTGTTAATGGAATATTACTTGGGCCGTACATTCTACCAAATAGGATGACTGGAGCTAATTACTTATTATTTTTACAAAATACTTTGCCAGAACTACTGGAAAATGTGCCTTTAAATGTGCGTCAGCAGACATGGTTTCAGCACGATGGTGCGCCATCACACTATGCTCTAAATGTAAGAGAACATTTAAACCAAGTGTTTGAGGACAGGTGGATTGGTCGCGGTGGACCTGTAGCTTGGCCTGCTAGATCCCCTGACCTAAATCCGCTGGATTTTTATTTTTGGGGTCATTTTAAATCCCTCGTCTACGACAACCAAAATGCGCCGGAAAACGAAGAAGAACTTAGGCAGAGAATAGAAAATTCAGCAGAAATAATACGAGAACAAAATTCGTGTCAAGACTGTACTAGGTCATTAATTCAACGTGCTGCAATGTGTGTAGGGATGAATGGTGCAAATTTTGAACAGTATTTATAGTTTTGCGCTTCAGGTATGTTATTTCCCAAATTATCTTGATATTAAATAATACAATACATTAATATTATAAATTATTTTGTATTCAAAACAATTATTGTCTCTAAATAAAACTAACATTACATAATGTTTCTTTGATAATTAATTTCATTTAATATTTCTTTCTATGACGTATGCTACTCCAGTGGTTCAAAAAATGTCTACTTCAAGTAAACTACCCTTTACTTTGCGAATTTTAAAAAAATTCTTTTTGTTTCATGATCAGCACGTCGTACAGAATATACCCTTTAATTTTTTGCTCTAAGTTGTGAAACACCCTGTATATATATATATATATAGTAAATTCAAATAAATTAATTAAAATTGATTAAAAACTAATTTTTTCTTCAACCGTATTATAATATATCATATTAAGTTACCATATTACCTATGTAGAAAGAGGTCATTATGTGAGTAGTATAATAAGAACATTATTATATAGCAGTTAGTTACAACATACATCTTCGGCAGCCATATTATCAAACTATTACGTCAAGAGAAGTTAATTGACAATTACAACATTGTTCATTCGATAATTTCAAATATCGTTTAATTTTTACAAAAAAAAAAAAATGAATTAATTTTTATTATTTTTTTCATTTTTATTGCATATGATATGACCCCATATTCTAACCTCATTTATAAATTAAATGATTTATTTATAAATAAATTGAAATTATTTACTAAGCATTTCAAAATACTTTAATATAATATCAAATATTTGATGAAGGAAGTTATTTTGAAATTAACAATAAAAGCACTTTTTTTTAGAAAAAAGTGAGGTGAAAATTCGGACCAATATTTATAAACATAAACGTTTATTTTATCAGAATAATATCATTTTTAGAATTCGATTAAATTCATTTCAATTTTAGGTAAAATTGATTTTTTTTTTGAAAAAGAGAAAATAGAATTAGCGTGCGCTTTAATTTATCAAAATTAATTACAAAATACGTGTATTTATAAATGTTAATTACATGCAGGCAATAGTAAAATTGATATTTTCGAAAATTTTGATTAACTAAAAGTTATTTGAAGCATATAAAACAATGTTGAAAATTTTCCGCATTAGAACATAATTTAAATATATATTTAAATGTATAATAAATAATTAAACATTTTACAATTTTACTCATACATATATATATTATAATCGTACATACAAATATATTCGTATATTGATTTATTTCTTTCTGTTTTTCAAATTTCCGTATTAAATCATTTTCGCTCGCAATAAATTATTTATATTATGCAGGTAAATTAAATTTTAAGAAAAAATTATTATCGCTATGAGATATAAATTTAATTAATTATAAAATATTTGGTTCTAGTAATAAATTCCTGTTATTTCAAACTTTCCAAAATTTATGTTGTAAAATTACATTTTATATTATTTATAAACAATGATACAAGTAACTATATGTCGCTAATATTTCAAATTTTGATTTTCTCAAGATTTTTTTATGTTCTCAAAATCAAATTGATATTAAATTTTGATAACAATGCTGGACATTAAGTGAAATAGTCAATCAAAAAGCTTTAAGTATAATTTTTAATTAAATTTCTACGTTTCGATATACTGCACGTCAGAAAAATAATTACAAATAATATAAATAATAAACAAATAAATTAATTTTTTAAAAAAGCGATTGTGTACTAAATTTTTATCGTTTTCTTTAAGGAGGGGGGACACCAAGCTGACACTTTTCAAAAAAAATCTGTTTGCATTTTCTGAGAGCTTATAGTGTATAGAATAATGTGTTAAAACGGTTTTCTGAAATTCAAACTCTTAGCGGAGTTATAGCGACTAATACAGAATTGTGTCAGACTAGGTATATATAACATACCGACCGGACAGTAAAAAACTTTTTTTCGAGAAACCATGTTTTTCAATTTGTCCCGACGAAATCTCGGAAACTATCCATCCGATTTAGTTCGCTTTAAGACGTAATTATAGAAAATTAAATTTTCTAAAATGATACTACTGATATCTTTTTTTTTCGATTTTTTCTTTGCTTTAAAAGTTGATTTTGTACACTGAAAAATATTCAAATAGCCGCCATTTTCGTATATTTTCGAAAATCAAAAAAACAAAATTTGTCGTATCATTGTACATCTTTTTATTTTAGTTTTAGGATATTCTAAGGAAACTTTTGTAGTATGTTTCAAAACTTTCCGGGGAATAAGAACAAGTGGTCAGGGTTTTTTTTTTATAGTGACTGGCAAATCCACGCGTGACACAACAATTTGAAAACATTTTTTTTACATGAAAATTTTGCATTATTAATTTCTTCATGAAAAAAAATTCCCAAACTTGGCTGTTTTCAGAGCGCTCAGGACGGTGTCCCCTCTTAATTAAAATATCGCACTTTGCCACTGCAACTTTGATTAAATTTAACGCTTTGAAATCATGGAAACTATACAAGCATATCTTTAGTAAATAGTCCATTATTCAAACATTATAATGGTACTTTATTTGTTTGAAAAAAAATGAACATGTTCTAAAATAGATTTTTTAAAAGAATTATACGTACATATTTGAATAGCGAAATGTAGATACCAAGAATTGCTTTTTCTTATCACTAGTTAAAATTTAGTTTTCAGTTCAAACTTCAACAGAAAATGTCTGTGTTCTTATCAGTTGCTGACACACACGGTAACTTATAACAAGGAAAACTTACAGAAACTTTTTACTTATATCAAATATTAAATTGATTTTTTTTGCTTCTACCGAAAAACCAACTTACATTATTTTTGTAGTTACTTTATTTGTCGCGTATTTTTATTTTAGTTACATTTTGATCGCTTGAAGAAAAAATCGTATATGTCACTCGGAATAGAAAGCTCTGTTTGTATTTTGCCCGGATTGCTCAACACAATAATCATCGTAATGAATCTTGAATAAATAAATGTTCATATTGTCATTGTGAAATTTAATATAATAATACTCAAAAATATTGAGATTTCATATTTTTCCCAAAATTTCACAAGTTACTCAGTCATTGAATCGGCTTGATAGGCTATGCATTAATGACTGGCCAGTTTAACCGTAGACACGTGTTTCGACCTGTAGGGTCTCAGCACCGTACTTATGAGACCCTATTGGTCAAAACACGTGTCTACGGTTAAACTGGCCAGTCATTGCTGCATAGCCTAACAAGCCGATTCAATGACTGAGTAACTTGTGAAATTTTGGGAAAACTATAAAATCTCAATATTTTTGAGTATTATTACAATAATCATCGTTTTCTACTTTTTGTAACATAATACATATACTATTTTTAAAACTAAATATTTACATAAAGGCAGTCCCGTGAGTAGCATCAATTTTTTAGGTGTTCAACATTTCTTTTTGGGAACTTTTACAACAAATACAATAAACAACGATTATACCGTTGGAAAGTGTATTTATTGAAGTTTTGAGCAGTATTTTTTGTTTCTAAGTCAAATTTTCATTTAAAAAATGATAATGATTGAAAAAATTTAGATTTGCCAATGGTGGCAGATAAAAATCGCGTTGTACATTTCTGAAACAAAAACAAATTAGATGTTAGCTTTCGTTGGAACCTACAAAATGTATAAAAAAAAGGGTCAATTTTAGGCACTTTTTTAAGAAGGCAGCCATTTTGAAAATAAATACAGTCGATTCCGCTTAATTGGGCCACCGCTTAATTGGGGCAGCCGCTTATTTGGGCCAAATCTCAAAGAACAGAAACCAAACCAAGGAACCAACAGTAAATTTACTTGTTTAATTGGGACAACATTCCGCATAATTGGGCCAGTAAATTTAAGATCACAGTACATATTATGTTACAAATATTCACAAGAAAAAATATTTACAAAGAATTTAATATGATACGAATTATATTTAAAAAACTAGCAAATATGTATCAATTAATTAGATAAGGATGTTTTATTTATATTGTTTACAGGTGTCCATTTAATCGTTAATTAAAAACAAAAATTTTAATGGAATTTTATCTTGGCATTTGCTGTCTTATAATATATTTATAAACAATTCATTTGTGTTCTAGTAATATGAATAAATGTTATGAAAAATGAAATATCAGAACGAAACCTTATTTACATATTTTAATTTAATACGATAATTATTTTGTCTACTGTTAATTTTTTTTGTCATTAGCTTCTCGAACGAACACCCATTCTATATATTTGGTAATAACAGAGTAATCTAATTAATATGATATGTAAGTATTTAACACAGAAAATTGTCAGCAATTATATAATTTTAATTTGTTTCTTATTTGTAAATATAAAATAGAATAATGAAATTGAATGTAGGTTTCAAAATTAAAAGCTGTGATATGAACTTTATTCCCAACACATTCATTCACGTATGACGTACGGACCCGCGCGTAGAAGTGAAATGTTACAAAAACAAAAAACAGACTGCACTTGACATATTTTTGCATTGAATTAAAAATGTATGTATCTATTTATTATTTTATTTTGGAATTTATTATTATTTTTTCTTAAAAGTTTATATTTTTTGGTTATATGTAGTTTATAGTTTTGTCCAAGAATTTATAAAATAAAATTATTGATAGAACAATATGGATTGTTTAATTTTATGTAAAATTCGCTTAATTGGGGCAGCCGCTTAATTGGGCCAAAATGCTCTAGTCCCGATGTGTCCCAATTAAGCGGAACCGACTGTATAAAAATTATACATTTTGTAGGTTCCAACGAAAGTTACATGTGTCTTAAGTAATAACATTTAATTTATTTTTGTTTCAGAAATGTAGGGCGCGAGTTTTATCTGCCACCATTGGCAAATCTAAATTTTGACCTGATCACTTTTACGCTATTTTTTAAGTGAAAATTTGACTTAATAAAAAAATACTGCTAAAAACTTCAATAAATACACTTTCCAAAGGTATAAATAACACCTAAAAAATCGATGCTACAAACAGGCAGTTATTACCACGCTTATATTTTTTATATCCATAGTTTGAGCTGCTTTAACTTTCGTTGAAAACACATCGCAAATTTCTATATTATATTAAACAAATACTTTTGATATTTTTTTAAGCTTATTAATTACACCACTGTCCTATCTGCTGGTTTAAATAAATATTTTTAAATTACCATTCGTTAATTGTTAATTTACTTTAACTGTGTAATATGGTACAATATTAAACTTCTAGTTTGTAACGTAATTTTCCATATATAGTAGGCATATATAAATTATAGGTGATATATATATATATATATATATATATATATATATATATATATATATATATATATATATATATATATGTGAAATGTGAAATTAGTAAAATACTTTTGGCTTGTGTACGCTGTATTGCGCTATATAAAACGTTTGCGTTATACGGTGTTGTCTGTTATTTCTCTTCGGTCCTGGCCAATAGACCTATCTGCATATTATCGAAAGTTCATTACGGCCGAAGTAAATTATTCCTATGCTGCTGCTCTCTCTCTCTCTCTCTATCAGTTTATTATTGCACGTAGCATCGCGTAAAGGGTTAATTACACTTCTCTGAAATTAGCAAGAGACTATCTATGTGCAAGTGCGTCGTATGCGGCCCCCAATCACATGAAGTTTTATCATAGATAAATTAAAAAAAATAATAACATAGTGAAAAATCTTTCAGAATTCCTTATATTAAAATAAAACGGTTTTAGGTGGTAGTTCTCTATTAATATTTATTAATTATCGATATTTCGATGTACTCAACATAGGTCTTCATCAGGAAAAAAGATACAAATGATATACACAATAAATAAACAGAAGAAAGAAACGACGAACTCAACGCCCGTCTTCATCTGGAAAAATGATACAAATGACATTTACAGTAAATAAAAGAACATAGAAACAAAATTAAAAATCTATAAATTTTATGATCTAGGTTGTAGTTTTGTATTAATATTTATTAATAATCGACATTTCGACGTACTCAATGTACATCATTATCAGGAAAAACAAGTTACTAGGTAACAAAATAAGTAATTTCATCATAAAATTTATAAATTTTTAACTAAAGAAAGCCAAGTTTTATTTAAATCAATGTCTTCATACTGATTGATGTTATATTTTTCTTTATAAATTTCTATTGCTCTTAGAAATTTATAAAGAAAAAGATAACAACAGTACTAATTAAATAAAATTTGGCTTCCTTTCATTAAAAATTTATACATTTTTAATCTAGTTACTTATTTTCCGAATTTTTTCTAAAAATACTGTAATATATTTTAAATAAATAAAATATATTATGACATTGTTTTTATATAATCTTTCAATATTTCGCCTTAAAATCGTAAATTTTATTGATTGTAACGAGCCAGTTGACTGTAATATGTGATTGAATGTCCTTTCTTCAAGTGAAAAACATATCAATTTTGATAAAACGATCAATCGTCACTTTTTCACTGAAATTCTCATATTAACTTGAAGAACAGGGTTACTGACCCAATGTACTGGTAATTTTAGGGACTGGTGTAGCTTTGAATAAGTATTCTTTTAAAAATCTAGTATTAATATAACAACAAAAAATTCTATGTTGATCTATCTATATTCTCAAAGAATTGAAATATTTAACATACTAATCTTCTTGTATATACTAAAGTATTTTTTTGAATATCAGAATTTTTATTATAACAGAAACGCCATAGAATAAATATATAATAGTGTTAACGTAGTAAAAAATCTTTCAGAATTTATTATATTAAAATAAAACGGCTTTAGGTTATAGTTCTGGGTATATATTTTTAATAATCGACGTTTCGACGAACTCAACGTCGATTATTAATAAATATTAACACAGAACAATTAACCTAAAGCCGTTTTATTTTATTATAATATAATTTAATATAATATTTTTATGATCTAGTTACTAAATTAGTTTCGTAGTAACGTGTTTCTATGTTCTGTTTATTTAATTTAAATGTCACTTGTATCTTTTTTCCTGATGAAGACGAACGTTGAGTACATTGATTACGTCGAATATTAATTAATATTAATACAGAATTATAATCTAAAGCTGATTATTTTAATTAGAATTATTTATAATAATATTATTTTAAATTTTAAGCAATTAATATTTTTAACATTTTCTTTTATTTTGTTCGTTGTAAAGTATAGAAATGTTTAGTATAAGTAACTTATAAATATTAAAGTTATAAGCACCAAGGTAAATAATATATTTTTTCCACATAAATTTTAATATATTTGTTAGCAAAGGAGTGTACATACGGTATTATATTTAATATAGCGCGAATTCTGTGTAGGTTCCGCCTCGAGTTCCACAATAAATTTTGATACTGTATATCTTGCTAAATAGTATTTTTTATACTATTTAAAAAAAATATTTTATTTGTTTAAAAAATCCGCTTTCTCAATTTTTATTTTCCTATGTAACTCTATTAATTATAATTTTGTAGTTGAAGCTAAAGTTGCTTATCTGGATAGGGATGTTTGGAGGAAACTGATTTCGGGATAATGGAAAGAGTTTGTGCCGCACCCTTTTGGGTACATGACGTTATTGTGTTTGTATGTAATTTCTTTAAGCAATTTTCTACGTAAATATTATTGTGATTTACTAACAATTTTTTATATTATAGATACAAAATAAATTATAGGATTTTTGTCCATTTAAAAATCAGATTTATTTCTGTTTGCTAAAATTGGGTAATATTTATTATTACACACTTATTTTTGTAAATTGCTAAAAATACATATTGTATTCAAAATAAAAATATATTGTATAAACGAGTGATGATAACGCTTTTAAGAATTACATTATTATCTAATAATAAATAAAACTGCGATAGAACAGAAATAAATAAAGGTCAATAATCTACGAAAAACATAAATATTTCAATGCCAAACAATAACTATTAATATACATCCCAGTAGGTAATACAACATAATAATTGTAAATAACAATAACACTGTATATGTCCTTCAAATTTTCTAAATACTCTGCAATAATTTTTCAAATACTATTAACGCACTCGATAAATTACTATATCAAGAAAAACAATATATATAAATTTAAATGAAATTTTCCGGAAAAATACAAATATTAATTTATATTTGACCAAACAAATTTTAATGTAAAATTTATTAAAATCTATTCAATAAATCAAGCGTTTTTTGACGTATTTATAATAATTACACGGTGTATTAAATTATTTTTCGAAAACGTTGTAATAAGTTACAAGTATTTCTTTACAATTCGTGGGAATTTGTAATTTTACGTTCATTATTTAATTAAGATTAAAGTTTTAATGGTATAATATTGTATTTTAATTATGATTCGAATTAAAAATTGATACCTATAAGTGAGGCAAATTATAGATAAAAAATATTTAACTTCGAACAATTTGTTCCAGCATTGTTATAATTGACACCTTCGCAATATTAATTATGCTTAGAAAATATCATTTATTTATTTTGTTTGGTTTTGTTTAATTTAAACATGTTATTATTATCAAATTAAACTTTTAACTTAATTATATTATAATATAGGTAACATAGTAAAAAATACAAAAATAAAAAAAAAAGTGAGTTCTGTATAATTTATACAGAACTGAATCCTAAAGCATTTTTATTTTAATATAATATAGGTGTTTTGAGTTAGAAGTATCCAAAAATAGATACAGTAGAACTTGTGTTAATTTCTCCATAGTTAGTAATTCACTATCACTAATATCAAATTGTAAGAAATAAGTAACTAGATCATACAATTTATAGATTTTTAATTAATGGAAGCCAAATTTTATTTAACTCAGTGCCTTTGCAGTGATTGATGTTATCCTTTTTTTCTTATCAAACTGTTGCTAATATTGTCCAATCAATAAATTTAGTCAAGAAGTAACTATATTATTTTTATTTGGTTCTAGGCATAAGAATCAGTACTTCCAATTTAATTTATTCTTTAGATAAGTAAAATAGATTTATGATTGGCTTTTTGTTTTTAATTATTCGAAGGATAAATTTATTCGAAAATACTGGGCCTAAAAAAACCATAAGCGAAAAATTATTTTCCTATAACATCTCGCGTTATAGAATCAGCTGTCAATAGTTTTGTTGGTTTTGATGCAGAAGAGAAGGTCGGGGTAGGGGAAGGAGGTAGATGGCGACTGTCTCTGATAAACCCGCGATTTGAACCGGGCCTTATCATCCAATTCTGACGCTCTGTGTGTATGTTTGTACACGAAAAGTAAACAAGATACATATATGCATACAGAACACATATGTAGGAATAGAGCAAGCCTGGCTGTATGATGATGGTACAGGTTTGTCAAAGCGATATTTTTCAATGTTGTCTAAAATGATTTTTAAATTGTTTCTAATATTTTGATTATTTGCTGAACTGACAACGAATGTCTGGTGATTTATTTCGATAAAATAATGATTGAAAATTTGCTCATATATTAGAGTAATCCGTTTTTCTTCTACATAGGCAATATAGTAAACGTAATATCAATATTTTAATACCCTTCAAGAAAAAATTATTCATTTGTTAACTTTTTTAGACGAATCGAATTGTACCACCGATTTTCAATTATTTTAAACGTATTTCAAGTAATTTGCAAAGAAAAAATTAAATACAAATTTTATCGTTTTTATTTTGTGTAATTTATAAAAATGAAATATAAACTATTTAAATTATTTTTAGATATTTTAAAGATTTTTAATTCTATTAACAATGAAATTATAAGTTTTTCTTTTTTCCGAAAATAAAATCAGTAAAAAACCATAAACACTAAGGCCCTTATTCTCACCTCATTTATAAAAGTGATTTTTACTAAAAGTGCTTTTGAAGTTTACTTAAAATTATTTATTAAGGACTTTATAATAGTTTATTTAAATTTTATAATACCAAATATAATAAAAATGATCAAAAATAGAAAAAACTATTCATAATTGATCATAAACAGAAGCAAAAACGAGTCTAAGTTTTCAAAAAACAAAACAAAAGATACTGGAGAAACATACCAAGCACCAAGCAGTAATACAAGACATTTACAAACATGCGTACTTTTTATTTCCATTTTTAAATTGACATATTACATTGTTTTGGAAATATAATTCTATATTATGTAAATGTTCTTATGACATTTCTTTTACACATTATTGTTTTTTGTTATACATAGACACACTATTGAATTGTGTAATGGCAAATGTTGTGTGATATACTGTTTTAGGTTACATATTTATTAGAAACAGTGGCGTTATTGTATTTTTTTTTAAATTAAACGTGGAGTATATCGAAACGTCGATTTTTTAAATAATATATATATATATATATATATATATATATATATATCCTAAAGCTTTTTTATTTTAATAAAAATCTAAATATTTTGATAATTTTGGATCCGGATATAACATTATCCGAATTCGGTTTTTCAGTACTACTCAATATTTAATTGGGTAAGTCAATATCAACAATTATTGCGTTCTGACACCTTTATTTTTTACATGACACCACTGGTCTGAAGTATACCCATGTCTTGCCAAATATTAATTTTAATTTATAGATTTTACAAAATCTTTTCGAAAAATTTCACCTAGTACATTTTATGCATTGTAGACACACTTCAATAAGTACATATTATAATAATACAATAATTTACAATAAAATAAGTTATACACTATACAGCATATACAATAAAAAAATTATCTGTGAAAAAGAAGTATATAAATGAATGTTGTAAAATAATAATATAACATTTTCGTAATAATAATATTTTTTGTTCGTTGTTTATTGTATTATTTTTGTAGTCTTACTGTTGTTTAGATGACCTTGACTTTTTTTTTCATTAAAGAAGTCGTTTGTTTATAGTTAACATTTTGAAGGTAAAATTTTAAAAAATTTATAATAATAGTTACAAAATACGAGACTATAGAAAATTATTTTTAGAAATTATAGTTGAATTTTTTTTTGTTTGATATTGAAACTTTTATATGTCTGTAGAAAATATTCTTTAACATACAAATGTGGAATATTAATTAATTTAAAAACAGAAATTATATTGTATTTACAGCGATTAAGAATTAATAGTTACAGAAAAAATCCTTTTAATTATATTAGATGAAATGATCTAATGTAATTAAATATATTTTTTTTAGTTTGTTGTTTATCTATATGTATATTCTTGTCCGTTGATGTATGCAATCGCAATGTTTTAAAATACTTATATAAACTTTATATGAAATTTGTACGTAGATGTAAGAATTAATTAAATAGATAAATCATATAAAATATAAACATCTAATAGAAGAGCATGTATGAGAGGTATCATAAATGTATATGAAGTTAGAGTTGCCTATCTGGATAGGAAAGTCTGGAGAAAATTAATTTCGGGATAGTGGAAATAGTTTTACATAAAAACGTGGGACAACTGATTTACACCAGTTTGATATGATTTTCAAATTTTGTTACCAAAAACGACGTCTACATATATTCATATTAAAAGATTTTTTAAAGTAAATAAATAAAATTGCATTTTTATTTCTAGATTAAGAAAAGAATATTTTATAACCTATAATTACATTTTGATTTTTTTGAAAATAAGTAATGATAATAATTGTTGATAATTTTGCTATTTGGTCAAATATCAAAAATATTTGGAAACTACAAAAGTATATACATTATTTATACAGTCGTATTTTATAAAATTAACCGAAAACTTAACCGGTTTAGAAAATAAAAAACCAGATAAAGAACGAAAACCGATATTAAAATATGTATAGTGGTTAACCGTTCACCAATATTTTTATCGGTTACATGTCCTGGTTACAAATATTGTATTACATTACTATACCACTTACCACTTGTAATTTTAGTTGAAATGGTAAAAGCATATCATGCCATTCGAAATAAGAAAGTTCTGAATATTTTATTTGTTTGAAAAATTAACTAACTTTAATAAAGAAACAAATCTGATGTGGTCACCACAGAACCGACCGTCAACGTATTAAATAAATTTATGGAATAGAAAAATTTGTATAACTGTCTTGACATAAATGTGATGCTCATCTATTTACAGAATTATGTGTATGTATCATAAAAATATGAAAAAATCATTAAAAAATTATTTAGTCATATCGAAAAATGTTCCAAATAAAAATTGTATCATTTTTCCTGATGAAGACGGACGTTGAGTTTGTCGAAACGTCGATTATTAATAATATTAATACAGAACTTAAACCTAAAGCCGTTTTATTTTATATAATGAGTTTTGAAATATTTTTTACTATGTTAAAAGTTGTTAGTTATAACTTGTTTAGCAACTTTTGTTAAACATTTTTATTTTTTTGAAATATATCTCTGTTGCGAAATATTCTAAAACATCAGTGAATTACCACTTCAGGTTGGCAGATCTTTATCAAAAGTTGATCAAATTGAGATATTCACCTTCGAAACTTAAATAGGAAATTTTATAACAATCCGTTCAGCTGAATTTGCTCTATACGTTTCCACATACAGACAGACAGACGGACATCAAGCTAAAATCAGTTGATTCGTGTTACTATAAGCCAAATTCTCCAAATCTCCATATGTCAAATTTGATATGATTACAATACCTCTCTTATCATATGTGATATGACGGTCGGTAAAAAACATTGTACATTCGTAACAAGGAAAAATCTCAACTAAATTTTGCATAAACACTTTCCAATTCTACAGGGTCCCAAACATTATTAACGTCCACTATTAACACTTGTCAAACTAGCAAGTTGACACGAATATTAATATTCATTCCTGGGTCCCGGGTTCGAATCGCAAACTGGTAATAGCCCAAAAGTCCATTTGCCTGGTAGTCAACAACAACATTGGCTTTTACAAGTGTTACTATCCGATGAACACATGTTCGCTATACTATATATTGGCTGGGGTCTCTCTCTCTCTCTCTCTCTCTCTCTCTCTTTCCAGCCAGCGCCATGGCTTCCTACCTCCCACGTCACCGCGTCCCTCCAGTAGCCGTCGAAAACTTGTGTAGCATGCCGTAGCAATGCTCACGAAACATACATACAATTCACTAAGTTTCATGGTGAAAATTTGCCTGGTCGATTGGACGAGGCACCACCGTGATGCAATCGGCCAGCGGTATGTTTAATGTCAGCTGAAGAGAGAATTGTTATGGTATAATAGTGGTGGATGATTGTAATGGAACGTGTAAGTTGCCTTAGTACATTCCCAAGTGCGTGTGGCTTGGACGACAGTTCTTTGTACGAAGTAGCCTTTTTATTTCTGACCTTTTGAAACTAATCCCAAGAAATATGGTTCGGTTTTTTGAAAAGAATTTTTTTTTCAGTTTCGTCTTTGTAAAGTTTTTTTTTGCTTCCTACTTGCTGCGGGTTTTTTTTTGGGTTCGAACGAAGATATTCTACATAATTAATAGAAGATTTAATTTGAGTATTGTGTTCGATATATTTGGTTTGACGGAATTATACGTTTTGGATGATTTTAGATCTAATTATTAAGTGCCAATGTCTTACTATGTGACAAAATGATTTTATAAGTTTTTTGAATGTAGTATACTGTAAAAAATTTGTGTAAATTCATTTTAATAATCATATTAATTAGCTATTGTTTTTATAATTTTATAAATAGTAAATTTTCGAATTTTCAATATGTAAATTTAAAATATTTTATAGAATTACAACAAATATTATTAAGTAATTAAGTAATTATTAAGTACAATATACATAGCGTCTTAGATTTTTTTGTCCATTTCAATGTAATATTCGGATATTTTAATAAATAAAACAGATTATGTATTGACAGTAAAAAATCTTTCAGAACTCACTCTATTAAAAAGAAAAAGCTGTAGGGTTAAGTTCTGTATATATTTTATTTAAAAATCGACGAAAGATACATCACTTGTATGTATGTATCTGTAACATATATTTAGGTTCGGTTGCATAAAGTATTGTTAACTAAATCAATAAGTTACATAACTAAATTGTCAATGGTCTTCGAACCTCCCCATTAATTGGTCAATTGACAACTTAACGGAAGCATTTGACAATGCTTTGTGCAACCGGGCTTTAGTCGATTTTTGATTAATAATCGATGTTGTTACAAAAAAAAGGAAACTAATAAATTAAAAAAATAAATAAAAGAAATACAACAGATGTATCTTTTTTTATGTCTAAAAATAGTTTGTAAGTCCACACGGAGTTATTTTACTTATTTTGATATGAAATTCTATATAAAATTATTTGACATTATTTGTTATTATTTCATAATAAAAATATAATAATTTTATGCAAATATGCTGACGGTGTCGTGGTTTTAATATCTAACGTAAGATTCTTTTAGTTAAATTTACGATTTCAGATGAAATATTGTTCCATAGGGATCACCGTATGTATGTTTGTATTTAAAATGACGTCATGAAATGAATTTAATTATTTAAAGTACGTTTGAGTAATGTTTTAAATTAACTTATTTTCTAATTTCATTTATTAGATCTATAGCTATTTTATTAATTATGTTGAATATTTTGAGGTTTTTGGAAAATGAATCGAAATATGAAAGATCTAAAAAAAACCTTATAATTTTTAACATGGATTTTGAAAATTAATTACAAATGATACATTGCAATTGCTAAATAATTCTTTTGAAATGTCAGATCAATAAAAGTGAAATTTGTCGCCTACGGTTTGTGTCGCAAACTTTATTTTCGTGAGTTGAATAATATACCAAGTTTTTTTTTTTGTAAAAAAACAACGAAACTATACTTTTACTATTTATGTATTTAAAAAAAATGAATATTTATTGAACATTATCAAGTTGCTAATATTTAGTGAGATTTATATAATAATTTGAAATTTACATAAATTTTTCGTTCTTCGAAACGAATATAAACAATACACGACAATAAACAAATGTCCCCGTACGTACGTATGTACATACGAATAGGTACATATGATATGCACACATGGCGAGTTTTAATATATAGTATGTCATTTTAAAATAAATGTAGATGTACGTTTATACATATAAAATACATATATTTTGAATTTCAACATTATATATAATTTGTTTGTTCTGTTTGTGTTATTTTGTGCTAATTTTCGTTTTTGTTTGTATTTCTCTGTATACCTACATTTTGTTAATTATTGATAATTTATTGAGAGTTAGCTAACAAAACAACCCGTGCTAGTTCAAAATTCTTAAATTAATTGTCAAAAATTATGTGTTCATATGCTTTATATTTATTTTACTACAAAAATCTATATTAAAATTCATATGAAGTAAAAAATTGTAAACATAGTTCCAGTACGAGATGCATTTAAATAAAAATGTGTCAAAATATTCTATTTTTCAAAGAAAAGTTTAACATAATTTTTTGTTAGTGTTTAGAGTAATTAAGAAAACAATTGAGAATGTAACATAGCAAAAAAAAATTTAGAACTCATTATATAAAATAAAACTGCTTTAGGTTCAAGTTCTGTATTAAAATTTATTTATAATCGACGTTTCGATGAAACTTAACGCTCGTCTTCATTAGGAAAAACTGATACAAATGACATTAGAGTAAATAACAGAACATGGAAACAAGTTACTAGGTAACAAATAAGTGATCATGATATTTTATATAAAATAGCAGTTTTATTTTTAATTGGAAATGTTTACTTACAACACAAAGTGATCTGTCAAATATTATGTTAACTACAATTTTTTTCAGGGCTTTGGAGCAATCTAAATCTACATCGGCGCAGCTCCAGGCTTCGATTTAAATTGTAAAAAAATTTTTTTTAGCGAATATTTTTGTGAAAAAACTATAAAACTAAAAATAAAAAAAATTATTGACCCCCATATTCTCACATTTTAAAAGTGATTTTTGTCAACATTATTTTTGACGTTTACTTAAAATTATTTATTAAACAATATTAATCAGTTTATTTGAATTTTATCACATTAGATATAAAAAAATATATCAAATATAGAAATATTACTCATATTTGATAAGAGATAGAAGTAAAAATTTATTTTAAAGAAAAAAATAAAAGCACTTCTTCATAAACAAGAGATGTGGAAATACGGGCCATTATATTTAAAATTTCTAAAAATGCATTGCGAAATCAGCTTCTTTCTGCTCCGAGCAAAATCATGCTTCTCCGGCTTCAGTTCCAAATCTAAAGCTGCGTATTCATTTGAGCATTTTTGCGCGCACAAACGGTTTGCGCGCAAAAATGATCATATGAGTACCGGTAGAACGAGTGTGCGCGCAAGGTCTGAGCACACACGCACACGCTCCATCGGTTGTCAGTCTCGGGGGCCATCTCAAAGAATTTTGTGCGCAAACATTGCTCAGTTTGGACGAGGTTTTTAATTTGTGCAAACAACTGCATTTATGTTGTGACGTTTTTAGCAGTCCGTTTTGATTTGGGATTGCGTTTTGTTTATAATTTGTGTCTGTGAAAAATAGCCATTTAATCATGGAATGGAATAATGAATTATCATTAAACTTGATCGACGAGTATGAAAAGCATCCCATTTTATGGAATGCCAAGCATCCGTCACACTTTTCTAGGAATAAAAAAGTGGATGCTTGGGAAATTATTGCAACAAATTTAAAGATGAATATGGCTGATGCCAAACAAAAACTGAATAGCCTGCTGGGTTCTCACCGCAGAGAAAAAGCGAAGGGAAAGAAAACTATTGGAACAGGAAAAGGTAAATATGTTTTTGTATATATGCTGGTTCAATAACTGTTTACATTTGTTTCTATTTTAATTATAATGTTGAAATTAGGTTGATCCTGGTACTAAATTTATTTGTTTAAATATGTTTTGGCATCTGGGATCTTAAATAATATTTTTTCACTATTTGATATATACTTTATTGAGACGTTTCGGTCATAATTTGACCATCATCAGTCAATCGACGTATATAATAAAAACATAATTATTTATATAATTTAAAATTGGTACATTTTAACATCGTAAAATTATTGTTGTATAAATTAAAATCTTAATGTGTAGCACGTGGTTATAAAATTATTAACATTTCAAGTTTTTTAATTATTATTATTAACATTGTGTGTCATTTTTAGCTATTTTAATCCTTTTTAAATGTTGAAGTTAATCATTACTTTTATAATTTGTAATTTTTATTTTTCTACTTTTCTTTAAAAAACTTTTTTAAGCGTACATTGTGTGTTGAAAGTTTGAAATGATGTTAAAATGAAACAATTTTAAATTATATAAATAATTATCTTTTTATTATATACGTCGACTGACTGATGATGGACAAATTATGACCGAAACGTCTCAATAAATTATATATCAAATAGTGAAAAAATATTATTTAAGATCCCAGATGCCAAAACATATTTAAACAAACTATTTTAATTATGTTATATATTTTATATAAGTACCTAAAACCTATATTTATTTTATTATTATTATTTATTATTAATCATTATTTATTGTATTTATTATTAATCATTATTTATTATTATCATTATTATTATTATTATTATTATTATTATTATTATTATTTATACCTTTAAAAAATAAACTCAAGTAATATAGAATCATTTTTTTGTAGGTCGCAAAGAAATATATGTTTCGAAATGGTTTGCATTCAAACGGATGGAATTTTTATTAGACAAGGATAAACCTGTAGCTACAGTTGATACAGAAAATGTAAGTACTTAATTTTTAATATCTATTTAAGTATAAGAAACATTAGTTATAATTATCTTGCCAAGTCACACGTCCATTGGTGGTAAAATAATTAGTAAACTCGTCCCGAACTTCTTTTGCATCCAAAGTTGATCTTCGAGGTACATTTTTAATAGGTATTAGAGACCTCCTTTCTTCGTCTCCACTTTGCCTCCAACTACCTTCTACCAATACTCCATCGAGTTCACTATCGAATGTTCCAGGTGGTGTATATAATTTTCTAGAATCTTTATCCCTTCTTAAGAAATTATGAAGATAAATAACCGTCATTACAATCAGCCTTGCTTTCTCTGGTTCCAACAGCATTGGTTTTTGTAACACTCGAAATACCGCAGAACAAATCCCGAACACATTCTCCACCACTCTGCGAGCTCTGCTAAGTCGATAGTTGAAAATTCTCTCACGTGATCCTTTACAAAGAGTTCCTGAAAATGGCTTCATCAAATTTGAACTCAAAGCAAATGCCTCGTCACCAAGTATCACGTAGGGTATTTTATTTTCTCGTCCAGGTAAACTTGACTCCTCGGGTAAATTTAGTTTATTTGTTGTTAGGTTCTTGTACAATTAGCTATGTTTAAAAACCCCACTGTCAGATATTTTTCCTTGGCATCCTACATCAGCATATATAAAGTTATAATCAGCGTCAACCAATCTGAAAAAACCAAAAAGACTATTTTATTGAATGAAAGATTCTATTTTCAGAGTACTAATGACGGAGAGGAAGAAGAGTGTGACAATTTTGAGGTGGCAGAAGAAAGTCAAGAGGACGATGATATTCAGGTTAGCACAGATCCAGAGACTCCAGGCCAACAGTTTGTTCCTCTAGTGACCCCAAAACCCAAAAGAAAGAAGAAATTTGAAAAGACTGAAGATCCAAGGTTAGAAGAGGCCTACACTATACTCAAGCAATCAGTTGCAGTTCCACCTGTATCTTCGGATTCATGTTCTGTATATGGCACACATGTTGCAAATAAGTTGCGAAGTTATAGTCTACAGGTTCGTATCGAAGTCGAACATGCAATAAATAACATTTTATATGCTGCGGACAAGGGCCAATATAACATTCCCGCCACTAATTTGCCTACGCAACACTTTCCCAATCCCATTTGATCTAACCTTGAATCCCATTTGATTATTCAATACCCTAACAATCACTCTTCTTTTCCCTCACCGTCATCTACAAATAATAATTCCTCCAGTAATCCAATTCCCAATAATTTCACTTCAACTTTAAATTTAGATATGCCTGATGTGGATTTTACCAATTTATAAATACTTGCTAAATAATATCCTCGTATTGATTTTGTATTGAGTATTTTTCTTTAAAATAAATAAACGTTTTTGTACTTACTTTTATGTATTTCTTTAAAGCCTCGATTATCGCCTGGCAGACTTCAGGGACAATTTTTGAGATCAGCTGTTTCGAAACTTTAAACAAATATTGCATACTTGTGTAGGAATCTCCAGTTGCTAAGAAACGTAGAGTTATAGCTAAACGTTCACTCACTGGAACAGAGTTTCTAAATTTTGTATCCATCTTCTTTATTTTAGGACCAATAGCATTAATTAAAAATTCAACGTCCTGAGACGACATGCAACGAAATTATGAAAGTGACCACTGGTTTCTTGTAGCTTCATGTCTGATAATAAATTTGATCCATTATACAACAGCCGGCTACGATATAGCTGTGTAATCCACCATCGTTTGGTTTGTTTTTTATTTTTTTGTTTATTAATACAGTGAATTACAATAAATGCTGCACTTGCAATTGTTGCATTTCTTCGAGACATTTCTCCTAATCAAATCACACACACATACAACACGCACAACTGGAGCGGGTATTTGCGCGTACAAACAAAAACGTAAAAATAATTATGTGTAGATTTTAAAAATTTCGCGAACAAACATGTGTGCGCGCAAACGTTTGTGCGCGCAAAAATGCTCAAATGAATAATCGATAAAATTTAGAAAGTGGCTATTTATACATACGGTATGTATACGCAATTGGCTATTTATACATACAGTATTTTTACGCAATTGGCTATTTAGGGTAGGTTAGTAGGTTGGTTTAAGTTTTTTTTTTTTTTTTTTTTAGTATATATAAATAGCCAATTGCGTATACATACCGTATGTATAAATAGCCTCATCCAATTTAATATTTATCTGAATATGAAGAACATGTACCTTATTAGTAATTAAAAAATAGAACTTTTGCTTCATTCACATTCATGATATTTCTCATATGTTATTTTATTTTAACAATTAGAAACCCTTTTAAATACTCTCAATCATACTAACGCTAGAATTTCAAACAGACCTAAGCGTTATAGTTTTGTCTTTTTCTATCAATTAAAAAATTTTATTAACCAGAAAAAGATAAAACATTCTGTTACGCTACAGGTCTGTTCAGAATTTCAGCATAATTCATATATTCATCAAACTTCCATGCAAACATACACTATCAATACACCCCACATATATTCTTTTTAATATGTTATATGAAATTGAAATTAAACTTTTATGCATGCACATTACCAAATATGAATCTTAAGATTAAACTGCAGTTTAAATTTAACACAGCGGTAGAGAAACTGGGTCTAGGTTTAAATTTAAATAAGACTAATGGATCTATTCGGTTCACATCTGTAAGACCTGTAGCGTTATATATTTTGTTTCAAGTGAAGAATTCGATTTACTAGATAAAGACAAAACATTCTGTAACACTATAGGTTTTACAGACGTGAACCGAATAGACCCATAATATCCGCTACTACTAGCAATAATAATAAACTTACATTTAAATATACTATATTTTATAACTCCGATATAAAATAACAGAACCGAAAAAAAAAAAATGATAATATAACTTAGTAAAAAATAAAATTAAAATTTTAAAATTATATCACAAGTTTATTTCATACACTCATGCACTGAACTGAATTAAATATACGCTACAATCGCCCAGACAAATCTCTCACATTTTCTACTACAAATCATCGTATTAACTGAACATGGTCGACTCGTTGAAGAGTTGTTTGGGGGCCTCAATGTTATTTCCTTTCCCCGCCCACAGACGTGTTCTGGATGTGTTAGTGTCCTTTTACAGGAATGTATATGTGTTATATGCGAGTATGTGTGTGCGCGCGTGTTGGTCGAAATTTTGTCGTCTTCTTTTTTATTTTAGGTTAAAAATTTTATTCTTTTCTTTTTCGACATACAGTACAGGAAAAAAGAATGCTTTGTGTAAGATCAGTAAGAACTTTTGATAAATTCCTTTAACGGGATTTTTTCGAAAATAATATATATCGTTGATATTTTTTTTATTTTCGTACACTTTGTGGTGTAAGTGGAAGGCTACTTTGTCCTTTAAATATTTTCATTTTTTTTGTAGAATATTAAATATTTTCTTGATAAAAACAGATCTACTTAGATCTACTTGTATCTATGTTCAGTATTGTTAAAAAAATAATAATTTGGAAATTTTTGTTTTATCAATTATTAAAATAAAATAAAAAAATAATTTAATATACGTATTTGTATTTAGAAAGGTAAGCTTTCATTATCAGTAGCAGTAGATTAGGACTTTAGCCAGGACTGGGCGATATTGGAATTTTAATATCGATATTTTATAATTAAAAAATACCGATAATACCGATATATCGATAATTGCTATTTAAAAAAATATCCTCAGTGCCTGATGACACCAAGCACTGAGGATGCCATCTACGATGTATGGCGAAACGTCTGCAACGAGGATAGATCGATCACGGCATACAAGTCCAAAAAATTCAATAGATTCAATGGATACCGGCCGTGAAAGCCTGAAGATTACTATAACCATAAAATTAATTAAAAGTACAGCTAAATACGTATTTCGGAATTGTATTTGTAAATACGTATTTGTCTAACCGTAGATCGCTGACTAGACTTTTAATGCTTACTTTATATGAATTCTTATTTTATTAATTTGCTACTGATGATGGAAACTTAGCTTTCGAAATAAGTATTAGGCACTTAGGCAGTCCAGAATGACGTCACACCATAATTCAATATAGTTACCTGATGGCAACATTGGTATATGTTTATATGACAGTTGTATGCATTTTACTTGATTTCGTGTATATTGTACAGTTTTATTAAAAAATATGAATATATTTTCCAGAAAATAAGTTTAATTTTTATTTTATGTATTTAAATTTTTACATATCATTTAATTTTTTATTACTACTATTTTACTATTTTTCATTAATTAAACCAGTAACCAAGTAATATATTTGAAATAATTCCCAAAAAATTTGTGTTATACTATATGTCAATATTTGAATATGTTCATCAGGCAACCATATTGTATGACGTATGATCACGTGTTCTGGACTGCCTAATTTAGTTATACTTTAAATTAATTTTGCAGTTTTGGAAATCTTGTTAAATTTTCGCCACAGTAAATGTAATTTAATATTTTAGCTTGTACGAATGCGTCACAAATTCACAAAAATTTTATATATGTGTTGCACATCTTCTTAAACTATATTTTTATTATTATTTATGTATTAATAATTTCCTTCTAAATTTGAAAGAAATTAATAAAATTCTTTAAAATAAAAACTTTCACAATATAGAAAATTTTAATACTGTGTCGTAATAAATAATGAAAAAAGCTTCGTATTTTATTCGAAATTTCAACAGTATTTCATCTTTTGTTTTTGGCAGAGACATTGTTCTCTAGTTTCATATTATCGTCGCGAAACAAAATTCGTTCTAAATAATAACTGACCTTTTAGACATTGTCAAATATCTCGTGCGTTTGACGAAATATTTCAATAAAAGAGTTTTTACTTCATTTCGGAAACTTTGCTAACTGGAGATGTTTGTCTATATAGAGTTGAATTATCGAAAGAAGAGCTTTCAATGTCATATTTATTTAATGACTATTTCTTGCATTCTGTATCACTTCTGTTAAATAAAATAGAATTCTGAAATTCTGCAAGAAAAATCATTTATTATGTATACTGAGTAAATTTTTACTTTAATCTAAGGTTTTTACTTTTAACTCAAAAGTAAACGTGTTTTTAAACTATAAACTTATGTTTTTCTAAATGTACATAAAAATTTTAATAGAAAAATTTAAATAACAGTATAATTAATTTAAAAGGTTTGTATAAAATTATTTACTATTTAGTTTAGAAATATAGGCCCGTATTCCCACCTCTTTTATTTGTACTGCCTTTATTTTTCACTTTAAAATATATTTTTACTTCTACTTCTTATCAAACGTGAATAGTATTTCTATTTTTGATATATGTTTTTTATATCTAATATTATAAAATTCAAATAAACTAATTATAATTGTTTAGAAGTAATTTTAAGTAAACGTCAAAAGTACTTTTGACAAAAATCACTTTTTCTAGAATAAATATAATTGTAAAATTATTAATAATTTTCTGCTCAAATGTAGTTTTATTTTTAAACTAAAGATTAACTAATTTCATACAAAACTTTAAAAATAGTTAAACTGTTATTACTTACTTTTATATATTTCTATTAAAATTTTTGTTTTTATTAGAAACAACATAAGTTTATAGATCAAAAACACGTTTACTTTAAGTCGAATGTAAAAATCTCAGATCTAAAACAATTTTTTTCCAGTGTACAAGTCTCAGAATTGTTATTTTGGGAATTGCCCAAAAAAGGCCACATTTATCAAAATTACTTTATCGATATGAAATTTACATCAATGGATAAAGAAAATTAAGACCTATTGCGTTGACTGTTTTATTTGATAGTTTTAGTATTTATCATATTAAAATTGCAATTAAAAACACTTAAACAAAGTATACTCATAACATAACCTCAATATTCTAATAATTTAATTCGTTTAAAACTTATAAATATTATTTTATAGGTACCAGAAATGTTGATGTACTTATTTTATTAAAATTATAAATATTTTTTGAATACTTGGCACTTTGTTGTTCATCTAAATGTCAAATAAGTATTGTATAAAACTTAAATATTATTTGATATACAATGTAATATTTAAAATTAAATTATACATGAGAAATAAATATTTATTTTGACAGTTACTGATTATATTTGGTTTTTTACTCGGGAAATTATCGCAAGTGAGTCAGGTGAGACTTTCTACATATTGTTGGTATAACTTGTTAAATTATGTAAAATTGCAGCTTGCATATACTAATATCTGTAATAATTCATTAAAATAATGAGACTTAGTACATATTTAGTGTAATAATACTAATAAAATATGTTAAGTGTAATTCAGTCATTTCAAAATACATCCTTTATGTAAATTTAGAAAGGTATGTAATTATACCAACAATAATATTATAGAACTAAACAAATTTTACCTGTTTGTGGAAAAATTCTGACAACAAATTTACTGAAGTTCCGTAAATTGTACTTTTTTTACATAATGTTGCTAATAGTTCTGATATTATGTATTTTTAAACGATTAAATTGCATCACATACAGTAGAATTACAAATTGTTGGTATAACTTCTTAAATTATGTAAAATTACAGTATGCATATTAATATTTGTAGTAATACTAATAATTGTAAAATACATCCTTTATTTAAATTTCTAAACGTATGTAATTATAACAACAATAATATTACAGAACTAAATAAATTTGACCTATTTACGGAAAATTTCTGACAATAAATTTAATGAAGTTCTGTAAATTTACTAAAAGAGGCTTTACTAAAAAAAACTATATATTACATAAATATGTACTTTTCCATCCCGTTGGTAATAATATCATGTTTGTAATAGTTCTGTATTATATATTTTTAAACAATTAAGAATAAAATTACAGCAGTTGAGTAATTATCCCTACAAATACTGAGCATGATAGTGTCTCATGGTTTAGGTAAAATTACATAACTTTATTTTAAAGTGTATATAAAAATTAGAATCATATACATTAAGGCGTCATCTCTCGATATTACAACTATACCTCCTTCCAGCTGCCGAAGCCAATACACTTACCTACACTTTCAAGAAGCACGTCGAGGGCAAAAAAAATCGTCGAAATAAAAAATCAATAGATGTTAATTTTGACGGGGGCCCTTCAATGCGCGTTGCGTTTTGGGTGCGAATTTAAAATTCTATCGTCATTGTTGACACAGTAGACGAAGAATATTTGCGTTGAAATTGTTTCCGTGTGAATCGGGCGTAAAACAAACTATGCCCGCTTCTCTCTTGTCTTCCACAAGTCTTCTGTTTATCTTCATCTACCCTTCTCACACCCCCATAACACCCGCATACAGCTATCTTTTTCTAATTGGTACTAGGGATTGAATGGAGCGGGCTACCCCTTTCACTTGTTATTACCAGTTCGGTTTTAGTACAGAAAGTAAGAGAATTTTGCCGCTATTGTATGATAGAGGTATGAAGTAGATTTTGTACATTTTAAACGGTTGTAATGTGAAATATTTCGACGATTTTTTGGGTTTTGGTTTTTTTCGAAAAATATTTAGTATGAATTATTACAATTATAATAATTTGTCGTGTGATATCTATAAATATTTTTAATGTTTTGTATTAAAATTATTAGTCTTATAAGAATTGTTTATGTAAACACAGATACACACATAGATTTTAATCGAAGACTCACTTAATTTTAATTTTTTTTTCATAGAAATAATTTAAAATTTTAACATAGTAAAAAATCTTTCAGAACTTATTAAATCAAATTAAAACGGCTTTAGGTTTAAGTTCTGTATTAATATTTATTAATAATCAACGTTTCGACGAACTCAACATCCGTCTTCATCAGGAAAACTGATATAAATGACATTCACCGTGAATAATAGACCATAGAGGCAAGTTACTAGGTATCTAGTAACTTATTTATATATTCTGTTATTATGTTCTGTTTATTAATTAATATCTAATCAAATTTTGATAAATAATAGAAAACTTCAGAATATATCATCGAACAAATATGCATACTCGTAACATAGTAAAAAAATCTTTCAGAACTCATTATATTCAGTATATAGTTCTGTAGTAATACATCATCATTGAAAAAATTATGTCGAAACGTAGATTATTAATAAAAATTAATACAGAACCATATCTTCAAGCAGTTTTATTTTGAGTATACATAAGTTAATATACAACAAACTAGAAAATTCAAAAATATATTTCATTATATTAGGTCAATATGCCAAATGTAATTGTCTACTTTTACATATCATTACATATTACATTTAGTATGATTGGACGACTAAAAATTGTGTATTTTGATAAATAAAACAATAGAATAAAGTGGTAGAAAAATTGTCTAAAGATTTTTTTTCTTTGTAATATCTGAAATTATTTTATAAAATATTTAAATATCTATCAATTATTGAATAATGTAAACAATATGCAGTTTTTTTTTTATATTAATGTTATTCTGAGACATTAAATCTATATGTAATTATAGATCTGTAAAATTGGACAAAATTATACTCTTAAAAACAGAAAGTGAAAAAAAATAATACCAAAACATGCTATGCAATTTCGGTCTTATCAAAGATTACAGAAATTAATCTTTTAACACATTTTTTTTAAATCTTTTGTAAGTAGAAAAGAAACTATAAAAATTATAATTTCTTTTATACTTGAAAAGTTTGAAAAAATATGTTAAAAAGATTAGTTTTTGTAATCTCTGATAGGAATTGTATTTTGGAAAGAATAAGAATCAGTTGTATATTACAAGTATAGGTTTGTTGTAAAGAGACCTACCAACATAAGATTATAGCGTTACTACACAAACATAAATAAGCGTTTTCCGACTGAAACAACTTTCTCTCTCTCTCTCTGTCTGCACTGCACACTAGTTATCTATACATATATAGCACAACATAAATATGTATGTACCATATGTATGTTTGTCCGGTTTTAAAATGCAACTTTGAAGTAAGTTATAAATATTTGAAAAATCTTAAAAATCTAAAACCGAAAAAAAGTCTGAGTGAGTCGTGCAAGCGAATGCTGTAAATGAAAAAACTCTTGTTCGCTTATAATTTGACATCGAATGAACAGATTTTGATGGGAGCTTTATTAATAGTTGAGTTGTTTTTCGAGAAAAGTTCTGTTATTTGACAATGTAAACGATGAAAATTGACCAAAAACTCTGTTCGCTTATAACTTGACATCCAGGAAACAAATTTGAATGGGAGTTTTATTAATAGTTGAATCATTTTTTCGAGGAAAGTTTTGCTATACGAGCATGAGTCGCAGGCGAACGCTGTAAACAATAAAAATTGACCAAAAATTCTCTTATAATTTGAAAGTCACAGAACAGATTTTGATACAAGTTGAGTTATTTTCCGAGAAAGGTTTTACTATGAAGCAATGTAAACGATGAAAGTTGACCAAAAATTACAATTAAGAACACACAGATTCTAGAGTAATTCGCTATGATCACAAAATTTGAAATAATACAGTAAAATTATTTGTATCTCTCGAAAGGAGCACTAATATTGTATTCTTTTTAATTGCAGTTAAAATAGATTTAAAGTACTGATTAGGATTACTGTAGCAAAGCATGGGCATTATGGTAGTATAACATGAAGGTGGAGAAAGCTCAGTTTACTGTTAGCTTTTAAAGTGATAAATTCAATTGATTTTCAATTAAGTACACTTATTGCACTAATCCTCGTATGCATAAACATTTCATTAAAAATTACGTTTCGTCATAATGAAATTTCTTAGATTCGGTAAGAAATGTTTCTATGTGTAATGCAACAAAATTTCTTATGAGATCCAAGAATTTTAGTTTAGTTGTTTTTGTCAGTCTGGTGTTAATGGTAAGTGCAGTCTCAACTATACTTTCTCACACCTCGGCAAGTCTCTATACAAGTTCTACTGTATTTTGTTTTTTATTTATAAAAACATTATGAAGACTTTTGTTATTATTATAAGTTTAAAAGTAATAATATATAAATAATTTAATATTAAATAATGAACAATTTCTTTTAGATTTTGTACTAATTTTAACAAATATTTCTTTTGTTTTTTCAGGTGAGAGACTTGCTGTTAAATAACGTTGTGGTAAGTGATATATTTTAAATTAGAAACCAACTAGAACAAAATTGTATAGGATTTTTCGATAATTTGCAAATTTTGTTCCGCTTGACCTAAAATCAAATATCTATAAAAAGTAAAAATTGTAGTTTGAGATTCAGTGCATTTATATAGAAATTTGGAAAAATATAAAATGTAAAAATAAAATGCATCAGTTTCATTGATTTCCTGATAATTTTATAAAAATTTTATTTTCAAGTTGGTAAATTATTATAAACTTCATTAAATTTTAATTTAGATTTTTTGACTGAAACTTTATAGAACTATTGAGTTATCCAAATTTATTTTGTCACTTTATCTTTAACAGGAAAAGTAAATGACAAAAAATATTAAATATTGTTTATAATTTTTAATTATTACTATTTTTATTCAATTCTATTTATTAAAATTAATATAATAATATAGAAATAACACAAAATAAAAATATGCAATAGCTAAAAATATTATAAACAATTTATACATCTAAACTTCATTTGAAATTACAATTTAATTTCAACTAGTCTGCATAAATAGATGAAAGAACTAATCTGATTGAAAATATTATCTAATTAAATAGACAAATTATCGAAAATTTAGTCATTTAAATCGAATTTAATAAAATGATTATTTTAGTTTTGCTTTCTACTGGCACTGTTTTTATCATGCGTTAAACACATGTACAGTAACATGAATAAAACTGATATATTTAAATATACCAGATATGATAAGAAGTTATTTAGAATATGCATTTATTGTAATAACAATAGCAATAGTTTATTATTGCTATCTTAAAAGTATATTAATTCAAATTGTTTTTGATAATATGTTTAATTTTAAGCAACTTTTCCCAAAAATATTACTGTATGATTTTTTTATTGGAAAACTTTGAGATAAGTATTTCGATTGAAAAATTGTTTTATTTATTTTTTGGTTAATAGGCTAATTTTTACGTAAAAAAATATTTTGAAATAATTTAATTTCTTATATTAAAAAGTTTATAAGTAATATCGTTCAAAAAAAAATCTGTCAAACTGTTCAAATAAAAGTTGTCAAATCTATAAAATAATTATATAAATCATATAAAATAAAACGGCTTAAGGTTTTTAAGTTCTGTATAAATATTTATTAATAATCGACGTTACGACGAATTCAACGATCGTAACGTAAATAACAGAACATAGAAACTAGGCAACAAATAAGTAACTAGATCATAAAATTTATAAATTTTTAATTAATGGAAGTCAAATTTTATTTAAAATAGTGCCTTTACAGTGATTGATGTTATCTTTTTCTTTATTTTCTATTGCTTCTGTTGTTCATATTGATGTGTCTTGCAATAATTACAGTATCTTCGAATTTCACATCATATAAAGGTACTCTAACGCATGTTGAGCAATAGCTAATTATATATTAGCTAACTACGATTAAATGAATATTTAAATATTTGTGAAACTCTTAGTGCCATTGCAGAAAACATTGCTTTAATATCAAATCTTGAGAAAATTGTCAAATTTTTTTATCATATTCTAGCCAAAATTTTCAAATTATTAAATTTTCAATCGCTTGAAGCAATAATAGTACATGTAAGTCGGAGTAGAACATTATTTTTTGATTTCGTGCAGAATGCATGACTTCGACTTGCGCTTCGTCCGGAAATATTTATAGGCTCAACACAAAAATATCGATTTCTACTTCTATACTAACATAATATACTACTATATAACGTATAATATTAAAAATTTGCGTTACTAAAACGAAACTGCGTTTACGGTCTTCTATTTACCTATGTTTTATCTAAATATTTTTCTAGCCATTATAAATAAGAAAGTTTTAAACACTTCATCTTTGAATTATTACGTAAAATGGTATAAAAATAACGAGAACATGAATTTCCATAAGCATTGATGCATTTATATAAAATTTACATAAAAAGTTGCAGAAGACACTAATATTTATTGTAATTTTGTTACGTATTTTTGGCGAAAATTTTATACTTTTAAAACAGAAAATAAATATAACAAATACTTTGTTGTAGTATATAATAACAATATATAAAAATAAAGATAGATAGTTAGTGAGTAGATAATGCGGTATTAGTGTGAATATAGCGTATGAGTAATAGCGTTACTAATACGTTGTGGTTTTGACTTTGACGTACATATACATTTAGAAATGAATGCAAAATAATACAACAATAGAATTGATGTTCTACGTATTTTATCATCAACGGACGTATCTTTATATGACAGCTGGGCTTTTTTTTCTTACCTATGCGCACCTATAGTAAGTGCCTAAGGAGTATTGTAGTTTCTTGCAAATCAAGAGGAATTAACAAACATTTTGAAAGATTAGAAAAGTTGTATTTCCTAATGTGATAAATGAGAAATGAATTTTGAAAGATACGAATTTTTCTACCAGTTCACATTTCTAAGAAATTTGCGGATTGAAATTTTAGATTTATATAGAATCCGTGTAGTGTTCATTTTAACTCATTAATGCCATTTTTTTTATATTGTACTATATGCTTACACAGTAAAAAAATATAATATAAATTTATGTAATTTCTAATTATTAACAGTAAAATGGCAGCATTTTATAATTTTTACTATAATAATTAACGTATTATTACATTTTTTTTTTATGGAAAAATACATTTATATAATTTATAAATAACATAAATTTATTAACGGTGTATCACTGTAAAAAAATTGATAATTTTGGACAAATTTACATGTATTTTATGAAAGTCATTACTTTCTCGGTAAAAAAAATCTTCGAATTTTACATCATGAGGATACTGTAATAATTACAAGACCAATCAACATTAACAGCAGATTGATAAGAGAAGAAATAGAAATTTATAACTGTGAAGGGACTAAGTTAAATAAAATTTGGCTTCCATTAATTAAAAATCTATAAATTTTATGATCTAGTTACTTATTTGTTACCTAGTAACTTGTTTCTATGTTCTGTTATTTATTGTAAATTTTATTTGTATCATTTTTCCAGATGAAGACATAAATCTTCAGAAATAAATTTTTGAATGTAAGAAAAAAAAATTTTTTTTTATTAAATTACATTTTAATTATTTTTTATATCAATAATAATATAATTCACTATGATTAAGTTTTATAAACGATAAATAAATTTACTTTACAAGTAAATTTCATTCTTCTGCTAAATAAACGTGTTATTTTAACAATTTACTACCAGGTTGTTATTAGTAATAATACCTATTTCTTAATACGATTAGATTAAATTTATTCCTTGTTTTTAATACAAAAATCTATAAACAATTGAAAGTAAATTTAATTAGCGTTTATGAAACCGGGCCTAAGTAAAAAAAAACTTTTGTCATGATTTCTTGGTGAATTTTTAAGTTTTAATTTTTGACGATAATGGCCTAATACAGTCTCGCCAGAACTTACAATTTATTCACATCAGTGTTTGCCAAGTAGAATAAAATATTAACAATACAAGTTTTTTGTTTCCGTAACAGATTATGTAGTTTTTTTTTTACTGCAATTAATTTAATTAAAAAGAAAAACTAGCTAAACGTAGATGTGTAGTGTCTGAAGAGGTTAACTCAAAAAAATAATAACTAAAACCAGAATAGTTCTCTATTTCTATTTATCATCTAACAAATACAACTAACTGACAAGTATTCTTCGGACAGTTAAACTCAAACCGATCCTAAACAAGTGCTGCAATAACTAAACGATACATGAATGTTCTATTATTGCAATTCCTTCCTCAAGGTTTCTCTCCGATACTCTTGTCAGTATGACGCAACGTAAATGCAGTCAGTTTCCATCACAATTTTTTTTACCTTCTTCTAACAAAATACGCATTCAAATCGCGATGCAATATGTGCGCAAATGGCCAACCATCATATATAAATGCATCCATCTTCACTGCTGTACGCGGATTATAATTGTGGAAAGAAAAACGAACGGTACATTTGTTTGTGCAGTGTGTAGTTCGCGGCGAGAGAGTTGTGCTCGAGTGACTGTAGAAAGCTGGTGTGTGTGTGTTGTGTTGTGGCTGTGCGCGAATGACGTAATAGCCCCGTGGTTTTTTGGGTTGCACACACACACACACACACACACAGCCTTGGGGACGACTGTACGACTCGTGAGAGAACGAGTCAGAAGCGGTCGCGCGGCTGACTCGCGGTTCGCAGCCCGCAACTTAAATGACACCGCGAGACAAACGGGCAACCCGCACGGTATGGGCCTGCTGATACAGACCGATAAACAGCGATTGTCAAACTTGTTATCTTTGTTTTGATCAATTGGATTCGAAAAGAATGCACAGAAAAAATCTTTAGCATTTCAAATCATATTATACGAAATATCTATTTTGAAGAGTCTATAATTAGATATTTTTTCCTAGTTTGTAGTATTTTTACCTTTTCTTGTTCGTTAATTTATCATACAGCTTTTGATTACTTATTTAAACTTTATTGATTTATTATTTTATTTAAAAAAATAATTTTTTTCAGATTTTCGTTATAACATTAAATATCAAACCAAGCTTACCATAGCTAGTTTAAGTTTTCCCATAAGAGTTAATTTTCCATTGAATTAATTTTAGCAGCGAATAATGTCTAAAAATTTGAAACACAAATTCAATAACTTAAATATATGAATAACTTTTTTTTAATTTTTAATTTAACTTACTATATCTCAATTAGAAAATTATTTTATGTTTTTTTTTTAATTTTTAAATGTTTTTAAAAGCAATAAAAAGAAATTGAAAATTTTTGTAAAATAAAATTTTAAAATTTCTATTAAACGAAACAATATTTTTAAATATGTCATTAAGAAAAATAACTTTATATATAGTTAACTTATATACAATTAACTTAAATATATAGTTATTATTAGGAATAAAACTCTAAACAACAATTGGTACTTATTTGGTATTTTTCTAAATAGGAATTTCTAATTACATTTCTTATTCAAATTCTGAAAATGTTAAAAATATTAATAGATATGTCATTGTATATTTTCAATTTCATGTATTTTTAGAAATCATTATAACAAATTATTAGAAAATGACGATTTTATGAATGAAATGAATGGAGTACAACTACAATACAACTTAATTACTTTAATACAATTTTTATCTATTTTTTATGCATGTATTATATGTAATTCTAATTAGTTTTGAATGACCAATATAGACCGTGTGTTTTAAAAAGTTTGTAGACCGCTGTGGTAGATTTGAAGTTGGTCGAACTACAGTGATACCATCTCGTGGTATGAGAGAAAGTACGTTATGCGGTCGGGCGCATGCGCAGCGTGCTGGCAACAGTCATGGCGTCCGTTGTAAGCACGGTACGGATCTGTTTGTGTGTCGGTGATGCGTTGCTGAGTGTCGTGTGAAAAAATGGACCACAAAAAGAGTCCGATACGAAGGACGAAACGGCAGGCGAAAGTGTTAGAGGATAATTTCTGGGATTGTAGTGTGTGTACGTTCAGGAATACAGCGGAAGCGTTCAAATGCCTGATGTGTGACGTTCGGAAAGGTACCTCGACCCGTAAACCGCGCATCAATCCTCAGCTGGTGGCACAGCAAGTTGCCCAGCAGTACGTTCCCGCAACGAGTACGGCGACGAAACAGCCACGGCCCGAAAAAGAACGTAAACGGGGCCCGATGGCGCGCCGAAGGCATCCGCCTCGATTGAAGAATGTCGATCGGAGCTCGGCGCAGACGCGCGAGGTTACCGTCAACAGTGTCACGGTTGTCATCACCGAATACAAGCCGAAAACAATGTCCGCAAAGGAAGCGCCTTCCAGTAGTTCATCGGATCATGGCAGCCATTCCGAATCCAGTACGGACGCGCGATGATCAAATGCCCAACCATAGCAGGATCGATGCAGTGCATTTCCCTTCCGTCTCTCGTGTATAAAAAAAATCTTGTGCATATAGATGTATGTGTTCATTCAATCGCTTTGTCCGTCTGTCCTGTTTGTGTATTGATGTGAGTGTGTGTTTGTATGCGTGTGTCAAGAAACGGTGCAGTATAAACAACGAACGATAGAAAAAAAAACTGAGTGAAAAATGTGTGCGCATAGCGTTGCAAGATGGTGGGTACGCGGGGCCGGGACACTGACACGTGTATTTACGTTGCGCGTTTGTCATCTGCGTTTGTTTGTTTATTAATGCCATCTTTATTTGAAACTTTTTCATAGTTTCATTTTACCATATCATCATTCCCAAAAGTGCAACGATAAATCAGCTAAATAAGAAAGCTGTTTTTCTTTTCCATCTCAGTTTGCGGTAAAGTGCGTTAAAAAATTCACAATTCAAGCGTAGATAGGTTACAGTATTGCTACATCATTCTAAATATTGAAATAATCATTTTACAAGTAAGGTTAACTAAAAATTTCTCTTGTTTAGATAATATTAACAGTGTTTTAGTAAGGAAATAATTTAAATGTAACTAATATATGCTGAGACATCTAGTAAAACAGTTTGTATTTATAATATGTAAATCTACTGTACCTATAGCGCATGCGTACGTCAACTATCGGATGACAATATGTAAAAAGGTGCATTGATAGAGTTTGTAATTAAAAAAAAAAAGGTGAAATATGTGTGCGAGTGTTGTTTAGTTCCACTGCCAGAACAGAATCAAAACACAGTTTGATAAATTAGTGCATTTAAAAATCGCAAAGTAAATTACGAATATTATTTCATCAGTGTTGACGGTCTTCGCGTTCCGTATAGTGAAAGATTTCGAAAATTTTTAAAGATAAATTATATTATTATTTCGACGATATAGAGAGCAGAGACTTCCTGCATAGCAGGCAAAAAATTATATAAAAACAGACTGATCATATTTTTGTTCCTATATTTATAAAAGAAAAAAAATACGAATCCTGTTGAAATTTTTTTCTAACTTGCCTGCCAGTGTTCATAATATAATAATAATAACACTTTAAAAACAATGTCATATGTGTCTTTTTCTTTCAGTAAACCTTTCATTGTAATTATTAATAATCAATTTATTGTTAAATTAAAACATTAGATATTTGAAATATTAATGAAATTCAAATTTTTATTGCTTTTAATTTTCATAACGTTTTTGTAATAAAAATGGTGTATGTAAATATGTATGGAATTAACCTAAATTTGAAATGTAAGTTTTTTCATTTATTATGCAAATAAAAAATCAGCCAATATGTTATTAAAATACAGTTATACCATGTACATAATTTTATGTTTTTTTAAATTTTTCGAAAAATGGTAATTATATCTTTACGATAAGTATTTTAATGCAGTTTAGATATGGATAAAATTGTTTTTAATGTTTCTTAAACATTTTAAATTTTTAACGAAATAATAAATAAATATGAGTTAAAGTTTTGTATTCTATAATTATTTTAAATTTATATTTTTTGTTAATTACTTTAATATTTCTTAAATAAAATTATTTAAAAAAATACGAAAAGTATTTTATGATCTAAATTTAATTTAAGTTTTCTGTTATTTCTATATTAGTAATTTATGAATTATAAAATAATAACAAGCGATTACATTAAATACAGTATTTTTGTTGTGTGAAAATTCTAAGTAGAATCCAATAAAATTATACTTTTTAAAAAATATACAATAATTTATTTCACGAAAATGTAACCAGGTTTATATAATTAAATTTAGAAAAGATGATTATTTAAATTAATTTTGTATAAATGTAGATGTACCACGTGTTCATATTATAGATTTTCATAAGTTTGGATGTAGAAAATAATAAATATTAACAATATTTTTTGATTCTCATTTATTTATTTTGCAATTATATCAATTTATTGAAATTTGTTTTGTTTAAAAAGTTATAAATTTAAATCAAGCAAAAATTCAAAAAGTGTTTCTAATTATTTCATTTCATATAAAATTAAGCTTTATACAGGTATGTTATTTTTAAATTAAGCGTATTTATGTGTGTACTTGATTATAAGGTTATAAATATATTTATTTAAGAAATTGTTAGCTCCATCAAGATTTTAATATCAGGTATTTAATACATTATTTAGCTAAAATAAGATAGTATATTTTGTGATACTCAAACAAGCGATGCACGTTGATCTTTTTACATATACAATCACGCCATGTACTAATAGGGTGTGGCACAAACTCTTTACGCAGCAATGAGTAACTTTAGCTTCATCCATATTCATATATCTACCAAAAACATTTTATTTACAATATTCTACCATTTATTATTTATACTTTTATAAAAATAAAGTGATTTTTATTTTTAATAGATGGCATTAAAAATTTCTATGCTAGGTAAATATTTAGTCTCAATTTTAATGTAAAAAAGTTTCAGATAAAATTTAATTTTGATGTTACATGTCTTAAGAAAATTAATATTTTTTAAATTGTTTTGAATTTTAATGAGAATATGTTACAGGCTACGAATACGTATGTACAAAAAAAGAAGTACGTCATTTTTTGTATTTGAACCGAATTTTTTTTTTCTCATATGTTAAACATATGAAAATCGTAAGTTGTAAACAGGGGCCATTAGTTATTTATGAAATAATTCTTCTATTTCGTTTCGTAACGAGGCTGTTGCCATTTTTTTCAAATATTACAGTAGCTGTGTATATATTATTATAATTAATAATAAAATAAATTTAAAATTCAAGGTTAAATTTTGAATTTGCCGGTTCTGACGTCATAGCTGGCCTTTAATGAAATCTGCTTTGATGCATTACTGATGTTGGTAGGTTATTTTTGTCTTACACAAATTTATATGCATATTATCAAAAATACTTATTTTTTGGATTTTTCTTATAAAAAAATTATAATATATAAATAAATTTTAAATATCATATTTTTATAATTATCAATTTTTATCACTGAAAATGATAAAATTAACGAAGTGCAATGAACTAAGTTCAATATATATTTTGTACGTCACAAATGCGATATTTAAAAATTTAATAATATGTATAATATTATTAAAAGGAAATAAATTTAATCTAATGTTATTAAAAAATAGTATTAATAATAATAATCTAACAGTAAATTATTAAAATAATATTTGTTTTTAAGGTTATTTAGTCGGGGAGTAAAAATTTATTTATGAAATAGATTTAACTACACTTTAAAAAAATAGCGAAATTACAGAAAAATAGTAAAATTTTACCATAAATATTCTCTATTACCTCAAAATTCTGTAATTCATAATACAGTAAGACCCCGCTTAACATATAAGTTCCATCAAAGTAGATTGTTATACGAAACAGCGTTAAACGAGGTCATCTCATCATGTAAATAATGGGGTTAGGGGAAAATAGGGGGTAGAAAATAAAAAAATTGTTCAGATGTTTTGTTACTTAAGTTCATTAAATATATTTTTTATAATACAACAACAAAGACTTATTTCTTAAAGATATATAAAAATATGTAAATAAAATTCGAAGTCACCATTTATGTTTGAGATCATTCAGATTCTTCTGCATTTCCAGTTTTCTGTCTTTTTATCAAGAAGGTATCTAATGTCATTTGCGTTTTTCTTTTGCGCTCTGTAAGAAGTTGTCAATAAGCGGACAAGGCATCCATGACACCCCGTCTTGCTTTAGAACTCCTATCAAAATCAGTGTCATTTTCAATAAATTGGTCCATAATTTCCGTTATAGTGGCTAAATTCAGCTGAATACACAATTCCAAAAAAACCGAAACAGCGCTAAGCGGATCAGTGTTAAGCGGGGTCTTACTGTAATTACATAAAGTAAATAAAAATAATCTAATAAGTATGTGAAATTGCTTACTTTCTGAAAATTGCATCACATACTTAATATAGAATTACTTATTGTTGGAATAACTTCTTAAATTATGTAAAATTCAACCATACATATTTTGTGCAATCAAATATTTTACGTGTAAATTCATTCATTTCAAAATACATCCTTTATGTAAATTTAGAAATGTATGTAATTATACCGACAATAATATTAGAGAACTAAACAAATTTTACCTATTTATGGAAAATTGCTGGCAACAAATTTACTGAAGTTATGTAAATTTACTAAAAGATACTTTACTAAAAAAAAAAACTGTAGTGTTACATACATATATACTTTTCCATTCCGTTGGTAATATTATATTACATAATATTTGTAATAGTTCTGATATGTATTTTTAAACAATTATGAATAAAATTACAGCAGTTGAGTAATTATAACCTAGAAATACTGGGCATCATAGTGTCTCATGGTTTGTAGGTAAAATTACATTATTTTCTTTTGGAGTGTAGCATTTATGCAATCGGGCTTAAAAGATTTTTATTAGCACAGATACCTACTCCGCTTTGTATGAATGAGGATTCTAATTAAATTTCAATAAAAATTATTTTCTTTTTTATATTTTATGTAATATTGTAATAAAGTTATCATTTCCATTTCAAACATATTAAAATCCAATATTAATCTACGATATTTCAATATTTGTCAATTATCGCAGTGGCAAGAAAAAAGAAAATGCAGAGCAGAGCGATGAAACAAAACAGAATCGTAGTGTGACGGTAAGTTTATGCAAAGTTAAAATGCAGAGTTAGCAACATCCTCTGTCCCGCTTGCTTGTCTTAAAGTTTCCGTTTGCAAAACAAATCGAACATTAACCAAAAACACTAATAAAACAACAATTAAAAACCCTTTCGCCCATAGTGCGCGCGAGATTCTGGGGGAGCGCCATATTGCTCTAGCTGTACTTAGGCCCAGGAATTTAATTTCGAGGAACCATTAATATTAATCTACTGCCATCAATATAACGAAATTACTCCACTGTTAGTCGACGTAGTCGTTCAATTCAATTCGTCCGCGTGGTTCAGTACTTGGTTGATGCGAACTGTACAACTGGTCGACTGTACACGTTGTGCTGCCAACTAGCAATAATGCTGTACGGTTCGTACCCCACTACACCACCGCTGCCGTCTACATTCTAGAACAGTTTCCAACTTTAAATTCTAAAGATTAACGTTTTCCCGTTTTCTGGACTTAGCAAGTCCTAGTTTTGTGCTTAGTTACATTTAGATCACTTCGAAATTTATAAAATTTTATTTTTAGATCGTTTTTTTCAGGTTGGTTATGGAACATGTTCGGACTACAACCCGAGTCGAAATAAAAATTTTATCTTTATTTTACTTTAGTTTTAGTTTTGAAATTTGTTTTTAAAATTTTATAGTTTGTTTTCAGATGCTGGACATGTAGTTTTGCGTGCACAAAATTGGAAAATTATTTTTCCAAGTTGATTCTAATATGAACGTTGCATGGCCAATGAGACTAAATTTTAAGATTAGCGATAAATTTTTATATTTAATTTTGAAAATGTTCTATTTTTATTAGTTAAATTTAAAAATATTTTATATTTGGCTATGAAGCAAATTCAACCATTCAAATTTTAAATAAATACTGTTTATGTACTATCGGTTTATAAACTACACTGTAAAAAAAATTCGGTAATTTTACATAAAAACCTGGCGCAACTGATTTACACTACGCAAGAAAATTTTTGCATTACATAAATATACTATAAAATACACGTATATTTTAAATAAGTTTACTTATTTTTTCGGTAAAAACATATATAATATAGTAAATTAATTATTTTACTTAAAATTACAAAATTATATTATTTTTACAGAAAATTTACTGTTTTGCTGAAATAACATGTATTTTATTTACTATGGTTTTTATGTAAAATGGCAACTTTTTTACAGTGTATGGTTTAGCGCCTTAGAAGAAGAGGAATTGAATAACTATTTTTTTGCTCTAGGGCGTTAAAATACTATATGAGTTTTCGATTTAAATCGCGATTATTTTGATTACAATTGTTTTTTACCGACCGTTGTATCACATATGATAAGAGAGGTATTGTGATCATACTAAATTTAACATATCGAGATTTTTACAGATAAGCACGAATTAGGCTTACAGTGACACGAATCAACTATCGATATTTACATAAAATAAGCTTTTTTATTTTAATATGTATAATGAGTTCTGAAAGATTTTTTTACTATATTATAAACATTATTCATAGAAGTAGAAAAAAATAATGTTTATTTATAAATTTTATTTTACGTTTTATTGTTAGAATTTTATAAATATAATAAATAATTTTTTAATGTTTTTGTTAAAAATGCAAACGAAAACATTTACTTATTTATTAATATTACTTCATAAAATTTAATATATTACAGGTATTTCCACAATTTTCATAAATTTTCTTTGAATTTTCAAATAAGTGCGATGTTTACAAGTTTACGTATTTACTTTATTATAGAGGTAATATTTCATTAGCGACTGCAACAAGTGCTTCTCTATATTTATAAATAATTTATAATCCATAATTGTAATTAATTAGAAACAGCAGATACTCATTTAGCTTTTTATTGGAAATTATATTAAGTAATGTAATATGTTTACCTACTTTATAGATTACATTATTAGTTTTTATTGTATTTTACTTTCTTATGAAGATAATTATAAAAAAAATATACTTATTTTTATAACGTTAAAGATTGTTTTATTGTTTAAATTATTGAATTGCTTTTATATATTACAGTTTTCAGTTTTTTAAAGTTTAAATATTCATTTTGGAAGAAATAATAGAATTATTTAGTTTCTTAGACTTTTTTTGCGAAATTTTCTTTATTATATGTTTGTTTTTATTTTTTATTAAATTTAATTTTGAATTAAAAAAATTATATAAGTAGTTCTAGAGTCTTAATTTATTTGAATGAGTATACGTTTTATACGACTATTGGGTTTATTTAGCATTCTGTAAAATCTAGCATATAGTAAAATAAATCATATATGTCACTCGAAATAGAAAGCTTTTTTTGTGTTTCGCCCAGATTAGTTGGCCTCGGCTTTGCCTCAGCCACAAATATCTAATCTCAACACAATAATCATCGCTTTTTACTCTTCACACCATAATATACTATTATTTTGTAAATAAATGAAATATTTTTTTGTTTTTTATGTCAATAAATCGGAGAAGAATATTTTTTATATTATTTTACATAAAAAAGTTTCCATTCAGGTACGGATACACAATTTTGAAATCGCTTCGATGTTATACTAAAAACGGGAAATTTAAGCACCATGTCCTTTGCCTAAACTACTTGGCTCATCAAAATGTGATTTCGATTCAAAACTAGTTCCAACTATAAATTCGGTAATCAGTTGGGTGCGAACAAAACTTCCTTGATTAAACTCTCTCTCTCTCTCTTTCTCTCCCCATTCTGCTCTTGCCGTTTCACCTCTTCACTAGCACACCGCTAGGTTCACCAGTTTTGAATTGAAGTGCTCGTCCATACGGTAATCAGAGCTGAAATTTTCTTTCCTCGTTATAAAACGACCATACATCCGATTTGCCAGAGTCGGTTTTGTTTTTTTCGGCTTTCGCTACAAATTTAAGAAAATTAGACGTGTTTAACGATTTACCGACGTTTGTTTTTGATTTGAACTTTTGTAGTTTCGTTTTGAATGGATTTGTATTGAATTTAAATTGAACTAAAGCCTGATTGAATAAGGGTGATTATATATTGTGTGAAAGATAGTAATGAAACATTAAATAGATAGTGAAAAAAAGTTAGTATAAAACTTTAGATTTTAAATTAAAAACGAGAAATATAATTAATAACTTATACTGGAGAAATTTTCAAATTATGTTTGACAAACTTCTGTTTTCTTGTAGTGAAGACAAATTTGTAACTTCCTTTTTTCATGTTAAATATTTTTATGCTAATTTGCAAAAAGTCAAAACTTATTACTTAAGAAAGTAATTAGGTAATAAAGCATGTTTTATATTAATGTAAAAAACAATCAAACTTAAAATAGAGAAATTACAATGGAACTTGTGTATAGAATTTAAATAATTATAGTTCAGTACAGTGATGAAAATTGTTAACGTAGTAAAAAATCTGTCAGAACTCATTATATTAAAAAACAAAGGCTGTAGTTCTGTATTAATATTTATTAATATTCGACGTTTCGACGAACTCAACGTGCATCATCATCAAGAAAAATACTTTTGACAAAAATCACTTTTGAAAGTAAAGTGAAAATACTGACCAATGTTTTTATTAAGTTGTATAGGTAAAATTACATAATTTTTTTTAGAGTAATCGTAAAAAATTTCCATAAAAAAATGTAATGTCAGTTTTTTTTAGTGTATTTAAAATCATAATATGATAGTAAAGCGAAATAAATGATTACGAAAACGATGTTAGATGGTCTGCTGCTGGTTGGTAAGCAAAGGGGGGAAGTGGAGAAGGTGGATAGGGAAAGTGGGAGACATATAGCGATGGGCGGCTTCGTGGCATGCTTCTTGACATTTTGCAATATTTTATTTCAAGGTCCTTTGCGCACAACCCAAGGCTGCCTCTATACTATGTCTTTACATAATATCCCATTCGCCTAATACAGTCTAATGCAGACTAACACACTATTTCTAACACACTCTATCAACTTTTTCTTTTCAGTTTAGAAAACCTATACAGAGCAGTCAGTATATATGTACCATTTTTGTTTTGTCTTTATAGTTTGTAGATTAAGGGAACTTATTTTATTTTATCAATTTTTCGCTACAGTACGATCATATCTTAATTCATTAAACTTATAGTACACTCTAAAAAATAATAATTTGAGTTTATGTCATTTTATTCTAGATTATAATATAGGGTTGCTGCGCACCTGGAAAACCTGGAAAAGTCAGAGGAATTTGAAGCGCTGAAAAAGTCAGGGAATTTTATTAAATATTTGCTGTAAAAAATTGTTCAAAGGTTTTCTCCCCAATATTTTATTATTTACATAATAAATATTGTATATCTAAAATATACATAACAAATAAAAAATATTTAAATTGATTAATATAAATAAAATAATGTGTTGTTATTTCAAGAAACCATTTTATAAAGTGGCTAATATTTTTGTTATTTTCTTTAGTGAATTGTAACTTAATGAATAACTTTAAAGCTGACAAATTTTAGTAAACGAAAATGTTTCAAACATCGTTTCCATGTGACCTGGAAAATAGGTAATATAGCGCTGGAAAACCTGGAAAAGTCAAAGAATTTTTAAATCTGAAAAGCGCAACAATCCTGTAATAGTAAAATAGCAGTATTTTTAATTTTTACTGTATTAATTTATGTAGTATTACATTTTTATGAAAAACTTGCATGTAAATTTTCATCAATTTTTTACAGTGTCCAATATAATCAGTATTGTGCTCAATCCATATTTTTAAAATATTAAAGTAAATACAAACATGAGTATTTGATGTTATTTCCGCTTTAATATAAACTACGGATTAAACATTGTTGTAATATACACAGTAAAAAAAGAGTATAAACGTTAGACCCATAAATTACAATTAAAATTTTAATAAAAACTTCATATTTAAAAATACTTATGTTGAATTATAAATCTTCTGAAATTATGAAGGATAAATCATATTAAATTTTTATAAATTTATTAATGTACAGAATATTTTTTTTTAAATAAATGACTAATTTTAATTTCTGAGAAAGATTTTGTCAATCATCTTGGTTTGTATTACGAGCTCGGTTTTAAAATTGATTTTAACTAATATCGATTTTAAGACAACGTAACTGTCATAAGAGCTGAACTAAACAAATGAACTAAACTACCCAAATACCAAGCTTGCAATATCAGCCCTTGCATTTTTGAATTATAATGGCAAATTGGAATTGTTTCCTTTACGTATAAACTAGAAATTGAAAATATCTGTTACAAATTTTATATTTTGTGAAACCTGTATCCTGCATAACATTTTTTTAAAGAAATGTTTTGCACTAATGCTACAATTTTTGACGTTTTTCTGTCAATCTATTTAAATAATAAAAATGTATCATATACATTTTTTCTTTATTCAATATTTTAATAAACGTTGCATTTTTCAAAAAAATATTAGACTAATGAAATGTCAAAATAATTTTATTTAAGGTTTTAAGTTTAAATATTGTAGTTTTAGTTAATTACACTGTAAAAAAATAGCAAAATTACAGAAAATTAGTAGTAAAGTTTACTATAAAAATTCTGTAATTTTATTTTACCGTAAATATTCTGTATTTCTACCTCAAAATTCTGTAATTTTTATATAATTCATAATAGTCATGTAAAGAAAGTAAAAATATCCTAATAAGTATGTAAAATTGCTTACTTTCTGCAAATTGAATCGCATACTTAATCTAGAATTACATATTGTTGATATAACTTGTTAAATTATATAAACTTTCAGCTTACATATTAATACCTGTAATAATTCATCAAAATAATGAGACTTAGTACATATTTTGTATGATAATTCTAATAAAATATTTTAAATGTAATTCATTCATTTCAAAATACATCCTTTATGTAAGTTTAGAAATGTAAGTAATTATTCCAACAATAATATTACAGAACTAAACAAATTTTACCTATTTATGGAAAATTCCTGACAACAAATCTACTATAAAATTACCTAAAAGAGACTACTAAAAAACCGTTACATGTAATTTTCCATTCCGTTGGTAATATCATATTACATAATGTTTGTAATAGTTTTGATATTATATATTTTTAAACAATTATCTTAAATTACAGCAGTTGAATAATTATATCTAGAATTACTGGATATCATAGTGTCTCACGATTTGTAGGTAAAATAATTTAATTTGTTTTAGAGTGTATGTTTCGATACATATCAAATTTGTTATCAAATATTATTATTCATTTCCATTCTAAGATAATATTATATTAATATGTTCAATATGGAATAAAGACTGAAAATCGTATAATTGTTTATGCAAGATCCGACTATGTCTGTAACAACGTTTACAATGAAAGATTATATTTGATTATTTTTACGTAAATGCTGACTTCTTTCGTTAGTCAGTCAGCGTATGATGAAACAACAACCATAAGATATATAGAGAGGAAACAAAAAAAAAACATTTCGTAGGAATTAAATATGATAAGGATGAGTTACCTAATACTAGAAATCTATGTCACAAAACACAACCAAATAAGTTTCATTAAAAAAAAATTGTTTACTTATGTGATTCGAGATTATTTACGAACACAAAAAAACGTAGTTTTATGAGATATGTATATGGTCTAATTTTAGAAATAGAAAATATCAAATTTCGGTTGTCATCTGTTTTTGAAAAAGACGAAACTTTGTTTTTCCATTAGAGTAAATTTATAGCAAACATGTGAAATTCTAAAACAAGTTAAGGATTTTAAAATTTTTGGGTATAAAATATATTTTGAATATTATTTATTGTTACACGATGTTTAAAATGTGTTGTAGGAAATTCTTGGAAAAGAAAATTAAAAACTGATGTTAGAATTTTAAACATAAAGTTTTGTAATGTTATATTTTTTTAATTGATTGCCATTCAGAGTTTTTTGTTTATACATTAAAAATAATTTTTGAAGCGCAAATAAAATTGTTTAGCGTTTTACATGTATAATTATTTTATTTATTTTGAATAAATAGATGATATAGGTGTGCTTGAAAAAGGTTTTAGTTTTTATTCAAACATCAAAAAATCCCTTGGTGATTATTTAAAAAAAAAAACTCATAATAAATATTTTTCGTGGTAACTGTATAAGTGCATTTCTAATATTTGAAATTTTAAGTGAAAATGCAAAAAGAAAAAAATTAAAATAAAATAATTAAGAAACTATAATTACAGAGAGAAAAAAATTCAAATGCAAATTTTGTAGAATAAATATGTTAATAATGTATTTAGTTCATTCGGTACATTGCGTTTTAAATAGTTTCTTTTTAATCTGTAATATATATACTAGATATGTTTCTTTTTAGAGATATTTATTTGCATATACATACGGTACGATTATTCTGTAATTCTATTCTGTTATCTTATTAGCTACGTCCTAGAAACTAAAGAAAACACTGAATTTCCTACATTTTAAACGCTGCTATACGTTCTTCAATTTTAAATTATTTTTATTTGACCTTTATTTTAATATTTAAATACAGTAGTTATAATCTTCAATTATCATTTCATAATTTCAATATTATAAACTAATTTTACAAAATTCATTAATTTATTTGGATTTTATATCAAATTTATACGCACTGTAAAATAGTGGTAAAATTTTACTATAAATATTCTGTATTTCTACCTCAAAATTCGGTAATTTTTACATAATCATAATAATCACATAAAAATTTACTAAAAGTGACTTTACTAAAAACTGTAATATTACATACATATATATTTTTTCATCCCATTGGTAATATCATATTACATAATGTTTTTAAATGTTTGTAATAGTTTTGATATTATGTATTTTTAAACAATTATGAATAAAATTACAGCAGTTGAATAATTATACTTAGAAATACTGTAGGTAAAATTACATAATTTTTGGTAATTAAGATTTTATTAAATTTCGAATCTGCTAGCTTGCGTTTCTGTTCGTCGTAAAATAAAAAAAAATTGCCACAAGATCAGTCATTAATTAAACAGACTCGGACACAATAGTTTGATCAACTCTGTTTATCTTAAAAACATCAATAGCTTAGTTCGGAACTTGTCGCTGCTCAAAGCGAATGTACGACTTACAGTTTCGAAAACGTGTCTAAATGAAAGATCAAGAAACTAGTATTTTGGTACTTGAGGTTAAGACTCGCCTAGGGCTGTTGTACCCGTGATGATGATGATGATATTGTGATAAAATAACAAATATTGTCAAAAAAATCTTTTCTCACATATAACCAATGATACTCCAGAGATATTAGATAATGTCAGTGTAAAATATAGTCATTTAAAATTCTAAATAATGTAAAAACCTTCAAAATTCTTAAAGCAACAATATCATTTTTAACTCACCAGTAAAAATCAAGTGACCATCATTCAAATATCGTTGTCGAAAAATATAAATCTATTAGCTACAAAAAATCTTGACACTTTAGACACCATGTCTGAAGACCTTTGCTGAAATTCTCTCCTAACCTAACTTCAGTCCTGAATAGGTAAATGACAATCAACGTACATATGAAATAAACGTCTAGCACTAGTACAATATTTCTCACGCTGTCATCCAGCATGCTGTGTGCCATTGTCAAACATTTGACAGTCGGAAGTTTCAGTTACGCCTTCCCGATGATGCAGTAGAAGAGTGCAAAGCTTACACACAAAGCTCAAAGCACTTTGGCATGTACAAGTTCAGATATATGTAACCTAACAGAAATATCGAGTTACCTCTGGTCCAAGATCTCTTTGCTTTGCTATAGATATTTATGTACATATGGATTTCTTTTATTCTATGTTTCGTTTTTTTTTTGCACTTGTTTTTTATGTTTATATAACTAGGTTATCTATTTTTGAATAGGCCCGTCCAGTAAATTTGGTTTTTTGATATGTTAAACTAGAGTTAAAAATAAGGAACCAGTATTTTTAATTTTTGAATAAAATGCTTAAATACAGATAATAAACAAGATTAGACGCATATGGGTAAACCCATATATAGATCACTTTGACATATCACATAAATACTAAGAAATAGAAATAAAAATTTATAATTTTTTAAAATAAACGGCTTTTGTATTAAAATTGACATTTCGACGAAACTTAACACTTGCCTTCATCAGAACAAACTGATTCAAATAACATTTACCCCTGAGAAGTTAGCAATAAAGTTCCAGCAATAAATCCTATACCTTGCCATACTAATGTTTTGCTTAATAACTAAAAAACTAATTAGCGGATTTTAATTCGGTTTGCAGCATTCATTAGTTTACATCTTTTTCTAGTTTTGTGCTAATTTTGTTTTACGAAATATTTATTAGAAATATTAAAAAAATGATTTTGAATAAAGTGCTCCGAAAATTTTACAATTTTTTCTAAATATTTATATTACCATTCAATATTTTTCAAATCTGTTCTGGCACAAAACTCGTATTCAATAAAAGCTATCAATTGCTATATAACTCATTATAATTACGTTTTTATTAATTAGAATATCGACGATTTAGTTCCCTCGAAAATTAAACATTTATTGAAATACTTAAAATTTCTCAAATTTTGTATGGACAAAAATTGTGTGAATACTAAATCATTTTACTTATATTTTATGATATAACTCTATTTCTAATCAAGATAATTTGACAATTCTTTTTGTCATATTTAGATAATATTACGTTCTAACTACACAAGCTTTATCTATGCAAAATTTCAACAAGAAATATGTTAATTTGATGGAGTTTGAAATTATCAGTTTATCATTTAAAGTCATTTTATAAATATTTCTGATAAATATTTAGTAAAATAAAATTAGCACAAAACTAGAGGAAGATGTAAACAATTGATTACTTCAAACCACAAAAAAAATATTAATTCGTTTTTAAGTTATATTAGGCAAAACAATTTATTGCTGAACTGAAAACGGCTGTCGAAATGTGTGTATATATAAGAGTCTTATCTACATAGTGAAATTGCAATGACTTATATTTTATGATATAACTCTATTTCTAATCAAGATAATTTGACAATTCTTTTTGCCATAATTAGATATTATTACGTTCTATCTATACAAGTTTTATCTATGCAAAATTTCAACAATACATATGTTAATTTGACGGAGTTTGAAATTATAAAAAAAAATATAATTTTATTAATTAACTTCTTATCTAATTAAGATTTTTTGGTAATTTCTTTTAACATAACTAGGTAAAATGATTTAGTATTTACACAATTTTTGTCCATACAAAATTTGAGAAATTTTAAGTATTTCAATAAATGTTTAATTTTCGAGGGAACTAAATCGTCGATATTCTAATTAATAAAAACTTAATTATAATGAGTTATATATCAATTGATAGCTTTTATTGAATACGAGTTTTGTGCCAGAACAGATTTGAAAAATATTGAATGGTAATATAAATATTTAGAAAAAATTGTAAAATTTTCAGAGCACTTTATTCAAAATCATTTTTTTAATATATCTAATAAATATTTCGTAAAACAAAATTAGCACAAAACTAGAAAAAGATGTAAGCTAATGAATGCTGCAAACCGAATTAAAATCCGCTAATTAGTTTTTTAGTTATTAAGCAAAACATTAGTATGGGGAGGTATAGGATTTATTGCTGGAACTTTATTGCTAACTTCTCAGGGGTATAACATTTCAGTAAATGTTCATAGAAACAAGTTACTAGGTAAAAAAATAAGTTACTAGATCATAAAATTTAGCTTCCATTAATTAAAAAATATATAATATTTTATGCTCTAGTCACTTATTTGTTACCTAGTAACTTGTTTTTACTGAAATGTCATTTGAATCAGTTTGTTCTGATGAAAACGAGCGTTAAGTTTCATCAAAACGTCGATTAAAAATTAATTTTAATACAGAACTTGAACCTAAAGCCGTTTATTTTATATAATGAGTTCTGAAAGATTTTTTTACTATGTTTAATTTTTTTTTTCAAAATTAACAACACAGTTCAAAAATAGAATTATATATTTTTTGTAGACACTAAAAGAATTTTTTTGTATAATTTTTATTAATCTTCAATAAACTGTAAAATCAAAACAAAATTTTATTAATTTTTTCTTAGATAGTTGGCTACACTGTAAGATACTAAAATTATAATAATTAATTAATTAATAATTATTTATGAAGGCATTAATAGAATCTTTTGTAAAAATTTGGTTAATCTCGGATAAATAGTAAAGCCAGAATTAAATTTTAAAATTTTTAGTAATTTTTTGTTGACAACATTGTATATTAGTAAAATTATATAATTTATCTGGGCTTTATAAGAAACTTTTATAAAAATTTGATTAAAATCGGATAAATAATGTAACCATAATAAATTTTTTTCTCAGAAAGTTGGCAACACTGTAAGGCACCAAAATTATATAATTTATGTGAGCATTAATAGAATCTTTTGTGAAAATTTGATTAATCTCGGATAAATAGTAAAACCAGAATTAAATTTTAAAAATTTTAGTTTCTATTTCTGGCTTTTAAAATAGTTTTTAAGTTAAATAATCAATTTTATTTATTATTTGCTTATTTAAAACGTTTCATAAAAATATATTTGTCATAATTTTAGTTTTGTTTTTTTGGTATCTAATACTGACAGTAGTACTAGATATATTTACAAAAATAATTGTTTTATATTTTTAGTGCTAATAATGTGCATATTTATTGAAAATTTTCGAAAAAAAAATTGTCTGTTTAATACAAGGCGTACGTTTGTCGCTTATATGTATAATATATACATAATGTATATCAATGTATATCTGTTTTTCTGTAATCTGTAAACATAGATGCGTGTGTATTATTTGTTTTACAATTTCTTAGAATTGCTTGAAAATAGATTGTTGACGGACGTCTTTAAAAATGATAGATGTACATAGTACATATAATATTAATAGAATTGAATTATTTTCTTGCTTTCTTATGTAACAAAAAGAAAAAAAAACTAGTAATTTTTATATATAATAAAAGATTTCTTATTGAGATAAATCATGTTGGAAAATATTATAAATATGTATTAATTTTTTTTATCATTGATTTGACATTGAAATTTCGATTTTAAGATTCAATACAAATTATTTTTAATAATAATTCAAAGTAAATTTAGACCACACAAATTTGTTTTTTTTGTCACCTTGTACTTGTAATTTAGATTTCTTGATCAAATATTAAAATGATATTGACAAAATAAATAATATAAAAAAGATTCTTAAGTGACAAGATTTTATTCAAAACGTTACGAAACAGTAAATAATTTGGAGTGCAGTTTTTCATAAAATCGTGTTACTTAAAATATCTTTTTATACAATTTATCGTGTACAACAAAAATATATCTACAACTATTATTTTTAATTTTTGTCTAATTTACTTGTATATGGCCATACCTTTGCTAATGTATTTTGCTGTTATGGACAAATAAATATTATTATTATTAGTTTTCTACTGATCTGTCTATAGTATAAAGTTTTGCTTAACTGATGTATAAAAAAAATACATTTTAAAATGTTATTAATATAATCAGCGCGGTAGTCGAGTGTGTTTAAGCGCTAGATATAACAGAATATAATTTTGTTCGTCGTAAAATAAAAAAAATGCCACAAAGTCAGGTATTTATTAAACAGAATCTGACACAGTAGTTTGATCAACTGCTTGTTTTAAAATATCAGTAGTTTAGATTACTGGCCGGAACTCGTCGCTGCCCTAACGCACGACTTGCCGCATCGAAAGGTGTCTAAATAAATGATCATGGAACAAGTACCTACTTTGTTTTTGCGATCAAGGCTCTTTTAGGGCTGTCGTACCAAATATGATGATTAATCTCTGTCAATAATAAATTGTAAAAATAATTTATTTTTTGTTGATAATAGTTTTGATGAAATATTATATTGTAATCCGAGATAAACATATATGCAAAGTTCGAAGAGAATCGGTTCGGTAAAATTGGATGAAAACTTGGTTATCAAATTTGATAACAAACAAATAAATAAACAGAGTTGTTAAGTTAAATAAAAAAAATGCTGAAAAATAGCATTTTATTACGATTCTGCTGAAAGAATTATATATATAATTATACAATAACAATTTTTATAGCGTTCGTTTGTCTGAAAGTGTATATAAATATTTATAATAAAACTACTGCGTTGAAATATGGTCTAATAGAAGTTTTGATAAGTTTATCAAGTAATAAATTAACCATAACCTAGTTAATTTTAGTCATGTTACCACATTTACGTACTAACTTATTCTTTTTTCAAAACAAAGTCCACGCCGCGCCGATATATGTTATCAGAATTTTATTACAATTTCGCAAGAATTGAAGAACATAATAAAATAAAATTTTTAAACTATTATTTGTTTTTGTTTCGCATTGTATATTTTCGATAAATTAACAATACTGAGTTTGAACAACTTTAATTTCCGTATTTACGGTCGGTTTTATAATAAACATTTTAACTAAAGTCTACTTTAAGCAAACAAAAAAACATTGTTATATTGCACAAAAAATAATTTTGCTATTAGATGTTTGAAATATTGCCAAAAATTGAAAGCAATCATACTTATCTCAATAGAATTAAAAATCGATGCTTTTTTATAGGCTTAAAGTCGACTATGTATTATTAAGTATTATTTTTAAGGTCGGTTGTATAGAACATTGTTAAACGTTTTGTAAGTTAATTGTCTTGTTAACTTGCCACCTTTCTAATGAATGGAGACGCTTCAAAGATAGTTGACAATTTGATTGCGTAAACAATTAAATTAACAACGATTTACGCAACTGTCCTTTAGTGTTTTACATATCGAGAATTCTTGTTTTGAATACGTCTTCTTCTCTTGCTTTGACCATTAAGATTTTTAGAATTTGCAATATTATTTTTAATTTTCAATTGCGGTATAACTTGTATAGAGTCTTGTACATACGTAAAATTATACTGATAACAAAAAGTTTCTTCCTATACGAAAATCACTATGCATGTGAAGGTCACTGAAAAAGAATATTACTTTAAAATTAACGTTTTTACTATTAATATGTTAGATCTGTAAAAAATAAATAATATTTTGAAACCTTTTTATAAATTATTTTACTATTTAATTTTGGAAAAAATATATATTTGATTTGAGAATTATTAATAATTTTTTACTTAATTTTTTTCATACAATTTCATATAAAATTTTCATAATGGTTATACTATAACTTATTATTATTTATTTTAATTTTAAAAATTCAATTTTACAGGTCAAAAGTATGTTTACATTTGAATAATAGTAAAAACGTTTGTTTTAAAGTAAAGTAGATTTCTGTGTAGATTCGGCTAATGTAAACTTATTAAAATTCGTAATAAGAATATTTTAAATTTTGTTCATGTGTCCCATATTTCGTATTATTTTTATACAATAACTGTAGCGAAGGCTTCACTGCGATCAATAAAAAAAAGGAAGTAAACTAACGTAGTTACGTTTAGAATTTTATTGATAATAGTTTCGATTCAATCAACAATATTAAATTTTTATGATAAAAATAAATCCAGCTCAATAAAATCATAATGTCTCTATATAATAAAAATATATAAAGATATTCTTACGTCTATATACTTATACTCTTCAGAAATTTGAAATGCCTGGATTTTATTGTCTATATGATTTGATTAAATCTTTAATTTTATTTCATAATAAAATTATAAATAGTTTTCTTATTTTGAAAATTACTCATAAGGGGTGGGGGGTACATACCAATTGCACACGGCCGTTGGGTTTCAATCCCTTACCGAAATTTTGCATAGTCAAATTGCACACCGGTCATAAACAGATTAAGGGATTAAGATTACAACCTAAAACCAGGTAGAATCGAAAATAGTTCATCTCTAGAACGTACCACAAGAAAGTGGTACATTACACTGTAAAAAAACAGTGAAATTACAGAAAAATAACAGTAAAATTTTACTATAAAAGTCTGTAATTTTATTTTACTATAAATATTCTGTATTTTTACCTCAGAACTTGGCAATTTTTACATAATTCATAATAATCATATAAAGTATTTTTAAACAATTATGAATAAAATTACAGCAGTTGAATAATTATACCTAGATATACTGGCCATCATAATGTCTCATGGTTTGTAGGTAAAATTACTTAATTTTTTTACAGTGTATACCAGAGGTAATATCGTTGTTTTCGACTAGCAAATTTTTAGTTTTTAGAGAAGCAACAAAAGGTCCCGTAATAATAATTTTCAAAAAACAAATTAATACAAATTATTCCCATACGATGCAGACTTTTTCGCGGACACTGTATAAACATAACTATAAATATAAAGTATGAAATACAAAAATAAAAATATGCAAGCAAAAACACTTTATAATTATAAATTATAAATTACGTCACTGGTTCGTATCTCGTGCCCTTATTTGCAATAGTTTAAAATAGTCTATAAAAAAATACATATTTACAATATAAATACATATACGATATAATAAAACAGGAAAAATAAGGGACACACACTCATACGTATGTATGTATATAAAATAAACTGCAACAAGAATCGAGCGATGCCTCAGATACAGAATTGAGTCTCTCTCGGTTTGCCTTCAGTCCGAACAGAAAAGAAATACGAAATAATAAAAAAAAATTCTCAGAGAAATAAAAACAAGAGACAGGCGACCAGTCTTGAATATTAATACGGCATTGGTCGTTGAACTGCGCGCACATCTTGTTGTCCTTCTTGCACCTATGGAATAGTTTAGCGCGATAGTCTTAGCGGTTGTCTCCGTCTAACTCATGTATGCCAATGCAAGTAAATGTATTTGAGAATGTGTGTATGTGTGTATGCACCATGCTTGGAGTGTATATTTTTTCTCCATGTACTGCACAAACTATAGTGCGTATACATGTGTGTGTGTGTGTGTACGTATATATATATATATATATATATATATATATATATATATATATACGACATACTTGAACGGTTGAATTAAGAATTTTTTTTATTTTTCATAAGTTGAGGGCATTGGCGGAACTCGGGAAGTATTGTAATGATGAAAATTTTTGATATGAAACATATATATGTTTGAATTAATTTTTTTAAAAGTGATCTATGTACGGTCAAATGTGCTTGACAAATCTATAGCTTCTTCAGATATGGTTTGTCAAATATGCTTGACAAACAAAAGTATAGGCATTCTAATTATGTGATTATTAAAATAAATGAATTAAAAAAAATATTCTGGTAGGTGGGAATCGATCCCAGAATAATAAAATGTAAGCAGTATATGTCACTATGACAGCTATAATGATTAATAATCCTTAATCATTATAGCTTTTTTCTGAGTCAGAAATCATATTTTTCAAATTCACACTACTCCGTTAATCATCGGAATGGCATGAATTTTGGACTACTAAAAAGCATATTTCATTAGCTTTTTAGTGATTATTTTAAAATATTTTTAAAGTAAATACAATAAAAGTTATATCCCAAAATGTCTAAAAAGGCGATTTCCCCATTTAAGCTAAATGCAAATTTTGAGCCTTCAACAGGCACAGGTTAATATCATTTGACAGGTCTGGGAAGTGTATGGACATTTTTTTATTATTTATTTGGAATAATTTTGACGGGTGAGAGCAACAAATTTCCGACTTTACCAAAATAAGAACCACCCTAATATATATAAACAAAAAGAAAGCTGTTGCCAACCAGATTAAAGACTGTTCCTATATCTGGTATCCATTGAGCTTGAAAACACATACAAAGCTCATGGGCGAAAACAAGCCTGATAAAAATTGATAATACAAATCGAAATTATGATTACTATAAACAGTGTTTGTCCTATGTAGTCGTATACGTCCGATCTGTTCTTTGCGAAAGTGATAACAATGCCTGAACGATAATATTATCCGTTCATTGTATAATAAATTTATAATTTAATGAAAGAACTAACATTTCTTTAAAATACCGAATAATAATATTTTCAATTCTAAAGTAAATATATATAGCAGAACCAACGCAACGATAGATGAACAAGCAAAACATCAAGCACATCAAGTCAAGAAAATTCAATGTCAAACAAATAAAAATTGACGAGACAGACAATCGGACGAATCGACATTTCGAACAACAGCGCAGCGCGCATTTCCGAATAAAAATTCTCTCGAGTCATCATCGGAGCAACTAAAATAGAGAGAAGAAAAAAAAAAGGAACACTAAGCAAAACACTCCACACCGACTTCAGTCTCCAAATATGATGGCTGGAAGATTGGAACTCGTGAAGTCTGCTCAAGTGCATCTTCAGAAAAACTTCATCGTCGTTGATGCTTTATCGGTTGGCGGGAGGGTTGGCTTCCACTACAGGACCGACTTATCCATGAGCCAAAAATAGGTACAAGGTCCACATATAGTTTCAGGTCGTACGAAAATTAGACAAACTTACAAATAATTTAATTAGCCTAAACTTTTATACTTATAATTTTTAAAGAAATTTTAAAAATAATATACAAATATTGAGAATTATGGATTTTTTTTATCGAATCAGTATTGTATTATACTCTACGCCACGAGCATATGGTATTGTGCAATAATTGTATGTTTACATGACACTGTTCCACAAATTTTAACTTATTTGATTAGGATGCTGTTTTTACTTAACTCTGTATAGTTGGTATGTAGGACGTTTATTTGTATGTCTATATATAATGACTTAAGTTTATGTTTTTTTTTGTATTTGCAATCTTAATAATTGAACGAGAAAAAAAAGATTTAAAAACAAACTCAATGATTCATAAAAAAAGTGAAGCACTGTAAACATACTATGCGTGAACTGAAAAATATTTCCTGGATAAAATTGAAACATGCTTCAAATTATATATGGGCAGAGAATAGTTACCTATGTCTTACGAAAACGTACACTTATTATTGCGTAATTCAAGTGGGGTATACTATCTATCGTATGTATAGTTATTTACGTATCTTGCACTGAAACTGTACATAAATTTTTACTTACAGACCTAAAGTCATGGAACATTCTGTATATAATAAGCCAGCATTAATTTAGAGATATAAGATACCAGAAATTATATATATATATATATATATATATTTGTTTAGTTATTAACGTAACTTAAACTTACAATTTTTAAGTTGCCAATCATATACAATTACATCATTTCCCCAAAATTATCTTCAGCTTTAATAAATTTCCTACAACCTAGTTTACAATAGTAGAGTACACTAACATACTATTTCTTCAAATCATTCTGCCCTACTAATTTTGGTAGAGTAACTGTTTACGCAAAGCTAATAGTTTTGTAAAGGAGAGTTTAGTTTAAAGTTCATTCAGATTCCATCCATTTCATTTTCATACGTATTAAAATAAAATATTAATTAACGATAGCAATTATTTGACGATCTCAACAATTTCCTTTTAAAAATTAGTAGTACGCACTCTACCACCGTACTCTACTACTAACTGTACCAAAATGAACTAGACTTATCGGCCTGGTATTTCCAATTTTTATTTATTCTAAGGTACGTAAAAAATCATATGAAAATTAAAATAAAATGGTTTTAGTTTGTAGTTCTGTATTAATACTTATTAATAATCGACGTTCCGACTTGCTCAACGCACATTTTCATCAGGAAAAAATGATGCAAATGACATTTACAGTAAATAAACAGAATATAAAAACAAGTTACTAGGTAACAAAATAAATGACTATATCATAAAATTTATAAATTTTAAATTAAAATTACATTTAAATCACACTGATTGATGTTATCTATTTCTTTATAAATTTCTATTGCTTCTCTTATCAATCTACTGTTAATATTGCAATTATTACAGTATCTTAGAATTTTACTTGTTTTTATGTTCTGTTAATATAAATGCCATTTGCATCATTTTTTTCAGATGAAAACTTCGATTATTAATAAATATTAATACAGAACTACAACCTATAATCTATAATCATGTCTAGGGCTTGTGAAAGTCATAAGACGGTCCTGTCTCACTATATACAGTTGACACAATTTATGTTTCAGCTTGGTCCGCGCCACATATTTTTAGTTTTTCCTCTCTTGCACGACCGGCCAAACTGACTTATAACGCGGGGAATAATAAATTAACTGGCCTCCGATTTTTTTGTAACGGCGCGCTTTTTTTCACGTCTTTCTTGCCGGCGGCATTACCGCCGAGCGGACGGGCGCGCGCGGGGGCGACGATGAATTTAGACTTTTTCTCCTCTCGGACGCAATGGTTTTTTGTTAGACGTTTTCGAGTAGATGCTGCGCGGCATTTTAGATTTTCTACGATGAAATGAGCTGAACAAATGCAGGTACCTGTAGGTATCTAGTTTTTATTTTTTAATAGTTCAATGGGGTATAGCCATGAAAAGAATATGTATTTTGACGAGTATGGTGGATGGATTTTATACAGGAAATCTTTAAAATTGTTTGATTGGTTTTTTCAGACAGTTTTTTGCTTCAATTTTTTGTTTATTCAAGAATACAAAAAGTAGTGCTGCATGGAAGAATAAAATTTGTATTAACATAGTAAAAAAATCTTTCGAAACTCATTATATTGCAATAATACGGCTTTAGGTTGTAGTTCTATAATAATAATAATAATATTTATTATAGCTTGTGCTAATGTAGAAAACATTAAAATACAATTAATTATGAAAATATAAAACTTAAAAAAAAATACAAATACAAAAATGTGGATATTCTTATCTATAAACCAATAATATTAAATAATATGCAAATATGTAACTTATATACAAGAAATATGTAATCTTAACTAAAAGAAATCATTTAAATATAAGTCTTTTAACTCTCTACAAAAATTTTTATAATTGCACAACTTAATATTTTTTGGTAAGTTGTTCTATTTTACCACTGCTTTAAAGAATGTAAGAGTTTTGTGTTTGTTTGTAATTTCTGAATTCTAATATAAAATTTCCAGTATTTTGTATTTGATAGGTATGAGTTTCCTGAAAGGTCTTCAATATACTAGAAAAATATTGTTGTAGTAAACCTAATTTTATTATAAATATGATGATTTCCGTAAATGTATCTATTTCAATCCATTTCAATGTTGAATGTACTGAATATTTATTAATAAACAACGTTTCGACGAACTCATTGTGTATCTTTATCAGGAAAAATAATATAAATGATATTTACAGTAAATAAATAGATCATAGAAACAAGTTACTAGGTAACAAAATACAAATAATTATATTTATCTTTTTCTTTGTAAATTTCTATTGCTTCTCTTATCAATCTACTGTTTAATATTAACAGTAGATTAGAAAACTTTCTACTTATATTCTAGTGGCGTACGCCGATTTAATAATTTATTAATTCTTTTATTAACACCTTAATTCATCTCACAAATAAATTTCCAAAAAAAAAACGAATAAACATTACATCAAATAAAAACTCCACTAGAGGATAAAAAAAACTTCTATATTTATAACACAAATTATCTCCGTAATTATTCCGAACTTCATCAAAACTAAAAAAAGATCAAAACTAATAACGTACACAATTACAAAATAAATTAACACACACATCTACACATACACACACATACACACTACTCTGTATTCAATCAAATACGGCTGGAAAATACAATAACAGAGCTCGCCGGTACAAACTATATTTATATCAGTCTATCGCTTTAATGCGACCGGGACTATGAAACGTTCCCCTTTAGGTTACACAACATATAAAAAGTTGCTGGTCGCTTGGGGATTATCAGGGCTGTTGGGGGAAACGGGCGGGGTTGGGGACGTGGAGAGCGGGGGAGAAAGACGGAGTGAAGCATGCTCGCTCTTTCTCTCTCTCTCTCTCTCGACGTCGCCACGTCCCCGGAGTTTGGTGGTGGTGCGTCGTTCTCTACACTTGTCGCGTCGTGAGCCTGTGTATGAACGCCCGCCTACGACGCAGTTACGTTACTCTAGACTGGGTTATTGGGGGGTTTGGATATGCCTTGCAAGAAATTTGGATATGTGATGGACGGTTGCTTCTTTTTTTTAATTTGTTTTTAATTTGGAGAAAGAGAGAGAGAGAGAGAGAGAGAGAGAGAGAGAGAGAGAGAGAGAAATAAAGATTGTTTAAAATGGTAATTGCAATAAATAAAATATATTAAAATAGTAAAAATCTTTCAAAACTCTTTATATTAAATTAAAACGGCTTTAGGTTTATAAACTAAATAAAACGAAATTTATGTTTTTTTAATTTTATATTTTTGTTTATAGAAGTATTTAAAAATATGCAACAAAGCTAGGGATCCCATAATTATGAAATGTAAAAATGGGACACTTTAAATTTGATTTAAAAAAAATTTTTTTTTTTGAGTGTGTATTTCTATTTTAATTCTAAGAAAAAAATTAAATTATACATTGAATTCTAATAAAAAAAAGCAATATCCATAAACAAAACATTTAAATAAATTAAACATTGAAAACACAATTATGTACATTAATGAAGTTTCAAACTGAAAATAATAGAAAGACATAATGTAAATGAATTTACTGAAATATTAGGTTTATTCACGGACAATATTAGTATTTTTTGTAAAACGGGACATTTTTATGTTTCGGTGCATTATGTGGGGACATTGGGACAGTATCCATAAAAACGGGACTGTCCCGGTTAAAACGGGACGGATGGGATCCCTAAACAAAGCAAACATTTTTCTGCAAGTACTTCATTGTTTTGAGCAGTATACTATCCCGCAATACATATATATGTACAAAAATATTTGGATGCCTAATTTACAAAAATATGTATTATTTCTAAGTTATATTTTTGAGTACTATAACACTAACTCTTTGTATATTTTTTTGTCGACTTGTCAACAATCTTATGAACTCTTCAGAATACCGCTATAAATACAAAAAATACAATTACAATTAAATAAAAAATTGACTTCTGTATTTATTAATTATAAATTTTCAATAATAATTTACTATTAATAATTGGAAGTATAATAAGCAAAATATATACTTCAAAATTGGAAATAACCCTTTTCACTAAACTTCCCAATTAAATAATAAAAATATTAGTCACAAATCCAAAGCTAAATATACCTCATCAGTATTTATATAGTATACAAACACCTTGGTGAAAATTTCCATTTATTTGATTCGCGGATTGCGATTCTTTAAGACTTTAATACGCACGTCACCCTTCCTGGAGTTTTACTTTGCGCATTATACGCCGTACACACCTTCCCCATCGTCAGTGTACGTATAAGCCACTTAGAAATCTGTGTTACCCGTTATATAACCATCAGCATTCAAAGAGAATTACCATCGTTTCGGAGAGCTGGATGCCGCCGACCTTGTTGGAATGGAAGTAAAGTATAAGCTAACAGAAATGAATATGATTTCTTTATAATATAGAAATCTGTCATTTGCACAGATTTTCATTTGAAGATTGAAGTAAATCGGGGAAAAACATTTACTTGTAGAATTTAGTCTCAAGTACCTACCACCCTACGTTGAGTTTTTCAATTTAAATTGTTGATTAATTTGTAAGACATAAAGGTAGACTTAACTATTTAACATAGTGAAAAATCTTTTAGAACTCATTATATTAAAATAAATCGGCTTTAGGTGGTAGTTCTGTATTAATATTTATTAATAATCGATGTTTCGACGTAGTTAACATACATCTTCATCAGGAAAAAATTGTATAAAAAAATGATATTTACAGTAAATAAACAGAATACAGAAACAAGCTATTAGATAATAAAATTTATAAATTATTAATTAAAGGAAGCCAAATTTTATTTATATCAGTGTCTTCACACTAATTGATGTTATTTTTAGCGCATTTTTATTTTCAAAAAGGAAGCTCAATAATACGCTTTGTCCGTTCGGTTGGTCGTTCGTTCGGCTCCAGAAAAACTTTTAAACTACACATCGTAGAGAGTTCTAGTTTTTTGCATTAGTTCGGCGCTGTCGAGTTATTGGCGCATCGAATAGTTTAAAAGCGCTCAGCCAATGCTAAATAAGTTAATTAATGATATTTTAAATTTTGTAAACAAAACAGTGCAACCTATCGAAACCGACTACCTCTATAATTTCACCAGTTGAATCTGTTCAAAATTTATATCTATAATTTTTCTGTAATTTTGAATTCTGAAAAACCGTTAAATTTAGTTTTGGGATTTAATGAAAATGACTTGGTTATAAAAATACTGATCCGCCCGCCAAAAATGCGCTTAAGTCCCTCGGTCAAAAGCACGAGGACTTTTTTATTGCTTTACTTATCAATCTACTGTTAATAAATCATTCAGATAAATCTGGTATTTGCACAATATGCGTTAGAAAATCTTTATGATGTAAAATTGGAAGATACTGTAATAATTGTAAAACCCATCAATATTATTAATAGTAGTTTTTTTTTCACTCATGGAATTTCCAAATTTCTCATTAGTTAAAAAAACTAGTATTTTTATGAACTTATTACATAAATTACAATTATTCTTGTATCAGCTATAAATTTTAGTTAACAATTGACATATGTGTATTCTAATTAGTAATATATATATTTTTAGGAAACGATTAAAAGTATATGGGTATACCCATATATAGAGCACTTTGACATTGTCACATAAATACTTAAAATTAGAAATAGAAATACATTTTTTATATTTTTTTCCAAAAGTTGGCAACACTGTTCAAAAATAAAATTATATACTTTTTGTAAACATTTGCTTAATCTCGGATAAATAGTAAAGCCAGAATTACATTTTAAACATTTTAATAATTTCTTTTTCGGAAATCTGGCAATATTTGTACGTTAATAAAATTGTATAATTTATCTGGGCACTAGAAGAATCTTTTGTAAAAGTTTTTATTAAAATTGGATAAATAATGTAGCCATAATGAATTTTTAAAAGCTTTAGTAACTTTTTTCTCGGACAGTTGGCGTCACTGGAAAAAATTAAAAATCACGTGACCATCTTGGGTACTGAACATACCTATTTTGAAAATTTCATTAAAATCGGTTGAACTGTTTAGGAGGAGATTACAGACTTTTGACTGACGATCGAGCGAGCGAGCAAGTTGACGACGCACACACATACATTTATACATAAACTAAATTCGGATTCGTCATCTAGAGGTTATATGAAAAATATCTATATATATTTTTTAGTTTTGGAAAATGTTACATACACGGTATCGCTATATCACTTTTCCTTGCAGTCAAAGTGTTAAAAAGCTGATGAAAATCAAATTGTTTCACATAACTGAATATTAAAAAAAAAATTATTGTTGTAATAGCGTAGGGGCATATGTAATTGTAATTGAAAAGAGTTGAATTTATTATCGAAAATATATTTAGGCTTAATGGGGAGGGGGGGGGGCTATTTAGTATGTATAATATTGATTATTTTAAAATTTACAACTGATGTAAATGAAATTAGTATTAATTTTTTGAACTTCTCGCTACAACACAATACACCCGGTCCAACATGTGTTTTGTATGTGTTTAATTAAATTTCGGAATTACCAGAAAATAATTAAAATTAGATTTATAAGAGCTGCAATAAAGCTGTAACAGCCGGAACAAACATTTGGCTTCAAAATAATAATAAAAAAAAAACCGAATCAAAACGAAAAAAATTTACTAAATAAAATTATATCGATCTGCGCTAACTAAATTTACACAAATTTACTGAATTATTTCGTATATTTAATATAGTATTTTTCTGTTTTGAATATGTATTTTTTTAATATTGTACATTGTAAAAATTAATGTAAATTTATAATTTTTTTGATAAATTTACAATAATTTATAAAAATTGCAATAAAAAATATAGTAAAATCACCATAATTATCAATGTTAATTTACATAGATTTTTTACAGTGTACACTGAGAAAAATAGATATTTAACAAATTGGATAATAATAAGTAGATATTTATTTGAAATATACGAGTATGTTTACTGTATTCACAAATTTATACATTTTTAAAATCTACTCACATATATACCTATTTTAATACTATAGTAAGAATTAAGACTGTAATACTATATACAAATTGATGGTATTAAATTTTTGTTTTTATTATATTTATAGTTAATTTTTAAATATACTTATTTTGTTATTTTTAATATCTTGTGTTTGTGTCACCTTTTTAAATATAAATAGCGTTACGGTAACTATCCATTTTTCTCAGTGTACATAATAGTTTATTCTGTTTGCTTGCTTCTAATAAACTAATGTTATTTATTTGTTGCAGATGGGACAAAAATTGAAAACAATTTTTTTGGACATAAATGTAAGTTTAATATTATTATTATTGAGATACAGAAATTAAATTGTATCTGTTTACTAAACGTTACATATAGTTAGTGAGAGAGGTATTGTTATCATACCACTTTTGATGTTTTTAGATTTTTATAGATGGCAAATAATTAGGCTTTTTGTAACATAAATCTACTATTTTTTTAAATTCCATATTTAACCTTCAGATGTGAATATCTCAATTAGAAACGCTAGTTCCTGTTATGTGTACACTGTAATTTTACAATAAAAGTTATGGGAAACAAAGATGTTCTGGATTATTATGTAATTTCATGCATATCAATGATAGTTATAATACATACTAAAAAATTAATGTAAAATTACATAAAATATGTAAAATTTGTGTAATACAAAATTTTATTAATTGCAAAACTACAAAATTCATGTTTGTTTATGAAATATTACATATTGCTAGTAAATTTGTTTTTTTTTCTGTAAATTTCCATAATTAATAAAGTAAAGTCATTTTACAGATAATTTTATAGTGATTCGGATTTGAACCATAGCTCACAGTATTATATTCAGTAGTACCTGACGCTTAAACACACTCGGCTACCGCGCTGTAGCTGATTCTTGTATATAAAATAGACATTGATAGTAATTATAAAAATAATATCATGTATAAAAATGAAACAGCTTTAGGTTATAGTTCTGTATTAATATTAAATTAATATTTACTCAACGTCCGTTTTCATCAGGAAAAAAGATACAAATGACATTTATAGCAAATCAATAAAACAGAAACAAGTTACTAGGTAACAAATAAGTAACTAGATTATAAAATTTTTATAAATTTTTAATTTAAGTAAGCCAAATTTCATTTATATCAGTGTCTTCACACTGATTAATTGTTTTTGATTACCATTAATGCTATTTGTATTTTCTGATGAAGACGGACGTTGAGTTTGTCGAAACGTCGATTATTAATAAATATTAATATAGAACTATAACCTAAAGCTGTTAATATCATGTATTTTTTTTGGTAGTTTCAAACTTATTATATATTTTTTTAATTTTATACACGTTTCTATAATACATAGGACTTTGCAGAGACAATGAGAAAATTCTGAAATCAGCTATGCTTCGAAATTGATTTTTCAAATAAGGTAAAACAATTTCAAATAATCTCATTTTAACTACAAAAAAAAATATAATTTTCGTATTTATCATCACTAATCTTAAAGAATCCAAAAAAAAAGTATTCTTTTTCACGAAATGATTAATTTATCGTAAAGCTTAGTTGTGTAGCGTATAAAGGAAGGAAAAAAGGTGTTGGTTATGGGTTTCGCTAACATGCTGTGAAATTACAGTAACTTCCATGAAAATAATAGCTTTTTAAACGAAATAATAACTTGTTTTAATAGTTGTTATACGCAATATTGTATTTAATTTTCGAGTTAGGCTACTGGTATGTCCGAAACGTGTTTAACCGATTGATATATTGTCGCTACCGAATTCTTAACTATCTTCAGGAAAATATTTTGTTTCATTAAAGTAATAAATTAAAACATGATCTTACTGTAACGAAAAGTTAACAGAATAAGATAATTTCCTTTAAACCACAAACAAGATTACGGATTTTTTTTTTCACTGATGAACAAAGTTTTTTTTTTAAATTGTGTACTAGTATTAGGCGATTTATTGCGAGCATATGTTGACTGTGATCAAATGTAGCATTGTCACAAGCAAATTGCCAACGTCATACTCTAACGTCACCTGGTCAGATCACCCTATCATCCACTGATAGTTTAAAAAAAAAGAGATTTAAAGTTAAATTATGATATGGTTGGTGCCTTAAATGGGTCATTTATAGTTTATATATTTTGATATCTACGTTCCGTATAAACTGAGACTACGAATGTATGTAGTTTTATTTGGAATACATGTAAGTATTTAGCCAATTTGTCAAAACATCAAATTTATAAATTATAATATACATAGGCGCCCGCAGAATGTTTTTCAGGGGGGTGCAAACAATTTCAAACGGTGAAAGTAGTCATTAATTATTTTTTTGATGAATTTCTCCATTTTATACTGGGATTATAATAGAGGTTAAAATTTATTACGAGAAAATAACCAGTATATTATTTATAAGAATATTTTATTTATGGCGATCGATTTCGGCTATGTAGCCATTATCAAGCCTCTTTGTCAATGTTTTATAATGTTAAACTTGCAAAATATTTGTATTTTAAAAATATAAATTGTGAAAATTGAAAAACTGAAGAAAACTGTAGTCACTGTGGTCTGTCATGTCGTCAGACTCAGACAAACACGACGACAAGACAGACCACAGTGACTACAGTTTTCTTTTTTCAATTTTTACAATTTATATTTTTAAAAAACAAATATTTTGCAAGTTTAACATTTTAAAACATTGACAAGGAGGCTTGATAATGGCTACATAGCTGAAATCGATCGCCATAAATAAAATATTCTTATAAATAATATACTGGTTATTTTCTTTTAATTAATTTTAACTTCATTAATTAATGTTTAAATTAAAATTAAATAATGTTAAAAAAAACACACAATTAATGTAATAATCAGAATAATTTATAAAAATTATATTAAAAATTACATTTTGCATCAACTCTTTGTTTTATTTAGTTGTTTCATTTGTTCTCTTTCATATATTCGTAAATTTATAGCATATTTAGATATTTAGTTTAAAACCATGGGGGTGCACATGCACCCCCTTGCACCTCCTTCCGGCAACAATGATAATATAACTGAACTTAAACTTAAAGCTTTTATTTTAATATAATGAGTTCTGAACGGTTTTTTACTTCATTGATTAATGCCAAACAATTTTCTATTATTTTTGTTTGTAAGTTTCATTTATCATTATCACTTGCGTGAAATTTAAATCTACTAAACTATAACAAACCATACAGTTTTAAAAAATTACTACCCACATCAAACTGATGACGTCATTGTATCGAACTCGGTAAAATTTACCGCAAAAAAAAAATCACCCATATTGTTTCGTTTTATTCAGTTCGAACGAAAATCGCTCAGATTAGAAAAATTGGTAAAATCTATGATCAATTTTTTTTTATTAAGAAAATTAAAAAAAATATCGAATATTTATTATGTATTCATGTAAGAATCATGTATGGTTAGTATTCGTTTCTATGTGTAAGTCAAGAGTGTGACGTCAATGAGACGGTGGAGGCAATGAGAGGCAGCAAACTTGTTTATTTTGCATTTAAAATTATGGCAAACTTACAGAGGTCGCTTGTAGGATAAATACAATATATGTATATGCAAGTAAGCATGGCTTACATTTATTGTATTAAAAAAAAAGTATTATATGCAATAATAACAATAATAGTGAATTTTTATAATTTTTAATTAGATTTTTTTTGGTTAAAATTATATAAATATATCATCGGTTGAACGATAAAACTCATTAACTCCAATTTTTTATTTGGGAGAAAACAAAGATTTACTTGTGAATAACTCTTTAAAAAAAAGAAATCATTGGACTAAAAAAAAAAAAAAAAATTATTTGAAATATACAGAGGACGTAAATAATGTAAATCAGATTATTTATTCAATTTTTATACAACCATAAATAGCTTATTTACATGTGTAATACGTAAGTTTAAATTCTGGAAAAAATATTACTTATGTCTTCGTGTAGCGTAGACTAGCGTAGGCGTGCGTCTCTGTCCGCTGAAAGTCCACGAGATTCCTGAAATATTCGTCGCTGAAACTGAACGGAACGAAGCTCGAAGGAATCCGGAGAACACCGGAATTTATATTATGTAACTGGTCAACGGAATACGTGAAAAACTATATTGAAAAATTCTTATATCGGTTTTTCTCTCGACTTAAATACATTCTTTCGATTTATATTGCCTATAGATTTATTATTTTCGTATAGTTTAGCCGATTTCACATATTTTTCAAATACATTTTTTTTTTGCAAAAAGGTATCAAAAAATATGTAATTTGTTTTATATTCAGTTTTATCGTAATCAAATAAAACAGCTATGATTTTTTTTCGTTTTAAATTAATTTTAATTAATGAAAATTTATGCTGGAATATTCTAGTAACTGGAATTTTTCTTTTGATAGAAAAAGATAGAATATCTTGTAATGCTATGGATCTTATGAAATGCGATCAGAATTGTAGCATTTTGACACAAAGTTAAAAATTATTTAGATGATGTAGAAAGTAAATATATAATGCAGGTTTTACGCGATACATTTTTTGTATAAAAAAATGTATAGTTTTCTGTACAAATAATATTTTCTGTACTACACCATTCAATATTCGATTCTACACGCGCATGCTCAATTTGTCTGCGACAGTTTATATAGAAAAATGTATGAAATAGAACACATTCGATTTTTCGTGCATTTTCGACGCGAAACTGAATGTGCATCGGTATTAGAAACGTCAAACTCTCATTTAGGTTATAATATTATCATCAATAGTTATGTATACAGTTTTTTTTTAATTTTTAATTTAGTTAAAGTAGTAAATAATATTATGAATAGGCAATTTTCAGATTAGATATAAATAAATTATCAAAATCTAAAATGTCATTGCGCATGCGTGTAAATCGTGTAAAACGTATTAATTTTGTATATTTTCTATATATAATTTTGTATAGAAAAATTGTATAGATTTTTCTTGAGAAAAATGTATTGTGTAAAGCTAGCATAACTAAGTATATATATATATGTATATATATATATATATATATATATATATATATATATATATATATATATATATATATATTTGATTAATAAGTAATATTATTTATAAAAATAATTTCCAATAAACTTATTGTAAATAAAATGAATATACCTAATTATATGTTTATTTATTTAAATAAATCAAAATAATAAATAGCAGTCACAATAAATGTATTGTATTTTAAGGTTTATTTAACATTATAAAGAATTTATTTTATGAATACAGACAGGAATTTGCATAAATATATATATATATATATATATATATATATATATATATATATATATATATATATATATACAGAATTTCATATTATTGATTGCCATTGTATTCAAAATTCAAAATAAATTGTATTTTGGAAAATACATTTTACTATAATATATAAAATACAAATTATAAATTTATTATTTATTGTAAATTTATATATACAATATATGGAATAAGGGTCAAAGCTTTCAAAAATATGATGCAATCCCAATAAATCAAATTTAATAATTATAAAGTTTACAAAAAAATCTAATGTAGCTATCAAAATTTTTGTTGTTGTATTTGAAATCAATATCATATTTTTTTCCCTCAAATATAAAATTAATTGATGATAATTGAATTGCATAACAGGTTTATTTAAACAAATTTTTTAATAGTTTCAAATGTTGTTGTGATTTGAATTTCAAAGTGACATATCACTGGTTTTTCGTGTGCTTGATTTCAAATCAACTTATATTAGATAAAGTAAGCTATTTTTTTATCTTAAAACATTAGTTATCTTTAAATATTAGTAAATAATTATTGACAAAGCCCCAACTGAATTGAATTAATAATATTTTGAATTATTGATGAAAAAGTAATTAATCCGAATTTTAATACGTCATTGTTCTAAAATTAAAAGTGCAAGTGTTAAAAACTGCAACCAACTTCCGAATACTCCAGTATTACAGTATAATTCAAGTAAAATATTATAGGATTGTAGCAGAATTCGACAATGGTAAGTTTTTTTATTATTTATTTTTGGTGAAATTGGGTTTAAGATTGCCAATTTTTCTGATGCACGGAAAACCTTAAATAAATTTAATCAGCATTCACGATTTGGTAATCGACTGATAAAATCCTTGTAAACGTTTTCTGAATTCATTAGGTTCTTTTATGTATAGAATCATAAATAATGAAATCGAAATAGAAGTCAAAAAAGCAAATGTTGTCATTTAGTCTGAGTTACATTTTTAGCCAATCACAAATTATTATTTACTTATCTTTAGAATAAATAAAATTTGAAATACTTGTCTTAATTCTAATCAAATGAAATAACAGCTATTTTATTAAATTTTTTTCGTGTAGATTTTTTAATAATTCTTGCATGTATCAGTTCTAAAAATAAAATAATTATAATATTAATAATTTAAAATGATTAGTGGGTATATAAGCAATGAACAGTTGATCTTTATTATTCTGTTTGTGTGCTCATATATGTGTGTGTGTGTGTTTTACTGATAATTAGCTAAAAACAACTGCGAGTCGACGCTGGCATTACGTCATAAAATAGCCAATTTAATCAGAGACGGGTTTGTGTTGGACATAAGTGCAAGCGAGATAGAATGAGAAAGAGTTGACAAACTTATTTCACTTGTTTCTACGCCCGCCAATTAAATGCAATTGTTTTCAATGGTTCATCAGAAGTATCATCTGTTCTCTATGGGCAATATAGCAACTATAACTACATTTATAAAACTATATAGATGATGTTGTATATGTATAGAGTTATTTTTAGATTATTTAGTTATTAGATGTTTGACGTAGATATTTTTTTCAGAAATTATTTTGTGGTTTGATTAGGCTTATATTGTAACTAGTAAGGTCTTCAACAGAGTTGAATGTTTTGTTGGTCAGTTGACTGTTATAGTACATGTATAAAGAAAAATTATTATTATAAAATTTCAGATATATTTTACTCTTTTTTTTATTACTAAAAGATCAAGTTGTATCGACCGTCATCGTCATCGTATTAAATAAATTTATGGAATAGAAAAATTTGTATAACAACTAACGTAGTCATGGTAACCAAAAACAAAACTATCTTGACATAAATATGCCACTTATTTCTAGAATTATTTATATCATAAAAATATCAAAAATTATAAAAAAACATTATTTAGTCGAATTGAAGAATGTTCCAAATAAATGTTGTTGTTTAGCAAAATTTGTTAAATATTTTTTTCGAAATAGATCTCTTTTGCCAAATATTCGTAAAACAGATAAACGTGACATCACTAAATTACCACTTCCAGTTGGCAGATCTTTACCAAAAGTTGATCAAATTGAGATATTCACCTCTGAAGTTTAAATATGAAATTTTATAATAATACATGCAGCCGAACTGGTTCTACACGTCTCCATAGACTAATAGACAACAATTTATAAATTTTCATTATGTTTATTTTGTTTTTCTTGTTTGATAATCTGATTTTTTAAAATATATATAGGCTTTTCTAGACTGACGTCTTTATAAGCCTTGGAGTGACTAATAGACAGTCATACATGGCCCAACACTGCCCTATTACAATATTATTAGCTCTGTTTCACACCAAGATCTATACGAAACAAACCAGTCACTTAAACATTTATAATAACATTGACATCGTTTCAATTTACTTGGCGTAAAAGCCAGCCAGACAATAACATCTGCATCAGTTGTCTTCGGACATTGAGCAAAGCACCATACTGACGAGCTCCTAAAGAGAACGAGACACGTATCTATGGTTAACTGACCGGTCATTGATGCCTAGCCTAACAAACCGATTCAATGATTGAGTAACTTGTGAAATTTTGGAAAAAATAAGAACTCAACATTTTAAGTATTATAATATAAAAACCGTGCCCATTCGTATTCTAAGAAATTCTTTACCGATGTCTTAATTTCAATACTAACACCCGTGCATAATAAATATTCCACAGAAAATCGAAAAACTGTTATTTCTACACACACACACATGAAAAATGAGCAGAACCGAACAGAAAAATAAAATAATAATAGGTGTTTTATATTGAGTGAAGTTCGTGATTACAAGTCAATTATAATGGTAGTAGCTAGCGCGTTAAGCTCGTGCTCAGCGAATGAAAAAAAAAATGTGCGTTCGTTGTAACAACATTCAACAACGGCAAACAACAAGAATTGTATTGGGTGAAAAAAACAATGTAAACTGCATGGCGGGGCACAAACTGTAAATATCTAATATTGGTATTGGTGTTGTGTGGAAGTACATGCTATGTAAAAGTGTGATGCGTTGACCAGCAGTGTAAATAAGTATTTTAATTACTATCGCATGTGCGCTTGAAATTAGACACTTCAGGCTGTTTAAATTAAGCGATTTTTACAACGAGTATTGTAACAGTAGAATGTAAAAAGACACACACGCATTTACTGTTAGTTTCTATGAATTTCTAGTAACAAATAATATAGATTTACATAAAATTTACTACAAGTTTACTATAGTTTGTTCATTCTTATAAACTAATTTTATTGTATTATAAAATAAAACAGCTTATGATTATCAGGCGGTTTCATAATAAACACTTTAATTAAAGTCGAGTTTAAGCCAACCAAAAAGCATCGTTTTTAAATTCTACCGGCATAATTATTATTGCTGCTTTTTTTGTCAACTTTTCAAACTTCTAATAGTAAAATTATTTATTATTGTCAATAAAAGAGTGCTATTTGGTCAGCTTTAGTTAAAGTGTTCATTATGAAACAGGCCGCAAGTTCCGTATATAATTGTAATTTAAATTCGACGTTTCGATATACTCTACGTATATCATCATCAGAACTCCCTGCCAATGCGATAAAGTTTATGTTGGAAAAACAAGTAGAACCGTTTATATAATATAAGAAGTAAGTATAAGAGGTCAGTATGTCTAAACCATCCAGATAAATCAGCTATTTCGCAAAGTGCGTTAGATAATTTTCATGATGTAAAATTCGAACATACGATTTTTGCAAGACCCAACAATATTAACAGTAGATTAATAAGAGAAGCAATAGAAATTTATAAAGAACAAGATTAGAAGTATATGGGAAAACCCATATATAGACTACTTTGACATTTCTCAGAAAGTTGGCAACACTGTATTTTAATAATATTATAATTTATGTTGGCAATAGGAGATACTTTTCTGAAAATTTGATCAAAATCGAATAAATAATGTAGCCACAATGAATTTTTTTAAAATTTTGTGTTTTTTTTTCTCGATAAGTTGGCAACACTGTATTTTGTTAAAATTGCATAATTTATTTAGGCACTAGGAAAAACTTTTATAAATATTTGATTAAAATCGATTAAATAAAATGGTCAAAATAATTTTTTTTTAATTGTACTAATTTTTTTTTCGGAAAGTTGGCAACACTGTATTTTGTTAAAATTACATAAATTATATGAATACTAGGAGAATCTTTTGTGAAAATTTGAGTAAAATCGGTTGAATAACATGGCCATAATAAAAATTTTAAAACTTTAGTAATTTTTTTCTCGGAAAGTTGGCAACACTGAAAATTAATAAAATTATGTAATTAATGGGAGCATTAGGGAAATCTTTTCTGAAAATTTGATCAAAATCGGATAAATAACGTAGCCAATATGAATTTTTAAAAACTTTAGTAATTTTTTTCTCGGAAAGTTGGCATCACTGGAAAAAAACAAAACCACATGACCATCTTGGGTACTAGACAAATTTATTCTGAAAATTTCATTAAAATCGGTTGAACCGTCTAGGAGGAGTTGCGGCCACAAAATTTTGACTTACGACCGAGCGAGCGAGCGAGCTGACGACGCACACACATACACCCACATAAACTAAGTTCAGATTCGTCATCTACAGGCTATATGAAGGATTTCTATACAATTTTTTTTTTTTTTTGAAAATGTTACAGACACCGTACCAAACGCTTTACTACTTTTCCTTGCAGTCAAAGTAGTAAAAAGATAGCATTAATCAGTTTAAAGGCACTGATTTAAATAAAATTTGACTTCCTTCAATTAATAATTTATAACATAGTAAAATTAAACAAATTTAGATTATAGGTCTGTATTAATATTTATTAATAATCGAAGTTTCGACGAACTCAACGTCCGTTTTCATCTGGAAATTTTTACAGATAAGCACAAATTAGGCTTATAGTAACACGAATCAACTGTTTTCAGCGTGATGTCAGTCTGTCGGTCTGTGGAAACGTGTAGAGCAAATATGGTAAAGATTTGCCAACCGGAAGTGGTAATTTACTGATGTCACTTTTATGTGTTTTACCACAGATAAACATAGATCTGTTAGATCTGTGGTTTTACGTATATTTCGTAACAGAGATACGTTTCGAAAAAAATTATTTAATAAAAGTTGCTAATTAACAACTTTTATTTTGAACATTTAGCGATACGGCTAAATAATTTTATTATAATTTTTATATTTATATGATATATGTATATAATTCTATAAATAGATGGCATACTTCTGTCAAGACAGTTTTGTTTTTAGTTTCCGTGCCTACAATAATTATACACATTTTTCTATTCCCTTAATTTATTTAATACGATTATGGTTGGTTCTGTGGTGGCCACAGCAAATTTTTTTAATATTACATTACAACTTTATATCTATGTAAACTAATTTAGGTAAATTGTACGCTACCATATATAGTAATTTTTTTGAATTACCAGATTTGTATTTTAAATAGAAGAGCTATATAATTCATTTTTATCCCTAGTTCATATTTTTTTTTTCATTCATTGATGACATTGGACCAAATGAAAATGCGTATATGATTCAATTTATTTTTTTATTGCAGTCGATGGAAAATTAAACTGAATTTGAAAATTCGATCTGCGGCCAATTTGTAACATAATTGTTTCATATATATATATATATATATATATATATATATATATATATATATATATATATATATATATTTTAGAATATGCATACATGTTCACCCGTATAGTTTTGTCCTAAACTTTGAAAATTGTAAGGTTGTGTGCGTGCAAAGGCGTGTGTACACGGAATTCTCCAAAGGGTTCTATATACATGCGCGCTCGCTCACTTCAACGCAGTACTTCTCAAAATGTTGAATTTTCTCATTACCTATAAACCTATACTTTATTAATTTAGATTTCATATCTTGAATGCTTACTTTTTTAGTGTTGCAACTATACGAAACAAGAAATAAAATACGCTGTAAAAAAAGTTGGCATTTTACATAAAAACCGTAGTAATAAATTCATATATTGTTCAAAATTGATGTGTTAATGTGATTAAAATATTTTTCAATGTGTAAAGTACACTGTAAAAAAGTTGCCATTTTACATAAAAACCATTGTAAAAAGTATCATCATATCATTTCAGAAAAACGATGGTTTACATAAATTTTCTGTAAAAATAGTATAATTTTGTAATTTTAAGTAAAATAATTAATTTACCATATTATATGTTTTTTTTTTTACCGAAACAGTAAGTAAACTTACATAAAATATACGTATTTTATATTTATTCAATGTAAAAATTTTCCTGTAACGTCTGTAAATATACATATTAAACTGGTGTAAATCAGTTGTCCCAGGTTTTTATATAAAATTACCGAATTTTTTTATACAGTGTATAATTATTACTGTGACTATTTTTTGAGGGCTAAAATTTTTTTAAATGTTTGACAATTTACGTACTTATTCAAAATACTATTTTACACAATTTTTTATGTTATTTTAGGATATTTTTGCAAATAAAGAGATATAAATTTAGTTTAAAAGCGATGAAGTTAAGTTTCCCTGAAGAGTCACTTTTATTTTAAAACAAATTTTTATGCCCCTATTCTGGTCATGAACTTTAGCTTAAATCTTTAAATTTAAAGAACTTTAAGTAAATTTCAATTCTGGTCACAACTTTAGCTTAAATCTTCAGCTTAAAGTCCTTTAAATTTAAATGTATATGGGAGGTGCTTTAACAGTTAAATTTGAGGTTACTTTAAGTAGTTGTCAGAAAAGGTTGAAATTTATATTGGTGTGAAAAATATTTGCATAAAAATGAATATAGAAATGTTTGCAGTTTTCCTATATCTAGATGATTTTGAAAAGAAAGTAATTAAATAATATATATGTTTCGTTAAATGTAGGCTTAATAAAATAAAATTATTTTTATAGGAACAATACAAGAATAGAAAGAAAAATATTACGAGACAATTTAAATACATTCGAAATAACTAACAACAAATTTTTAATTGATTTTTGCTTAAAAAAATTAGTAGTAATTAACATTATTAATAAATTGAAGCCATATATATATCCGCATCTGAACGATCCGATTCCATACCATTCCACCTAAAAGTGTTAATAGCATAGATCATATAATATATATTTATATATTTGGTAAGAAATTAAATAATTATATCATTTACAAAAAGTAACAAGTTGAAAAAGTAATCACTTGAGTTATATTGTTAAATAAAGTTAAAACAACTTATGAAAACATATTAGATAATAATATTGATTTATTTATTAATTACAATTTTATTATAAATAACATTTCAAATATATTACATATTTAATAATAATAATAGAATTAAGACAAATTAAAAAATATTTAAAAATTGATTGGGACAAATGCTGTCATCTTTACATTAGAATATATCAACAAACTGTTATCATAATGAAGAGTGAAAAATTCAATTTCTATTGAGAATGCATAAACAAAGATTATTGTCATTTCATGTTGTGTTATAAATTTCTAAATACATGTTTTATATATACATCATTTATATATATAATCTATGGTTAATAGCAATTTACTATTATGCAAATGGACACGTTTTGACAGTTTTCCACTTAAAGATAACATACTGCGCATGTGCACAGCATTGCCAACTTAGGAATAAAATTCTTTAAATTGCTAAGCTTAAAGAAGCATGACCAGAATTGCTCTATTTAAATTTCTTTAAGTCGTTAAGTTAAAGTTTGCTTTAAGCTAAAGATCTTTAAATTTAAATGTGATGACCAGAATAGCGGCATTATTCGAATTTTTTACCAATCGATTGCAGTCCTCTTCAGTATAAATTTAAAAAATTTAAAAACAAAAATTAATTATAGAACGCTTGAAATTAAAATTATTATCGGGCATTTCGTTCGGTAGAAAGTAAAAAATATTATGTTGGCGCACAATAAACTTGTAGCTAAGCGTATCCCCTAATCGCTGGATTAATATAGATTTTACTGCGGGACTGCTGTATGAGAGGTATTTTCATCATTTTCATATCATTTTGACATTTTTCAGAAGACGAAATTTAATATTTCGTCAAAAAAAAGTATTCATTTTTTAATATATATACATTAGAGGTTACCGTGTATAATTGATCTGAAATTCAATATAATTTATGGATGCTTACTTAGTTCTAAGGTAACTTTCTTTATAGGTATCACAGAGAAAATTGATAATATATTTAAATAACACAATTTTTCCTAAATTTCTTTTTATAATTTTCTTGTAAATTTACACAGAATATTATATAATAATATGATAAAGATATGTATGAAATATAAATATGTTAACATTGTTTATTTACTTATTTATTTATTTTACGGTTAAAAATAACATTTTTAGAATTTGAACTACGTATCTTTTGCTGGAAAAATATTTATGTATATATATTTAAACAAACAAAAATATTATTATTTACATGAAACGTAAAACAACATATTTTTTAGAAATGTTTAGTGGTATTATTTTACAGTGCTATTTTATTTTTCTACTATTAAAATATAATTTTCAAAACATATTTTATTTCAAAGCTATATAGTTTCATTTTTCTTACACATCCTGGATAATTTAATAAATACATTTATTTCAATATTTTTATTTATAATTTAAAATCATAATTGAAATATGTCACAAGAAAAATTTCTAAAACGTAACAAATAAAATACTGATTTAGCACACACGTACTACACACAGATAACTGTAAAATGTGACATTACTAGATTTGGCGCGAAACTATTCTTGTGTATATGTCACAGAAATATTGAGTAATCTGTATTTGTGCAAAATATCAGTATTTTCCAGAATTTTCTTATTCTTTTTTACGAAAATACCAGGGGGTGTGCAGTCGACGAGTCGAAGGATTTCTTACCGGAGTCGGAGTCGAGTTTTATTCTTGCCACTCCAACTCGGATTCTTTTTGTTAAAGCAAAAAAAACTAACAAATATAAAACCACGTGAACAAAAAGATATTTTTTCTCTTCTTTATACTTAAAATAACGCCACGATGATACCACTAACAATTTTGCATTATCTAATGATTGATAAACTTAAATATGAGCACACGTTAGTTATAAAAAAATACAAATAAACTAAAAGTCAAACAAACGAACAAAAACAAAAGACAATATAATATTAAACATTTTTAATATAATATTACAAAATTGTATCTTATTAATAAATAAATTCATCACATTGCATTTGTAACATTTAAAATAAATAGTAACATTATATTTGTAAATGTTTTATATCAGTTTACTATGTAATATTATAATATAATATTATAATACATTCTGTGCTTATATATGAGCACAGAATTTATTTTCTGTAGTTAATTTAATATGGATAAAACAAAAATATGGATAAAAAAAAAATCGGAGTTGGAATTGGAGTTGAAGTCGACCGATTTTTTCTCGACTCCATACTCCTGAAAAATACAAATGTTTATGTTATTCAAATAAAAAAAGTTGTAAGTGTAAGTTCTGTTTAATTTTATATTAAAATTTTAAGTGTCGATATACTGCACATATATCAACAACAACAAAAAATATATACAAATGACATAAATAATAATGAACAAACAAAACATAAAAACAAGTTAATAGGTAACAAAATACAAGTAACTAGATTTCAAAATTTTATAATTTATAGGTTTTAATTACTTAATAACTTGTTTCTATGTTTTGTTTATTTATTATTCATGTCATTTGTATGTATTTTTTCCTGATGATCATATACATTTAGTATATTGAAACATTTATTTTAATATAACATTAAACAGAATTTCAACCTAAAGCTTTTGTATTTTGTATTTTTTACTATGTTTATGTAATCGTTCATATATAATTATCATATACCCATATGGTGTGGCACGAATTCACTGAATAATAATTATTCTATAGCAATCCATTATAATTACAACGAATTTAAAAAATTTCTTAAATCGGAAAAACTTTTGCGATGCACTGGTCATCCAGCATCGCCGGCCAGTCCAATCCTTCCTTCCAGCGACTGGGGGTGCGACAAAGACCACAGCCTCCTTCGCAGCCAATGCGTGCCAGACAAGGACGGGGCAAGCACCTCGGGGATGCAAGAATGAATGATGAGACACTTGGGAGCGAGTGAGCGAGCGAGGCTAGTGAACGACTGTGCGAGAAAGAGAGAGAACAACCTATAGCGACTATACACTATGAAGGGTTGGATAAGATACAGCACTGACATACCTCCCTCACTCCACCACGTCCCTCGCAGCGTCTATCGGCCACGTTCTGCTAGCGGCCCCTTGCGATGTTAACTTTCTGGAGCAGGAGAATGGTGCGGTAAAGGACGGCAAGCCTGGTCTTAAAGAGGATGGCGCTGTTTGCCCGGATTTTAAAGGGACTGACACCGACTCTTTGGATTTTCTCTCTGGCAGGGGTTATTATTAGGTGTTCTTTCTGTGCAGCGAGGGGGTGCATTCGTTGGGTGAAGGGTAGTGGTGGGTACACAGGATTTGAGGTGAATTTAAGATTTCAGTACGGTTTGGTTTGTGTTATGTAATTATGGAACTGTTTTGACGATTATGTGATTTGGATGAATGATGCGTTAAAATGCAGGAAAAAATATCAAGGATGTATAACAAGGTGATTATGTATGATGGTTTAATGGTTGGGTTCAAATGAATTAATGGTTTGTAAAAGAATTTGCTTTTCGGAAATAGATAATCATTCCCAATTCTGTGACGAAGTTGCTAGTTCTGGTAACGTTGTTAACAATAATATTATTAGACACTAGATAAAAAATAAAAATGACAGCTGTATTGGTCTTTATTGGTTATAGTTGTTAGTAACCAGTTTCGTCTTTTCCATAAGGGCACATGGGCCACGAGCCCAGGGCCTCCGGCTCTATGGGACCCAGAAGTGCCAACGTCGTCGTTTATACCGAAAAAGAGGAGCTCAATTTTTAGTGTATTTTACTAACAAAAATTCAAAAAAATACATAGCGTAAAATTTAAAATTCATAATTTAAAATTTTAAAAATGAATTACGAACGACTAGGTTACAAGAATGACTTACTAATTTGCCAAGCATGTGCATAGAGAGTGATATCCTTAAAAAATTAAACTTTGAGGACATAATAGAAGATTTTGCATAACAAAAATCCCGGAAAAAACCAATATCATTTACGTAAGCTCAATTCAAAACAGTAATTACTTTACTTATATTCGATTTGTGTAAAGCTAACCATAATAACCAATAAAATCACTAAATAAAATACATACTGATGTTTTCATTCACATTTTTTTTGGACTTTCTAAAAGGGCCCCAAACTCTGTGTGCCCAAGGGCCTCTGCATGGCCTAATAGTGATTAAACATCGATATATCGATATTTTGATATCTGAGCAAATTTAAGATTGACGAAATTCAAATTTAAGGTAAAAATATTTGAAATTCTTCCCACATATGGATGAGGCAAATAAAAAAAAAGTTATTCTCGTTAGTGCATTTCTTAAGAAAAGAACATATTACAGATATTTTTAAAATAAAATATTTAATCATAATTTAAAAATTGAAATATTATTAAAATTTTATTTTTAATTTTAATTTAATTTTTAATTAATGGAAGCCAAATTTTCTAGTTACTTATTTTTTACCTAGTAACTTGTTTCTATGTTCTGTTATTTACTGTAAATGTCATTTGTATCATTTTTCCAGATGAAGGCAGACGTTGAGATCGTCGAAACGTCGATTATGAGTAAATATTATTACAGAACTTTAACTTAAAGCAATTTTATTTTGTTTTATTTATTTTTTGTTATAAATTTAGTATTAATGATAGACAATATATACAGATTTGTTTTTCTGTATTTTTTAAAATTTATTAAAACAAAATACGTACAAAATATATTTTTTTTACAATTAATATATTTTTAAATAAAAAAATTCAAATATGTTTGAAATATATGAATAGATATTTTTTAGTAAATCATTTTTATATTATTTTAATATAAAATAAAATCATTAGTTTCAAATAACATTCATCTGGTATATTTTATTTTGTATTTTTAAAATGTAGACATGATTTTTTTTTACATTTATAGATATATTATTAAATTCGTTATGTGATGTATATATTTTTTTGTAACTTCGTTTTTTTTTACATATACATATTTGTATTTATGTTATCCGCAATGCATTTCTGCAGTGGATGCAGTATCTAGATGCTACTTTTATTTTAATTTTATTATAATATTTTTTTCTATATATTATGATATATTTGTTATTGGAAATTTATATTTTTTTTATAAAATATTACAAATCTAATGTTGCTGCTGGTTTAAAGACTAAATATTTTAAAATAAATAATTATTTTCATAATTCGTTTATGAAATTTATTCAATATTTTAGTATTTTATAAAATATAGTCTCATTCAAATTGCCGTTTTAATTTCACGCATTGACCAATCCATACACTTTATGTAAAAACTAAATTCTTTTGTTTGTGCATACAACTAAAACGAATGTTTGAATGAGGCTGAAGAATGTGTAAATAATATAGTGAAAAATCTTTTAGAATTCATTAGAATAAAACGACATTAGGTTGTAATTCTGTATTAATATTTATTAACCCTCGGAATACGGAAAAAATTTGACATTGTTTCCGAAAACGGGTCAACAGTGACCCATACAGTCTAGATAATTTTTTTTACATATGTTTTTGCTTTTGTAGTTAATTTGAAAAATTAATAGCATGAATTATTTTTTTTTTATTTATATTGATATAAATAAGAAAAAAGCAAACAAAAAACATTTTTTATTTTCTAGATAAATATTTACAATATATCTGTAATACAAACATATTTTTACAAAACGAAATATAATAATAATTGTTTTGTGCAAATAGATCTGCAATCTCTCGAATAGCGCGAAAAAAGTATAAACTTGTATAGCTCGACAAATAAGCAACATGTATTCGATAGTTACACACTAATTCCGAAAACGGATCTGACGTGACCTAACAGACATTTTATGAAATATCAGGAGAATTAAAATTTATATTCATACAAATGACATCAAAAATAATAGAAAATAACAAAATAGGAGAACTTGAGTAAAATCAAGAACGTAAAAAATAATTGTAAGAAATACAGTAAATAATGCACATTTTGGGCCACGATTGAGTCCGAGGGTTAATAATCGACATTTTGACGTACTCAACTTATACATCTTCAGCAGGAAAAATGATGAATATATAATTACAGAATTACAGTAAATAAACAGAACATGAAACAAATTATTAGGTAACGAAATAAGTAACTTGATTATAATTTTTTTTTTTATAAATTTTTAGTTAATGGAACCAAATTTGATTTAAATCAATGTCTGCACACTGATTGATGTTATCTTTTTTTTTTATAAATTTCTATTGCTTCTCTTATCAATCTAGTGTTAATATTATTGGGTCTTGCAATTATTACAGTATCTTCGAATTTTACATCATGAAGATTTTTCTAACGCATGTTGTGCAATAGTAGATTTATCTGGATGGTTTAGACGTATGTTATGTTCTGTCAATCTAGTAGAAACAGTTCCTACCTGTCTGTTCAACATAAATTACAAAAATGACCAGCAGGTAACGCTAGTTTTATAAGCATTTCTTGTATATTTCCCGTTTCAATAGTAGATACGTCATATATCTATGTAATTAGAATTTGATGAAACAGAATTAGAAATTTATAAAATTTATTAAATTTAATAAAATTTTAATTAATGGAAACCAAATTTTATTTAAAAATTTATATTTTTTTTTATGATTTAGTTACTTATTTATTACCTAGTAACTTGTTTCTATGTTCTATTATTTATTGCAAATGTCCTTTGTATCAGTTTTAACACGTTTATATTAACTCGCTGTTTGTTTGCTTGTTTGTCTGTTTGGTAAAAATTTTGCAATCGATGAACTAAAGACTTGAAACTAAACATAGCTCATATTAATAATGTTGGAAATATTAAATTAAAGTTAATTAATTATCTTAATTATAATTATATAATTATAATTAATAAAATTATAATTAATTAATATATAATTAATTTAAATAATAAAAAAATACTTTTTAACACGGATTAAAAAGTATAATATAATTTCTCCTAGCCTCATACAGATTTATAACCTCATATAGAAAAACGTGGCGCTCATGCAATAGATAATAAGTAAAGAGTGTAGGGAGTAGTTGTCGTTGCCCCACGTTTTTCTGTATGGGGCTAGGAGAAATTATTTTATATTTTTTAGTCCGTGTTAAAAACGTGGTATATTTAATTCTTTTTTTTAGTTTAAATAATTATTCTGATGTAGACGAGTAGACGGACATTGAGTTCGTCGAAACATTGATTATTAATAAATATTAATACAGAACTTCAACCTAAAGCCGTTTTATTTTATAATATACTATTTTTTAATCATATTATTCATACATATCATTTATTATTACTTTAACAATATAAATAATAGAATAAATCACAAATCTTATTAATAAACTTATCATTAACACTTATACATTAACTACATTATCGTTAGCACCGTTAATCACCTAACTTCTAATTACCTAAAACAAATATATGAAAAACGAACCAATCTATATAATATATTCGGAAACCATAGAATATATATTTCGCTTACGGGACACTCTCTATACACAGAGTCTCCCCCGTTTTCTTCTTGTAACGGGCCCAAGCCGCCGTCACAGAGAGAACTCTGCTTGGGCTGCTCTCTGGCTCGTTCTATCGCAAGAGCGTTAGGTGGATATGAGGGTTGGTTGCGGAGTGTGGTGGAGCAGGAGGGGTTGGGGGGTTGGGGTGGTTTGGATCCCATACCACCCTTGTTCCAAGATAAGACTCGGCGGAGGGTTGCAAACCCAGGACCAGGATATGGCAGTACGGGTGCGACGCAAGAGAGAGAACGACCACAGTTGCGCAACGTAACACTCGTATTAAAGTCGATCGTACGGTAGGAATATTTATGTGGGCGATTGGAGTTTTAAAGCGCATAGACTCGAATTGTATGTTGTTGAGTTTTCATCGGACATTTTTCGTTCATTCCCCTCCCCCCTTTCCGTTTGCGGGTTAAATGAATTATTTTTTAATATTTCCGAATGTGTGGTTGATTTGTGTTTAATTTCTTTCTTTTTTTATATTTTTTTTTTTAACCGGCCCGCTTTTAATTCCACGTTAGAATTATTTTATCGTTTAAAGAATTATTTGGTTAGGTTTTAGAATACAAAGTTAAAACTTGCATAGAGGTTTATTGTAAAGAGACATATTATTACATAGGTACCGAGTATAAAAATATATAAAAGCTTTTTATTTTAATATAATGAATTCTGAAAGGTTTTTTTACTATAAATACATGTATCCTGATCTAAAAAGGCTTTAGGATTAAGTTTTATATAAATTTTAATTAAAAAATCAACGTTTCGACTTACTCTAGGTATACATCATCATCAGGAAAAATTATACAAATATAATATAATAATAATACGTACGTAGAGTACGTCGAAAAGTCAATTTTTAATGAAAATTTATACAGAACTTAATCCTAAAGATAATATAGAATATAAAGAACATAAATTTATAAATTTATAAAGAAAAAGATAACATCAATAATTGTGAAGACACTGATTTAAATATTTGGCTTCTTTTAAGTAAAAATTTATAAATTTTGTAATCTAATTGCTTATTTTGTTACTTAGTAACTTATTTCTATACATGTATATAATATACAACTTTTGAAAACAAAATTACTAAAATTTATGAAAAATTATTAGGTAAGAAATTATTAGGTAACGAAATAAGTAACTTGATTATAAATTTTTAGTTAATGGAACCAAATTATATTTAAATCAGTGCCTGCACACTGATTGATGTTATCTTTTTTTTTTATAAATTTCTATTGCTTCTCTTATCAATCTACTGTTAATATTGCAATTATTACAGTATTTTAGAATTTTATTTTTTTTTATGTTCTGTTTATTTACTGTAATGTCATTTGTGTAATTTTTCTTGATGATGGTGTATGTGAAGTACGTCGAAACGTCAATTATTAATAAAAATTAATATAATGAGTTTTATTTTAATATAATGAGTTCTGAAAGATTAAAAGCTTTGTAATCTAATATGCTCTGAGTCAATATAATTCCGAATAACAATTTTTTTTAAATAGGAGAGTGCACATGTTTAAGTTTAATTTAAATCAAAGTTTAACAAAAACATCATATTTTGTATTTAATAAAATTAAAATTTTAATTCATGTATCACGGTATATTTTTGGAATGGAACCATTTTGAAATGTGCCGGTTTTTAAAGCGTGCTGTTTAGTTCTATGCCGGATAAAATAGCTTTTACTGTATTATAATATATGAAAACTATTGTTTTAAAATGTAATAAAAGTATATGCATTAATTAATCATTTCGTGGACTAGTAAATTTTTTTATCTTTTTGTAACATATATATCATTCGAAAAAGATATGGTTCAGATTAAAACATTATTTAAATTTACATTATATTTAAATATATATAAATTTTTCATTCTTTTCTCTTTCTGGGAATATCTACATTTATATTTTTCCATGAGATTTTTATTATTTTTTTATTTTATTAAATATTTAGAAAGATTTTTTTTTTGCTAACTTGTTTATTCATTAGGACAAATGCATTCACATTAAATTTTAAATGTAAAATAAAAAAAATATGTATTCTGGATTAGAATCTAGACAAAAATAAAGTATAACATGTATTTTGTTTAACAATAATAAACACATAAATTTTTTATAAAATACACATTTTTGTTAAAACCAGGACACATAACTTAATACGTTTGATAATACGAACTAACAACCTGGAAACTGACAACTAAAAAATTTTCAGTATTTTTTAATAGGTATATTTTAATATATTAAATATATTTAAAAAATATAGTATGTATATAGAAAAAATTTTTTTTAGAACTAATTATATTAAAATTAAACGGCTTTAGGTTTAAGTTCTGCATAAATATTTATTAATAATCAACGTTTCGACGAACTTAACATCCGTCTTCATCACGAAAAATGTCATTTTTCTTGATGAAGACGGACTTTGAGTGTGAAAAATGTTAAAATTTAACACTAAAGTGTACTTTATACAGTAAAAAATATTTTAACTACCATCCAGGTATGAATTGACCAGTATATGAATTTATATAAACAAAATATGAAGTTAAAATAATATCATTGCAAAAAATATTTAATTTTATCTTTTTCGGTGTTGAAATTTAACACTATATACGAACCACATAAGTTGTATACGTTTTCACACCTTAAATTGTTTTTTATTTTGGTGTTTATGAATTGTATTTAAATGAGTGTAATATTAAAAAAACAAAATGAAATGTTTTAGCATTTTTTAAATTATTGTGTATATATTATTAAATATGAATCACCTCGATGACTAACTTATTAAATAACACTTTTTTATCTTTCTTGATGATACATACATACCATTGAGTTTCAATTACAAAATATTTGCAAGAAAAATACTTATAAATAAAAAACAAAAGGAAATAATTCAAATACTTTTGTAGAAACTATGAAAATATAAAATAAAACTGCTTTTGATTGAAGTTCTGTATAAATATTTATTTAAAATCGATGTTTCGACGAACCTCAACGTTCGTCTTCATCAGGATAAATGATAATAAATGATATAAAAATATAAATATTATAACGTGTTCTATATTTTAAGAAATTTACAAATAAATATTATTTTTAAAGTTAGTTTAATAATTTAGTTAGAAATACTTGGATAATCCGATCACAAAAAGTCAGAAATAGTTATATGTAATGTATACAACGTGCCGATTTCAAACAAAACATTCAATAAGTTGAAATACGTCAAAAACAGATGAACTAAAAAAAATGTATTTAACGTATGATATGTAAAATTTACTGTTAAATTCAATAATAAAATAAAAATAGTGTATTCTTTTTAATATAAGAGAGTTAGGGTCGACCAACATTTTACTTTAACTGAACATATCGGAATATCTCTATATAACAAATTTTGTGACATTATATTTATACGAATATAGGCCCGTATTCTCACCTCAGTTATAAAAGTGATTTTTGCCAAAAGTACTTTTGACGTTCACTTAAAATCATTTATTAAGCATTTTAAAATAGGTTATTTAAATTTTATAATACCAAATATAATAAAAATGATCAAATATGGAAAAATTATTTATATTTGATGACAAACAGAAGCAAAAATTCATTTTGAAATTTATGATAAAAGCACTTTTTCACGAAAAAGTGAGGTGAGAATACGGGCCAATGGCCCCGTATTCTCACACAAGGAGAGCTATGCGCGCATGACATTAAAATGCGTTTTCTTGCGGTAAAACGGTGCGAATCGGATGTTGTCCCATATTAAATTATAGCTAAACGTACCTGTTAAACGATGCACGGTGAGATTCTATTGTGGAATTGCTCTAAATAAGGTATTTTCATCATTTTTAAAAATAAAAAATAATTAAAATAATTAATTTACCATATTATACAAGTTTTTTTTATCGAAAAAGTAAGTAAACTTACATAAAATATACGTAACTATAGTCATATTATGTACAAATTTTCCTGTGATGTCTGTAAATTTACATATTAAACTGGTGTTAAATCAGTTGCTTCGGGTTTTCATGTAAAATTATTAATTTTTTTACAGTGCATATAACTCGTTTTTCACAACAAGTTTTACATATCAAAACAAATTTCAAAAATTCTGCTACTTCAGCATTTTTTTAAAAATTCTACATTTACAAATAGATGTATACTAGAAAAAATTAAGAAACAAACGTAGAATGAATTAGATAACTCATTATAATATATTACAAAGTTCTAGAGATGGCCGTTTTGATCGTGAAATTGAAAGGAGAGTAAATCCTGGTTGTAAGGTTTTGGGTGCTTTGGGAACTTTTGCTAGGAATGTAAATGTTTCCAAAGAAGCCGGTTTGAGTATATACAATGCAGTTTTGGTGCCTATGTTGATGTATGGCAGTGAATGTTGGGTTTGGTTGCAAAAGCATAAATGGAAAATGACTGCTGTGGAAATGAGATTTTTACGTGGGGTATGTGGTGTAAATAGGAGAGATCGGGTACGAAATAGATTAGTGTATGATGAGTGTGAAATTGAAAAAAATGTTGTAGCAAAAGTTGGCGTTAGTCAGTTAAGATGGTTCGGACATGTTGAGCGAATGTCTAATGAACGTTTGGTTAAAAAGATTTATTTGATCGATTTTTGATGGTATACGTTTGCGTGGACGTCCGATGAGTAGTTGGAGTGGTATGATTGAGAGTGTTTTGCGTGAGCGAAAGTTTCTAAGTAGTAGGAATAAGAGAGCATGTATGAGAGGAATTATGAATGTGGATGAAGCGAAAGTTGCTTGTTTGGATAGGAATGTTTGGAGGCGACTGATTTTGGGATGATGAAAAGAGTTTGTGCCACACCCTTTTGGGTACATGGCGTGATTGTGTATGTATGTATGTACAAAGTTCTACCTAAAAGTAATATTTCCGAATTTGTAATAAATTAATTAGCGAGCTAAAATTTAGTATAGTAAATTAATATATACTATACTTATTAAATACTTTGGGAAAATGTACAACGATTGAAATATAAAATAAAATAATAAAAGCTTCAAATTTTAATATATTGAGTTCTGAAAGATTTTTTACTATTTTTAAATTTTAGGTTTGTGTTATAGTGATTCTTATGCAATCTTTGATATTGTGGTAATATGAAAGATAAATAAATCCACTTCAAAGAAATTGCTTACTAACTTAATAACCAAAAAATTCAATATTATTTTACAAATTTACCAATAGAGTAAATTTAAATCTATAGAATAAAATCAACAAAGTAAAAGTTAGTCAGCGTTTACATACACTGTAAAAAAAATTCAGTAATTTTACATACAAATTTGGGGCAACTGATTTACACAGTTTAGTATGTAAATTTACAAACGTCACAGGAAAATTTTTACATTATATACATATAAAATACATAGGAGTATATTTTATGTAAGTCTACTTATTTTTTATTAGAAAAACATATATAATATGGTAAATTAATTATTTTGCTTAAAATTACAAAATTATATTATTTTTATAGAAAATTTATCATTTTACTAAAATAATATGTAATTTTGTTTACAATGGTTTTTATGTAAAATGGCAATTTTTTATTGTGTACATACCTTCACTCGATCATTTCTTATTTGTTATATGCGCCACTTTTGATCAAAAGTTTGGTAATGTCTGTTTGATTTATATCTATTTTTACAATCGTGGGTTGTTATAATTTTAATTATTTCGGAAATATAAATTCTAATTGGTTCCATATCCTTACTGTAAACAATAATTCAATTCAGAAACTTTAAACATTATTTTCTCGAAAATAAGGTTTTGTGATATGGAATAAACAAGAAATCGACTGACTATATATAACAATCTAATAATACCTACGTTCAATTTCTATTATCATTAACAGTACATTTATATACGTGTATTTGTTTACATACTTGTAGTGAGTAAATTTGCACTACCTTGAATATAGGTCAATAAAAAAATAATGTTGCCGTCTATTTTTTTTTTTGAAATTTAACTTTACATTAGGCGTTACGAAATAAATGATTGTCATAACAATACACGTATTCTTAATTACGTTAATACATTGTTATCATGTTTTGTTTTTTTTATTTTATTTATTTAATTTATTTATTAAATAAACAACTTAGTATTTGTTTAAGTTACGCTAAGTATAAAGTATTTTCAATTGACATTATTTCAATTAGGTCGATTTGTTGCAATATCTTTGAAATTGCTTATTAACGTAGTATGTGTATACAATAGCTGCAAAATGCATATTTATTTCATTATAAATAAACATAAATTCTAAATTGTGTCATCAAAATTCTTTGATTTTGTTTAAGTAATTAAAAATTTTGAGTTATTCAGATAAATAATAAATAATAATATTTATTTATGTAACAAGTGTGTAAAGATGGGTTCTATTATATGGTGTCGTGCCACTTGCGTACGTGCCACTTGCGTACAAATAAGGGTCGGGTCAAACCCAGGTAGTGAAGCTAGTTAGGCCGAGTGTCAGATGCGTACAGCGGTTTGGGAAGGGTTGGTTTGGAAAGGTCGAGGAAGGATAAAGTCCTTCTGGGAAAAGTGTGAGGTAAAGTTTATGTAATTATTATTACAAATTTAACATACCGAATTTAAGCATAGTTTATCATAATATAGTAAAAAGTAACGAAGTTGGTAAACAATATGAATTTATTAAATATTAATCTACACAAATCAAATTAAAACCAATCAATATAAACTTGGTCAATTTTAAAATTAAATACTGACTTGGTTATTTGTAAAAATTATGTGCTATGATATTATAGCGTATTATGAATATTATATTTTGAAGATAAGCACAACTCGACCCTTTCCAAATCGCTGTACGCATCTGACACTCTGCCTAACTAGCTTCACTATCTGGGTTTGACCCGACCCTTATTTGTACGAAAGTGACACTAAATAATGTTTGTACGCAAGTGGCACGTACGCAAGTGGCACTATTTCCTATTATATGAGTTTGGAAATTTTTTGGCGAGCGTAGCGAACCCCGAAATCTGTTTTTGTTCATAATCTATTTAAAAGTAATTTTTTTAATAAAAATAATAATTGTTTTTGTATCTGTCTATTTTTGAGAGATTTTATATTTTATTAAATAATATCGAAACAAAAGCCAATTTTTAAGATTCTAAAACCAAAACTTCTAGTCAACATATATCTAACGTAAACTGAACATATATAAACATGTCAGGCAGAAGATCTAAAACCGAAAAACCGTTGGTCTAAAGCGAAAAGCAGAAGATCTGTGTTCAGCCTCGTTCGTCGGATTCAATTCCGAGAATCGGACCACCAAAAATTCGGCTATAAACGCTCAGGCTCTCAACTCTACACGAGATGAAAATACGAACGAACCGTTGCGTTGTCTGTTTCACTGATGGCTCCGTAATTCTTGCCGAGTTGCTTCGTTGCATTTAATCGTTGTATTAGCATGCATTTGTATTGTTTCGTTCTGGATAAAAATGCGTCATAAGCTGGATATGAAACCGGTAAAATTATCTGGTTAATCGATCTTTTAAAAAAACCGGTTACCTTTAACCGAAAAAAATCATACCGGTTTCTTGGAACAAAATCGAAATATGAAATTATTTTTATGTAACGTATATTTTTTTAATGAAATTTATTAATTTATTTTAAATTTTGTTATCAAAAATTAAGGAAATAAATTTTGATTTTCAGAAAATAAATAATGATAATTGTTAATAATTTTACTATTTGGTCACATAACAAATATTTTTAATAAATTAACAAATAATAAGGTTTTAAAAACTTAATTTTAAATAAATTTTCTTCAATATATGATACAATTTGCGACATATTTTTAATAAATTAACAAAAAATAAATTTTGTAAAACTTAACTTTAAATAATATATTAGATTGGTGCATAATTATCAGGGGTTTTTTAGGCGGATTATTATTATTTTTATTTTTGTTTTTTTTTTCATAATAAATATTGTTTAAAAAACGCCTGGTAATTATGCGCCAATCTCTAATACATAAATATATGTGACACAGCAATATTTTCCGAGAATGGCTTCGGACACAACGGGCCGAAATGTCTAAATAATCGAAAAAATAAAAGTGTTTTAATTTCCGATTCATTACTGCCTTTACACCTATTTTTAGTTTTATATGAAAACTCTATAAAACAAATGATTAATATAGAATTTTATTTAAACCAAACAAACAAAAATGAGAATAGATAAATGCAAAATGCAAGAAACGCATGCAGTGTTTTTCCAACTAATATTATAAATGTTACGGTACATATTTATAACGAATGAGTTTAGGTGCAATAAATATAGTAATACCATTTAAGTTTATTACGGAAAATAAGTACAGCATTAAAATATCCCGCCCTTTTTCCTACATATGGTCACGTGAGCATTAGTTGTAGCAAGACATTTGCTATTACATTGTAACACACCTACAAATGTTTTAAATACACGTACATACGTATACGTATCTACGTACCTATATAAATTTATTTACATCACTTCCTGTTAACTCATGTACTTCATTTATATTGTATTCTCTCGTTCTTGTTGTTGTTATTGCTGTGTGAGAATTTCGATAAAATTTCTAGAGGTGTGTGTAAAAATCTATCGCTTTCTACATTTTATATCATCCTTGACTTTTTTTTCACAAATTTGATTTTGTAATGTCTGCATTTATAGTTTATTCAGGATAAAGAATCCAATGATCATGGTGGAAACTGCATGACAGGGATGGCAGTTACAAATACTACATTCAAAAGATAATACGTTATGGAAAATATATACAGGGTGATTTATTAGTAATTGGAAATATTTTAACTGGAGTAAAAATTTAAAAACGATTTTTGCCCAGTACTTTAAAACTACTTGACGTATCCTTATCATACAGGGCAGGAAGTGTAGGTACCGTACACCATACTAAATTATGTTAAATAAAAGTTTCTGGCTACTGCCAGTGGCGTACAACAGGAGCAAGTAAGAGGTTGATCCTTCCTAAATTCTACGCCACTGGCGGAATTGTCATTTTAGCACAATTTTTCGATTCTCCAATACTTTCTGTGTAAAAAAACATACTCTTTCTTCATAACGATAAAGTCACTATTTTTCGAGATATTTAAAGTTAAACATAAGCTGCACCCTTGAGATTTTTTTAAAATTTGCTAAAAAAAATCAGTAAAATAGAGAAAAAAATTAGCTACATAATAACTAAGTAACTTTTTTCTTTAACTCATTCAGGTTTGGCAGGAAAAATTATTGAAAATTAATATTTTTTGCATTTTAATTTTTCATTTTTAAATAAAACACCCTGTAGCTCAGTAAGGAGCCACATTTTATCTAAGTGATTTGCGTTAAATCTTCATATTCTGAGCCCAGAATACTCCAGTTAAAATATTTCCTATTACTAATAAATCACCCTGTATAATACGTACACTGTAAAATGAGTGGCCATTTTACTTGAAAACCATAGTAAAAAATTCAGCAAAACGATAAATTTTCTGTAAAAATAATACAATTTTGTAATTTATATGTTTTTTTTATACTGAAATAGTAATTATAATTGCATAAAATATACATATTTTATATTAATGTTATGTAAAAAATTTCCTGTGACGTCTGTAAGTTTACATATTAAACTGGTGTAAATCAGTTGCCCCGTCTTTTTATGTAAAATTACTGGATTTTTTTACATGAAACATTTAGGGCCAGTATTTTCTGTTCTGGTTAAGCGCATGTATAACTAACCGAGCTTTAAAATTAAGCAGGTTTCAAATTCATAGTTAAATTTGATAGATAGAACATACCTATTGGTTTAACCACTTGATAATGTAACTAGTACAAAAAATTCTGAAAATTTTTTCAAGTATTTTAATCAAGTTTTTAACTTAACCTACCGAATAATTTTAAACGAGATTCAAAATACCCGGCCCTTAGTTATTTATTCAAAATAAACAGATATATTTTACTTTATTTTTTAGTTTTATAGACAATATAATTTACTATTAGTAACAGTATTAATTTCCTAGTAAAAGTAAAAGATATAGTCAATTAGAAAAAGTTTTAAAAATGATAATTGTTACTTATCAGTTTTAGTCGCTATCCTAGAAAAAAACTCTATAACTATATATCATTTTTGTCTGGAATATCTGACAGAATCTATATTCAAAAAGGGCTGGCCCTAATCTTCTTCTATTTTAAAATTGTGACCTCACTTAAGTTCCAAGGTTAAAATAATCATTTTTCAAAAAAAAACTTCGAATATTCTCTTCAAGAATTTTAATTAAAAATATAAAATATATTCTATAAAAAACAATAAGGCAACGCATTTGAGAATTTCTTTCTTTTTTCACAGTTTGTAATGTTTTTATATTTTTGTAACAATAACAATAGTTAATATATAAGAATGACTTTTCATAAATAATTTCTTATTAAAAATAAATACAATACATAATTTTCAGAAATATTTTCACTAAGAATTAATTAACGTAAAATCAATTATAAGTAACAAATTTATCTTACACTGGGTGTTCTATTTAAATTAAAATTCATTTGGATCTCAAAAACTATAAAACATACAATTTTAGTTAAATTTGACAACAAAATACTATATTTTATTTTTTTGATTTTTATAGTATTATAATATATTTTACATTAGTGTTCTTTCGGCTTTCATGGCCAGGTATGTATGGTTATACCTGGTACTTTCTGTTTATAAAAAAGATGCTGGTTGTACTTTCGCTAGAAATGTAAATGTTTCCAAGAGAGCTCGTTTTAGTATATACAATACTGTTTTGATGTCTACGTTGATGTATAGTAGTGAATATAGGATTTGGCTGCAAAAGTATAAAAGGAAAATGACTTCTGTGGAAATGAGATTTTTACGTGACATATGTGGTGTAACTAGAAGGAATCGGGTTAGAAATAGAAAAAAATGTTCGGTCATCCTGAGCGAAAGTCTAATTAACATTTAGCCAAAATAATATATGTTTACTATATAAATGGTTTTTAAGGTATAAGTTTGCGTGGACGTCCGATGAGTAGAGAGTGGTATGAACGTGTGCAAGTAGTAGAAATAGAAGAGAATGTATGAGAGGTATCATGAATGTGGATGAAGTTAGATTTGCTTGTCTGAATAGGTATGTTTAGAGAGAACTAATTTCAGAATAGTGAAAAGAGTTTGTGGCACACTCTCTTGGGTATATGGCGTGATCGTGTATGTATGTATGTTTTATTTTTATAAATTTTAATATAAGTTCTGAAAGATTCTTAACTATGTTAATCTGATATTATTTTTATGTAGTCGTAAGACACCAATTTCTCTACAATATATCTTTCTCACGTTTGACAATACAGTCAGTTCCGCTGTATGTATAATTTACATAGTGAAAAAACAATATAATATAATATAACAATATAAGAATTTAGCATAGTAAAAAATCTTTCAGAACTCATTATATAAAATAAAATTGCTTTATGTTTAAGTTCTGTATTAGTATTTATTGATAATCGTTTTTTCGACGAACTCAACATCTGTCTTCAACAGGAAAACTGATACAAATGACATTTATAGTAAATAACAGAACATAGAAGCAAGGTAACAAAATAAGTAACTATATATCATAAAAAATTTTAATTAATAAAAGCCAAATTTTATTTAAATTATTGCCTTTTTTTTACAAATTTTTATTACTTTTCTTATCAATCTCATGTTAATATTGATTGGTTTTGCAATTATTACAGTATTTTCGACTTTTACATCATGGAGATATTCTAACGCATGTTAAGCAAAAGCAGATTTATCTGGATGATAAAATACAATTTTAAAATCTATTTTAGTAAAAATTTTACAAATATTATACAATAGTATCATAGACCATAAAGTAATCAAATAACTGTCTCTTGTAAATATTTGTTGCACAAAACTCCAGGAAAAAATTTGGGCCAAAATAACTTTGAAAACACCGCCATTAAACACGCTGTTATTATCCAATCCCGAATTTCAACGTCGAAGAAAATATTCTAAGCCGTTGTCTAACTGTCATAAATGGCAATAAAAATATAAATTTCACACCGAAATCTTTTTTCAAATAGAGGGACGATATTGTATATACATATAGAGAGAAGGCCTCCTGCAATAAAACGCCGGCAAATCTAGCGATATTAGAGACACCCCATAAAGTTTGAGACATTGTTGCTGCGATTTGGAGCAAACAACCTTCTGCCCTTTCTCCCCTCGCCCCTCATTCAGTGTCTATTTATTTAAAAGAGGGCGGCTTTTTATAATTTAATAGCGGCCCGATGGTTCAGTGAACCAGTGGTTTTGTCCTTTACCAAACAACCCTGTCGCGAGTATATACCTTTGTATAATAATCGTAAAATTTATTTTTGAGGTTATAAATTGAGGGTTATTCGTTTTCGAACCTATAATGTAGTTTCTTTACTTTTTCTGATCTGAAATAAATATAGGGAAAAAATATGTAATGTTACAGGCAAGAGGTAAATATGAAAATACAATAGATTGATCAGTACTTCACAGAAACAAGTTAAATAGCTATTTCGTTTAATTGATGGGTCAAATTGTAAATGATTTTTTTTTATTTAATTAGATGATATTTTTATAGTATTAGTTCTTTTAATTTACATACAAATTAGTTGAAATAAAATTATTTTATTTTTGTTTTATTTATTATTATTAACAGTTTTGGGATTTATCTAAATAATTTACCTATACATACGAATATACACAATCACGCCATGTATTCAAAGGGGTGTGGCACAAACTCTTTCCAGTATCCCGAAATCAGTTTACTTCCTAATTACACCACATACCACAGGTAAAAATCTCATTTTCACAATTGTATTATTTCATCGAAATGCGAAATAAGTATGCAACGGCAATATTATATATACGATGTGTTTAAAAGAATCATACATTCAATATGCCTCAAAATTATTTATACAATTTGTCTCATGAATTTTGTATACAATATGTTTTTATATATAAATATGCAATGTATCTTAGAAATAAAAGTACTTAACTATGTACGTTGTATATATACAAAGTGTTTAAAGAATCATCGGATTCGAATCTTAGGTCCGAATATCGGATCCGGATTTCCGAATATCTGAATCTTTTTGAATCCGGATATCCGAATCTATTTTTTTCAAATATTGACAGCACTATCTTTTATTTTCTTTAGATAAAAATAAAATTTAATATTCATTATTTAATATAGATTAAATTAATGGCGATTTAAACAAAAACAAAATACTATATAACCTAATATAGGTATAATACGCCATGTGTAATTAAGAACATAAAAATATACTAACATTGCTAGATTTATAGACATAGACACATTATGTGATGTACTTAACTGGATTAAATTCATGAGTTTATCATGACCAGTCAAAATATAGAAAATGCATTACTTTGTCGTTGAGATCTTGTGGCGCAGTTGGTTAACACAATTACCGCCAAAGTAAAAGGTCCCGGGCTCAACCCCCGGCAAGGTCAATACATTTTTCTTCATTTAAAAATTAACTAATGATTTAATTAGTATAATACAATAATGTAATCTAGATTAACTTATTTTTCTCATTTTTTTTTTACAATTCTATGTATTCTCTGATTGGATGGTAAATACCTACAAATTTTTTAAAATATTGTATTAATATTGAAGAGTATATAAATTTTGCCCCCTTTTCTCATTTTTCACCTGAGGCAACTGCCTCACTCCTCACACACCTCAGGCTCGACTCTGATCAGTTGTACTGTTAATTATAATTAATTAAATTTAGCACGAAAATTTTTCTGAAAAACAAAAAAAAAAAAAGATTTCCGAATAGTTTTGTATTAGTGGCCTAGATTTTTAAAAACACTTTATATATGTAAGTTGATATATAGTATATGTATATGTGTGTGAGATTCTTTAAATAATAAACAATATTGCAATACATGAACTAGTTACACTAATGAGGTAAAAATATTGCTAATTCTCAGGATTTGTTTCTTACTTAGTTAGTTTTAATGGCGAGAAATATGTATATGGAACCTAATTACACAATTATATACAATAAATAAAGGGAGTTTTGAAATTGTCAGAAAGAAATTTATATTGTAATTATTTTGAAACTATTCTTACGAAGGTGTTTAGCTGTGTATCGTTTCTATGTCAAATAGAATTATTTCCATAAAATTATTTTTTTCTTCAAACGTATCATAATATTAATATTACGTTGCCATATTATCTATGTAGAAAGAGGTCATTATGTTACTAGTACAATAATAACATTATTACTATATTATTACTATATACATCACTGGTTGCAGCACCAAACATAACTACAGGCGTCAAGTGTATTTAATCTGACATATTCGGCGATCATATTGACTTTTACGTCAAGTTAAGTTAAGTTAATTGACAATTGCATTGTTTATTTTCGCTTGAATTTTAATTTGATTATTTAAAATGTGTAAAGAAGTGCAAGAAATGCAATATGCATCGTCCAGGGTGGTCATAAACTCTATATTCGACCAAAGAAACACTGTCAAGTGTATTTAATTTGAAATCTCCGACGTCTATATTAAAAATTATTAAGTCAAGTGAAGTTAATTGACAATTGCATTGTTTATTTTCGCTTAAATGTGAATTTGATTATTGAAAATGTGTGAAAAAGTGCAAGGAATGCAATGTATACCGCCTGGGTGGTCAGAAAGTGTATATTCGATCAAAGAAAGATTAATTCTCACAAATCACGTAATACAAATATAAATAATATATACATATACATACTATTCTACAACTGTTAGTAAGGCATGTATTTTTAGTTTAGTTTCCCGTGTAGTACGCGTGAAGAAAAAATCGTAATAGAATATGTGTTCTTTTTGTGTTTCGCCCAGATTGCTTGGCCTCGGTTTTGCCTCAGCAACAAATATCTGGATTCAACACAATAATCATCGCTTTCTACTCCGCGTGACATAATATACTATTATTTATCGAATTTTATATGGTACATTGAATTTCTTCTACGATGTTTATCGTCTACAGTCTGTTCGTGGAAATTTAAAACTTGCAACAAATGCTATTCGAGGGCAGAAATGCTAGTGCCCTAAGGGCCACACGCCACACGCATTGCCGGATGACGTTGGTAGGGTTTCATCCAGTGGCGTAACATGTACAAAATGTGATTTTACCAACTTTTATTTAAGTTTACTTTGTTTTATTTGAGTCAAATTTTGCAATCTAATTTTGATCCACTTTTACATATCCGATCAACTTTAATCATTACACATGCACGTAGTTTTAATGATAATATAATATAAATAGATTGAACTTTTTAAAAGTTGAGAATTCATAGTAAAATGTCTACAGTGTTAGAAATAATACGTTTTGTTGTCAAGGATTTTCATGTAATTTTACATAATTTAAATTTTATATTAAAAATTACTTAATATAATTATTGCATCCCACATTACTAATAAAATTAATGAGATTACAAAAAAAAATTTAATAAAATATATTTTTACGCAAGCTTTAAAATGTTATAGTATTTTTAGATTGAATTATATATATTTTGAAAATTTTCATTTTCTTTTATTTTGATATTTTCGAAAAAATGGTAATCTACAAAACGTTAAATAGAGCTTTTGGAAATAATAATAACTTATTTAAAATAATGCATTTATTTAAAAGTGTTTCTAAGAGGAGCTATGAATATACGGATTATGATTTAATATCTTTAATATATTTCGAAAAAAATTTAATGGATCGATTAATTATTATATTCATTATAGTAACGTTTTAATATTATATTGGTCATAAAAGATTAGAAAATGATCTACTGTGGCGAAATTTAAATAAAAATAATATTATAAAAAATCCCAAAACCACACTTAAATTAAAATAAAGCTAAATACGTATTTCGGAAGCTAAGCTTTCATCTTCAGTAGCAAATAAAATCTACAAAAATCTTACCTGTGATTCAAAGTACATAAACACTTAAGCACTTGTCGAAGATCACACTTAGCTTTATTTTAATTTAAGTGTGGTTTTGGGATTTTTTATAATATTATTTTTATTGGTCATAAAGTTTATTTACTTTATTAACAATAGCTAGTTTAGGATTTCAAAAAATTAGAAAATGTGTTTTAAAAATAAAATTTTAAAATAAAACTGCCTTAGGTTCAAGTTCTGTATTAAAATTAATTTATAATCGACGTTTCGATGAAACTCAACGCTCGTCTTCATCAGAATAAACTGATACAAATGACATTACAGTAAATAACAGATTATGGAAACCAAAAAAAATCTACAAAATTTTATGATCTAGTCACTTATTTGTTACCTAGTAACTTGTTTCTATGATCTATTACTTGAGTTGAGTTTCGTCGAAACGTCGATTATAAATTCATTTTAATACAGAACTTGAATCTAAAGCAGTTTTGAAAGATTTTTTACTATGTTAGAAAATTTTAAAGTAAGTAATGTATTTTTTTAATATTAATAACAAATGTTAAATAAAAACTATTTAACTTTAGTGCACTAATAATTTTTTTATTGTTACGCCACTGATGTGCAAGCACATTGAAGCATACTGAATACAGAGAAATGCCAAGTTGGCAACGAAAAATTTTGACGTGCAGGTAGTCCAATTTTGGGATCTTTTTAAAATTTTAAAACTTCGGTCATTGTGTGATGTCAGACAGGACCAAAAGTTATATATATTTCTCTCCTCCACATATTACATATTGTGTGAAAATTAAACATTCTGAATGACAGATTTCAATTCCCCGAAATTGTACTCAATCAACCAGAAGATTTCTGTTTTATTGTCAAGCCTAGAAAATTTCATTTCTATAAGTATTATTGTTTTAATAATTTATGAATGCGTACGATTTAGTAAAATTTATAAAATTCTGATTGTTTTTTTCTTAAAAACAAAATTTTATATGTACATATTTCTATTTTGTCTTTATACTATACATATTTATAAATAGAAATGCTAGTGTAGTCTACAGACAACAGAAAAACTTAATTTTATTTAAATTGCAACAGCAATAAAAATTTCATCTACCATCTTGTTATTCTAATAGGAAACTTATGACCAGCTCTATAAAACATTGTTAAACACACTGTCAATCACTGTGATTAAGTTGTTAATTTACTCATCAATTAGTTGACAATCTAATCGCATTGTTAACCACTGATTAAGTTAGTGTTTTATACAGCTGGCTGTCAAAATTTCTAGAGATAAAATTTGACGAGTAAATTATTGAAATACAATTAATATTTGTATAATAAATAGATAATACCGTATATATCGTAACTATGTTTATGTAATAGTAATCGTCAGGTTTTCACGGCCGGTATCTATCGAATTGATTGAATTTATAGAATTTTCAGGGCTGGTATACTGTGGTCGATCTAACCTCGTCACAAATGTTTCGACCTACATCGTAGATGGCATTCTCGGTGCTTGGTGACTAAATGTTCATGTGCTTCAAAATTTCATTAGGCTTAATATTTCCAATTTTTATTTATTCTTAAAATAAGCCAAAACTCATATTTTTATTTATTCTTAAAATAAGCCAAAACTCATATTTTTATTTATTTTTAGTAAAAGTAAAAAATTATTTGTGATTGACTAAAAATGTATCCTTAAAATAAATAACAATATTTTATTGACTAATTTTAAATTTATTCGAAGGATAAATTTATTCCACCATATGGAAATGTATCTTCCAAATAAATGACAATATTTCATTAGGAACCAGTATTTCCAATTTTATTTATTCTTAGAATAAGTAATAAAATCATTTTTGATTGACTAAAAATGTATCCTCAGAATAAATGACAATATTTTATTGATTAATTTTAAAATTATTTGAAGGATAAATTTATTCCACTATACTGGGTCTGACTAATTTTAAAATTATTCGAAAAATAAATGTATTTCTATATTTGGAAATACTGGACGTAAAACACATAAACAGTATTTATGCATTAGCACTTGAAGGAACAAGGCAAGCACTTCTTTTCCTAATCCAAACAGCACATCTTAAATATCAACAGTTCATGCAAGAAATCCTTTAAATCGGGTGTAATAGAAGGAATGAGCGTGAACGAGTACCTGTGTACAAGAGTGGCGTCGTCACGTTAAGGACCTTCGTGGCATTGTCTTAGGGAAATTAGAGTGCTTCAAGTGATAACGACGTAATTCGGACAAGAGCTCTTCCGGTTTCTGTACTATAACAATGCCATCCTCCCCCCCCCCCCCTTTTATGTACACAGGGTACTTGTTTTTTTGCATTGACATCGTCCATGTGCCCCCCTCTTAATGACCCTTTGAATCAATTCAAGGTCTGTTCTAGGGTCAATCGATTTTTTATTTTTCTCTCTGCTTGTCTGTTGTTTGAATGTTTTATATGTTGTTGTTCTATATTATCATGAAATAATTAATACTATTTATTTTAATAAGAAGATAATTGAGAGGTAACTTGATTTTTGATTATTGTTGGTATGAATTGGTTGGTTAATTTTAAGAAAGTGGCTATTTATACATACGGTATGTATACGCAATTGGCTATTTATACATACAGTATTTTTACGCAATTGGCTATTTAGGGTAGGTTAGGTTATAGTAAGTTGTTTTTTTTGTTTTTTAGTATGTATAAATAGCCAATTGCGTATACATACCGTATGTATAAATAGCCTCATCCTAATTTTAAAGTTAATGTTAATTTTTGCTGCATAAATCCAGCTGCAGTGATATTTTTTTTGTTATTAGCATGTTGAACTGGATGCACGTGAGCAACGCAGGGCATTTTATTTAGTATTAATTACAATATAACTACACTGTAAAATATTTTTAGCGAAATTACAGAAAAATAATAGAAAAAAATTTACCATAAAAAATCTGTAATTTTATTTTACTATAAATATTTTATATTTTTACCTTAACATTCTGATATTTTTACATAATTCATAATAATCACATAAAGTAAGTAAAAATGACCTAATAAATTGCTTACTTTCTACAAATTGCATCACATACAGTAAAATTACATATTGTTGGTATAACTTCTTAAATTATGTAAAATTACAGTATGCATATTAATATCTGTAATAATTGTAAAATACATCCTTTATTTAAATTTCTAAACTTATGTAATTATAACAACAATAATATTACAGAACTAAATAAATTTTACCTATTTACGGAAAATTTCTGACAGCAAATTTAATGAAGTTCTGTAAATTTTCTAATAGAAACTTTACTAAAAAAAACTATAATATTACATAAATATGTACTTTTCCATCCCGTTGGTAATATCATGTTTGTAATAGTTCTGATATTATGTATTTTTAAACAATTATGAATAAAATTAAAGCAGTTGAGTGATTATATTTAGAAATATTGGGTATCATAGTGTCTCGTGGTTTGTAGGTAAAATTACATTATTTTTTTTAGAATGTAAAGTAAAATATTTTTATCACTTCCTAATGATAAATTTACAAAAATTACTTTCGTTTCAAAAATTTCCCAAAAAAAAAACCTCTGCAACCCACCCCCGGTCGAAAATTCCTCCCCCGAAAATGCAGCGTGTTGGGGGGGTTTGGTTTTCCAACCGCCCCCAGCGTCCAATATCCGCCTGATCAATACCGGATAGAGGGGCGGTAGAGTCAGTACAACCCACCGCCATAGCATAACGGAGGCAGTACCCAGAGCTGTACCGCGGCGTGCCAGGCCACCACACTGCGTGCGGCCACGGCCATGAGGTACTCTCTATCTAACCACTGCACAGCACCACCAGCCAGGCCCCCATATATAGCGTGTGTATACTTCGCGATACACCGCACTCATACCATATAGCCTCCTGGTGGTTTTCAAACAGCACCCCCCTACCCCCTACTTGCCTACTCACTCTTGCCTCGGGGCTGTTTTGTTTTAATCATACTCTGCTGCCGCGATTGTATTTATATAGTTTCATATTTAGGGTTATTTGAGATGGATGGATTTTTTATTTGCTAAACTGTTGTAGTTTGTTTGGAGATGGTTCTTTGGTTGGTGAAAAGTTTTGGAAATAGCAAGGAAGATATTAGCTGTATATAGATTGCGGAATAACACGCATATTATAATCAAATCTTATCTAGACTAAAAATTCAAGATAAATTATATAATTTACTATGAGCTACAGTAAACTCTAGTTTTTTTTTATAAGTTTAGAATACATACATATGTTACAATTACAGCTTATAATTCCGGTATTCATAAAATACCGATCTCCGGCAGTTAAATTTGATACTTTAACTATTCTGTGAAATAACATAGTTTTACAAAATAAAGTATGAATTAACTAGACGGAACGAAGACTATAATTTGAGGGATTAGAAAGTTTCAGTAATTAATAGTAGTAATTAATAATAAATAAAACAAATTATTAAAAAAAAATTATTACCCTAACCTAACCTTCCTAACAGGATAACTATTATTTAATTTATTAACACAGCTCCAGTTAGAACACAAGTAAACGTGGTTTTAAAGGTTAGGAATGTGGTATGACAGTTCATTACACACTTGAACTAAAACGCAGCTAATATTCTATATATAATAACTAGTTGAAGTATCAAATAACAAAACTATTCTATAATTTAACTACTACCGTAGATCGGTATTTTATGATATTAGTAATTATTTCATGGAATATCGGATTATACGTTTTAACGGTGACATCTATTTTTTTATTATATTTATTGTTTAGTTAATAATTCCTAAGAACGGTAGAATTTTATATGTTTAAAAACAAACAAAATTTAAATTGTGTTTTTTTTTTAGTAGGTTAATAGTAAATTGAAATAATTTGCCAGGATAGAAATATCGGCTAAATGTTATTAATGTTTATATCAATACCAAATGTTACAAACCGCTGAAAAAATTTAAACCGGTTTGTTTTGCGGTTTAAGTATTTTGATAGTTCGGATTCGTTCCGGTTTAATATACAATGAAACTGGAACGGTTTATAAATCGGTTTACAAATTCGATTCGGTTCAAACGGTTTTAATTTTTTTTTTAGATAATTGAAATACAAAATTATGAAATACCAATTGCATGGGCAATACTTTTATGCTCAAAGCCTTTAAAAAAATCTTAGTAACTTAAAAAGATAATTGTAAATAAAAAAATATTTTTAAATGAAATACTAATGCAATTGTATTTTAATTATAATGCTGATAATTTTTTTATTATAAAAATTATTTTACTAATTACACAGGTTATTTCAATTTAAAAGTTCTAATGTAGAGATTACATCTATATTTTTGTGATTTCAAATATAATTATATTTATCATAATTTAATATGGCACTCTGAATTTAAAGGCAGTGTGGAAACACTCAACTGATTAATGAGAAATCTGTTATCATGCATAGAAGATACATTAAACTGGCATAAAAACCGGTTCAGAAATTTTATTCAGCCGGTTTCGTTTCTTGAAACCGGTATTAGATAGGTGGGACGGTTTAAAGCCTCGATTTAGAAAAAAGTGCCGGTTCGGTTTCGGTTTCCGTTACGGTTTGCTTTCCAACTTTGTTTTGTATCAAACCTTACTGTTTCATATCGGTGTAAAACAGTTAAAAATTGCAAGATATAGAAAATCAAATTTTTACTCTGATATTAATAAACTAACTTGAGTATAAACTCAGATTAAGTTATCAATGTAAATAGAATAGATTATTTCTAGAATAATTAACCGAAGAATAAAAAATCTATTATTACCAGGATTTATTTTGTAGAACAAGACTTGTTTTTAAATTTTTTGCAAAAATAAATTTAAATTTAACAAAACTTAAAATAATTAGAAATATATTATTTCCAATCTATTTTTTCACGAAATTTCAAAAAAAAAAAATCTCTAAACCCATAGCTAAAGCCCAACAGAAATGAATCGAGTTGATTTGACATCGTCTGCTATAACGTTCTCTGCGTGTACGTACGTCCGGGAGCTACGAGCCAAAGCAATATAACGTCAGTTCCCCTTTAATCCGCATGACAGTTATACATGACGTGAACGTGGCGGCGGCGATAGAGGCGGGCTGCACGCCGGAGACGGCTGAAGAGCAAGGGAAATGGGAGTGTTTTATGACTGGAACGAGAACCGACAAATCCTGCGGGAGTGACGGGACGCTTGCAGGAGTTGAGTCTTGCTGGGTAGGATAGGATAGGATAAGATGCCTGGGCGGTTTTGGTAGTATTGTGATTTTAAGAAAAAAATTTCTTGTAGTTTTTTTTTTTGGAAATATTATGGTAGTAATTTATATTAGTTTCTAAAGTTTATAGCTATATAGATTATTTATCTTTTTTTAATAAACTGAAAGTTTCATATGTGAAAAATAGGTACAGCAGTACAAAATAAAATTATTTTTCTTAAACCACAAACAATAATTTAAAAAAAGCATATTTATATTTTATATATATACATATTTCTAAAGATAAGCTTTCAACATCAGTAGCAAAAGATAAAGCTAAAGTTCTAATCAGTGATCTAAAATTACACAAATACTGAACGTATCCTATGATCAAAGATCACTCAGTGAAATATTCGTAAATATTTCTAAAAATTGATTAAATATTCATCTCCAAAGCTTAAATATATAATTTTGAAAATGGCTATTTATACATTCGGTATGTATACGCAATTGGCTATTTATACATACAGCATTTTTACGTAATTGGCTATTTAGGTTAGTAGGTTGGTTTTTTTTTTTTTTTAGTATGTGTAAATAGCCAATTGCGGATACATACCGTATGTATAAATAGCATCATCCTAAAATTTTATAACAATCCGTTTAGTCGAATTTGCTCTACACGTGTCCACAGACCGACAGACAAACATTACGCTGAGTGGCTGAGTTAATTCATGTTACTAAAAGCTTGTCTGAAAAAGTCTCTATATATCAAATTTGGTATGATTACAATAACTCCCTTATCATATGTGATACGACAGTCAGTAAAAATACATTTTTTAGTCTAACGCGAATGCTATTTCAAAATAATTTTTTTAGATTTTTTTCTATGTTAAATTAAATATTATTTCTGGTATTTAAACCTTGTACCACTGAACTGATATCGTCTGGATTTGAGTGGTTTGAAACCCACTATAAGCTGTAGCTCCCTTGTTTAGCTGTGTGCTAAAAATTGTTAAGAAACTTTCAGGTTCTTGAGCATATAGCCTTTATCTTAGGAATCACGGGCACTAATGATGATGAAACATAACATACGAAAAGAAGCATCATTAAACATAATAACACTTTTTTTTACAAAATTCTCAATTAAACCGACATAATTCACTTTCTCTCTCTCCATCATCCGTTCAAATCCAATATACCTGCAGCCAATAAATACAACAGCAGTAGGCAGACAGCATTGAAAGTATTTCGATTATTTTTACTACTCGATCGCAGATTAATTACATTAATTATATCGGTTGCGCGTCGCTAGCCATTGGCGTCCGTCGCATCGAACGATCGGCCTAGCACTATATCCCGTTTAGTTTACGCGATTTTTGCCAAACTCGCGCGACGCCCTTTCGCTGACTATTTTTTTGCAACTATAGATTAAACGAACTGACCGATCGAAGAACAGTTCTTCTGTATTTGAACGCGGTTAATATTTTTTTACATATAGGGTATTAGGTAGATCGATGCAAACTTTTTATAAGTTAACATAAAGCTGCATTAATTTGTCATAAAGACAAACTTCAAGATGAACATAATATTTCTAATGAATAATTTTAATACAAATTTGATTAAGAAATCAATATAACCAAGAAGATCTAGAGTTGTTGAAGATTTGCTTGGTAACGAAAACTTTATTTACGCTTTTTTGCCTTTTGTGAAAAGTGTTACGAATAAAATAGGCAGAATATATCATTAAGAAAGAATATTAAAATTTCCTATTTGTCACACATGAAATTGCAATGCATGTTGAAGAGTGTAAAGATATTGTTCCTCTTCAATCTTCGGGTATATATGGAACACCGTGTGAATGCGATGAAGGTCTATGTTGGATAGAGAGGTAGAACTGTTTCTACTAGATTGAAAAAACATAAGAGGTCAATACGTTTAAATCATCCAGATAAATCAGCTATTGCTGAACATACGTTAGAATATCTTCATGATATTAATTTCGAAGATACGGTAAAGTGAGGTTAAGTTGACCGCGGAGGTGAAGTTGACTGAAAAACCAAAATGGTTTGATAGTTACCAGAGAGTCATTATAAGTTAAAATAAAGTTAGACTAGTAATTGTATATAGATTGATATATATTTAAGTTAAGATTTAAATTACTTCAATTTTATTTAATTTAATTTATGTATTTTGTAAAAATAAAGTTTTTGAAGATTATTTTTTTTGTTCATATTCACTCAAATTTAAGAAAACATACATTTTGTAATCAAATTATATGTACGGTCAATTTTGCCCCATCTGAGGTGAAGTTGACCGGATGAGGTTCTCTACAAAAATCAGGTATGTTATTGTTCGAATTAAAATTTTTTCAAGATTAGTCAAAAATGCAAGTCGATACCCATAATTGTTTGTATTCATCATAAATAGTTCTTTTTTTGTTTATCTTCTATTGCTTTGCCAAGTTGAAAATCGGTCAACTTCACCTCATTTTACGGTACTGTAATAATTGCAAGACCTATCAATATTAATATAATTAATAAATATAATATTGATAAGAGAAACAATTGAAATTTATAAGGAAAAAGACAACATTAATCACTGTGAAGTCATTTGACTTCTATTAATAAAAAAATCTATAAAATTTTATAATCTAGTCACTTATTTGTTATCTAGTATCTAACTTGTTTCCAAGTACTGTTATTTACTGTAATGTCATTTGTATCAGTTTTCCTGTTGAAGATGAGCGTTAAGTTTCGTCGAAACGTCGATTATCAATAAAATTTATTACAGAACTTGAATCAAATGCAGTTTTATTTTTTATAAGTTGATAGAAGGACGTAACAAGTAAATTCTTCGAATATAATTGCTCGAAATCAAATACTCGACATTATTTGCTTGAAGGAGAGTTTTACTCGGAATATAATTTTCTCGAAAAGCAATTGCTCGATTATTAATTATTAGTTATTCGCTAATTTTGTAATATTCTCAAAAACTAGTTAGTAGAAGATATAGTACCGAATATTATGTTGGCGCTCACTAAACTGTAGCTAAACATACCCCCTAACCGCTGGACGCAATTGTCAATTCACTTAACTTACCTAGACGTAAAAGTTTGTCAATATGGCCACTAAAGATGTTAGATTAAATATATACTTAACTTTGTAGTTATGTTTGGTGCTGTTACCAATGGTGTATATAGTAACTAACTGCTGTATAATAATATCAATATTTTACCAGTAATATAATGACTTCTTTCTACATCAATATGATAACGTAATATTAATATATTGTGATACGCTTGAAGAAAAACATATTTATTTTCCTACTAAATTTACTCTGTTGTTTAGAAATCGGTTATAAGATTTTTCTACACTAAGGCAAGTGTGATTAAATAGGTTTAAATAACTCGTATCATTTTAGAAAAAAATATTGCATCGACCTATACCTAACCTATATAGTTTTTTATTTTTCAACTTTTTTTGTGTTTCATCTCTTTTTAGTTTATCTCATATATGTGTGTGTGTGTGTGTGTGTGTGTATGAATGTGTATGAATGTGAACTAATGGTTGCCCATATTTGTTGTGTACCTATGTATGTATGTATATGCTTGTTTGCGATAGTTGATTATGTTTATTTAACTCGTTTTCAATTTCTCGCTCTCGTCAAAAGTTTACGATGCTGATACCTTTCATGAAATGTTTTAGTTATTTGCTTAATTTTTTGTTTGATTAAATATATATATAGTATTATTCATATGCTGAAAGTTTAATTATTTTATAAAACATTTAAAATTTTTTGGTAGTTTTGCATTTAATAAAAATGAGATATGTATTTGAGACGAGACTGTAATAGTTATATCGTACAACGAGGCTTCTGCTGCAATTCATACAAGTGGAAAATAGGCATTTTGTGCGAGTTTTACACTACACTTTTTCTACGACTATACAATACAAAATTCTAACACTGACTCATCAGATATTTCAAATGCAATATTTTTTCTACGACTCTATATCTATTATAAAAACAAAACGAATTTGCGCGAATTGGATTTTTTTTTGTTATTTCTGCATTAGTTTAAGTTATTTTAAGTATTTGTATAAAAAAAGAAGTTATAAATAAAGAAATATTCATAAAAATATTTAAAATATTATTAATATATAAAAATACCTTTAGGTTTTATTAAATATACAAATTTATCAAACTAGCTATTTTAATTGTATTTTTATTTATATGAAATAATTTATTATGGATAAGTAAATGTATACATGAGATTTACAATAAATGTCGAAATCTCTTGATATGCTGTTCTGTATAATATGACAGTCCAGATTTCATATCGTCCTAATACCTTACCTATATAGTATAGGAGACATCCAATAAATTATTCTGACACAACTTACAATCTATAGGCCAGAAAGGCCATAATGTGACCAGTTCTATCCTTCTGGTAAGGGTTGAAACCGTGTTTCCTCCCAGAAGACAGGATTAAGAAGAATTTATTATATTGACGTACATATATAATATTAATGTATGAAAGCAGGTCAATAATATATATATATATATATATATATATATATATATATATATATATATATATATATATATATATATATAGAAATGTAAGGTTTTGACCGTAAGATTATATTTAGAAAATAGGAGATATTGGGATATCGGTCATCAATGTAGGGCTAAATAATTAAAAACTCTATTTGAATTTAATTCCGAGCTTTCGGCCTTATTTTAGGCCATCTTCAGGGAAAAGTTCGAAGAGATTAGTATTAGTGATTGAAGCTCGCGAAAACAAACACATATCTCTATGTAGAATTCATGAAATTGGACATGGTGTTTGAGATTCAAAATTATTTTTGATTGTTACAAGTTAAAATGAAATAAAGTTATAAATAATAAAAACACATTTTTTTGTTGATGTATAAAACTTTGTCTGATTTACAAAGAAACATTATACTAATTAATAAATTGTTCGTAAAAAATTTTGTACTTTTAAAATTTGTTTTTGAATAATAAAATAGTGCCAATATTTCAAAAATAAATATATATTGAAATTTATCTGCTATTTGAGTAGCATGACCTGAGAGTTTCCTTATATATATATATATATATATATATATATATATATATATATATATATATATATATATATATATATATTTATGCATGTGTACACGGTCAATCAGGAATGACAGTCTGACTGAAAAATCACACTGTCATTCCTGACTTCAATCACGATGCCCCTAGACTAATATTGACTTTGACACTTATCTTAATTTTTTTGCTATATTATGAGTTTATCAGCGAGTGTTGAAGACGCAGAGAATAGTTAATGTCCATCAGTTAATACTGCGCTCTGACATTTTTTCGTGGCGTAGTATATATGTAGTAAACAATTAAATTATAGTATATCCTGATAATATTGCTTTAATTCTAATACCTAATAATAATTGTTCATAAAACAGGTATCATTCCTGTAGCTACAATACGTGTGTGAGTGTGTATGAAGAATAAGTTAGTATTTGTGTGTGTGTATGAGGGTCGAAAAAGATGCCTATAAAACACGTTCAACAGGCGATGTATATCCCGAAGCATGCTGCGAGGTTACCCCGTGTGTCCCTGATCACCCTTTGGGCGTGTTTCAACCCTCAACCTTCACCCCCCTGGCACTGCCGACGGCTATCATAAAGCGAGCAAACTTTTTTTCAATGACTCTTCAAAAAGTTTTCGCATTGGCTTTCCACCGCATTAAATCTGGACTAATATCCCGCGCGCACGCACTCACCAATCTTACAAAGACAAATTTTTCTCTCCATTATCTCCAAGAGATGGAATGATAATTCTGTTTTTTTTTCTCACCGGAAGCAATGATACTTTATTATTGTGTTATTTTACTGTTTAATACACTGATAAACATTGCGATTAGGTGATAATACGAGAAATGAATATATATTAAAAAGTATTTAAATACAAAATACTAAATACTATGGGTTGGTGTATAATTATCAGGCGTTTTTATAGGTGGGTTATTTGTTAATAAAAATTGCTGTTTTGTTTACTTTTTTTTTTATGTTCTTTTTTTCATAATAAATATTGTTTAAAAAACGCCTGATAATTTTACACCAACCCTATATTTAAACATGCAAATACTACTTGAAAAGTATTTAAATAATATTTTATAAATACTAAATACAAATACTTTTATTAAAACATCTATATTATTATAAAATTAATTCTTTTAATTACATGAATAATAAGTAAATATAGTATACATTTGCGTATGTTACGTGAGCGACAGTTTCCAAATATGAAAGGAATTATGAATGTGGATGAAGCTAAAGTTGCTTATCTGGATAGGGATGTTTAGAGGAAATTAATTTCAGGATAGTGAAAAGAATTTGTGCCACACTCTTATACGTATATGTATGTATAAGCAAATATAAATACAAAAATTAATAATTAAATAAAAAAATTGTTACATGTAACATTATATAAAAGCTATCAAATTTTGCATAAAATCTCAAAAAATTTTAATTTAATAATCCGTTTTATTTAATAAAAAGTTTTATGAATACTAAGATTTTAGTATTGTAATTATTTATACAAAGTTTAAAAATATCAATAAATCATGCGAAAAAAATTCTGTTTTTTGAATAAGTTTTTGATCAAACAGTTCTACTTTAATCATAAAAGAAGAAAATAAATTCTACATATCAAATAATCTATAATTAACGCACTTACTCAATGAATTTATATATATATGAAATATGAAATGGAATATCCGATATATTTTTTATATTTTCAATTGAATTAATATGAGATAGAAAATGTACCTAAATTATCCAGTTATAATATTTGTAAATTAAAATATGTTTGAAACTGCATAGTTTTTAATATTGTCATAACAGTATAATTATTACAAATTTATAAATAAATATGCAATACATATTTGAAAATAAATTATTTTTGCAATTTTTCAAATTTATTAAAAACTTTTTTTAATATATAAAAAACATCGATTTAAACTAAGATAAATTTGAAAAAAACTGTAAATTTTTCAAATTGCATAATTGAATATAATATGAGGAAGATGGCACAGATATTATGATGTGTGAAGTAAAATATATGTATAAATATATGCGTGGTGGCTGGTGTTGGCTGTTAGTGAGTTTGAATGCTGATGTAATGCAGGATGTGCGAAAGGTCATTTAATAAACATATTAGACAGAGACGACACCACGTATACAGGAAGATAGAGAAAAACATCGAAAAACTTACAACATTCACAAGACGCATGGCGCCATACCGACATACCCGTCACTGCGCGTTGTTCGCGAAATCCATATAAAAACTGAAATATTACTTTTACATACACTTGTTAGATATCCTCATTTTAACTTTTACAAAGATACCATACAGTCATCATTTATTATATTTTATTTTATTTGGAAATATATTTAATTAAATTTTTAATTAAATGGGATGTTCAGACCGGTGTCGTGTCACTTGCGTACGTGTCAGATGCGTACAAACATTATTTAGTATTACTTGCGTACAAATAAGGGTCGGCTCAAGCCGGCTCAACCGAGTGTCAGATGCGTACAGAGGAAATGTCGAGTTGTCATTTGCGTCAATAGTGGTATATCATTTGCGCCACGAAACTCTATCATCTGCGCCACTTTTTTTTATTATAACACTATACGTCTGTAAATTTACATAATACATACATACATACACAATCACGCCATGTACCCAAAAGGGTGTGGCACAAACTCTTTTTATCATCCCGAAATTAGTCGTCTCCAAACATTCCTATCCAAACAAGCAACTTTCACTTCATCCACATTCATAATTCCTCTCATACATGCTCGTTTATTCCTACTACTCATACTCATACCAGTCCAACTACTCATCGGACGTCCACGCAAACGTATACCATCAAAATCATTCAAATAAATCTTTTTAACCAAACGTTCATTAGACATTCGCTCAACATGTCCGAACCATCTTAATTGACTAACACCAACTGTTGCTACAACATTTTTTCAATTCCACACTCATCATACACTAATCTATTTCATAATTTACATAATAAACTATGTAAATCAGTTGCCTCAGGTTTTATGTAAAATTACCGAATTTTGTTTATAGTGTATCTATAAGAACAAATAATTTATGTTAAAAAAAATTAGTGTATTTTATAAAAAAATTAATAGCAGAATTAAGTGAGAAAAGTCTATTTGTGTCAAATATGACATTGTGGCCGCGAAAATAACAGTTGAGGGCCGAGAGAAACCGAGAGTATTTTTCCCTTTTCCGCGTGTATATATCTCTCTCTCCCTGTGTCCCTCTCTCGTTCTCTTTCTCTCTCTCTCTCAATGTGTGTGTATAAAAATGCAAGTAACAGGTTGCCCTGCGGCTCGCTGTTTTTATTGTCGGGCCCGTGCAACAAAGACAGACTCATCAATATCCCGTATTTGCGCGACAAGGACACCTAGCTGGGCACCCCCTAGCCGTAATGTGCGTAACAGAGATGGGTCGCCGCGCGCTCGCGGAAAAAAAACATTTGCACCACGATGCGAATGCCAACCGGACGACGAACAAAAAAAAATGCGACAGCAGAACTCAAAACAACTGAATTAAGCACACTATTCACAGGCCCGGTGTGTTTATAGTGGAAGGCGATTTTATTTGGTTTTCAATTCGGATTTTGGGCAATGTTATATGAATGGTGCCGTCTATAGGTTTGAAGTTATAGTTTTGTTTTAGTGTACATTAAAAGACTAATTGTAAAATGGAAATTGATTAAACATGAGCATTATCGAAAATTGTGTTTTACACTGTAAAAAATAAAAAAATAGCGAAATTACAGAAAATCAGTGGTAAAATTTTACTATAAAAAATCTGTAATTATATTCTATTTCTACCTCAAAATTCTGTAATTTTTGCATAATTTTATAATGATTACATAAAGTAAGTAAAAATGACCTAATAAGTATGTAAAATTGCTTACTTTCTGCAAATTACATCAAATACTTAATTAGAATTATATATTGTTGGTATAACTTCTTAAATTATGTAAAATTACAGCTTGCATATTAATATTTGTAATAATTCTTAAAAATCATGATACTTAGTACATAGTTTGTGTAATAATATAATAAAATATTTTAAATGTAATTAATTCTTTTCAAAATACATCCGTTATGAAAATTTAGAAATGTATGTAATTATATCAACAATAATATTACAGAACTAAACAAATTTTAGCTATTTATGGAAAATTCCTGATAGCAAATTTACTGAAGTTCTGTAAATTTACTAAAAGAGACTTTACTAAAAAAAAACTGTCATATTATATACATATATACTTTTCCATCTTGTTGGTAATATCATATTACATAATGTTTGTAATAGTTCTGACATTATATATTTTTAAACAATTATGTAGAATTTCAGCAGTTGAGTAATTAAACCTAAAAATACTGGGCATTATAGTGTCTCATGGTTTTCGATAAAATTACATATTTTATTGAGAGTATAGTTAATATACAGTGTGTTCCACGTCAAACTTACGCTATCTGTATTTTAAAAACTATATAATATTATGTTACGAAATTTGGTATATAGGAGTATTCTGATATGTTCAGTTGAAGTAAAATATTTACAATAAGATCCCACTCCAGTATAACCGGAAGTCGATTCTAACTACGAGGATAGATCGACCACGACATACCAGCCCGGAAAATTCTATAAACTGACAGCAAGTAGCTGCAACAGCTGGCTGGCAACGTAAAGTAATGGCGGCTATTAGCTGTCAGTTGGTAGTCCTTACAAATCTGTTTCAAATATTTAGTGAAAATAATTCAATTATAAATATTTATTCGTGATTTATTTCAAATATTTATTCATAAATTATTAACAAATTATTATCGCCTTAAGACTTATATGTATATAACATTATGAAATATTTGTTTTTATTTTTTTTAATGAAATTATTCTTTTGATAAAATGACAGAATATCTTGTAAGGCTACAAGGCCTATGAGATGCACACAGAATTGTAGTCGTAGTTTAGAGAGGCAGGTGCAATTGAAACATTTGATGCATTCCTGGTAATTTACCGGTTTGCATACAATCATATTAAACCGGTTTAGCTATTTTCGAGGGAAGGATTGAGCAAAATAGGGTGCAGTGCCCTTTTGGCCCTGCCCTATTCTGCGTTTTCTCCCCGCTGTGCCCTTTGTATTTGTGCCATTGTCCCTGTGACATTTATATTATATATTGCCAGATATCATAATGATCTGTACAGAGCAGCAGTTCTGAAACTAGAGGCATTATGTTTATTTATATCTGTTTCAAATATAGATCTATCGGTATTATTCTATGGAATTTCATATATTTTACTATTCAATTCAATTCAATTTATTAAACTAAACAGTTTTGCAAAAATAAAACCTTTATAATTAATTTAAGTAAATGTTTAACGCCATAAGGCCATATAGTATAATAATCATTGATATTTATTCAATTTAAACTAAAACCTTTATAGTTTTTGAAATTGAGGCAACCACAGAATTCTTATACAATTATGTAATGCAGGATGTACATGAATTGCTATTTTTTTTTTCAAATATTTTTCTCTTTTTTATAATTTTTTTTTAGTGATGTGATGTAACAACATGCGTTAGAAAATCTTTATGTTGTAAAATTTGAAGATACTGTAATAATTGTAAGACCAATCAATATTAACAGCGTATTGATAAAAGAAGCAATAGAAATTTATAAAGAAAACGATAACATCAATCAGTTTAAAGACACTGATTTAAATAAAATTTGGTTTCCTTTAATCAAAAATTTATAAATTTCACGATCTAATTATTTATTTGTTACCTAGTAACTTGTTTCTATGTTCTGTTTATTTTCTATAAATATCATTTCTATCTTGATGAAAACGCACGTTTAGTTCGTCGAAACGTTGATTTATTAATAAATTATTACAGAACTAGAACCTAAAGCCGTTTTATTCTAATATAATGAGTTCTGAAAGATTTTTTACTATGTTACATTTCTTCAAAAAACTTATAGAAAAATATTTTTTTTTATAATTATGTATAAATTAAGTATAATCTATAATTTAATTATATTTTATGTAAATTAATTAAGCTAACTTAGTTTTTATTTAAATTAAAATTATTATTTTTGTTTCAGATTTTACATCGTTTATAAAGGACATAAGGAAATGCATAAAATGTATCTACTTACATTTTATACCACGGTAAGATTTCTATATTAATTATTTTTACTGTAAATACGACTTATTAGCTAAACAACTACTAATTTACATAAATCTTAACAATAATATTGTAATAACTTTGTTTCAAATTTTATTTGCATTACATAAAGTTATAATATTAGTTATTAAAATCTTCTGCAAACAGAAATTAAATTATTAATTTTATGACCAATTATCATACGCTAATTATAAACAAAATACTGTATATTAATTACCATAAAAAATAAATTTAATAAACAGGAAAATGCATAAAAATATTAGATAATTTTTTTCCGTCATTTAATAGTAAAAATTATTTTTGCATCTATCTTAGAAACTTTATAAATAAATTAAGCGATTTTATTTGTAACATTTAATTAAACAGTTGAAAAACTAACGCATTAATTGACACAGGCAATATAAATGCTTGAAGATTGCTGTAATAAGCAAGCCGTGTATATGTATTTTATACGTAACTTGGTGTATTTGTTAATTGTACGAATGTTTATATGAAATAAGTTACGAAGTGACCTTTCACTATTTCTTTTTTAGTTTTATTTCATCCGGAGACTAGTTGGTGTGTAACTTTCTTACGAAACTAGGATTTTTTGTTCTTTCATTTTATTAGTGTTTTGTTATTTTCTGTCTCTGTTTAGTTTTTTTAATTAGGCGACGAACAAAAAAAAATAATAAATAAATTAAAAAAGTCCGACTATAAAAAGTTATTTATATGTGTATTAGTTTTTGTGGGAAACGATGATAGTTAAATGCTGAATTTATTATAGTTTTGAAAATGTTACGATTAGAGATTTATATCGTAAAATTTAGAATATATGTCAGGAAAAAAATAATTGGCAAATATATATATATATATATATATATATATATATATATATATATATATATATATATATATATATGAATAATAAAATTATCTGTAGATTAGCTGTGAATATGAAATTGTAACAAATGAAATGTTTTTATATGTATTTGATTTGTTTTATTTAAATGAAATGGCAATATTAGTTGACTAGCGAATTGGGCATTTAGAAATTTGTAGTTTTTTGTCCATAATGGTTTAAAAAAAATTTACATATATTGAAATATATTGGCTAATAATGGTATATGCATAATAATTTAATAAGAAATAAAATTTATAAAGATAAATTCTATTACGTATTTAAATAAAATTTGACTTCCATTAATTAAAAATTTATAAAATGTTTATAATTTAATTACGTATGTGTTACCTAGTAACTTGTTACTATATTCTGTTATTTACTGTAAATGTTATTTGTGTCAGTTTTCCTGATGAAGACGGACGTTGTGTTCGTCGAATTATTGATAAATATTAATAAAAACCTTAAACCTAAAGCCGTTTTATTCTATTTATTAAGTATTGTTCTTTTACAATAACCAATTTCATTTAAACTATTGTTACAAAATAGAAACTTGTGTACAACATCAAGAAACAGGAGATAATAATTTATAAGGAATCATATAAAAAAATTTTCATAATTTAGTATGTAAAAAATTGTTAAATAAAAAATAATGCTACATTTTCAAAATTTATCAATATAGTTATAAAAAAAAAACTACTAGTGACTATAGTCAAATTTTTATTAAATATTATTTTTTAATGTAACTTATAATTTATAAAATATGAAGTCTGTTATATTATTTTGTGATTTAAGGGAAATTATTTTATTCTATATAAATTTTCACCACAATAAGATCATATTTTTTATTTATTACCAGTATAGTATGTAAATTTACAGACGTTACAGGAAAATTTTTACATAATATAAATATAAAATACGTATATTTTGTATAAATTTAATTACTTTTTCGATAAAAAACATATAATATGGTAAATTAGTTATTTTACTTAAAATTATATTATTTTTATAGAAAATTTATGTAAACCATCGGTTTTGCTGAAATAATATGTAATTTTTTACTATAGTTTTTATGTAAAATAGCAATTTTTTCACAATGTATTGAAGTTGAACAAAATTTCAAAATAGGTAAAGATATTTCCGAATATATCTATCTACATTCACTTGCACAATTTCTATTCTTTGCAAACTTTAAATAATAAAAAACCTGTAGACCATATAACCCACTATAATCCACCCTTTCATTACCATCCTCTGACATCACCCTTTACCCCATCTACCCCAATTCAATACATACATACGTACACACACAAACACGCGCGCACAGACCCAGCAGAGCTACTCCCCAAAAGGGTTGCAACCAGCATAGCACACACTATTCGCAACCCCTAGCTGCAGTGTGACGTGTGAGCGACCGAGTGATTGATGGACGTCCTAGTGGGGCGGGGAGGGGTGCGAAGTGGAGTAAAGGGGGGTTTGCAGTGTGATGGCTTACCAACCCTCGTATGCCCTGCTACATAAATTACACATGGATGTTGTGCTGTACTGTTGGGATATGCCAGCAACGGAAGGGATGTGCAGTTGAGTTTCAGTAAGGGATGCAGCACTAGCACCCTCTAGTGCCCCGGGGGTGAACCACTTTGCGCGCCCGTATATGGGGCGGTGTGCAATCGGGTGATAAGGTGCATTGATGGACGAGGAAGAATTTTTTTTGTAGGGGTGGTATTGTTTTTTTAGTTTCTTCATTATAGAGACTTTTGGTTATCATAGATATGATACAAAAATGATTCTTCATATTCAAAATAATATATATATATATATAAATATATATATATATATATATATATATATATATATATATATATATATATATATATATATATATATATATATTAAAATTAAAAATATAATATAAGGAAGCATTTTAATAATTTGATTAATTTAAAATTTGCAGATATTATACTGCAAGTCAAATATTTAATTAATTTATAGAAATAAATTTATAGTTGAAGATATTTTTATCAGGTTAATTTTTAGTTGTCACATACATTCAGAAAATTTTTACTTTAAATCCGAGGTTTTATTGTTCACTCAAAAGTAAATGTGTTTTTGAACTGTAAGTTTATATTTTTGTAATGAAAATAAAAATTTTAATTGAAAAATATAACAGTAAGTAACAGTAAAACTATATTTGAATTGAAAATTATTAATAATTTTACAATTTTGTATTTATTCCAAAAATACATTATGTTTCTAAACTAAATACTAAATAATTTTTTACTAATCTTTGAAAATTGCTATACTCTTACTTATTATATTTTTTTAAATTAAAATTTGAATTTTCATAGGAAATATATAAGCTTACAAATCATGTTTACTTTTAAGTTAAAAGTAAAAACCTAGGATCTAAAGTAAAAATTTTTTCAGCTTATTAGTTTCATCTGTTTTTTTAATAATTAATTTAACTAGTCGATTTTAAATCGACAAAAAATATCGATTTTAATTTTAATGACTTAATTATATTTCTAACAAAATGTAAGTATATGTTTTTTCGACTTTTGAAATTTTCAATGGCATAATCTTCGTTTATTTGATAAATTTTATCATTGCTCGACAAATAATTATAATTAATGTCAAAAACGATGATTTTCTTTTATTAACTTGAAGTTTACTTTAGCAAAAGTGTTTATCATGAAATCAACTATTAATCAGATTAATATTAAATTATTATTGATATCGGAATTTTACAATTTCTATATAAAAATAAGAATAATATTTAAAAAAATTAAATTAGTTAATTACCTTAAAAATGTATTTTAGAATATTTTTTTTAAGTTTTTCTTTGTTTCTTTGTAGAATTATCTTCCATAGTAGCGTTGCTTATTAATAACTTCAAAATGAAATTTATATCTTAAGCCTAGTTCATATTAGTAAAGTTAGTGGTAGAGTACGATGGTAGAGTTTGTATTATTTCGTTAATAGCATAATTTAAAGATTTTGTAATAATAAAAAACGACTTTAAAAATTCGTCTTTCTATATTTAAAAATGTTTATACATATTATGCTAATAACGAAATAGTGTGTACTCTACCACTAACTCTACTAATGTAACATAGTAAAATATTTTTCAGAACTCATTGTATTAAAATAAAAACTGTTTTAAGATTAGATTCTGTTCAATTTTTTATAAAAACGATGTTTCGACGAAACTAAATGATTGTCTTCATCAGGTCAAAATTTATCAATGACATGTTACTAGGTATAACATACTAGGTATAACATACAAGTAACTAAATCATAAGAATCAGTGGCGCAACCAGCCCCCCCCCCCCCAAGGCTAGCAGAATTAGCACAATTTTTATTCGTTTAGTCATATATTCAGCAATCACTTGATCACTTCTAACGCTACAATTATTTACCCCAAAATATTGAGCCAACATTCATTATTTTAAAATATTAATTATTCGATTCATGTAAGATAAAGTGGAAATCTGGTTATTATTTGCTTTTTATTTTTGCTTCTCCAAGATAAAATCCTTGGTCCCCCCCTCCCCCAAGACAAAATCTTGGATGCGCCACTGATAAGAATTATAGTTTTTTTTTAATTAATGGAAGTTAAATTTTATTCAACTTAGTGCCTTCACAGTGATTCATGTTATTCTTAATGTAATCCAGGCTCTATTCATATTCATAATATTTTGTTGAAATATTTTACAAACCCAAATATATATTTAAACAAACTTTTGTCGAAAAACCATTGCAAATCGAACCGAACCAAATCTAATCAATATCCTTGCACCATTAACCATAGATTTCAAACTTTAAACTTTCGTCTCGTCTCTCACCCTTTGCGTAAACGCGCGAGCAACCCTTTTGAACCACCCCGTACCAGTTCCGAGTCCGAGCCATGTGTATGTACTGACACCACTACAGTCTAGCCTGCGCCTGCTTCCCAGCTACATACGCTAAGTAATTTTCTCATAAAGTCCAAACTTTTGCAATCAACATTTTCTCAGCAAGGCAGTCGAGCCGCCGACGACGGAGGCAGCCGGCCCCGTTCGGCTATTGTCCGTCCGTTGCTTCGGCGTCCCGACGCCACCCGGAACAGAGTTCTCTGTACACTGACCAAATGGGTGGAGAGTGGGCGCAACCACAAGAATGCTGATTTTGGTTGTTGCCACGTGGAGGGTTGGTGATGTTGGTTTGCGAATTTAGTTTTTGTTGGTTTTGTGTGTGTGTGTGTGTGTGTGTTTTTTTGGAATTGGATAAAATTTGAATTTTGTATAGTTTAGTCATAAGAATGTTTGATCATTTCGACTGCATATATTTTAAGAAATATGCGAATTGAAATTGTGAATTCATATAAAGTTCTTACTGTGTTTTTTAAAACATTAAAAGCATTGTCATACACTGTAAAAATTTATGTAATTTTACATGTTTTGTATGTAATTTTTACATGTTTTTTAAAAGTAATTTTTCATAAAAAATATAATATTACGTAAATTATCACAGTAAAATTACAAAATATTGTTATTTTTACTGTTAAAACCTGTAAAACATTAAATAAATTTAAGATTATTTTTTACAATGTACCAATAACTTTTAACATCGGAGGCAAATCTCAAAATTGCGCCCCTAAATTTATTCTAAATAAATATAAAATAAAAAGATAAGGAAATTATAATGAAAAATCTTCTGTAAAATTTTTAATTAATATTCGACGTTTTGTTATATTGCACGTATCAGGAAAAATATATAAAAATGAAATACTTAAATAATAAACAAAAAAAAAACATAGAAACAAGTTACCAGGTAATAAAAATACAAGTAATTACATTACAATATTTATAATTTATTAATTAATGGAATCCAAATTTTATTTAAGTCCAGTATCTTCAAACTAATTGATGTTATCTTTTTCTTTATAAATTTCTATTGTTTCTTTTATCAATCTACTGATGTTAATATTATTGTATAATTATTGCAGTATCTTCAAATTTTATGTCGTAAAGATTTTCTAAAAGGATTTATCTGAATGGTTTAGACCTATTGACCTAAACTTTTATTTTTAATTTTAATATAATTAATTCTGAAAGATTTTTTTACTGTATGAAGATAAGGAAATATTTTTGAATAAATAGTGAGTACATTTCTATTAAATATTTATATTTTTCGAAGCTTTTGCTTCAATTCTTTTCTTTTCTGAAAGCTATAGTACTTAATATACTTGGTTATTTTTTATATAATCCAGATCTTTCCTTTTTTAAAAATTTTGGAAACAATTTTCATAAGTACAATTACAATATTTGATATAAAGAATATTTAAAAAAAATTAGAAAATTTTAAAATAAATGTTTATATATTTATTTAATTGAATATATTTTAATTTTACGTATAAAACGTATAACAATATTTTATTCAAACTACTTTTAAGATATTAATATCAGATCTAAGTTTTTTATTTAAAATTAATTATATATAAGCTAATATAATTGTTTACTATCGATTTAAAAACTATAATATCTTATTGTTAGTATAAAATTGTATATTTACAAAATATCAGATTTTTGTCAAATTATACCTACTAGAAAGTTAAAATTCTATAAATATCTCGTTTCATTTTACATATCGGTAATTATAATTTTATTTTAATGTCACAAGTAAATATGGTTAGTTTTTTTTTTATTCTAAAACTAAATATGAAAATCTACCTACGTAACGTATTTATCGACTCAAATCATGCATGATACCGTGTTTGCATATCGCAAGTGAGAGGCAAATCACTAACGCAAATCATAATAATTACAAACTAACTTTACGTAAATATGAAGGTTACACTACACATTAAATACAGAAGTAAAAAAATGGATAAAATACTTCACTTTCTTTCAAACAAAAATAATAAAAAAAACAACAAAAAACATACGTACACTATAACAGTAACAGTTAAAGAAAAACAGAAACGCCCTTCAAAAAAACAAAACAATCTCAACGAAAAACAAATGCAACACACAACAGCAAAAATAAAAAAACAAACGAAAGTTTGTTTGAATCAACCGGCAACAGAAGTAAAAACAAAAGTCTAAACGCTCGCAGCTCTCTACTCTTGTCGTTTCTCTGTCTCTCTCTCTCTCTCTCTCTCTCTCTCTGGTGGAGGAAAGAGAAACTAGCGTTTTGCATCCCTTGTTTTAAAGGGATAGAAGAATGCCTTGTGTATGTGTGTATATATAAAATTTTACGAAGGGATCACAAAAACAAAGCATTGTGACACAATAGGACTTGCGGTCATCCTGTACGCTCTGTGTTTTAGGGCAAGGGAAGCCTGAAGGGCCAAGAGACAGGAATAAATAACAGTCGAAAAGCAGGACGAACTGAAATAAATGACATAGAAACGAAAGGTTGGTTGATTAAAAAGTTTCTGTTTGAAATTTTTGGGAGATGTATTTATTATTTAAGATGAAACTTACTTTACTTGTATTTATATTAGAAACATGGAATTTTATAATAATAATAATAATATTTATTTATTTAGCATAATACTCTAAATACAGTTTGCTTCGTCTCATATAGTATAAATATTTTAAATAATTATAATAAATTTAATATAGAAAAAATGTATAAAGTGACATTGCCAATTTATCTTAATGTTATTAAACTTGTGTCTAATGTAATTTTTCTTTTAACAAAATACAGAGGATGAATACATAAATAAACATTATTGCAAATAATATTCAGAAATCCATTTTTATAATAAATTAATACATCAGGTAAGTAACATATTAAAATTATAAAATGAAAAACTTTTGAATATTTTGAGAGATACATTTTTTTAATTGATTTTTGCAATACATGTAATAGCAAAACGCATTACTACTGGACGGATTAACGATTTTTAATTAATCCACATGTAAATGGAAGAACTAATATTATAGAAAATATTGTCTAATTAAATAAACAAATTAACAAATATTTAGTTATGTAATTCAAATTAAATAATATTACGTATTTTATTTTTTTCTGTGTAAATTTTTAATTATAACAGTATTATTATGTAAATTTATAGTATAGTTTATCAATGATTTGCGAAATAAAAAAAATTGTTGAATCACAAGAGTAGATGAATTTTCTAATGTTGTAGTTGTTTTATCTAGTTTTTAGCATTCTAATCCCATTAGATGAAACATTTAATTCAAAAGTCGATGATTATGTTTGATGTATTTATCTAATATAATTAGATATTTTTTCTAATTTGTCATATATTTATTTATTTTTGTTCATTGATTATTACTAAAAGGTTTTTTTTCGATTATTTATTTAAATCAGTAATAATATTTTTATTTAAATTCTGTCATAGCACTTTTAAACCTAACATTTCTCTAATACAATATTACTATAATATAAACGACTAGGTTAACGTATGATTTATAATCATAACTAGTCAAAATAATATTATTTGAAAAATGGGTTTGCTCCGCCTAGCTCTCGTGGTCTAGTTGGTAGAATGTTTGTCACCAAAGCAAGAGGTGTCCCGAGTTTGAATCCCGACGAAACCAATACATTTATTAAATTTACTAGTTATATATTACTTTGCTGCGATTAAGTAGATATTTAAATATTTGTTAAATTCTTAGTATCATCGCAGAAACCATGGCTCTAATCCTATATCATCTGTCAATCAGGAACGATAACACTAGATTTCAAGCGTCAGTCTAATATATGTAAAACAAGTCTAATTATAAAACAAGAATAAGTTCAATTCACACGAAACAATATAGCCTACCACCCACAAAATTACCAGTCAGTCAATGTCAAATCCATCGTGCATATTTGAACCGTCCTTCTCCTCTTTATACATTGTACTTATTACGCCTTACACATGATGGAAACTTTCTCAAAATGCATTCGTTCGGTTCACAATTTTCATTTTCCAATTTCTTACTCATTATTATCTACATGCAATTTTACATGGCAGTGTGTGTGTGTGTATGTTGTGTGCCGTGAGTCACGAAGAAATGCACGATGTTACAAACAGCAACCCGCCCCTTAGTTCAGTGGTTCTTAGTTTAGTTCTAAGTTTAGTTCCAGTTATAAAAAATTTAAATAATTTAACTATTTTTAAGAATCTCTTAAGATCTTTTTTAACAGAAAAATGCTATTATGGAATTCTTGAATATTTAAATGTATAAAATATATGTATTACTCAAATGTATTGATTATGTCCGTGGTAATGTAAATGTATTTACTAAAAATGAATAATAAAGTTATTAATAATTATTATTATTAATACAGTGCCTGCTGCTTAATGTGATCTTAATTGGAATCGAGGTTTTGATAACAATAACTAGATGATAATTATATTAAAAAGAAATATAAACTAATCTTATTACATCTTTGTATGAAAAATAAGAGGATTTTATCAATATTTTTATTAATTCCTGTAGGATTATTAGAACTTGTTTGATGTAAAATTAATAGATGACATGGTAAAATAATTTTCAGAACTCATTGTATTAAATAAAAACTGTTTTATGATTAGATTTTGTTTAATTATTTTATAAAAACAACGTTTCGACGAAACTGAACGCTCGTCGTTATCAGGTCAAAATTTATCAATGACATTAAAGTAAATAACAGTACGTAGCAACAAGTTACGAGTATTAGGTAACATATAAGTAAGTATATCAGAAGAATTATAGATTTTTAATTATTTAATTCAGTGCCTTTACAGTGATTCATGTTATTTTTATCTTTATAAATATCTATTGCTTCTCTTATTAATCTGCTGCAAAAGCAAATATTACTGTATCTTCAAATTTAACATCATGAAGATATTCTAAAGCATGTTCAGCAATAACAGATTTATCGGAATGATTTAGACGAATTAACCTTTTATGTTCTGTCAATCTAGATTTAGTAGATTGACAATAACACAAATTAGAAAGTTGGACAACTTCCAATTTTTTAAAGTAAAATTTTTTGTCATTGCGCATGCGTTTAATTCATACGATTTAATGACAATTTATTTCAGCTGTCAGTTGATATTAGCACAAGTTGGTGTCTGTTTTAAGTATGGATTCAGAAAAAGACGTTTTGTTAATTCATTTAGTTCAAAAAAATATTATTAATCAATATTATTAATATTATTATAAACATGAAAGTCTTTTTAAAGATAAAATTGCCAAAAATAACACCTTTGTACCAATATTTTTTGTCAAAAAAAAACTAGTTAAATGTTAAACCTCAAAATTAATATACTATACAAGCGTAATAAAAGTCTGTATAAATGCTTCTTTTTAGTTTTAAAGTTAATATTAGTGATAGTGTTAATGTTAAAGTTAATATAAATTTAAGTTGGTCTGAATAAATCCACCTTTAAATATTATCATCAAAATTTATTACGGGGATGGTGCATAGATACAAAAATGTTAGGTGCCACTGCTCTAGTCCAAAGCGGGGTAAAGTGACGTGATGTGATGTTGTGATGTGCAATTCGCATCAGCTCATAGAAAAACGAACCGTACACGTAAAACGTAAAGTTAGTCTCGTTCCCGTTTTCGTTCCGTTTGGAATGTCAGGGGCTTGGGCATGACACCGCCCCGCTTGTTCGTGTTCACACGCAAGGTGTATGTACACCCGAATACTAGTTTTATTGTCGAAGCAATTGGGCGAAATTTTATATTCTGGGAGAATGAAGAGTAAAGGGTTGAATAGTTTATAATAATTGTGTTTTTATTTTATATAGAAATATTAGGGTGGGCCTTAATTATTTCTTTTTCTGTAAGAACAATAATGCATTTTTTTTGGTATGAGAAAATAAGGAAAAAAACTATATAATATTTATTAAATACTATTAAATGGTTCCGGGAACGCATAAAGAATTTAAAAAAAAAACGTTATTTTTTGATATTTTCTGCCTATTTTGTAAGTGTCTTTTAAATTTAACGCATTTTAATTTTAAAATATAAATCGACTTAATACTTAAAATAATTATTTTGTTCGGTTTTCAATGCCAGATTCGTTAATACAAAAATACACAAACATCTGCATCGAGTTTGCATACATTTGTGATTACTTTTACAAAATAGGCAAGAAAATAGCAAAAAAATAACGTTTTTTAAATACTTTACTGCGTTTTCGGAACCATTTAACAGTGTTTAAAAAATGTTCTGTCTTTTTTTAATTTTCTCAAAAAAAAAAAATTTGTTACGGGCCACTTTAAGAAATATACATTTTAAAAAATTAAAGAAAGGTTTTCAATACACAAGAAAAAAATTAGATGATATTTCTAATGATTTAGTTGTTTTATCTAAAAAAAAAGTAGATCATTTCGAATCTTCTAATCATAGTATTTGTATGTAAATGATATTTGATATATTGAACAGATTGGAAATCTTTGCTATTACATTATTTTGTAACTAAAGCACGAAGTACAAAAGAATATAAGCAGTATGTTATTGAAGAGAGCAGGTATTATTAAAAAATGCATTTTCTAAATCGATAAAAAATCTAGGAAAAAAAATATTATCTGAATGAGTAAACATAAAAATTTGCAATTAACAAACCCGCGTTTCAGATTTCAATTAGTCAACAAAATATCATTAAAATATATACACCCTGTATATATATATATATATATATATATATATATATATATATATATATATATATATAACACAATGTATGTATATCGCCTACGCTGTCCACATATAATCTCGATGCATTTTTTATTTTGTTTTATTAGTATTTTACAAGCCGACCGCATACAACACACAACCTAACACCGACGCCGTTCGTCGCGATGTATATAGCGTCTGTATACAGGCGTCTCCTTACTAATACTATCAAATAAGCTCGCGCGGAAAATACATACGACGACGTTGCATGCAATTCATGTCAGGTATGTCTACAGAGCAGCGCATGCTTTGCGTGAATATGTTTTTTTTCTTTTTATTTTTATTTTATTTTTCTCTTTTTTTTATTATACGATTCATATCGAGTGACCCATGGAAATTCCTACGAAGCTTCATACTGCATTATGCATACATATTTGAAATTATATTCCATAGAATATGATGATTCTTAGGTTTATATATATATATATATATATATATATATATATATATATATATATATATATATATATATAAATAACCGTATTTTATCGCTTGAATTTCTAATAAAATGCAATTTTAAAGAAAATTAGTAATTTATGGTGCTGGGAACCGAATCCGGATAATTTTAAATACGAATCTAAAATTATCCGGCTATCCGGATAATGAGGTTTGCGGATATTCAGATCTCGGATCCGAATAATAAATGTAACAATTACATTTATTGTTGTAAATATTACATTTATTAATATAAATATTACATTTATTATTGTAATTATTACATTTATTAATGTAATTATTACATTTACTAATGTCATTATTACATTTATAATTTTTTACATTTTTATATAAAAATATTTGTATAATTACATAAAATAAGTATTCAAATGTAAAAATACATAAAAATTGTAAAATTCAAATAATATAAAATTTCTGTAATATTTACAGATTTTAGTAAATTTACAAAAAAAATAAAAATTACAGTGAAATTCATTGTAAAATTACCATGATTATCATTGTAAATTTGTACCGATTTTTTACAGTGTATGTTTTTTTTAAATATATCTATATAAGCAAGCTGTATTATAAAAATAAGTGTACGGGGAGGTTATAAAAGATCTATTTTCTGTTAAAAATATCATGTATTTAAAGAAATAATACATTCTTTAAATGTTTGTTAAATGAAATGAATAATGAAAAGACATTTTACAAGCTGTATTATTTTATCGAAATGCGAAATAAAAGTGCAACGTCAATTATATACGATGTGTCTAAAAGAATCATTTATTCAGTGTGCCTCTAAATTATATATATATGTTTCTCAAGAATTTTATATATACAATATGTTTTTTTTTTAATATATATAAATATACAATGTACATCCGAATATTGGATCAAATTTACCTCTTTACTTAATCAATCCTGTAGTGAGTATAAGCCACCTACAACCAATTCGCCTTACGTATAACCTATGTTAAATACGCGATTTCAAAATAAGTTTTCGCACTAAAATTTTGCGATTTATATTTATAAAATATACAAAAATAAAAGTATGTAAAGTTACTAAAGTTTTAAGTAAATATATTTGGTGATTGTAAAGTATAGTTCTAAAATCCAAAAATTTTAACACTGTGGACCATCAAAAATCTTCAACGTTCAAAACCCAATAATTACAATATTATATTCTTAACCTCAAAAATTATCTACGGTTTGGCAAAGTCACAAAACTTAAAACACCATTTTTATGAGACTATAGTTGCAGTATACCAAACGATCATTATTAGCAGAAATCTGGCAATAGAAAATTACAAGCGGGCCGAGAGAAAAAAAAAACGATAAGTCTGCCCTATCCCAAACTAGCAATTTGTGAAAATTATCTTTGCAACCCCTTGCGTTGCAAAGTGTCAATCAGGGACCGGCTGTATGTTAGGTTTAAGCTAAGGTACTGCAGAGAGAATTGGGGAAACGTTCGGACATTGGAGATCGTGGTAAATTATATGTTTCGTTCGAAGAACTTTAGACGTATACATATTTTAAAATACAGCTGAAAACAAAGACAAGATTTAATTATATTTTAGATACGTTGGATGGGGTCTAGTTTGGCTGAAGGCTGTATAATATTTTTTTGATTTTATTTGAAATTTGTTTTGGATAAAGTTGGAAAAAACTTTGTTGTTTTCATGCTAGATTTAATAAAAAAAATTGATATACAAGTTTGTTGTAGGTGTCTGAGTGAATAAAATTGTAGATAAACATCAGATTGTAAGAGAAAAAAGAGTAGGCATTAAATAAAGCCAGAATAACTTGTCTTGTAGGACAATTGAAGTATATTCATTGTAGCAAGCGTATTTAATTTACCATTGTAATAATAGAGTTAATAGTGAAGTGAACCCGTTATACAATTGATTAGGATTTTAGATTTTTATTATTAATTATAAATTTTCAAAATTATTTGTAAACAATATTAAGAATTTACATATTTTGTTTTTATGGTTCATAATTTTCAACGAATATTTACAATAATAATAACAATTCAAAGAAGAAACAAAAGACTAGACTTGTTTAATTACTTTTTATCAATATTGAAATAAACCATAAAATATATCATATATTATGAATGCATATACCTATTTTATTATCACTTCATAAATCAATTTTTTTTTCACTATAAATTATACCTGTACATGTGGAAATATTTTACGAAAGCTTTTAAAATTTAAAAACATATTTACCATTTTCTTATATAATTATTGTAACAATAACATGCATCGAGAAAAAAAATGTGACATTGGAAAATTGTTGTTTGTAAATATGATAACACATTTTTTTATAACGATATTTATTGTTTTAGTAATTGTTTTTAAATTTATATAATTTTTACTTTCATTAAAAATTACGTTATTTGAAAAAAAAACGGCTCTAGGTTGTAGTTCTATATCAATATTTATTAATAATCGACGTTTCGACGTGCTCAACGTATATCTTCATTAGGAAAAATGAATTACTTATTTTTTTTCAGTAAAAACAAACATTTATAATATGGTAAATTTATTTTATTTAAAATTACAAAATTATACTACTATTATTTTTACATAAAATTTATATAAACTATCGTTTTCCTGAAATAATAATATGCATTTTTTTACAATGGTAAGTAGTTGATTTATATTCGTTGTGTCTTCACTGTAAAAAAGATGCCATTTTGTATAAAAACCATAGTAAAAAATTACATATTATTTCATCAAAACGACAAATTTTCTGTAAAAATATTATAATTTTAAGTAAAATAATTAATTTACCATATTATATACGTATTTTTTACTGAAAGAGTAAGTATACATATAAAATGTAAAATTTTTCCTGTGATGTCTCTAAATTTTCGAGGTACTCATATTAAACTGGCGTAAATTAGATTTTTTTACAGTGTAGAAACATAAGGCATTTATTATGATTGTGATTATCTGTGGTTAATTAAGTAGTTAATATTGTTAACTTGTTAAAAAGCATAAGCAATATTAACCACTGACAATGAGTTACCAGTGTTACTACAGATTGCCACTATTGCAAAAAATCGCTATATTTTTATAAGAAATAACAAATCACCAAGTAGTATTATCACTTCGTGTTAATGTCGTTTCAAATATTTTTTTCCATACATCACCAACCTATATTTCCATATTATTCAGTTACCTGAAATGAACGTCCAAACCTATTTACCTATAGACTGCCATTGTTTTGAATGTAGGAAAATTTCAGCTCGCTTTTTTTTTTCACCTTCTTCAACAATCAGTGTGTGTGTGTGGGTAAAGCGCGAGCTGATCGAAGCGGCAATGCATTGCTTGGGGCCCCATCAATCAATGTTTATCAAGTGTGATCTCTGTCAAAGCCATGGAATAGCATAGCATGGGCAAGCACACACACACACACACACACACCCAATACACACACATACGATATGCCTCCGGAAATGACGCTCGCAATGAAATGCAATTATCAGGACGGGGCACTTCCTCTGTTTCTAGTCCAGCGCACACTTCACAATTCCAAGTTGTTGCCCCTGTACGTGTGTGTGTGTTATGTGTGTGTGTGTGTGTGGATCACATTTTCCTTCCTTTTAAACGTTTTAGCTTTTTTTTTGTTTTAGACAACGTATCACGCACTTGTGCCACACGTTCTTGTAATTTTAAGTTGTTTATTGGTACATGCTATGAATTAAAATTCATGAAATATTATATCTGTATGAAGGTAGTATTGCAGAAATAAATTTAACTGTTAATTTTATAATCAAATTTTCGAATTTGCTGTGCTTTAATATGACCAGATATCTGCTTTCAATCTAATTGCGTATATCTATTGATTTGAAGCTCGGTTAAAATTATTCGGTAGTTGGTTAAATTAAATACTTGATTAAAAAATGATACATTTTCTATATTTTCTGTATTGCTTATATTAACAACTGGTTAAATCTATAATGTTCTATCTATCCAATTTAACTACGAATACAAAACTTACTTAATTTAAATGCTGGATTAGTTATTCATGTGCTTAACCAGAATACAAAATACCGACCCTGTATAATATGTTATTTATATTATTTTTCCTGAAGATGATAATGTACGTAGAGTATGTCGAAATGTCGATTTTTTTTAATTAATATTTATACAGATATTTATAAAATTTTCTGGCTGACCAAGCATTGAGGATGCCATCTACGATGGCGAAACGTCATAAAATTTAGAAAGTGGCTATTTATACATACGGTATGTATACGCAATTGGCTATTTAAAAATATATTGAAAAAAAAATTGGCTATTTAGGGTAGGTTAGGTTAGTAGGTTGGTTTAGGTTTTTTTTCTTTCAGTATATATAAATAGCCAATTGCGTATACATATCGTATGTATAAATAAGCTCATTCTAAAATTAATAAATTTTATGATCTAGTTACTTGTTTCTATGTTCTGTGATTTACTGTAAATGTTCAGTTCGTCGAAACGTCGATTATTAATAAATACTAATACAGAAATATAAACTAAAGCCATTTTATTTTATAATATAATGAGTTCTGAAAGATTTTTTACTATTGTAAATATGTACTGTATGTATTGCAATGACTTCAATTTTTTTTTGTAAACATTTAACTTTTATTTCGCAAATTATATAAAATTCAAAATGGACAAACGTTTAACGAATGCTAAATCTTTCGCAAGAAACTAAAACATCTTGCGCGAAAATCTGCAACATTTCAAAATATACGCCCGCACCGCCATCATCTAATCTGTCAAGAAGCACGTTAACCAGATAAAATCTTTAAATCTCTCTTTCTGCTGAATAAGAAAACATTACGACTATTTCATCGTACTATGACACATTCTAAAAGATCTGCTGTTCATTTGTTTTATATTGCATCTGCGATCCGCAGGTGTTTAGCACAAACACCACACTGTTTACTGTTTGTATTTTGTTTTCTTTAAAGATGCGCTCATTGTGCTGGATGATGCAATTGGATGATGATTGTCACTTGTTTTTTTTCTTTCTCTTGACTCTCATTGCAAAAGAATGTGTTTTTGTTTTCTGAAAATTTGTTGGTCCAGCTTGTTGATGCTACTAACGATAAATAGTTGTGATAAAATTAGACGAAGTTTTAATTCTTAGTAATTTTAGTCATTGTCAGATGTTAAGAAATATTTACTTACATTTATTGTTAGAATTAATTGTGACATGCTTAAGTAAGTTTTGCTCTTTTGTTTAACGGTTCGATGATCTTGATAATATGATAATAATGCTAATCAAAGATGAGATATTTTATATTTGCATCGTCTATCAGTATCCGTATGAATATCATTTACTATATTAGATTTTTTTTTGATATGATTAATTTTGTTTATTCCTGGGACCCACTCCAAACTTTATAGTATATTCCGAAATTAAACCAAATGAACCGGTTGGTTTGATCTGGTTTTTACCGGTCAAACTAAAGTGTGATTTGTTTTTGAAACACGTTGACCTTGATGGTTAAATTATAAATATAAATTTATTTATTTATAAATCTATAATTTATATAATAACATACAAAACTATCTAACCCAATATAGACTTTCTATTAAATTTTTCAATAACTTTTATAGATATTAATAAATATTTTTTTCAATAGAATTTGAACAAATATTGATTTTAATAAAATTATATATTTATTTATTAATATTATATTATTTTGTTAAGAAATTAAAATCGTAAAATGTATAATCAGTTGTAATCTCACAAAACTTATATGTTGTGTCAATTTTAAATTCGTGCGTTAAAATAACAGACAAATCTCCGATACTATACTGTTGAAATGGTAAAGCAAATTTTCAGGAACATACATACACAATCACGCCACGTTCTCAAAAAGGTGTGGCACAAACTCTTTTCACTATCCCGAATCGTGTACCGAAAAATGCAACTGGTTTTTCTGAAAAACGACTAATCGATTCATTAAGTTCAATTTCGGAATATACTATTAATGATTATTTAGCTACATTCACTACTGCGATTTTAGCAGGAGCAGTAGTGTGGGAATGCAATGGTAGCTATACTGCTACTGTTAAAATCGCAGTGAGAATGTATCTTAATGATCATTACATTTTGCCGTGTGTTTTGATGGGAAAATTATTTGTACAATCTGATATATGAATTAATTAAAATCCCTTAGAATCTTTGTTAATTCTTTAAAATCATGATAAAATCAATTAAAAATTCTCTTCGAATCTCGAATAAAAACCCTGTAATCTTAAAAATTTTGTATAAAATTTGTAAAATCGATAAAAAATCATTACAGTCTCAACAAGCATATTTAAAATTTGTACAGTCATGTACAAAATATGAAAAAAATGAAATAAAACTTTGATTTATTTTTCTCTTATTTATTGTTTTTACTCGTCATTTGTTGCAAATTTATTAAAACAAAAATATAAAATTTTATCTCGAAAATATTAACTTCATATTTGAGGAGAACTATAGCATCTGTTTTAGATGAATCCGGTTTGTACCAATTTTTTTTTTTGTCATCAATTTGAAAAACAATATTTCTTTGATATATTATACCAGGCAAACAGACCTATAAAACTAGTTAGGTTATACGATTTTGAATAAATGTCAAACTTCAAAACTAGTCAACTGCGCAAATGTAGTGAGTATTTTTAAAACTTTTAAAATTAATGTTAGTGGAAGTGTTAATACTAAAGTTAATGTAAGTTTAAATTGGACTGCATAAATCCACCTTTAATATTTGTAAAATAAATATAGTCTTTTTATTTAAATTATAAATTTTGGAAAATTTGAACCAGAAATTTTGTTTTATATATTATTATTATTATTATTATTATTATACTATATGTATAACAAATAAATTCTCTCATCTATATGCTATATATGTTATAAACCAAAATATGCAATATATAATAATATATAATATTTTGTATTAGGCATGGAGCATGGCCAGTCACGATGGTCACATACATAGACATTTGTTAGTTGCACGGTTCGCCGCGTGCGTGTGTATGGTGGCGCTGCATGCATGCGTACCGGAAACGAGGGAACGCCGTACGCGTGACGTAACGGGACAGGATGTATGTGCACACCCATACACACACCATCTCACACAAACACACACACACACACACACACGAGTATAAAATGTGCCTGATGCATATGTATTGGTGCATGAGTGTATATTTATAATATGTATGGTAGAAATATCTTTCTGTGTGTGTGTGTTGCGATAATTCATTGCCCGGCTACGGGAATATTTATAATGAAGCACGTATGAGCATGAGGTTGTATATGCAAAATAGCTAACGCACGCGTAATGCCGTGCTACACTCTCTCTCCCCTACACACCCCTGTTCTCTTGCCCCCGCAGAAGACTGACCATCATGTTTGTTGGGGGATTTTTTTTTGGGGAATAATGTTCATATACGGCATAGCAACAGCAACAAATTTGTGTGCCGCATGTTGCTATGCAGAGAAAAACGTTTTTTTCGAAAAAAAAATTACACCAACATTTTTTAAAAGCAGTAAAAAAATTGTTACTGGAACAAAAATTTCATAATCATAGTGAGAATTATTTATGAAAGTAATTTTTTTTTGAAATTTTATCATATAATAACTTTTAATAGAAATATAATAACATTGCATAATATATGTATTACTATCAATAAAATCGATGCATTTTGTTACGATTGAAACTAGAAAAAAAACATATAAACGGCAAATGACAGCGATAGATGTGGAAGCTCAAGCTGAGATGCAGTTTTAAATCTGAGCAAATTAAAATAGTTTAAATAATTTATAAAATCTATTTTACGAATGAAAAACATAGATAAAGTAATATTGTCAAAATTTATTGCTATTGTTTATTCAAAACTTAATATTAATATTATAATAAAACGGCTTTAGGTTGTAGTTCTGTATTAATATTTTCACATACTAAGAATGAGCGATTTTTAATCGATTTTTAAAAAGATCGATTTTTTACAGTTAAATTTTCGATTTTTATATCGATCTCTAGCAGTCGAATCGATCGTTTTATTAGAAACCGAAAAAAAAAATAATTTTGCCGCAAAAAACCGAAATGTGTTCCGAATGAGCTCAATTTCAATTTTATAAAAAACCTAAATATTTATCAATTTCTTTACAAATAATATATTAATACTAACATAGTAAAAAATCGTTTTGAACTCGTTATATTATAATAAAACGGCTTTAGGTTGTAGTTAATATTTAACTTACATTTTCATGAAGATGTACGTTGAATACGTCGAAATGTCGATTATTAATAAATATTAATACAGAACTACAACCTAAAGCCGTTTTATTATAATATAATGAGTTCGGAACGATTTTTTACTATGTTAGTATTAATATATTATTTGTAAAGATTTTGATAAGTATTTAGGTTTTTTATAAAATTGAAATCGAGCTCATTCGAACACATTTCGGTTTTTTGCGGCAAAATTATTTTTTTTCGATTTCTAATAAAACGATCGATTAAAAATCGATTAAAAATCGCTCATTCTTAGTATGTGATCCATATATAATATGTATATGAACGTAAATAACATAAATTTGCATACCAACACTATATGCAAAAATCTGTCCATATATATTTTTGTTTACCTACTTACTTAATTACCATCTAGTTTAATTAATCTAATTACCAAGTAACAAATCTAACCGCCATTAAAATCACCTTAAAGCGCTAATTTTCTCCACTATCCGCAATTCCTTGTCTTTTTAAAAGACATCAACCTAGAGCCATGCGACAGTTGCTCTAGCTCGCGAGTTTTACATAAAAGATAAGTATTTATAACGGGCAAAAACATACATACACCCAAGATATACGCGTACACATACACATTCAGCCGCGAGCGTATAAAAAATACGACAGACAGCCGTTTTCACAGCGGCTACTTGATCGAGAGTAGTAGAAGAAAAAGAAAAAAAGCAACATATACATTCACCAATACTGTGATACTGGTACACGGCTACCTTCGACTTCTTGCTTTAGCATTTGCATGGCGGTTATAAATATTATAAGTCTGTAAAATATGTATGTATAGTGAGCGGCGATTGCTAAGTATTGAGTAGTGGCTTCGGTTGTAGTAGCGAAATGCCGCCAGATATTATGAACAAGTTGAACATCGGGGCACCTAAAACAGATGCCGGTGCTATATATACAGTATGTCTTAGAATACACAAAATCAGAAATGTTGAAGATAGAATTTTAGATTTTTTTAGAATACTCATATGATAAATTACACTGTAAAAAGTTGTCATTTTATATAGTCATAGTAAAAAATACATATTATTTCGGCAAAACAATAAATTTCCCGTAAAAATAATATAATTTTGTAATTTTAAGTAAAATAATTAATTTATCATATTCTATACCTATGTTTTTTTACCGAAAAAAGTAAGTAACTACTTACATAAATATACGCATTTTATATTTATATAATGTATTTATATTTACATATTTAACTGATATAAAAAAAGTTACCTCAGGTTTTTATGTAAAATTACCAAATTTATATTTACATTGTAGAGTTAAAAATAAGAGACCCGTATTTCTTTATTTTTGAGCAAATACAGTGAATTTTTTTTGAATACAATTCATAGTGTGACGTCACACAACTAATACTTACAGAAATTATTAGATAACAAATAAAGGACTAGATACAGGGTCGCCGAAACCTGGAAAATTATGAAAAATTAGGGAAATTTAATTTGTAGTCAGGGAAACAATTTGGATGATAAAATTACATACCAATTTTAGGAAAATTTATTATAATATCGACCAAAATTAACGAATTTTAGTAAATTAAAATTATTTTTATCCTGAAGATATGTGATTTATGATATGGTATTTTGATATGTGATTTTAATGAAACACTTACAACTAATGTTCCTGTTGTTTTATTACTCCTCATTATAATTAATTATGTTTAAGACTGCTATTCGTCTTCATCTATTCATTTTAAACCGATTTTAATCAATATTTCGCAATATTTACAGGACTTTTAAAAAATATAAAAATCGTGGAAAATAAAAAAATATATATTATTATGAATGTGAATGAAGCTACAATTGCTTGTCTGGATAGGGATGTTTGGAGGAAACTGAATTCGGGATAGTAGAAAAAACGCTTGCGCCACACTCTTTTGGATACATGGCGTGATTATGTATGTATGTAAAATTAAATTCAAATGTTTCTTGACTTTTTACACAATTATTGTAACAATTTTGGATCATACTGTATCGATGTACAAAAACATATTTTTATACGTAAGTTTCGATATCAAAACTGATACACATATAAGTAAAGATTTGTACTGTATCTTCTTACGAAATACATGATTTAAATCATCAATTTTCATATGAAAAACAAAAACTAGTGTTTATTTAAATTTACTTAAATCTAAAATCAGGAAGAATATAAAAGATACCTTGTTGAGATTACGCAGAATTATTTATTGCATATGTAGTAGAATAAAGATTAAGTTATTACTTTAACTGTTTCAAAATTACATAAGGAATATTTTGCATGATAATATAAATAACATAACATAAAACTGCCCGTGCAAAAATTATCATAATTATAAATCAAGGCTTGTAAATACAGAACAAAAAAACTAAGTTTTACCGTACAAATAATAGTATATTATGTTACAAAGAGCTTTCTATTCCAAGTGACACACACGATTTTTTCTACAATTTAACATCACGAATTTAAGCATAATTTATCATAATATAGTAAAAAGTAACGAAGTTGGTAAACGATATGAATTTATTAAATATTAATCTACACAAATCAAATTTAAACCAATAAATATAAACTTGGTCAATTTTAAAATTAAATACTGACTTGATTATTTGTGAAAATTATGTGCTATGATATTATAGCGTATTATAAAAATTTTATTTTGACCATAAGCACAACTCGACCCTTCCCAAACCGCTGTACGCATCTGACACTCGGCCTAACTAGCTTCACTACCTGGGTTTGACCCGACCCTTATTTGTACACAAGTGACACTAAATAATGTTTGTACGCAAGTGGTACGTACGCAAGTGGCACTATTTCCTCTGTTACAGATCTAATCCGAATGGACCCATATCTTTAAAAATAATAATAAATCTTTAATACGTGTACATATACAGGTCACAAATAATATCGTTTGTTTTATAACAGAATCATATGAAATCAAAGAATAAAATACAATATTTGTGTACGAGTAATATCATATGATAGGAAAATATTTATTCAGTGGGTAAAAGACAAAAATTTAGTGTTTGGTTTTAGACCAAAAACAAAAAAAAAACGAAAAAAAAAATGCGTTTTGTGTATCTATTGTAAAATGTATATATATAACATAACAAACAGCAAGTGTATGAGTAAACAATTCGGGAATTTTTTATTTTTGTGTACTTTTTACATACATATAAACTGTACAACTGTAACGTGAAACCTATATATGAAAACTGGGGGTGGGGGGGTTCCCCAAATTTTAAACATAATGATTCCATACCACCCCCGTATTTCTATCGCATTTTATCGATTCGTATTTGTCGAAACGGCCCCGAAACATTATTTGCAATGAAAACCAAAATGTTATTTCCCAATATTTTATCCATCCAGAAACTGTTATGTATTCATTAAAATTTACTAAAATTTCAAATATGTGTTTCAATCTAACATAATGTGCGTATCGTATTTTTCAAATAGTAAATACCATTTTTTTTTTCGTTCGAAAAACAAAATAACAAAATATCTCCTGGCATACATAAAATTGATCTAAATTAAAAATAATATTTTTTCCCCTGAATTGATAATCTACCGTATTTTTAATTAAACATTTTGATTTTTTATTATCAACTGCGTCCAGAAAAAAAAGTATAAAGTATAGTATTAATAAATATTTCATTTATGAAATAGGGTTTTAATTTCATTTACGAAATAGGGTTTTAATTTCATTTTTTATTATACAGAAATTAATTCCCTTTTGTGCAAATCATATATTTATATTATATGTTCTTTTGAACATCTATTTTTGAAATTTTGTTAAAAATGAATTATATATTAATAAAAATTTTCGTTTTTCTTTCATGTTAATGAATATTCCTAATTGCGTAGTGAAAGATGAAAGTTACGTATTTCTTTTATTAAGAATTTTCATTTGACTTTTTAGTTCACAACAAATTAATTAGTCGATTCCGTTTCATATCTGTAAGACCTGTAGCGTTATATTTTGTATATCAAATGAAAACAATTTCATTTACTAAAAAACAAGATTAGAAGTATATGGGTAAACCCATATATAGACCACTTTGACATTTCTCGGAAAGTTGGCAACACAATATCTTTAATAAAATTATAATTTATGTGGGCACTAGGAGAAACTTTCCTGAAAATTTGATAAAAATCGAATAAATTATGTAGCCACAATGAATTTAAAAAAAAAAAATTTTCTCGATAAGTTGGCAACACTGTATTTTGTTAAAATTGCATAATTTATTTAAGCACTAATAGAATTTTTTATGAAAATTTGATTAAAATCGGTTAAATAGTGGTTATAATGAATTTTCAAAAACTTTAGTAATTTTTTTCTCGGAAAGTTGGCAACACTGGATATTAATAAAATTACATAATTAACGGGAGCATTAGGGAAATCTTTTCTGAAAATTTGATCAAAATCGGATACGTAATGTAGCTAATATAAATTTTTAAAAACTTTAGTAATTTTTTTCTCGGAAAGTTGGCAACACTGGATATTAATAAAATTATATAATTAATGGGATCATTAGGGAAATCTTTTCTGAAAATCTGATCAAAATCGAATAAATAATGTAGCCAATATGAATTTTTATAAAGTTTAGTAATTTTTTTCTCGGAAAGTTGGCATCACTGGAAAAAAATAAAACCACATGACCATCTTGGGTACTAGACAAATTTATCCTGAAAATTTCATTAAAATCGGTTGAACCGTCTAGGAGGAGTTGCGGCCACAAAATTTTGACTTACGATCGAGCGAGCTGACGACGCACATCCATACACCCACATAAACTAAGTTCAGATTCGTCATATGAAGGATTTCTATACAATTTTTTTTTTGTTTTTTTGAAAATGTTACAGACACCGTACCAAACGCTATACCACTTTTTCCTTGCAGTCAAAGTAGTAAAAAGGTACAGATTTTCAACCGCGGCGAAAAACGTTTATGTGCTCCCGTTTTTTTACTTATCTTAAGAATAAATAAAATTGGAAATACTAGTTCTAAAAGAATCAAAAAATAAAACAAATATGTTTAATTCGACCAACTTTACAGCAAATCTAAATTCGATATAATATCCTATTATAGATGCATTCGAAATTTCGCCACACCATATCTAAAACAAATGACAAACTAGCCTGAGCCTGGGCAATATGGAAAACAATGTCGCATCGCTAATATCGGGTAAACACTATGTAAACATTTCGCGATCGCATCTGGTGTATGTACTTTGCTCTCTTGTTATATCTAACCCTTTTCCCCACTGACGAACCAACAACATTCATGCCCAACATTCATACAGGCATTGGCCGGGGGTCCGCGAGCACAGCGTATGATTAATGACATTGTATTCAATTAATATCAATTAGAAACTCTTTCTATTTCAGCCGTATGCACAGTCAGTTGTTTCAACTCTTTGCCGACAGAGAACAACACGTTTAAATGTCGGCTTGCATGTAATGTTAAGTTAGTTTGGTGTTTGTTGTATTTAATGTGTACAAAGATATTTACATGGTTTTTATTCAGGCAATGTAAATTTCTTTTTTCATTCATTATGTTGGCTGCAATGACTTTTAAAAATTTTATGTTCAAGGGGAACAGAAGACGTGTTTTATTTTGATAACGGAATTGATTCTAATGTTGCTATGTGAATAAGAGTTAAAATATTTTTAAATATTATTGATGTAATGTTATAAATATCGTAAATAAACCTAAAATTTCTTTATATATTTTTTACTACTTTGACTGCAAGGAAAAGTAGTATAGCGTTTGGTACGGTGTCTGTAACATTTTCAAAAAAAAAAAAAAAATGTATAGAAATCCTTCATATAGCCTGTAGATGACGAATCTGAACTTAGTTTATGTGGGTGTATGGATGTGCGTCGTCAGCTCGCTCGGTCGTAAGTCAAAATTTTGTGGCCGCAACTCCTCCTAGACGGTTCAACCGATTTTAATGAAATTTTCAGGATAAATTTGTCTAGTGCCCAAGATGGTCATGTGGTTTTGTTTTTTTCCAGTGATGCCAACTTTCCTAGAAAAAAATTACTAAAGTTTATAAAAATTCATATTGGCTACGTTATTTATCCGATTTTGATCAAATTTTCAGAAAAGATTTCTTTAATGCTCCCATTAATTACATAATTTTATTAATATTCAGTGTTGCCAACTTTCCGAGAAAAAAATTACTAAAGTTTTAAAAATTTTATTATGGCCATGTTATTCAACCAATTTTACTCAAATTTTCACAAAAGTTTCTCCTAGTATTTATATAATTTATGTAATTTTAACAAAATACAGTGTTGCCAACTTTCGGAGAAAAAAATTAGTAAAATTTTTAAAAATTTATTATGACCATTTTATTTAACCGATTTTAATCAAATTTTCATAAAAAGTTTTTCCTAGTGCCTAAATAAATTATGCAATTTTAACAAAATACAGTGTTGGCAACTTATCGAAAAAAAATCACAAATTTTTTTAAAAATTTATTGTGGCTACATTATTTATTCGATTTTGATCAAATTTTCAGAAAAGTATCTCCTAGTGCCCACATAAATTATAATATTATTAAAATACAGTGTTGCCAACTGTCCGACAAATGTCAAAGTAGTCTATATATGGGTTTACCCATATACTTCTAATCTTGTTATTCATATTAATTTATTTCTAAATGTCTCAAAATTTATTTAAAAAAATATCAATAAAATATCATTTAGAAATTTCATAATTTGTAAGTATCATATTACAGTAATTCTCTGGTTTTTTTTATATGGTAAAAAAAGATTATTTATGTACATTACATAATTTCGGTTTTTACTTAAGTATCTGAAAATAGATATTTGCGGTTTGGAAATTTTAAAATATTTATGATTTTTTTACCTATTAAATTATAAAAATTAATCAATTGGAAAATACAGTATTAGTTTTGCGTCAGTTTATTTCTTAGAAGTACATATTTATAATTTTATTATATGTAAATATCATGTACAGAGTGTCTTCGAATTTAGGGCCTATTTTTATTAACTTAATATAATGCAATGATATACGAAATAATATTTCAATTATTAGTAATCATAGTTACTAATAATACGATGATATTTTTATAACTAATTATTAATTTAATCTGTCATTTATGTCAGCTCAAAACATGAAATTTTCTTTTGTATAATTTTAGAAAAAGTATAGAGTATTCTAATCATTATAGTAATGATTGGGGTTACAAGCCTATAATAGTATATTATATTCTGTGCGAAACATAAAAAGAGCATTCTGCTTCGAGTGGCATATGCTATTTATTTCTTCAAGCGTTCCAAACGTAATTAAACTAAAAATAAATAAAATTCATGCTAAGCAATCTTAACCTTATTAACAGTTGTAGAATAGTATGTACATGTATATATTATTTATATTTGGTATGTGATTTGTGAGAATTGATGTTTCTTTTGCCGAATATGCAGTATCTGACAAATCTGACGGTGTACATTGCATTTTTTGCACTTTTTCACACATTTTCAATCATCATATTCAAATTCAAGTAAAGATAAACAACTGCAACTGTCAATTAGCTTAAATTGAATTGATAATTTTTAATATGGCCATCGGAGATGTCAAATTAAATACACTAGACTGTGTTTCTTTGGTCGAATATGCAGTTTCTGACCATCTTGAACTGTGCATATTGTATTTCTTGCACTTAATCAAATAGTATATTGCACATTATGTTTGTTATGGGATTTACGAGAATTCATGTTTCTTTAGTCGAATATACAATTTCTGACAAATTTGCAATAAATTCAAATTCAAGTAAAAATAAAGAAAGTGGCTATTTATACATACGGTATGTATACGCAATTGGCTATTTATACATACAGTATTTTTACGTAATTGGCTATTTAGGGTAGGTTGGTTTAGGTTTTTTTTTTTAGTATGTATAAATAGCCAATTGTGTATACATACATACATACATACCTAAATAGCCTCATCCAAAAATAAATACTGCAATTGTCACAATATAATTTTCAATATGGCTGCCGAAGATGTCAAATTAAATACACTTGACCGTGTAGTTATATTTGGTTCTGCCATCGGTGGTGTATAGTATATAGTAACTATTGTATAATAATATTCACATTATTGTACAAGTAACATAATGACCTCTTACAAATAGGCAATATGGTAATGTAATATCCAGGGGCGTAGCAACCGGGGGTGCAAGGAGTGCGATGCACACGGGCCCATGAGCGAGAGGGGCCCACGAGCCAAAGTGCCCAATGGGGCCTTATTTTCATTAATACCATTCATAGGATTAAATACATTTATTATATAAATTAATTTATTATAGTAAGTTAAATATATTTTTATAGATTCTTTTAAGGGGGCATAGTACTTTTTTCAATGAAAAAGTAGTCCACTTTCATTATTTTTTTTCTCAATAACGGGAAGACGTAAAGCATTGAAACTTTTTGTATAATGTAGATCATTTATTGAAAAATACGTCAGAATTTTTTCACCCCCACCCCTGAAAGCTGAAGTGACGAGGTCCACGGTTCCATAGATATCTCGGGACTGGGTTATCGGAAACAAAAATCGTTTCGGATTATTAAAGTTGAATATATTCCCAATCGTTTGACCGATCTTTTTTGAAAATTGTTTTTTTTTTCGCAAAATGGCGGGCTTGCAAAAAAGAGGTCAATTTTTTGCCCTTTTTTTGACTTCTTTAACGTAAAAAAACGATGCGGAATTCTATTAGCTTTCAGAAGAACAAAAATTCAAATAAATCCGATTGTTTGTTCTAGAGATATCACTGGAACCGACAAAAAAAATATGGTTTCGAAAAAAACGCGGTTGAAGTTTCAGAATGAGTTTAATGTCACATAAGAAAAGCCCAAGTGAATGTTTATGTTTCTTTACAAAAAGTGATGTAACTTTCGTAATTTTTATAATTTTGACATGCGGTTTCGTGAAAACGATTCTTTAGACATTACTCTTTAATAATATTAAATAAAAAAAATCGATTTTTTGATCATAAAAAACTACTATGCCCCCTTAAGTTTACAAACACAAAAACATACAGTACAAATCAACTTTAAAGTTTAGGTTTACAAACATAGTTCATTAACTTTAACTAAACTTAACTTTTCTCGCTTTCATTGAAGCAAAAATGCTAATTATTTCACTTAAATTTAATTTACGTGCTCCCCCATAGAGTTTCTTAAATATGTTTTAATAAGTTTTAATTTTGAAAATGTTCTTTTGGCGCTAGAAGTTGATACGGGGAATGTTAAGAATAAAATAAGAGCGGTACAAAGTTTCGGAAATGCCGAACTTAGAATAGAATATTCTGTAAATATTAATTCTTCTAATTCAAATACCGAATTAATATTTTGTAACTGTTTTTTAAAGGTTTTCCTAAAATATAATATCTGTGTCTTAAAATCTGCGGTTAAATCGTCAGTATATTTGAAAATCTATCTTTTAATTGTGCAATTATAATATCTAACGTAGCGTTGAAAACGTTTATCCTAAAATTATCTTCTGAACTATTAAATCGAAAATCTTCACACATTCCTTGTCTATGGTTAAGCCAACATTATTAGGTACATACATATATATTTCCTGGAAAGTTGTTTCTTTAGGCATTTCACTTTAATTTATTAATTTTGAAAATACAGATTGCTTTTTAACAAAAAATAATTTTAATTAATTTTGATTATCATAAAAATAAAACAACTTTTATTTGAAATTTTTTTCGAATAAGGCACAAACAGACACAAATTTAAAAAATTAAAATGACATTTAGAACTTAAAATGAGTACATGGAGTAGAGAGGGGCCCCTTAAAATCAGTGGCACACCGGCCCACAAAGGTCTTGCTACGCCTCTGGTAATATCAATAATTTGATATTATATACTATTAAATCGTTTAAAATAAAAATGCAATCAAATGAAAACAATAAAAAAAAACTATTAAAACTACACATAAATGACTTCAATAATTATGTTATTATTTACATCCAGTTAACAGCTAATGAATTCAGCTGATAAATCATTTTTATGAATGAAAAAACAAAAAAACAAAAAAAAAAACGGAACGTTGTCCTCATCAACCAATTTCCAGCGTTTTCAATGAAACGAAAATGAGCATAAAATAAAAATAGATCAAAACGGAATAAATAAATAAATTAAAAAAATAATAATAAAAAAAACAAACTACAATTAATAAATCTGGATTGCGATTTCCATACGTTACGATACAGACGGGCAGACAACAGCGACATAGGACACAATCGATACGAAAACGAGGCAATAAAGTGTTGTTTGACAATTTAACCAAATATAATCGTGAGTGTAACCGGATTAATTATGTTTTTATAACCCCTCCGGTAATTATCGTGGTCACACAATAAGATAAATGATAATGACCCGAAATTTTGTCATCGTGCGATCTGTCATTTTATATATCAATTAGCATTTATATATATACGGACGGAACTAACGTTTTCCTTTTTTTACCCAATATTCAATGACGATTTTTTGATTTGTATTTTATATTTCGGAAATAAATTCATTTGTTTTTAGCTTTTACTACCATTATTTTTGTGAAACTTTATGTTAAAAATTTAAGATAATAAGTTTTGGATTAACGTTCTATTATATTTTAATTAAAATTAGACGTTTCGAAACACTACACGTGTATTATCATCAGAAAAATAACTATAAATGACATAAATAACAAAAAATAAAAACATAGAAACAAGAAACAAATATCTAGGCAACAAAAACCAGTTACTTTATAACAAAATAATTATTTAAATAAAAAAAAAACAATCTAATATACCACGTTTTTAACACGAACTGAAAAGAATAAAATAATTTCTTCTATAGTCACATACACAGATTTATAACTCCATACAGAAAAACAAGAGCAACGACAGCTACTCCCTACACTCCTTACTATTATCTATTTCATACTTTTTAGTCTGTGTTGAAAACGTGGTATATTAATTTTTTTATTTAAATAATTATTTTCTGCTTTTTAGTCTTGTTTAACTTTAATTTTAACCTAATTAATTATAAATTAATAATTATAATTTGATTAATTATAATTAATTAATTTTAATTTAATATTTTTAATATTATTAATTAATTAGTTAATATTGCATTGTTATTCAATTCTGAGCTATGTTTAAAGTTTCAAGTCTCTAACTCATCGGGAAGTTAGTTTAAAATTAGAATTATTATAAATTATTAATTAATGGAAGTCAGATTTTATTTAATTCAGTGCCTATACACCTGATATATGTTATCTTGTTTCTCTATAGATTTCCATGCTTCTCTTATCAATGTACTATTAATATTATTAGGTCTTGCAAATATTTTTGTATATTCTTTAAATATATAATTAATAGGTATATTTATTACTTATACTGCATTTATAATTACAAAATTTATTATCATAAATAAAATGTTTCGAACGACATTAGTAAAAAATTTAAAATCATAATAATACAATTGTTATTCTAATGATTTTCAAAATGTGGTTGAGTTGAGTTTCTCTAATGCAATCTACAGATTTTTTCTTTTTTTTGAAAGTGGAATTCAGACGGACGATTTTTTACAACATTTTATGTGCACAGTCTTATACATCGTATACAAAACGTTATGTGTAAAGTATAAACTTTAAAATTGTAATTTTATAAACGAAGACGATAAACGAAGTCATAAGACTGCAAAAAAAGCAAAATGTTTATACTTGTGCAATTTAATCGGTTGATAAGTACATTATCAGTCCGTTTTTATTTATTATAGCGAAAATGTCTTGAAGATGTTTTTGCAAGTTTATAGTTTAGCAAGCAAATATACATATATTCCTAACGGATCTTTTTTTTAGTTAAAATACTCGTTTTGTAGAAGGAGCATAACTCCAAAAAATAACACCGTATACCAAAATTGAAGAGAATTTTGCAAAGAAAAAAAGTTTTTGCACTAGCTATGCGTTTAATAAGATAACATAGTCTTGTTAACCTATTGCATATAGTATTAACATAATTGATAAGAGAAGCAATAGAAATTTTATTTTAAACTAATATAAACATTCCTTAGAAAATACTATACAAGATAAACTTATTAAAATGAATGAGTACAGTGTATATAAAAATGAGCACGCATCTAATTATTGAAAATTATGCAAAGAAAACTATATAGAACGGGGCAAAATAGTTGCACATTAGTAACATATTATAAGACTAGGTTATAGGTTAGCGCATGCAAATATATGATGAGCAGTTTCTCAACTAAACCGGAAATACTTACCATACATATTTTGTAATACCATATGTTATTATTTTACATAAATTTACCGATATTCTTTACTTATTATTACATCGAATTTTAACGGTTTACATGTTTCATGTTCGTTTTTTTCCTTTCTTTCTACGTTATCTTTATTTTCTAATTACAATAAATAGTTACGCTTATATTTATGTTAATTTATTCAGCATATTATATGAATTAAATCTAGATGCATTTCTTTATCCCAGATTTATTTTTTTTTATGTTTTCATGCATTATATTTTATGTAAAATTTGCTGGAATAAAATTATTTTAATGAAATTTTATATGTAAAATTTTTATTATTTGTTAATCTTTTATTAAAAAATTTTTTTTGGAAAATTTGACAAATATTTTTTAAATTTACAATAATTTGAAAAATATTTGGCAGACTGATTATACAGTTTCAAAAAGTTTACATCATAAAAAATAAACTTTCAATAAATAAAGAACATTTTTTTGAAATTATTTAGAGTCGAAAATGTTCATTTAACATATATCCGAAAATACTTCCTAAAGTGAATTATTCATTGAAAAATTTACTCCTGAAATGTAAAGAAAAAAATGAACACAGTATTGCCAAACTCTACGGCGAAAAAATATATATAACATAGTAAAAAACTCTTTTCGAAATCATTATATTAAAATAAAACTGCTTTAGGTTGTAGTTCTGTATTAATATTTATTAATACATCGACATTTCGACGAACTCAACATACGTCTTCATCAGGAAAGATGATACAAATGACATTTACAGTAAATAAACAGAACGTAGAAACAAGTTACTAGGTAACAAAATAAGTAACCAGATAAATATTAATACAGAACTGTAACCTAAAGCCGTTTTATTTTAAAATATTTATATTCAGTATTATATTCAATTATCTTCAATCTTATATTATACTAAAATAAAACGGCTTTAGTTATAGTTTTGTATTAATATTTATTAATTAATCGACGTTTCGACGAACTCAACATACGTCTTCATCAGGAAAGATGATACAAATGACATTTACAGTAAATAAACAGAACATAGAAACAAGTTACTAGGTAACAAAATAAGTAACCAGATAAATATTAATACAGAACTATAACCTAAAGCCGTTTTATTTTAAAATATTTATATTCAATATTATATTATATTCAATTATCTTCAATTTGATTATTCCGATTTTGTTGTAACAAAATTTTACCGAATTTACTTAATTATTATTGATATTTAGAAAGTCATGTATTACTTACATCAGTTTATTTATTTCAAACTGTCTATAAATATACTAAAAACCTTGCATGTCAAATTCATTCGACATTACGAATACATAAACCAGTAAATTACAGAATAAAAATATTCTCAGGGTGCAAAAAATCGGTTATTATCACCCCGTTTATCAGTCAGTTACCGCACCGATAACCACGTAACAAGAGTTTTTAATTTAGCCCTCCTTCTACGTTGTATATATATATATATATATATATATATATATATATATATATATATATATATATATATATATATTTTGGCGTAAGTGCTAATTTTTTAACCGCCCCGGCATATATCTATCTCTTTATCCATATAAATTTACACCATTTCACGTATAAAAGTGTACTTATCTGCATTTCTATCTATGACAAATACACATATTGTTCACAAACACACATATTTATTCTCTCTCTATATGTGTGTGTGTGTGTGTGTGTGTGAGTGGCACGCCCCCTAGCCCCTAGGTGGCGCGTTGGACGCACCTGACAGTCATAGCCAACTCGGATTCGAAACACATGACGCACACATACACAGGACAGCTGTTTCCTGTTACAGGCGAATGTAAAACGGTTTGATGGTTTTTAGCGAGCGGCACGAGTTGGGAAATGTGCTTGGTGGTAATGTGCCGCTTTGCTGATAGGTGAGGTTGAAGTTGGTGTCCAGGTGCAATGGATGGGGTACTATCACTTTTGTTGAAGACTGGATAAGAATATTTATTTTGTTAAAGAATAAAAAATGAATTTTCGATTTTAATAATTTATATAAAAAAAAGAAGTTAAAATACACATCAGGTAGATGTGAAATTTTCGATTTAATATTGAAAAAAAAATTATTATTGAAATTGAAAATTGCTATAAATTGAAATTGATTTACATTTTTATTTATTTCCTTTTATTTTAACGCGATTATTTTAAAGCTATGTTAAATAAACTATCAGAACTGATCGATAATTATTCATATTAGATGAAACGTTTAATGTATTCATCTAATATAATTAGTTTTTTTTTCTTAGTCAGTCATATATTTATTTAATCTTGTTCGTTGATTTATCTAAAGTTTGAAATTATTTAACATAGTAAAAAATATTCAGAACTCATTATATTAAAATAAAACGGTTTTAAGTTTCAGTTCTGTATTAATTTTTATTAATAATCGATGTATTCTACATACGTCATCATTAAGAAAAATGATATAAGTGACATATACAGTAAATAAACAGAATATAGAAACAAGTTACTAGGTAACAAAATAAGTAAGTAGATTATAAAATTTATAAATTATTAAGTAAAGGAAGTCAAAAGTTTTATTTAAATCAGTGCCTCGACACGTCGATTATTAATAAAAATTAATACAGAATTAAACCTACATTAGTTTGATTTTAAATTATTTATCTAAACTTTATTTAAAATACAATTTGATTTCAATTTATTTATATGTATATGAAAGAACTAATATTACTGGAAATATCATATTAAATATCATCTAAAATTTAGTCATAAGGACCAGTAGTGCAATTTTATTTGTTTTAAGATAAGTAAAAAAATCTGTAATTGGCAAAAATGTGTCCTTAGAATAAATGCCGTCATTTTTGGCTAATTAAAAAATTATTTCAAGAATAAATTTATTCCAACATTTAGAAATACTAAGCCTAATTAGTTATAGTTATTTCAGTTTTTTTTGTTTTATTGTTGAAATTTATTTGTTAGCAGTAAAATACAATAATTAATTTAAAAATATATTTGTTTCAGATTTCAAATATACATAGAATATTTGGAACCATTTAGTATCGAAATCGGTAAGTTTTTAATTAAAATTTTTATACAAAATACAATAATTTCCTTCAAACCACAAACAATAATTTAAAAAAACTTATATACGTATTTCGAAAGCTAAGCTTTCATCATCAGTAGTAAAAAATAAATCAGTAAGATCATACTTTAATTTATTAAAATTTTATATTGTTAATTTTCTTACCAGTATTGTATCCACATTATAAAGAAAAAGATAATTAGAGAGATAATTCTTCGTTAATATTTATCAAATAAATTATTAATTTTAATAAAAATTTAACATCTAAAGAAAAAAAAGTAATTGAAAAAAACACTTTCGATAAAAAGTAGCTAATAATATAATATAATTAATATGGTATATTATTAATTATTCTAAAGTTATAAAACATTAATGATTTTTTAATTAAAAAATTGCTACGTACATTAAAATTAATTACGCGCTTTATTATTTTATAGTTAAACAAGTATTTAATTTTAAAAAATTGTCGCTAATAAGTTGTTTTTTCTATTACTATGATAGATTAGAAATTAATAGTTCATAAAATATAATTGTTTTATATATATACCTAATAATTATATATATATATATATATATATATATATATATATATATATATATATATATATATATATATTAGAGTGTCCGTTAAAAAACATTTTTTCCAATAAGGCTAAAATCGATAATTTTACATCGAAAAACATCAGAAATAATATTTTTTTGCTTATTTTTACGAAAGTAACAGGTTCCTCTACACAATTGAAATTTTCGAAAAACGCGTGTTAATACATATAACTTTTATATCGCGTATTTATTAACACTCAATTTCTTAATTTATATTTTTTAATTAAATTTTGTCTTTCTTATTTGAACAATTTCATTTTTGTTAAGTACCTACTGAAAATGCGAATGTGCAATAAGAAACAAAGAAGTTAAGTTTTTGTAAAATATTGTTCATTACTATTTTTTTTACATTAAACAAATTTACAACTTCTTTACGTAAAAAATGTAATATACACTGTAAAAGAAAAATTCGATTATTTTACATAAAAACCTGGAGCAATTGATTTTCACCTGTTTGGTATGTAAATTTACAATATTTTTACAAAATATATGTATTGTATGTATTTTAAAGATTTTTTCGTGTATGCCTTTTAAAAAATCTTGTTTTTTTTATATTTTAAAAGTTTTTCACAAATATTTATTTTTAATTTTATTAGTACACTTCCAAAAATAATTCAACTATATTTTATTATATTTGAAAAGTATTTAATTAAGAGACAGTTGAATAAAATGTTATTAATTTAATCAATAAGTTAATTGGGAAACTAGTTTGTTAGTTGTTTTAGAAACACATCATTCAGTGGTGGTCAGTTTGTCAAGTTTTCCAGAGAGTTAACTTACAAAGTGTTCGACAATATGTTTTATCAATCAACTCTAAGGATTTTATAATTAATTTTTTCTTTATAAATTATACAAAATTAATTAATTCTTTAATTTTATTACTCATCCAGACGAACACAATAAGTGTAAAATATGTTATAATACCTTAAATAATTCTTAATAAATGAAGAATTTTTTGTTCTTCATAAAACGTCTAATGACAGTTATTAATAAAACAAAAGTCACAACAGTCGGTAATTACGCGTCTGTTTCACGGCCTTTGCAATGTGAAATTTTCATTTTTTTTTTCATTCATTTGTCGCTTTCTGAAACTCAACTACACACATACATATATACACACATACATACATACAGTGTTAATGTTTTGCAACTAGATATGACGGTACCTGCAGAAAACGCGAGCCTTAGTTTTATTTTAACATAAGTTGAAATAAAATTAACTAGTTTCAAATATAAATATACGGGAAAGTGTGTAGATAATCACACGTATGTTTCAGTTAGTTGAGCATGCGCGTCTGCGGTTTCTATAGTTGCCAACTAACGCACTTCTAACTGGCTATGCATTTATTAAATGCTGGGAAATATCATATACATAAATAAATTTGTAATTTGGTGTTGGCCAAATTTTGTGCGGTTAGAATTTAAATTTAGCCATATTTAGTGAGATGCAGGTATATATGGTAATAATGGGTTATTATTATTCTAATTATCTCTTGGTTAATTACCGTTAGTTATTACAAAAATGTTAATTTACTGATATTATTTTAAACATATTTAGTTAGTATCATTACTTTTTCTGTTTCAATTGCTATAAGAGAAAATTTGACAGATATAAAAAATAAAAACTATGCTTAATAAGGAACTATTTAACATTATCCGGTGTAGCATTTGAGAGACACTAAAATTAGTGTAAAAATTACACTAAAATATTATGTCAAAAAATATATTTGTTGGTGTTACTAACGAGACATTACATTAAAATAAACCAACATTTTTAAAACTGTATTGTAATAGTACGTTATGTTACGAGGAGAAAAAGTGATGCATAAAAAGCATTCTGTTCCAAGTGGCATATGCTATTTTTTCTTTAAGCGTTCGAAACGAAACTAATCTAATAAATAAATAAAAATACAAACCAAGTAAACTTAACCTTACTAACAGTTGTAGAATAAGTATATATTTATATGTATATATTATTTATATATGTTATGTGATTTGTGGCAATTAATGTTTCTTTGGTCGAATATGTAGTTTCTGACGAATTTGGCGGTGTATTTTGTATTTCTTGCACTTTTTCACATATTTTCAATAATCAAATTTAAATTCAAGTGAAAATAAACAAGGCAATTGTGCCCTTTGGAGATGTCTAATTAAATATACTTGACATCAAATTATGCACCAGTGACATTAAAATTCCATAAAAATTCATAAAATTCGATGCATTTTTCTATGCGAAGCATAATTCTCTGCATTATTTTACATCGTGTCAAACAGCCTTAATAGCTCAATATATATATATATATATATATATATATATATATATATATATAATGTACAAAAATTTTGATGAGAAATTAGTCAAAAAGTTAGGTTAAAAACTTTCATTAATAATGAAATATATAATTATATAAGTAATTATTTATCAACTTCATGATTTGTATATTCTGCAAATTTTATGATTGCTGTACCGTTTATGTATTTGTTTCCGATTTTTCTAAAAAGAACATGTTGTGAAGAAGGTGTAAAATATTACCGAAAGCTTGACACAGAATCATTAATAAGAGTTTGATTCGAACACCTAACCTCATAACTACCTTCCAATCAAAATTTTATATATTATAATACATTCTAGTCGTGAATTTTTTATTATACAATTTTTTTAAATTTATTAAAAATGAACGATAAAAATATGGAGCAAAACATCAAAAATTGTCCATACTTATTCGAAATGAAATAACCGAATTTTTTCAAATTTTTTCGTTAAAAATCACATAAAATGATTAACAATAATTATGTAGCAAAATCTGCACATCGCGTGCGTAATAAAGTAGGTATTATTTAAATTTTAAGTGGCTCCATTATTTTACCACGTAATTTCACAATTAATAACTATAAAATGAATATCATTAATATATTATGATAAATGTATGCACACTACCAGCACCACACAAACAGACATTGTATATATGTGTGTAACAATATATTTTTTTTAAATATGCATTATATAATTACATTAATATAATAGATACCAGAGCTACTACAATATATGTATTTAAAATCTGATAGTGCGCCTAACGTATAGGCAAACCGCATTGCGCAGCCGTCATGCTGGTCATTGTACAAAGAACTAACACGCAAAACCACATCAAACTGAATATTGGACGCTAGTACTACCTATTTTACAGCAAAAAGAATTTTTTTTTTAATATTTATTTTCATACTACGTTTGTATATGCATTCAGAGTGAGGCAAAAGTTCGGGACTAATTATATTTTAATTTTATAAAAATACCTAAAACTAACCAACTTTGATACAAATTTTTAGTATAATACAGTATATTTTAGTGCAATTTTCATTATTTAAATTTTTTATTAAATACCGTATAAGTTATATATTATTGTAAATAAAAAATGTATAATTTAATTATAATAATTGCGACCATGGTTACCATTTGAAAAAAAAATTACTTCACTCAATTTTGTAGTTTTTGAGAACTTTTGCTTCAGCCTGTGTATAGATAGTAAAAAATATTATATATATATTTATTTATATATATATATATATATATATATATATATATATATATATATATATATATACAGTGCGATATTTTTATCTCTGAACATATGAACTGAATTACATGTAAATTTCCTATGTTCAATTTAAAAAAAAACAAATCAGACGCATAGAGACATCCCTGATAGTTATGCAACCAATCTTACATAATGTGACAGTTATTTGAAAAAAAATGAATTACTTTCAACAAAATATTTAGAAAGCATTAAACTATTCGCATTATTTCAAGAAATCTGTTTAAAAATGTATAGTATTATTTATTATTATTATTATTTATAAATTTAAGTGTTCAGCAATTTACAATAAATGACCATATTCTGTTAAATATTTTATTTTTTATTCAAATAAACATTATATTACGTATGATTGGTTGCATAACTGTCAGGGATGTCTCTATGCGTCTGATATGTTTTTTTAAAAATTGAACATAGGGAATTTGTATGTAGTTCAGTTCATATGTTCAGAGATAAAAATATCGCACTGTATATATATATTAGTATAACAGAGAGATTAGAAATCACACTAATTTTTTAAAAAAAGATATAAATTTTCTATTACGCACAAATAAAAGTGTATTTAATTCGATTTAGATGAGTAAACTTTAAAGTATTTAAAATAAAAAGCTTTAGGATTCGACGTTTCGATATGCTCCATGTATATCATCATCTGTAGGATTGTTCCTATGTTCTGCTTATTTACTGTAAATGTCATTTGTATCTTTTTTCTTGATGAAGACGTACGTTGAGTTCGGCGAAACATCGATAATTAATAAATATCAATACAGAACTTAAACCTAAGACCGTATTATTTTAATATAATGAGTTCTGAAAGATTTTTTGCTATGTTCGTAATAAGAAATTCCATTATAATATGTATTTATTTATTAATCTGAATTTTAAATCTTTTGTTTTTCATATTTATAATTTATAATAAAAATAATAAATTCAAATTCTTCTTCTCCACAAAGACATAAAATTTTAAGCGCTGTATTTTATAAAATATTAAAGCAAATAACTTATTTTACGAGATAATAACCAGTTAAAAAAACTCAATTTATTAAAATTATATAAATTCCTATCTAGTCAAATAAAATAAGTAATAATTTTCTTTTTATCACTTTAATCAGCAAGTACATATGTTCAATTAAAAAGAAAAAATGAGGATACAAATCATTCAAATATAAATTTCATACATGTTTAATAAGAAAATTATTATATGTAAACGTAATGTATTGTACAAAAAGTTGCATCATTAAAAACTTTTTCATTTTTGCTATATTATCATTTTTCATTCTTCACTAACAGCGATAAATAAACAAATTATTAGTTTAAATGAGAAAAATTGAACAAACGCATAAAATATAATTTCATAAATTTGTTTATAATTGAATGCGAAAGGAATGAGCGAGAGAAAAAAAAAGTTAAAAGTTTTTTTATTATTGTTACTGGATGTAGAAGAGTTATAAATGTGAAATATTTCAAGTATCGCACAATTATATAATTGATATGTTCATATATATATATATATATATATATATATATATATATATATATATATATATACACGTGATTTCAGTTGTTGTTTTTTATTATTATTTTGACTTTAATGAACTACGATGTTATTTTGTTTGTTTGTTTTGTAAACAAATTAATTTTACGCTATTCTAAACTGGGTATTTGTGATTGTTTTATTTCATGAAATATTTAATGTTGTTTTACCTATACGGAATTGTCTACTTACAGTAAAATTTTGTAAATATAAGTTAAACGTCACAATGTTAATGAAAAATTTTCACCGTCAAACCACAATTTTATTTGGATGTTTATTGTTTATTTTTTAATATATAAATATATAAATTCGAACATTCAAATAGTATATTATGTTACAAGTTTATACAAAGCTTTTGAAATAGTCATACTATTACTTACTATTTTACTTATTTCTATTAGAAACACGTTAAAAAAAAGTCTACTTTTGTGTTAAAAGTAAAATCCTCGGATCTAAAACAAAAATTTTGTCAGTATACATATACTTTTGTAACTACATTTTCTTAAAATTTTTCACTTGTCATACATTAGTTTATGGATCAGGCTATTTATACATACGGTATGTATACGAAATTGGCTATTTATACATACTAAAAAAAAAAACCTAAACCAATCTACTAATCTAACCTAACCTACACTAAATAGCCAATTACGTAAAAATACTCTATGTATAAATAGCCAATTGCGTATACATACCATATGTATAAATACTAAATAGCCACTTTCTTAGTTTATTTCCCATAAAACTATCATATACTCCACGCAAAAAAGTATGCTAGTCATTTTGATCAATGTTGGTATTTGGTATTATATATTTTTGTAAAAAAATTTGTCTACCCTTTCAAGTTTTATAAATAATATTATTATAATATATATTTATGTTAAAAAATCAAGTTTTATTTATAATTTGTTGTAATTAATAACTTAATTTATATAATAAAAAATAAAATATGAAACAGAATACTTAATATACATTATGTAAATATCTGTCTGCTTAACTAGAATCCATCAAAATACGAAATAATTACGAATAACCAAACATTTTAAAAGTCTTCCATCAGACAATCTTTGTTCAGAGAAGAAATATTTAAGTATACAGCAGTCACATAACCAGCACCAAAAGGGGGCAGGTGTTTATAAAAATTCTGGTGACAGGCTAATATTAAATAATCTAGTGTGCAATGAACAACAGTCAGCCAACACACACACACACACACACACACACAAACAACAGTAGTTGAAGCCGGGGCCACAGTGCGTCGCTGCCGCCGGTAAGATTCAAGACCGGAAGTGGAAGTGACGTGCATGGAAACACACTTGCTTGTCACACCACGATGTCACCATATATGTTGGTATATGTGTATACTTGTATATGTATGCATGGATGTATATATGTTAGGCATGCGTTTCGGTATCGGTGTGTGTTTGTGTGTATCTGTATGTGTGACTGGTGCTTCATAGAAAATGCACGGTGCATTACTAGTTTTATCGCCTTCGCGGAAAATGGGATTGATGTGAAACGATATGGGGAAAATAGTTTTGATTACGGGGTTGGATCTATTCGCAGATTAAAGATACTAAACTGTAAAATATCGGAGTAAATTTACATAACAATCATAGTAATTTTACAATTTTTTAAATGTAATTTTATAAATTGTTAGTAAACAAAAAAATATAGTAAAATTAATATTATTGTTACACGGATTTTTTACAGTGTAGCAAAAAATATGTGATGTTAAAAACAAGAATTTGAAAATTTTAATTTAGTTTATTCTTGAATTTCATATTAGATTTTTAGATTATCCGAAGCGATAAGTAAAAATCATACATAAAGGATGTGGCACAAACTCTATGCAGAAATTAGTTTCTGACAAACATTTCTATTCAGACAAACAACTTTTTCTTCATCCACATTTATAATGCTTCTCATATGTTTCTATTCTTATCACTTGGAAATATTTGCTCATGCGAAATACTGTGAACTATATCTCTCCATCTACTCATCAGACGCCCACTTAAACGTGTAACTTCTAATACTACTACAGTTTATGTAACGTTATCGAACTTTTTTACAGTGTACACAAACTAATTAATATCTTAAATTATATATAATATTTTAATATCATTTTAAAACAATCGTAGATAACACTAACAGTTTAAAACGGATGCATATGTAAAAACATTCAAGCAATAAAAATAAAATTACCCAATCAAAACAAAACACTAATTACGCGCTTACCTAAAAAAGAAAGCAAAATAATGAATAGTAAGTCTTTAAACAGTAGTTCATTACTCATTTATGAACGCTAAATATAAGATTAAATTACCGAGGTAAAATAATTAACTGACAATATTAATAAACCTAATCGTAACTATAATTACTAATAATAATAATTAAGACACGAATAAGTGTTAAGTTTCATTGACTAACTAATAATAGCTGCATCATCCATACATGCCTGCCTTTAAAATGGTTTTAATTGTTATTGGAAATCATATTGCAAATTATCGGAACATGTCCGAACTGTTTTAGCACTAGAGAAAGAAAAAAAGTACAATATTTTGACATTTACCATTTAATACAATTTCAGTTGTCGATATTTTTAACCGCACTATTGTTACACAAATTTTGAATGTAAATTTAGTACGTCCTAAAAAGATTTGAACTTGTTGAAATATCACAATATTTTATTCAAAAGTAATTATATTGATATATAAAATAAAATTAAGAATAAATTAGTAAAAATGTGCATAATTTTGACACTACACAGTAAAAATTTAGATATTTATGTGCTATTTTCGAGTGAAAAATTGTTAAATTAACACAAAATTTATTGTTAAAAATAACACACATTATTATTCGTATATATTGTGTTGAAATCACGAAGTGTTAAAATATATTTTAATTTTCCCAGTATGCTGAAACATTTTTGTTAAATATAATGGTTCGTTAAAATGAAAATACTTGAATTCTATAAGAAATTTTGTATGTATATTGCAATGAAATTTCTTACGAGATCAAAGAATTTTTATTTTAACGAACCATTATGTTTTACGAAAATGTTTAATGCTTATATGCATAAAGTATGCATGAAGCTATAGTTGCTTGTCTGGATAGGAATGTTTGGAGAAAACTAATATCGGGATACTGCAAAGAGTTTGTGCCATACTCTTTGGAATACATGGCTTGTGTATGTATGTATCTATTTTATAATAATTTGGTACATCTGAGATTTAATTAAATTTTAGATCGTTTAATACTACTAAAACTTTATTATTTTAATTGAATTTTAAAAATATCAATTATAATCAATTAAAAGAATTTTTTTTATCATGATTTATTTTGTTATTCAATATTATGATAATAAATTAAAACATAATCTTACTGTGGTGAAGGTTAATAAAATAAAATAATTTCCCTTACAACACAAACAACATACTCAGTGATCTTAGACCACTGGGTACGTTGAGTATTTGTGTAACTTTAGATCTTAGATTTTAGTTTTATTTTTTACTACTGATGATGAAAGTTTAGCTTTCAAAATACGTATACATATAACTTTTTAAAATTATTATTTGTGATTTAAGATATTTTATTTTATTAATAATATTGTGCATAAGTGAATGTTAAAAATTAAAAATTTTGAACTAATGTCAATTAATTATTATTTAGGTAAACTTTTATTCTGATATTTATTAAATAATCTAGATAATAAAAACAATATTGTATTTTTATCTTTGTCTAGCCTAATTTTTTATTTATCTGTTCCAAAACTGCAGATTACATAAAATTTATTTTCAATTTTATTTTTAAGTATACATATGTATGTAGATCTGTTCTACGCATGTGTACAAGCACATAACATCTCTGACATACTTTAACCGGAAAGGGGTGAGAGAGAGGAAAGCATGTACATACAGCAGGTGCCAGGTTGGCACACTAACAATTAAAAAATTCCCCAGTTTTCAATTTTTAGCGCTCAAAACCTGAATGTCGGTAATGGCGATCGAAATTTCGAAATGCGAATAATTTTTTCCTCGATTTTTTTTTCCATTTTCGGAAATATTCGTACTATGCCTAGCTATTATCGTTTACAATACAACAATTTTTGTGATTAATTTTTTTTTGTTACAATGGTTTAAATATTTTCAATACCTTGGGAGTGAAGGTGTATGTCACAAATATATTTACGTTTTTTATGTCTGTAATTTTATTCAAATTTTATTTTTTTGTTATATACGATAGATGATTTTTAAGTAGAATATAGATATAATATCCACTATAAAAAAAAATATATAATTTTATCTACAAACCATGAGACAATATTATAGTATTACTAAGGTATAATTACTCAACTGCTGTAATTTTACATAATTGTTTAAATCATAATATCAGAACTGTTACAAAGATTATGTAATATGAATATGATATTACCAACGGGATGGAAAAGTACATATGTCTGTAATATTACAGTTTCTTTTTAGTAAAGTCTCTTTTAGTAAATTTATAGAACTTCAGTAAATTTGCTATCAGGAATTTTCCATAAATAGGTAAAATTTGTTTAGTTCTGTATAATATTATTGTTGGTATAATTACATACAATTGTAAATTTGCATATAGGATGTATTTTGAAATGAATGAATTATACTTAAAATATTTTATTAGTATTATTACGCAAAATATGTACTAAGTCTCATTATTTTGATGAATTATTACAAATATTAATATGCAAGCTGTAATATTACATAATTTAAGAAGTTATACCAATAATATGTAATTCTACTTTCAGTATGTGATACAATTTGCAAAAAGTAAGCAATTTATATTATAATTATTATGAATTATATAAAAATTACAGAATTTTGAGGCAGAAATTCAGAATATTTATAGTAAAATGAAATTACAGATTTTTTTATAGTAAAATTTTATTACTATTTTTTTGTAATTTCGTTATTTTTCTTTTTACATTGTATGAAATATATAAAAATATAATTTAAATCATTTGCTGAAATTATTTACATCATTTTTTTTTTAATATAATTAATTTTATTTGCGATATACAAGGTAATTCGCAACTTATGTGTTACATTTTTCTAATAAATTTAGAATTTGTGATAACTGTTAATTGTTTTAAAATTTATATTATAGCAGGGTGGCCACGCTTCTGGAAAACCTGGAAAACCGGGAAAAGTCAGGGAATTTTACTGGTCAGGAAAAAGTCAGGGAAAAGTCAGGGAATTTCATTACAAGTCAGGGAAAATTTTGTAATTACTAATAATTTTTTTCCATGGCCGCATTTTCGTCGCGGATTTCTTAATAATGCGATTACTGGGTGGTTATTTGTTAAAAAGTGGTCAGGGAAAAATTTTGAAAATCTCCTGGAAAACCTGGAAAAGTCAGGGAATTTTTTTTCAGAAAAAGAGTGGCCACCCTGTGTCTGTCTGCTTATCTAGTAGCATATAATTCAAAAATTTATATACTCCATATTTTAAAAGTAGACGAACACATAACTGGAACCAAAGCCATGCCGAGAAATTTTTAACACCAGAGGTAAATCCCAAAATTGCACCTCCAAATTTTTTCTAGACAAATTTACAATAAAATAATAAAGATGTTGTTGAATAAGATTGATCATTTTTATTAAAAATATATTTATATTTTTCAAATTTTAGAGATATAACTGTAATAGGACGTTTAGTTTCGTCGAAATGTCGATTTTAAATAAATATTAAAACAGAACTTTAACCTACAGCAGTTTATTGTGAATTTAAGAACATAAAGAATAAGATATGTTAATATGAAAATAATTAGAAAATAATGCAATTAAATATTTCACAATCCCGCATTACGCAACATTCATGAAAAATAATTGTTTTGTAATAAGTCCCGCATTTACTTAAATGTCCTACTAAATGTGTTACGATACAGGAAAAAAAAAAGAACGTTAAAATAACTAATTAAACATGAAGGCTCTCACATACTATCAGATAGGATTTTTTTTATCTTTTTACCTTATTATGAAAAATTATTACCCTTACATTTTAACATTACAGTTCGCACCTGATATACCTTAATTTATACAAATTTTTTGTTTCAGTATATACATATATAGGTATATAAATATATATATATATATATATATATATATATATATATATATATATACTTTGAAAATAAAAATAATGAGTATTTTGTAAGATTACAAAGTAAATTTTCTACAGTAGAACTTGTATAGAGATTTATTGTAAAGGGATCTATCAACACTTTGATTCAGAACAAGTCTATCTCCATTTTTTTGAGTTTTGAGTTGCTATAAAGTTGCTTTAAAGTTACTGAGAGTCGTAGGCCAGTGGTCCGGTCCGCTCACATCAGAAATTAAATTAAATATTATTCTGATATTAAAATCTTGTACCACTAAACTAATATCGGCTAGGTCTGAGTGGTTCGAAACCCACTATAAGCTGTAGGTTCTTTACATGGCTGTAAATTTCTATTACTTTTCTTATCAATTCACTATTAATATTGATGGTTCTTGCACTTATTACAATATCTTTGCATTTTTCATCATGAAGATTATCTAATGCATGTTGTGCAATAGCAGATTTATCTGGATGGTTTAGACGTATTGTTTCTTATGTTTTGTCAATCTAGTAAAGACAGTTTTACCGGACTGTTCAACATAAACCTTACCGCATTCGCACAGATTTCTATATATAACCGAATGTAATATGTACAGTTCGACAATGCCAATGTTTGATGAAACTGCAGTCACGTTTGTACAATAAAGTGTGAAATTATCAAAGTTAAAAAAGTGTTTTATTAATTTATTTCAATATAACCGAAGATTGAAGAGGAATAATAGCTTTCACAGTCTTCATCATGCGTTGCAATTTTATATGTGGAAAATAGGACTTTAATTTTCTTTTATTTTTATTCAAATAATATTTTTACCGACCATTATATCACATATGATAAGGGAGGTATTGTAATCATACCAAATTTGATATACGGAGATTTTTACAGATAAGCATGAATTTGACTTGTAGTACAAAAAAATCACCTGTTTTGAGCGTGATATTCATCTGTCGGTCTGTTGACTGGTGTAGGGTAAATTCGACTGAGCGGATTGTTATAAACTTTCATATTTAAGCTGCGGTGGTGATCAATTTTTGAAACAGAGATATATTTCGGAAAAAAATTTACAGAAGCAAGTTAATTAACAAAAACAAGTTATATTTTTATTTGGAACAATTTTCAATATGGCTAAATAATTTTTTTATATTTTATATATTTTAAATAGCTGTCATATTTATGTCACGATAGTTTTATTTTTAGTTACCATGACTACAGACACTACAGTAGTTGTTATTATATAAATTTGTCTATTCAATAAATTTATTTAATACGTTGACGGTCGGTTCTGTGATGGCCACAGCAGATATTTTTCAATAGTAGTAAATAAATATCTATTTGATAATAAAATATTTATTTCTTACAAAAAATATTTTTATATTGATTTTTTTTTTAATATTTTTAGACTATAAATAACAAACTAACCTTTTTACCTAACTTTCTCAAATCTTCTGAAAAACAACAACGGGCTATTCGATTTTCTTACAATATGAACATTTATTTTGAATCAATCTGTATCTACTTCGATAGGTTTAATAAAATTTCGTTTATCAAAAGCGATAAATTTTCAGGTTCAAGTTTGAATTTCTTTTGCAGATAATCCGAACAATATAATAATGAAATATATCGTTACATACATACATACAGAAATAAATTTCTATAAGTACATAGACTGTATCTAACACAGTGCATATATAGTTTATATAATTCCGTTCTTTTATTCGATAAATTTATGGTAAATTATTTCTCTTCAAGGTCGGATCATACTATGCTAAGGCTAGGCTCTCTAAATTTAAACGAACGACACACATATACGTGCATATATAAATTATTTTGCACGACAAATTGTTAGCTAACTTACACACGTACGAGTGGGCTTATAATTCTAACTATATGGTAAAATCGAAACAAAAATTCTTCTTTAATCAAAATTCAAATAAATTTATAATAAAATTGATCTAGAATGCTATTTTGAGAATTATAAATAATACAACCAGGGCAAGATTGAGACTGGCGGGTTTCAAACAAATAATCGGAATAGGAATATTATTAGAAATTATTAAAAATATGTTGTAATTAATGATTTATTCATTTATATTGGTTACGTAGAGAAAAATAGTTATGATTAATGTATTATGTTACAAGGAACAGAAAGCGATCTTTATTGTGAGTCTAGATATTTGCGGCTGAAGCAGAGCCGATGCTAAACAATCTGGGCGAAACATAAAATGAGCATTTTGCGCCAAGTGACATATACTATTTTTCCTTCAAACGTTTCAAACAAAACTAGACTAAAAATACATACCAAGTAACCTTAACTTTACTAACATTTGTAGAATGGTATATATATATATATATATATATATATATATATATATATTTTTTAGAAATATAAGATTTTGACCGTAATATTATATTTAGAAAATGATTCAAACCTCTATTTGAATTTAATTCCGAGCTTTCGGCTTTATTTTAGGCCATCTTCAGGGAAAAGTTCGAAGAGATTAATGTTATTGGTTGAAGCTCGTGAAAACAAACACATATCTTTGTTTAGAATTCATGAAATTGGAATTAGGTGTTTGAGATTAAAATTAAAATTATTTTGATTGTTACAATTTAAAATGAAATAAGTTATAAAAAATAAAAACACATTATTATGTTGATGTATAAAACTTGTCTGATTTACCAGAAACCATTGTACTAATAAATAAAATTCTCGTTAAAACTTTTTTATTTATTAGTAACATGATAGGCAATATAGTAAACATAATATCAATATTTTAATACGCTTGAAGAAAAAAAAACGTGTTATTTCATCTGAATTAGAAATAAATATAAAATAATTTAATAATCCAAGACACAAATGAACAGTCCCGCAGCCTCTGCTGCTACCAGCCCACTGCGATAGTACGATAGAGTTTACTATGGATTTTACAGAAAAACAGAACAATATAGAATACTAGCATAGTGTTTTTTTTTTCTTTTTTGGTAACATGCATGTTTTTTGATATTTTCTACTAGCTTAAATTTTGCACTATTTTCGGTGTGTTCCAAATGGAACACCAAATAGTGTCAAATATTTGTTACTGTGCAGCTTTAAATTAATTGAAATTTGTCTTCTAACTGTAAAACAAATTCCGAACGAACTATAGCAACGAACAATATTTTTTTCGTCGTCGTTCAAGTTTCGTGCTATCGTGTTTGCATTCATTCAGTTTGCATGCAATATTATTGGCACGTTCACAATCTCTCTCCGTGCATAAATTATGAAATTCAGTTTCTATATATGTGTGTGTGTGTATTCGTGTGTGTGTGGTAGATATTTCGTTTATTGTGAATCGTTCTCACGTTTCCAACAATCGAACTTATAACTTAGCACGCGCGCTCATTTGTTTCGTATTCTATACCCGCCGATCGTCAACTGTTTGTGTGGTTAAAACATTTGAAATTCGTGAAAAATTAAAAGCCGAAAAGTTTCTTGATCTTTCAATTTACGTGCGTGATCGCAATTTAAACGCGAAATGATATTATTTACTACCAAACGTACTCACTTTATGATGATTATAAGGATACGTTACAGATTAAACTAATGATATTTTATTATATTAATTAAGTTTAATCTGAAAATATTAATCGGAAATTATTGTCGGTGCGTGATGTGGTTTAGGTACGTTGTAGGTATTGACATCTGATAGAATTTGTTTGAACTTTGTTTATGTATCGTATTTTAGTTACTCGATCATAGATGGCAGCAATTATATTGCTGTAAAATATGGTTTGCGTCTGTGGTTCAAAAATTGTTATATATTTGGTAAATTTTTAGATTGTAATTTTATAATAAACAGTATAACTTCAATATTTTGAAAATAAAAATTTTGTAAAAAAATTTATTCTAATTTTTCTGCGAATTTTTATGTAGTCACGAATATAGAACTTAAATTATCTCTATATAACAAATTTTGCTTAATTTAAATGAATTAAGCCTCATTCACGCTACCGTTTTAGTTTTATAGATACGTTTTATAGATACGCACAGACACAAGAATTTAACCAATCCAAATACATGGCGTTAAAACTAAAAGTTGGTCAAATTCTTGTGCTGGTGCGTGAAACTAAAACTAAAACGACACTCTGAATGAGGCTTTATATTACTGAGAATGTAGGTAAAATATCTTAAAAATAAAAGTATATTATGTGTAACAAAAATTGATTGATTGATTTATTTAACTATTTTTTTATCGTTATAATACTTTAAAGTTAGTTTATGCTTTGTAAAAGTCCATTATTATATATAATTATTATTATATACAGTGGTGTCATAAGTCATAGTGCCGGAATAGTCCGGAACGTCGTTCCGGTACAATTTTTATGAACGGAACGTGTTTCTCGATCTCACTGCTTTTTTGTCTTGATTATTATCACGTAAATATGAAATAATGTACCTATCTATATATTTATATCTATACTGTAAAAAATGTAATGTATGTTTATGTAATTTTACATAACTATTAATTGTAAAATAGCAGCTTTTTGTAATTTTTACTGTGATAATTGACGTAACATTAAATTTTCTCTGTAAAAATACGTTTAAAGTATATGTAATTTTATATAAATTTTTTACAGTATATGCTTTGTGTTTAATGTTTTATAATTACTTTGTTAATTTTTTTTTCAGCAATTAAATCACTTTCGTTGGGCCATTTAAATTTAAAAAAATTTAAGCTAAAGTTTTACACTTAAAATATTTAAGTAGTGATCAGAATTGAAATTTACTTAAAGTTATTTAAATTTAAAGATTTAAGCTAAATTTAATGACCTGAATAGCGACATACATCTATAAAATAATCAGAGTTGTGACTTATATAGATCAAAATGTAAAATCTTTGATCTGATCTAGATCATGTCATGTTTACAGATCTTGATCTCGATCTAGATCATATACAAAGGATCTGTGATCTTAATAAAATTTAACACCTTATTATCTCATCTGCTCCAGTAGATCACGACTACTTAGTGATGAGGGTCAAATCTTAGCTCCTAGATATTGTAAATTAAGAAATAATAGATTTAAATCATTACTATTTCTAATAGAAATCATGAAAATAATTAAGCCCTAGACAATTAATATTTGACCCACGTAGGTACTAGATATTAATGTCACAGTAATTATATAAATAAAGAAATTTGTTTTCCTTTTGTTTTTTTTTTTTGTAAATTAAAATGAAAATACAATAAATTACCAATTTTTCAAATTAATTGAATGTTTTGTAACCATGTTCCATTTTTTTCATTATAATTAAAAAATATAAGATGATTTTTTTTATGATCTAAAAAGAAATTATAAATTTTTGATTTGATCTAAAAAAAAAGATCTGACATGAGTATAGAAATTGATCTACGATCTGATTTAGAACATATTAACTGTGAGGCTTTTGATCTTTTTAAAATGATTTGTCACAACACTGAAAATAATCAAAAATATATTATATAAAACTATACGTTTTATATTATATGCATATAAATTAATTCAAATTTTAAATTTGAATTTTTAAACAATATGTTTTTAGATTCCACAATAACTCAATTTCTAACAATCTAACTAAACTAATAAAACTTGTACGCGCAATAAATCAAAAAGTCGGAAACACCATTTAAATGAAGCATCACTTTTCACTTTATTTGCATGAAAATTACCTCACGCTCATACACACACACACACACACACACATTCATACACAATTCCGAAACAATATCACTTCGTAAAGCAAAACTGTCACATAACAAACGCATTCAAACCGACAGAAAAAAAAAATAACAAAAACACAACGGCACAAAACAGAAAAAAACAAAAACATAAAGAATCATTGCTCTATTTTTTCCTCCATATCCACGCTTCATTCACAAAACCAAGATAGAAAAGGACAGACAAAACAAAACACGCATTGATTTATTTCATATTGCGTATTAAGCCGTCATACACGCGCCCGGAGAGATAGAGATAACGAATGGTCGCTGAAAACTGAAAAAAAAAACCTGAAAAAGTGATCCTGAATGAGGTGGGCAGGATAATGAAAATGCAATTGCGACAACAACGCCAGGGTTAGTAATGAAAACGCGTATTCATTATAGGGATGATAGAGGACAATGACGAAATCATAAAAATCTCTCGTTTTCTCTGCAGCCACCTGTTGCATTTACAGTTGCGGTTGGACGAATGCTAAGGGTTAGAGATGATGGCGGGGTGAAGGGAAGATGACGGTGGTGAATGTAGGTATACGGCGTCGGGACGCTTATCTTTTGTTGGGACTAGAACGATAATTTAGATGTTTTATTATATATGGTTGAGGTATCTAATTTACATACTTATATATGACAAGATGTAACAGATAAAATGTCATAAATAAACATATTAAATATTTAAGGATATAATAATAACAAATATTAAAAAAACTGAATTATTATTGAAGATACATATTTTGTTTTGTATTTCAACTTTTGGTTTGCAATTAAATGATACGTAGCAACTATTTTTAACAAAGACATAAATTTACTGAATTATGGTTATGTAAAACTAAAGAAAATTAATTTTGAATGAAGAAGTATGCTGTGGTTTTATGGAAACTAATAAAAATGCTTTGAACACTAGTAAAATCAATATTTCCATATTTATGAATATCTTTTAAATTTTATTTAATACTTTCAAAATAAGCACATATTTATATTTCATTTAAAGTAAATTTGAAGAAAGAAAATCATGCAATAAAATAATTTACTAAATTTTATTTAAAAAAAAAACATTTTTAGAAGTTCTAGATATATTGAAGTTTTCTATTTTCCGCACATGAAATTACACCGCATGTTGAAGTGTGTAAAAGATATTATTCCTCTTTAATCTTCAGAACTCCCTGCGAATGCGCTAAAGTTTATCTTTAATAAACTATAATATATAACTTTGAAATTTATTATGTTTTTATTTGTGGAATTGCAAAAATAGGTCTTACCTTTTTTAAATTTTAATTAACAGTAACTAAATTTTACTATATTTAGAAAAAACAACAACAGACAGGTAGAACTGTTTGTACTAGATTGTCAAACATAAGAAGTCAATACATCTAAACCAGCCAGATAAATATCCGCTATTGCACAACATGCATTAGAAAATTTAAGATACTAAACTAACTGTAAGACCCAACAATAATAACAGTTGATTGAAAATAGAAGCGACAGAAACTTACAAAAGAAAAGATAACATCAATCAGTGTGAAGGCATTCATTTAAATTAAATTTTAGGTTCCTTTAATTAATGATTTACAAATTTTATAATATAACATATAGTAAAAAGTCTTTCAGAACTCATTACATTTAAAATAAAAAAACTTTAGGATTAAGTTCTATATATATATATATATATATCGTATATTTTATTTAAAAATCGACATTTCTGTATAGTCTACGTATATCATCATCAGGAAAAAATTAATATACAAATAACATAAATAATAAACAAACAAAACAAAGAAACAATTTACTAGGTAACAAAATAACTAGATTGAAAAATTTAATTAAAAAAGAAAATTAATTTAATAAAATTTAAAATGACAATTTCACAGTTATGTTTAGATATAATAGCTGTGTTTTTTTACCGAATAACTCAGCTCAGATCAGCATATATCATCAGTAATCATGAAATAATAGCTGTTTTATTTAGCGTCTCGTAACTGAGTTCGAAGTGAATTGCTTCCCCCCTTACTGATACTGAGTTGCATATTTAACTAGTGCTTAGCTGAAATTCAAGTGAGCGCACATGCGCAATTCAAATTATCCTAGTTTAAGATTTGATAACGTGTTTGATACGTTGACATTTATATTTGAATATTTTATTTTGAAGTCAAACAATAGATATCCGGTGAGTTGCAATCAATTATCAACGCAAACAATTTAAATACATCTAATATTTTAGGTTATATCATATGTGGAACTTAGATGTTAAACGTCACTTTCAAATAAACTGTTTTATTTATAAATACAACTCACTCAACAAAACTTAGCTCAGCTCATCTCATTTAAAAGATTTACTAATCTGAGTGGAATGTAAAAAAAAAACACAGCTAATATAACCTGAATTCTAATCCCATAAAATTCATTTCAAATAATTCTCTAAAACTCTAATTATGAATCACTAACTGTAACAAAAAAAAATTGCTTTTATCAATTCATTTAATTTCCTACATTTTTATCAATTAAACGAACCGAAATAAATTAAGAATATATAACAATTTTCTAAATCTAAACTCATAGATAACTGCAGCGATATATATATATATATATATATATATATATATATATATATATATATATATATACACAGGTAATCTTACCAATAATTAATTGCCCAATAATGATTGTAAACGTTATCATTGTCACGTCTCGGCACTTGCATCGTGAGTGCATTTCGAAGTGAGAAATTCTCTCAGCATTTACGAACACTTAGTGCCAGGACCGTATCAGGTTGCATTTGACAAATGGGTGAGTAGATGGGTAGTGTCGGATGGATACCTATAGATACAAAGAATAATTTGGAAGATGATAATATCGAAAGTTTTCTTAACGTAAATACAAGTATGTATATGTAGTGTTCATTTGGTTGTTTAATTAAGGTGACGTGTACAAATTAAGAGAGTCAGAAAGGGGAAGATATAATAGGAAAATAGAATGATTTTAAGAGTTCACTGTTAAAAGTTTATGTAATTTTACATGTTTTGAGAATGTAATTTTTTATAAAAAATGTAATATTATGTAAATTATCTCAGTAAAATAACAAAATATTGTTATTTTTACTGTTAAAACCTATGTAAAATTATATGAATTTAAAATATACTTTATACCAAACTTGAAATTACGAATTTAAGCTCCACGCTCACACATTAATGTCAGATTTATGTGTTTCACTTTGGTTTCACGTATATTTCGAATAAAAAAAAACAAAATAAATTTTTGCAATATTAATTCTAAGTATCTACTTTGACATATACATTGAAATAAATATTTTTAATTTCGTATGAGAAAATATGCAATAATTTTTAGTTATATCTAGTTAAAATAAAAATATATTATATAATTTTGGGTGAACATTGGCTTTTGTTTAAAGAGTTAAAAAATTAATAAATGATAAAAAGTAATTTACATATTTTTTGAGTAAATATTTATATCATAAATTTAAAACAAATATTTGTATTTTAGTTTCTTTTAGTTAAGAAACTTTTCTCCACATATTTTCTAAATTAATCCGAAAATTAATGTAGTAACTACTAAATTTTCTTACTCGTATTACATCTAAAATTAAAATTTTAACTTCTTTTAATTCTCCAGGAGTTAACTTCAAAAGCGCACAGTCTTAACTATCAAAAGACTTCTATACATTGAGAAAATTTTCGTTTTAGATCCAAAGTTATTATTTTTAAATCAAAAGTAAACGTCCCTCCGAAACTATAAACTTCTGTTTTTCTAATAAAAATAAAAAATTTAATGGAAAAAATCGTAACAGTATAACTATTTTAAAAGGTTTGTATAAAATTATTTACAATTTAGTTTAGAAATATAGGCCCGTATTCTCACCTCACTTTTTCGTGAAATAGTGCTTTTATCATTAATTTCAAAATAATTTTTTGCTTTTGTTTTTGATCAAATATGAATAGTTTTTCTATTTTTGATCATTTTCATTATATTTAGTATTATAAAATTTAAATAAACTATTATAAAGTCCTTCATAAATAATTTTACGTAAACGTCAAAAGCACTTTTGGCAAAAATCACTTTTATAAATGAGGTGAGAATACGGGCCATTGTGTTTTTCTGATATAAAGGCAATTGTAAAATTGTTAATAATTCTTAATTAAAATGTAGTTATATCGATTACTAATTTCATACAAAATATTTAAAATGGTTATACTGTTACTTACTATTATTTTTTCTATTAAAACTTTTAATTCTATTGGAAAAACATAAGTTTACAGTAACCTTCAGGCTTTGACGACCGGTATATATTGAATTTATAGAATTTTCTATCTATTTTCTATCCTTGTCGCAGACCACGGCACCAGCCTAGAAAATTCTATAAATTCATAAATTTACAATTTAAAAACACTTTTACTTTTAAGTATCGGATCTAAAGCAAAAAATTTCTCTATTGTAAATTTAAAGTACGTATTATAAAATTGTCAAGATATAGCTTATAAAGAAAAACTGAGTCAAAAATTGTTTAGATTAAAAATTATTCAGCTTTATTAAGTAATTTTAGTAATTATTTGTATAATTTAAGTTAATTAAATATATAATTTTTTAGTGGTAGTGAGTGTTTCAAGTTTTATTTGATATTAAATGAGGTATTAAAAATGATGATGTCAAAAGTATTGATACAAAAATTAAATTATAATAATCTTTAATAATAATTTTTTTATTAGAAAATATTTTATTTAATAGTAACAATTAGGTGACAGTTGGTTTTTGAATTGCCAATAAGTTAAAAACTAGTAATATTCTATATATCAATTTTATTATTTCACATATACATCAAATTATACCGACAGAATATAAACACAAGCAAGTATCTCTTAACAGAAATCTCTTAACAGAAATGTGGAAAGAGTTCATCTTCAAAGTAGTAAACAATTTCAAGAGAAAAGTAAATGACGCATTAATAAATATTTGTTAACAAATTATTACCATCGACAAGTGGGCATAGGAATGAAATTTCATCTGATTCTGGTCCTGACAGCGTCACTTCACGACGCTCGTATTAAACACCTAGTTGCCTAATGTATATTGCCTTCATCTCACCTTTACCATGTATGATAATATATGTATCTACTGTATTTAACTCTGTAGCTTTGCTCTCTATGTACACTTTTTCTTCTACACTAATACCCTTTACTTATTATACCTATACTTGCGTTAAACTAAATGCTTTTAAAAGGGTTACTTAACATACAAATGAATATTTATCATATATATGAGAAAAAAATATATGTAATTATAGCTATCATTTTTATTAAAGGTTTATTTAAATTTTTTCTAACAATTATAATTATCTTTGACTGTAAATTAAACCACTTCGACGAAAAGAAATATATACTGAATAGTTGTTTAGCCGAATAACGAATATTCTTCCGAATATTCGGCTATATCGAATAGTATATTTTTAGACAATTTAAAGCCTGAACTCGTATATTTGTTAAACTTAGACAATAAAGAAATTTTTTTTAAGAATTTAGCGTATATAGCATCCATTATATCGACTAGTAAGTATCGTTGACAACAACTCAAAAATCAATATAGCAATTGCTTATGTATTTTAAAGATTTCTTACATTTTTGACTTATAATATCTTATAAATAAATAAATGACTAAATGTCATTTTTGTGAGTTGACTATAATAAAATTTGTTTGATTATTATTAAATTTAATTATTTACTTTTAATATAATACACCTTATGTGTAAAATTCATTAATTATAACTAGTTGAACGTATAAGATAACATATTTCTCGTTAATTAATTTTTAATAATTACATTATTTTTGTTTGTATTTTTTAAGGTAAAACAATAAAAAAGTGTAGGACTTTATTTATTTTTACAACCGAATATTCCATATTAAAATCAAATATTCGACCGAATACCGAATAGTAAAAATATCAGTCCTATCACTAGTATATACTACAGTATACAGTCGATTCTCTATTATGCAGGGCCGTATTAATAAAGTTGCGGATTAACCGGGCGTAGTAAAAAATTAAAATGTTAACTATATAAAATGTAAAAATAATTTTTCATATAATTACTTAAAATATATAATATTCGATAAATATTGGGAAATGAAACTGACGAAATTGTAAAAACATTGGCCCGTATTCCCGCCCCTTTTGTTTTTGAAAAAGTGCTTTTATTTTTTGCTTTAAAATAAATTTATACTTTTATTTCTTATCAAATATGAATAGTATTTCTATTTTTGATATATTTTTTATATCCAATATTATAAAATTTAAATAAACTGATTAAAATTGCTTAATAAATAATTTTTAAGTAAACCTCAAGAGTAATTTTAACAAAAATGAAGTGAAAATACAGGTCATAGATTTTAAGTTTTTGTTTCCTCAGTTTTATATATTTTAAATATAGTTTTCTTGTATTTTATAGTAATATGAAAAGATTATAAATAAAATATATTATAAGTTCATAAAATATTACATAATTTCATATAAAAAAAACTTCCCACTTTACGATTAAAAATAATAATGAACTATATTTGTCCGCCTACAAAGAATATAAAAAAATATATTTACATTTTTTCTTTTAATTTATATTCATATAAATTGTCTTAAAACAAAACCATATTTTTTTTACATGACACAAAAATATATTCTCTATAAAATCTTTTGACACATTATAAATATTTTTTATTTTATTATATATATATATATATATATATATATATATATATATATATATATATATATATATTCTTCAGAATTCAAGTAATTAGCATATTTTTATTTCCAAAACTAGAATCAAAATATGCTAATTTTTATGTTACTACTATTAAAATTTTACAAATATTCTAACGGATTTACAACAATCTAAAATTAATAAAAAAACACGTTTATTCTGACACATTATGCGTGAGAAAAAAAAGAAGAATCTATGAAACAAAAGACGATGGAAACAAAAATAAAAACAAGTGAGGAACGCTGAAATAATCGAACGTCAAAATTGGTTATTGATGACTTTGAAACAATGGATTATATATATAGAGCTAGTTTAGTATTATAGTTCTCTATTTAAGATCTATTTAAATGGTTATAGAATAAATATTGTTCACTGTAATAACCTACAGAGATATATTTATTCTTGTTTAGTGTAACAAAAATCACTTTAACACTACATGTCAATATTTTAATTTTAAATATCAATATTATTTTATCAGATTAGTTTCAACTTAGTACGTTATTGTTTTACTAATCGAAAATAAAAATATTTTTATCTGATATTTTTAAATATGAGTTTTTTTTTAAAGCTTTGTTTTAGATGGTCATAATAAATAAAATATTTTAAATAATAATAATAATAAATGAAATAAAAATATAATTATAACTAATTTTAAATAACATCAAACGTGTTATTAACAAATATCACTTTTAAATGTGAAGTAAGAATACGGACAATATTTTTTTTTACTCTATAAAATGATACGGAAAAATAAATCAAAATATTAGAAAAATCTTCTTCAAAATTATAATAATTTCTCTTCATTCAAATAATTATCAAGTACATTAAATTAATAATTACGTACAAAGTTGTTTTTCTCTCTGTATCCGTTATAGATTCATTTGTTTATCGGCGTAACATTAATAACAATATTAAATGTCGAACACACTGAAATATTGACTTTGAAAAACGCATCAAAACAGATATATCCGGTCGTATTAAACTTAATATTACCGATACCGACAACAAGCTAATATTAATATAGAGATGTTATAAAGACGGCCATTGCTTGAGAAATATATAAAAGTAATATGTAGTAAAATTGTTTATAACTGAAAAAATTATGTGAATATGTTTATAAAATTTTATATAAACTATAAATAGTTCTAATACAAATATTGTTTTATATAGATTTAACCCCAAAATATATAAAATTATCTATTTCAAATATAAAACTGCTTTAGGTTAAAGTTCTGTATTAATATTTATTTATAAAGTAGTTTTATTTTAATATAATGAGTTCTGAAAGATTTTTTACTCTTTCAATAAAATGAATCTAAATAAAACATTTTCTGTATATACTTATTATTATTATTATTATCAAGTTAGTTAGTTCGGACCTTTTAATCTCAAGGCATAACAATTAACACCCGACAATAGATAAAGATTGTTTTAGTTATTGCAAAAATTAGCCAAGTAATGTAACAAAGCATAGTTTTTTCAACAGTCGTAGAAATACAAATTTTGTTAATTTATCACAAAATCTTTTATAAATACGCATTATCTTTAAATTAAACATTTGCATAAACATATTACTTTCAATTTGTTCCAAAAACAAAAAAATCAATGATTACAATGTTAAAAGTTAAAGTTATAGTTTCTAGTAAACCTAAATAAAGTGGACGATGAAATAGACATCCAAGCTAATGACTGCTCAAAAATTAAATGTACTCCTCTTCCATTTTGAATAATATCCTCGGAATTCAAACGGAGTACGTTAACGTACATGAGCATCGAAATGAGAACGCGCGTATTGATAAATTCGATGTCTTAATTACTGATTTGTGTACGGAGTTATTTAGATAATTTATTATTAAAAGGAATCGTTTAAGCTGCATCAGCGCGCGATGCATATACACGGTGATGCATTCTTAATGCCTCTCATAACTCATTTATCTTGCATCGAAACCGTCGGCTATTTAAGAATGATTTAAATCACTTTTGAAAAAAAATTATAATTTGTCATTAAACGACTTAATTATCTACTTTAAATATAACGGGATTTTTATCTATGGCCCGTAGTCACACCTCTTTTGTTTACGAAAAAGTGACGCATCGTCAATAATAGTAAAGTTTTACTATAAAAAATCTGTAGTTTCATTTTACTATAAATATTCAGTATTTCTGCCTCAAAATTATGTAATTTTTACATAATTTATAGTAATCACAAAAGTAAGTAAAAATGACCTAATAAGTATGTAAAATTGCTTACTTTCTGCAAATTGCATCACATACTTAATGTAGAATTACATATTGTTGGTATAACTTCTTAAATTATGTAAAATTACAGCTTGCGTATTAATTAATATATGTAATAATTCATCAAAATAATGAGACTTAGCATATATTTTGTGTAATAATACTAATAAAATATTTTAAATGTAATTCATTCATTTCAAAATACAACCTTTATGTAAATTTCGAAATGTATGTAATAATACCAACAATAATATTACAGAACTAAACAAATATAAGCTATTTATGGAAAATTCCTAACAGCAAATTTACTGAAGTTCTGTAAATCAACTAAAAAAACTGTAATATTACATATATATGTACATTTCTATCCCGTTGGTAATTACATATTACATAATGTTTGTAATAGTTCTGATATTATGTATTTTTAAACAATTATGCAAAATTACAGCAGTTGAGTAATTATACCTAGAAATACTGGACATCATATAGTGTCTCATGGTTTGTAGATAAATTACATCATTTTTTTTAGATTGTACGTCAAGTATTAGTTAATACGTATATTATAATAATTTTAATTTTTTTGTAATACATTTTGTAAATTAAATTTATTCCATTATTTAAATAAAATATTTTTTCTTAAATTATTTTCGTCCTTTTTTTGTTAAAACTTCAAGCAATCAACCACGTTTGTTGCAATCTATATTTCCGCGCTCGGTCTAGTCGAAATCATTTTTAGTAAAACTTATAGGTTGTTACACCATCTATCCATCAGTAACGAATATGTTATTGTAGAACATTTTAAAAACAAAATAAAAAATAGTTATAGAAAAAAATTGAAAACAGTACTTATACGGCGCCCGTGTTCGTACAATGTACACACGTTGATATCTCCGACTGCTGTTTTTGAAATCACAAGTGGTAAGTGGCAAAGTGGCTACTTATCGTTTTGCTTCTGTATATACTCTTCACTACTTGCCTACTACAGCATTAACTCTTTCACGCTGTCAATGTGTTAGAACCATAAACGAAGATGTTATACTGGGTGTATCTTTTTTAAGCTGCTTTGTGAATGAGAAACTTTCAGAATTTTAAAAGACTTTTCGGTTAAATCGGTTGAACCGTCTAGGAGGAATTGCGATCACACAATTTTGACTGACAACCAAGCGAGTTGACTACGCACATACATACATCCTCATAAACTAAGTTCAGATTCGTCATCTAGAGCAGCGGTTCTTAACCTTTTATTAGTCGCGGCCCCCTTAAAATCCGAAATTATATTCGCGGCCCCCTTAAAATCCTAAAATACTAAATACAATATTTTTATGTGCAGTGTTCAGCAATATCATAGTAACATTTTAGAAAAAAGTGTGTCCGCAAACAGTTTTTGAAGATTTTGAAATTATCTATGTCTTTAATTGATTGAGGAAGCGAATTAAAAGCAGGCAAAAAATTCATGCGAAATGCAATGAACAAAAAATGCTTTATCAGATTGTCAGTAATAACATATTTCTTGAAAAATAGGTATATTTGCAAATGAAAGTATACTTGCTATACTATAAAAATTATAAACCTAGACTTTAGTTTAACCATGTTTACGAATATTGAGATGTCATTAAATTCATCTGTCACTTACATATGTATCACTTATAAAAACTAGTAACATTTTTTTTATTTGTAAAGATATAAAAACTTGAAAAATTCTAATATATTCGCGGCCTCCCTATATACTCCCTGTTAAGAATCCCTGATCTAGAGACTATATAAAGGATTTATATATTTTGTTTTAATTTTGGACAATATTACAAACACCATACACACTATATCCCTTTTCCTTTCAACCAAGTGGTCAAAATATTTTGTAAAACACTAAAATAAACATTTCGAGTACAATTTTTTTAGATATGCACATGTAATTACAGTTTATATGGAACACCCGGTATATGTAAAGTTTGAATGACATCTTAACTATGTTTGATCAGACACGCATGTTCGTCTGTGTATGTGTGTGTGTGTGTGTGTGTGTGTGTGTGTGTGTGTGTTGGAATCTTCTTCTTCAGCATGTCTGACACTTCATCATAAAGCAGCTGGTTTTTTATTGTTAGATGAAACAACTTATATTTATATGGTAAAGCAGAAATATTTTATGTATAAGAATTCGGTTGACACTATTAAATATGATAATTGCTTTTTAGTTATATAAGGAAGAAAATATATGAAAATAACTTGCATACTCTTTTACTAATATATGTATTTATAAAATATATTCATTTTTTAACGAATGTTCAAAAAATTTCTAAAATATTTTTTTTTCTTTTTCTGGCTTCAAATTGATAAAAAGTAAAAAATACTATTATTTTATATAGCTATGGGTGTCTATTCAGTAGTATAAATAGAAATCAGTAGAAAGGAATAGTCGAAAATGAAAAATATTCCAAAAAATCTTTAATTATAATTACAAAATATTGACTATGTAATTTAAGTTATTTATTGATATACATATAAAACTTTGTTTTATTTCACTATTTTTCGTGCATAAAATATCTATTTATAGAATTATGTAAAAACATATATTGAAAGAGCCGAATCATAAGAATGCATTGAAAATAATTTCAGTTTTCTTGTAATCTTCGCTTTGGGAATGTTAATTTTTATATTTTTGTGTTGATGTTTGAATAATACAGACAACCTGACAACTATAGAAAAAATATTATATGGAACTCATATACAAAATATCTTTTTTTAGTTCACTTTTAAAACTTCCCATTCGTGAAAAAAGTGTTATTTTATGCACTTGTTACATACATATATCTATTCCTGATACCCGAGATGTAACATTTTTTATGTAACTCTTGGTCCCTTCCACATAAAAATCGCTGTTATTTTGTTATTTCATTAGTTCCATAATGGCATTTTATTAGTATTGGCGAAGCTTTTAAGGAATCTAATTTCTGCAAATATTCTGAATTTACCGTAATTTAAATAAATATATAGTTTTATTATGACTTAATTAAGATTAAATAATTATTATGATAAGCAAATTTTGTCATTGGCATATAGATAAAAGAATAATTTTCTAATAATTATGGACGATATCATCAAAATAGTTATCTGGAAAAAATCTATTACATATATTAATTATATTTCAACTAGAAGCTGTATCATTAAATTATTTTAATGACTGTTAATTACTTAATTAGAATAAAAATAAATTAAAGCCAATCAATTAAATCAATATTACGTCAAAATAATTTCTATAATAACATGCATCGATAGTAATAAATTTCACTGTCGATCATAAATAGTTAAATAGATACTTCTAACTATCTCAGCTGGGAGATACTGATCAAACATTTTATATTATTATTACCTTGTATACATCAACGGATCAACGACTAGCTAATCTTTACAAGCTTATAAATTGTTTTCATTCGTTTAACTATTAACGTTTCAACTAACTATTTTGTTATTGTATTTGTTTATTTGCTTACTATACAATCATACAATAATTCGAGAAATGTTTTCATTTCTAATGCACCTGCAATGACTTTGTGAAGTTGCTTGATTGAATTGAAATGTTTGGTTTAAGTTAAAATTTCTCAAAATGAGACAAGATAAAAATAGAGAGATATTTTAATACATATAAATAAAAAATTATCTAAATAAGTCAGTTGAACAATACAGTAGAACTTGAATAAAATCTCGTTGTAAAAAAGCCTACCAACATATACGTAAGGTTAAACTGATTAGAGGTATCATCAACGCGGATAAAGCGAAAATTATATAAACTCTAAAAAAATTATGTTTTGAAAAAATAGATTTACCTATATAAATTTTATACATCCATAGATTCTATAAAATTAATTGGAAATATACACACATTTAAAATCAAACTAAAAAAGTACTTATTAGAGTGTGCCTTTTACTCAATAGAGGAACTTAGGTTGCACAATAAACAATGGCTGGTATTAGAAGCTCCGTTTAAAAATCCGTTTTAACTAATATCTGTTTTAAAACAATGCAATTGTCATAAGAACAGGACTAAACAAATGAAATAAAACACCCAAAAACCAAGCTTGTAATACTGTAATAATATAAGAAAATTTAGTAGTTACTATACTAATTTTGTAATTATTATAGAGAGAAGTTCTTCAGTTAGAGGAAAATAAAAAATAAATGTTTATTTTACATCATTGAAATGGATATTTACTCATAAAATATGTAATTTTCTCTTTAAGTTTTGTTGGTTTTTTAACTTCTTTAAAAACAAGATAACGTTTTTGGAAAAATGATGTAAAATATTTAAATTTTAGTTAGATTTAACTATAATTTCATATTTTCTCCTACGGAATTAAAAACTAGATATTATTTACCAGTATATGTTGTATTAAATTTACTAAATTTTATACACACACTCAGAGCTTTGATAACTAAGAATGTGTTTGGCTTTGGCGGAAACTTAATTGCTGTTTAAATGAAACGAGTTTGTGTCATACCCTTATATGAGTACATCGTGTGATTGTGTATGTATGTGTTTCAATTTTTTTTTGTCTTGTTATGATACATGATTTTAATATTTGAAATTTTGTATATAAGTTACGCTTATACACCACTTTGTAAATTTTAAACCAATAGTAACTCAGTAAATGTATTATAAATTTTAATCCCTTAAAAATGAAATCTAATTAAATTTATAATTATAACAATTATAAAACACTGTCTGTGAAAACATAAAAAAGAATATTTGTACATATTATGATTTCTTACCGATGTGCTTTAAGAGACTTATTTCGATAATCCAATTGTATATTGTGGCATTACAGTTTCTTCAACATTTTTTCGAAAAACAAAAAAAAATACGCGCATTTGTTAAAGTTTAAAGTTGAAGACGTGACGTTATTTCTCCAGCAAACCGCTAGATGCCCCAACAACGAACGAACCAAACAAAAATAATTGAATTTCTTCTCTCTTTGAAACAAAACAATGTTGTATTTGTAATGTTGTTGTCATGGTGATTGTAATTTAAAACCGTAAGATCAAAACAGATACGATAACAATTGAAACTATATAGTAAATTTGTACTGATATAAATTAAAGAAAAATCACTGTAAAGACACTAGAATTCTCGTTCCCATCACGTTTACAACTGGAAAGGATTTGTTTTTTTTTTGCTATTTGTTTTGAAATTTGAGATCGAACAGGATATAGCCTTTTTAAAATAGGAAAAAATTTAATTTTTATTTTGAGTTACAAATGTGTATTTTAAAAGTAATGTGCAAATACGCTAATTAGCAAATATACATGAAAAATGGTAAACAATGTAGTAAATACATTAGTTTTTCAATGTCATTTACTATTTTTAAATTACCATATACAGATTTATAAGGTAGGATTCGAATTTCATTTTCACTTTGAGTTTAAAAAATAAAACAAAATAAAATAAATGTAAATTTTAAGTACCTACACTCTTAAAAATTTAAAGTACCTACCCTACCTACCCAGCAAACTAAAAATTATTGATATATCGTTACATCGATAATTCGATATTATCGATATTTTTTAAATATCAAATATTGATATTGAAATTCCAATATCGCCCAGCCCTAGACACGATACATTAAATGCATTAAAATGCAATGAAACTAAAAGTTCTAGTGAAAAATGTGTAGAATAATTTTCAATAGAGACAAATACGTTACATAAGAAAGTATAGGTTAGATTTCTTAAAAACTTACCACCGAAAAAATTTAACCTAAAATACATCTCAAAATACGAAAAAATTCATGAATCATGTCAATAGGAGCGTAATATTTCTGAAACTATAAGTTTCAACAAAAAATGTGTAGAATACATTTTGATAGAGAAAAATACCCTACATTAGATTTCTTATTTTCTGCATTTTAATACATCGTGTCACACGAGCTTAAGAGCTTCATAAAATCATTCTGCATATAAAAAAAAAACGCTTCTCATTATAGTCGACATGGTAAGAACAAACGAACAAAAAATCTGATAAATAGTTGAGCCATCACCATTCATAATAAAGTAACGTTTTAATAAAGAAACTAAAATATAATGCATGCGTTTTGTATGCATCGTTGAGCAAAAGATTTATGAGTTTTGCCGCGCTTCGGACCCGATTTCAATATTTAATTTCCGAACCGAACCGAACCGAACTAATATATATAAGTAAAGCTGATTGTTGAGTCGAGTTGCGCGCTGAACGCAAAATGAAATCAATTAAATATAATTGGTTTCGAATATAATAAGCAGAGATAATTGTTGAAAGTTATTGCCTCCGGTATCAATGAAGATGGACCAATTAAAAATCATCTCTCTATAAATTTTGTATACGCATTGTGTACAGCTAATGAAAAATTAATATGTGGCCTAAAAAAATTCTGAAAAGATTATATTATGTAATTTTTTGTTATATTAATAATATTAGGAAAGAAAAACAAATTTTGTTTATATAGGAATTTAATATGCAAGATATTTTTATACGTAAATCCAATGACTGATGATGGAGGTATATAAATATAAAGTATATATATATATATATATATATATATATATATATATATATATATATATATATATATAGTTATTTTCTACTGGATAGTGCTGTCAATATTTGAAAAAATTGGATCCGGATCTTTGATACGAATTTGAAAAAAAATAATCAAATAAATACGTATAATTCAATAATTAGTTTATTACTATGCTCTTCATTAATACAATAAACTAATATTCAAATATTGTGCTAAATTTCCCTAAAAATAATTTTTCCCAAAATCATTAAAAACAAATCTATAAAATGCCCTGAAAAACAAGTTGCTTACTATATTAAAAATTGTACATTTATAAATTTAACAAACCTCAATATTTAATAATTGAGATTTTAATTAAATAAAATCGAATAAAAAGTAGATAATTCATTTTTTTTTAAAACGAAACGTGAGAACCCAATAAACTTTTCCACAAACTCATGTGACAGACAATTGAAGGCCAATTAACTTTCCTATACGTAATATTTTATTTTTTTTGTTTTATTTGGTTTTATGATATATAATATTAATCTCATAGTAGCGAATTAGTGCGAAAAATACTCTATGTTTATTTAAAATTATCCGAGTGGAGTTATAATATATGCAATATATTTAAGTTTTACGTTAGTTAAAAACTGTGTGTATACAAATACTACATACCGACCTGTTCGAAACACCTGCATTCGGTAATAAATTGGAAACAACTAAGACATAGTTGATATTATTACTTCACGTATATCTTAAATTTATAATATAAACGACTTAATCTAAAGAATCATATTTATTGGCGCGCAAATTAGCCGTTAATAAACGTTATTAATGTTCGTTTATTTTTCGTAGAAATACTTATTTTTTCTTTCTTAGAATATATATATATATATATATATATACCGGGTGTCTACTTTTTTTTTGTTACATAGGGAATACAATGCTAAAATTTTCATTTGGTGATAAATTTTTCCCTAATTATTATAGAACAAAAGTACAAATACAAAAGTTGTTTAGAATTCAAAAATGCATCAAATGATGCCAAATTTATCAATATAGGATGTTCCGATCAAGAATTAGAAGCAAATTAAAATTTCCATTTTTGCGCTCTTTACATCAAAGTGCCATGGAAATTAAACAAATAATTTCATTTCTTCTGGAGTTTGAGTTTGACAGATCGTATTTATTTTATTGTTACGTTCTGTATTATTATTATTATTATTATTATTATTATTATTATTATTGAAAATAATGAATAAACTTAATGTAAATGAAAAGCTATTAAGTATAAAAAGTATTAAGTATTTATTATTTATTACAATGAAAGGGTATTTTACTCGGCTGTACACTACGTACTAGCTGTGGTTTTAAATTGTGAATGTCTCCATTATAATTTTAAGTAATTGTTTAATTTATTTATTAACTTCAAGTTATAAAAACAATACATTTGAATTAGATGACTGGCATTATGCCTAATATATTTATTATAATAATTTAAACTTATCCCTGAGGATGCTGTAAGTTGTGCAGTGAAACGTCGGATAAGAGTTTAATAAATAGTAAATAGCTGAACTCCGTAAAACTTTCTTTATTTATTACAATATTCAATATACCTATAAAACAGAAAAATTCATGAATACAAGATATAGGAGAACAAAAACGAAACTAACAATTTAAATTAAATGTTCAAATAAATCGCCATTAACTGCCAAACAATAACCTAATCTGTTATAAAATTCGTGACGTACAGAGCTTAATTGTGTTTGTGTTATATTATTGCACTCTTCAACAATGGCATTTTTCAAATCAACAAGATTTTTGATATGTCGTTTATAAATTTTCTCCTTCAAATATGGCCATAAAAAGAAATCGCACGGTGCTAAATCGGGCGATCTAGCTGGCCAATTAATTGGACCACCTCTACCAATCCATGAATTTGGAAAACATTGATCCAAATATAATTTAATGTTGCAGCTGTAATGTGCCGGACATCCGTCTTGTTGATACCAGACAACATTATCTTGAGTTGCACACTCTTCTAACTGCGGACCAATATGATTTTGCAACATATCCAAATATTTTTCGTTGTTTAAATTATTTTCAATAAAAAATGGCCCAATTATACACCTGCCAAAAATTCCAGCCCATACATTAACTTTTTCTGGATATTGGGTACGTGTTGCTACCATTAAATAAGGATTTGTTTGGCTCCATATTCTAAAGTTTTGTTTATTAGGTTCGCCGTGTAAAGTAAACGTAGACTCGTCAGTAAAACAAATAGATTTCAAGAAGTTTCTGTCTAAATTGGATTTTTCCATAATAATGTTACTAAATTCGCTTCTAGCCATTTTATCCGCTTCAAATATCTCTTGGTGCGTGGAATATTTATAAGAATGATATTTTTCATTTTTTAGTACCTTATGTATTGTTGAAGGATGCAAATTTAATTCAGCACCAAGTTGACGCACACTAACATTTGGGTTTTCCGTTACACACAAAAGTATATTCAATGTATTTTCTTTAATTGCATTTTGATTTAAATTCTCCTCCTGATCTTCTGCGTTGATTTTTCTACAATTTGTACAACGTTTTAACACACTTCCAGTTTCTTCGAATTGTTTAATTATCCTACGAATAGTCATAGCGGAAGGTATGGGACGGTTTTCAAAGAAAGCGCTGAATAAATCTCTTACTCGTCGTATCGAATTTCCAGTAAAATACCATTTTACGCACTGAACTTTTTCATTTACCTTAAGTTTATTCATTATTTTCAATAATAATGATAATAATACAGAACGTAACAATAAAATAAATACGATCTGTCAAACTCAAACTCCAGAAGAAATGAAATTATTTGTTTAATTTCCATGGCACTTTGATGTAAAGAGCGCAAAAATGGAAATTTTAATTTGCTTCTAATTCTTGATCGGAACATCCTATATTGATAAATTTGGCATCATTTGATGCATTTTTGAATTCTAAACAACTTTTGTATTTGTACTTTTGTTCTATAATAATTAGGGGAAAATTTATCACCAAATGAAAATTTTAGCATTGTATTCCCTATGTAACAAAAAAAAAGTAGACACCCGGTATATATATATATATATATATATATATATATATATGAGTCGCTAATTAATACATAATTGAAAAATTATTAAGATTAATAAAGAATTTTTTTAATTATTTTACATTTCTATTAAAAAAAAACATTATTGGTTTATAATCTCTAGTCTTTTATTTCCAGATTGTTAAAACAAAACTACTACACTCTACACATACTAAGCTAAATCGAAATGGCATTTTAAATTTCCAACATGGAAGTAATGTTTGACAACGTATCCTCAAACATTTTTTTTTTTAATTATTTTTTTTTTAGATTCGGCAGCTCAGACCATCAACCAGTAGATGCACTTAAATTTATAATTTTATTTTATTACTACTTTGACTGCAAGGAAAAAGTAGTATAGTGTTTGGTACGGTGTCTGTAACATTTTCAAAAAAAAAAAAAACTTGTATAGAAATCCTTCATATAGCCTCTAGATGACGAATCTGAACTTAGTTTATGTGGGTGTATGGATGTGCGTCGTCAGCTCGCTCGGTCGTCAGACAAAATTTTGTGATCGCAACTCCTCCTAGACGGTTCAACCGATTATAATGAAATTTTCAGGATAAATTTGCCTAGTGCCCAAGATGGTCATGTGGTTTTGGTTTTTTCCAGTAATGTATTTTAATAAAATACAGTGTTGCCAACTTATCGAGAAAAAAATCACAAAATTTTTTAAAAATTCATTGTGGCTACATTATTTATTCGATTTTGATCAAATTTTCAGAAAAGTATCTCCTAATGCCCACATAAATTATAATATTATTAAAATACAGTGTTGCCAACTTTCCGAGAAATGTCAAAGTAGTCTATATATGGGTTTATCCATATACTTCTAATCTTGTTTTACTTTATTTTATTTTATGTTCAATCACAAATTGTAAAGTATTTTATATATGTTTATATCTGTAGTGTTTCGAAAAACAGTTCTACTTGTAGATAAAAATAATTGTTTTGAAGTAAATTTTTGCTAAATGTTGTTTATGTCAAATGTTTTGCTACTATACATATTTACAAGTCATCTGCATCTCTAAATATGTATGTAGCCATTTGTATAAAAAAAATAATCAGAAATAGCTCTCTCTTTTAGTAATAATAATAACTGCATACGTGCTAATTAATTTTACAAACTTCTCATATCAATTTTAAACATTTTGTTCAGTCTTTCTAGAAGAAATAAAACCTCAAAACGTGTTAGTCGCTACTTAAAATTAATCAACAAACCCGTCCAGCAATATCTCAAATCAATATTTTATATTAATTTTTGCGATAGTTTCTCAAACATATTACATATATGGTACTACAATACGAGTACATCTTTTTCTCCCCAATATAAATCTTGGTATTGTCACCTAACAGTTGGCAAAACTGTTCAGTTAATTGCCGGACGGATAATAAAGCTTAATTAGCTCGGCAATGAGTTTCATACGCAGTCAGCACGTGTGTAATGCGCGTAATAAATCCTAGCGTCGCGCGTAAAATCAAGTACGGAACTCGGCAGTAATGTGACAAGTAGAAGACGCATTACTGCCTTAAAGGTAGCCGCTTCGCAGGAGCATTTTTACTCGCTCGCAAATCTCCTCGGCCCGTTGACTATTATTTGCTATTATGTAGTCAATTTGCTGTCAGATTATTGGCTGGAATTATGCGTAAATGGCTGGCAGAACACAGGCGGCCGAGATGTACCATGTCAGGCAGTCAGCACGATGGCAAATAACATATACCTACGAATGTTTGCGCGATGACATTGAATTTTATGTTTATTCGCTTGTAAATAAATTTTTAATCTTTCGATTTTTAATTTTTTTATATTTTCTAATTTAATTCTGCTAACAAGAAAAGAATTTGCATTTTTTTGTACAGAATCGATTGACACCATTCAATTTGTCTGAAAAAAATGAGCACATACAGACACACTTTTAGTAATAAAAAAGTTTTTCATGAATATACAATGAAAATGAACCATCTATCTGTACAATTCTATTATTAAATATTAAATTCTAATAAGCTACATTAACGAATACTTATAAGAATTAACTAAAATAATTATATAAAAAAGTTCATTTTAGAATAAAGACTTTACGTTTTAGATTTTAGTAATATAGGTGATATGTTATAAGAATAAACTTAAATTCAAAATACTTTTAACAATTCGAAATAGTTGCTAACGATGTTGAATTTGCGGATAGAGGGGTAGGGGGAAATTTACCCCCCCAAAATTAATTTCGCGAATTATAAATTTCAAGTTGCTTTATTAAATATATATATTATGTGATATTTTCTAACTAATTGTAGGATTTATTTAGAATTCCGAATTTTTGCATTTTTAATGCATTGAATTCATAAATGTTATACAAAATCATAACATAATAGACTTAATTATGGAAATATAAAAAATATTTCTTACTATATTTAGGTAACTAGAAATAACATTTGAAAAAATAAATAATAAGATTATAGTAATCTTCACGCTTTCACGACCGGTATCCAATGAGTTTATAGAATTTTGTGGGCAAATTTCTTTGAAACATATCAATATGTGCACATATATAAAAAATGTTTGTCAGAAATAATACTACTAATAACAATTTTATAATATATATACTTTAAAAAAATATATATTCTTGAACAAAACAAACAATTTTATTCAGCAAGACGATTAATAAAATTTCCTTGTATTTGCGGTATTAACCACTGACATACGCAGATAAATATTTCAGGCGGAGATGTTTTAATTTGCAAAAATAATACTGATTAAATAATCTTGGGGGGCTAGACACAAAAGTGAGTTGTAGGAAATTGTTGTGGGGGTCCAGGCGACGGCAGCCCCCCTGGTGACAGCGCCATAGGCAAAATTAAGTTTTCAAAGTTAAACGTACCCAAAAATAGCATTTATGAGAAAAATATACAAATATATAATATATTTTATATGTATTGAAAAACAATCTGTCGCTTTTATTTTCGAATTTTCGGGAGAATTTATCCTCCTAATCCCCCCTTGCGTACGCCATTGGTATTAACTATATTTTATAACAGTAAAAAGAAAAACAAGTATATTTCGTTTTAGATAAAAATAATATTTAATAAATAATTTATATTTTAATTGTATTCGCAAACAAAAAATTACAATAATTACCTGAAGATAAACCAGGCAAGCAACTTGTTTCGACACATTTAACTTTCAAAATAACAACCAATAAGTGCACTTCAATGATGAAAAAAAAAAGCAACTTACAGTTAAATATTTACAATAACCGAATAAATCACCTAAATAAGTGCTACTTAAGTTAAGTCCGTAATATTACGCATGCGTCAAGTGTCATATTTGACAATTGATAATCTGCATTGCAATCATCTTCTACAACATTCTTTTTTGTTTTTTCAAACATTATTAACGCAGGTATTTATGCACCGCCTTAAAAAATCTAACATTCTATTTGTCTTTTTTTAAGCATCTGCATCGAGTAAAATATTTATTTTATCTGACACTTAATACGAGTAACAAAACATTAAGTACTTGTACTTACATGCGGTACCCACACATTATAATCGGCAATTCTTTGTTCAGAACAAAATTCTCGAAAAATCCGAAATGAAATATCCTTATTTTTTTGGCACAAATTCGCACAATCAACACAAACACTTCAACAATAATTTCACTTATTTGTCAATAAATATTTTATTTTTCTGTACACTAAATTTTATATTTTAAATTAAATTAAAATATATGTATATAAAAATGTAACACGCTTTTATTTTATTGTTTCAGATTAAGAAATGAGAATAATCGAGAGGAATATTTTGAATTGGTTCGAACGCGGGAACAAGACGTCAACGCAACACAACATAACGCAATGTAATGTACTTGGACGTAAACATAAACTTGTAGAAGTAGTTGCGGTTCTTCAGGTAGGACCACGTGGTAACTGTCTTACAATCTTCCAAAGAGGAGGTAAGACGCAGTACTATATTGTAGCTGGATCTATCTGCTAACTTGGACACTTATACAGAAACTTTCTGATGAAAATTTCATTTGAATGTATTTGAACTGAAATATATAATATAAAACAACTACGTTTGTGTTTTTAAATAAATTTTATTACGTTTAATTACGATTAATATTTACATTCAAGAAAGCCGTATAGAATAGAATAAGTTCTCAATCATATGAATTTATTTTATTTAAGATTTTTTTAGTTTACGGAAAATTATAAAGTACGAGTAGAAGATTATAAATAAGAATTATATAATGTATATATATATATATATATATATATATATATATATATATATATATATATATATATATATATATACCTGGTGTTCGTTCGTCAAGTTCGTATGGGCGTTTAACACGCAATTTCGATAATTTGCGATATACTTCTTTCTTAGAATACTTTTTGATAGATCATAAAAAGTTTTATAATTTAGTTTTAGTTTTAATTTGCTAGCATGTGTCGTTTGGGCACTAGAATTTTTGTTTGATTTTTATTTTTTTTTCAAAAACTATGAGGTGTAGGAAACTAAGCATGTTATGGAAAAATGCGAAATAATGAGTACTATAATTGAGTAAAGAAACCATTATTCTAGGATGCATCGTTTATTAGAAAAAAATAAAAACTGAAAATTTGTCAAAGAGTGTGGGTACCCTTGGCATTTTTTTTCAAAATAAGACTTGTTCCAAAATTTGCTCAAAATTTTTTTAAAAAATTCATTAAAATAGAGAAAAAAATTAACTACATGATAGTTAAGTAACTTTTTTCTTTATCTCATCTGGTTTGGCAGGAAAAAATATTGAAAATCTTAAAAAACATTTTAGAATAGTATATGATGAGTGTGAAATTGAAAAAAATGTAGCAAAAGTTGGTGTTAGTCAGTTAAGATGGTTCGGACATGTTGAGCGAATATCTAATGAACGTTTGGTTAAAAAGATTTATTTGAATGATTTTAATGGTATATGTTCGCGTGGACGTCCGATGAGTAGTTGGAGTGGTATGATAGAGAGTGTTTTGCGTGCATGAGCGAAAGTTTCCAAGTAGTAGGAATAAAAGAGCATGTATGAGAGGAATTATGAATGTGGATGAAGTGAAAGTTGCTTGTTTGGATAGGAATGTTTGGAGGCGATTGATTTTGGGATAATGAAAAGAGTTTGTGCCACACCCTTTTGGGTACATGTCGTGATTGTGTATGAATGTATGAATAGTATAATACTTATGTAAATTTAGCGCATTAAAATTTGTGTTACCTATAAATATTTTTTGTAATTAAAAAGTATTGATTTAATAATAAAAAAAAAATTATACATATTTGACCTTGTGACCTACGTTAGGATTATAAAATATAAAATGTTTTCAAATTTGTGTACAAATTTTGTAAAAATGTAGATATTTTAAAAACGGCGGCAAATTTCATAAAAATAATAATAATAAAGTAAAAAATAATAAAATAAAATTTAAAAATGTTACGCGATTAGGTGTCCTTTATAACATATTTCAATCTCAATCCCGTACGACCCCTCGCTATTAATTAGTAAAACACCCCATATTTAATTGGTAAGGGCTAGTTGTACAGTGGAAATTTTGATTGAATCAGATAGATTTTAATGTGCTGAATGCAAACCTGTAATTTTACTCTTGCTAAAGTCTATAGTTTGCAAAATAATTAAAGTTGTTTGCAAAAATTCAAGGTCAAATATTTCGAGTGTCTATGATAATTTTGCAAAATTTTGAATTGAATCTTTTAGATTTTGTGCGCTGAATGCAATGAATATAAATTTAAACTATCAATCTCTTATAGTTCAACTGGAAATTGCATTTTTGCAAAAAAATCTTCAATTGTAAATATCTCGAAAAATATAAAATATTTCGCAAACATTCACCGTCCCTTCTATAAACCAGGTATGTACTATATATATATCCAAAAATCAGCCCCCTAGGACACTCTGTTATTAATTGAGAAATGAGACAAAATATAGATCGTTATTAAATTTGTGCGTAAAAATAAAAAAAAAAGCTAAACATGTGAATATCGTAAAAACGGCTGCGAATTTCACAAAAATAATGAAACTTGCACACAACACATGGTGTTGTGGTTCCAACTCAGTGCCCTTTATAACATATTTCAATCCCAACCCCGTGCGACCGCTCGCTATTAATTATTAAAATATTCCATATTTAATTGGTAAGGGCTAGTCGAACAGTGGAAATTTTGATTTAATCAGATAGATTTTTAAATTTAAATCTTGTTAAATTCAATAGTTTGCGAAATAATTAAAATTGTTTACAAAAAAATTCAAGGTCAAATATATTGAGTATCTATGATAACTAGATTGATTTTTTATTGAATCTTATAGGCCTGTATTCTCACCTCATTTATAAAAGTGATTTTTGCCAAAAGTACTTTTGACGTTTACTTAAAATTATTTATTAAGCATTTTATAATAGTTTATCTTAATTTTATAATACCAAATATAATAGAAATGATCAAAAATAGAAAAACTATTTACATTTGATGGAAAATAAAAACAAAAAGTTATTTTAAAATTAATGATAAAAGCACTTTTTCACAAAAAAATGAGGTGAGAATACGGGCCATAGTTTTTAATGCCCTGAATGCAATGGTACAAATCGGAATAATTTAACTGTTATAATTCAGAATAAAAATGCGTTTTTACAAAAAAAAACTGTATCATATTTTCGTACCTTACAAATCTTGATAAACTAGGGTCGTATTGTACCATATTCAAGACTCAACACCGTAAGATTCTCCTTATTAAATAAACCCAGAACTCATGTCAAAAATTATCAAACTTGTGTGTAAAAATTTTAATTGCAGATGTCTCAGATACAACTGCGTCTCCTGTAACATGTCAATCCCAACCTCCTACGACCCCTCGCTATTAGTTAGTGAAACACTCCAAATTAAATCTTAAAGGGTAGATACAGCCATCGAAATTAAAATGTTATAAAAGACACCGTGTCAGAATGGTAATACTTCAGTGTCGCGTTAATGTTGTGATAAATTGTAGTTGATTTTACTTACTTGCTAGAAATAAACTCTTTTTTTACCATAAGTACTTAAAAAAGGATGTATAAGTAATTACTTCTTTTTTCTTCAATTTATCCATTGGCTAGGACTACAAGCTCGATTTTAACCAATATCTATTTTAAATCAAGGTAACTGTTAAAAAAGCAGGACTAAATAAAAAACCAAAACATCCAAGTCATTTATAAAATGAATATATTTTATAATTGGTAGAATGCGCGTTAAAAAAAATACTATTAATTTGACAGTTTGATAATATATTTCCATCTCATCAAAGCAACAGTTAATATGTGCAGTCATTTTGTTTTATCACTTGTATAAACATTAACAAAGTATTGGATATTTTATTTCCAGTTTTAATATTTCAAGAGATGTAGAAATTTATTTATAAAAGGATAATTAAATAGAATAATAACTATTGTTTATTTTATGAATGTATGAAAATTTATTTTCGAATTAATAAAAGAAAATTATCCCAAAAACATACACAACTTCTACAAAAAATAAATTCTCGTTACGTATAAAACAACTTAAAATTTGTAGAACTTAAATATAAGGAATCTTATACTTTTCTTGTCCGTATTCTCTGATAAAATGACTAGAGAAAAATTTTGTAATCATTTTAAATCAGTACTTGCCCTCTAAGTACAATAAATTTTTCAACAAATTAAAGCATAAATTTAACTCTAAAGAAGATAATATTGATAACTTAAATGTATTATCACGAACAATATGACTCTAGAATAGAAAATACATATTTAATTTACCATATTATTTGTAAATAATTATACAAAACAAAATTATAAACAATTTTATGCAGCAATAACAAATATAATATATATTTTAATTAATTTATAATATTGTCTAAACAACAGCGGACAATATCACGTTAACTATATACAAATTATTATAATCTTTAATAATAAAATAATCAAATTGGTAACTATAGTAACAATTTATAATCCAAACTAGAAAAATACAAAAACAAACTAACCATTCCAGTTTTGTCGAAACCAAATCTTCGTTAAAGAAAACAAAAATAAACAATACAGGTAATTATTATGAATTGTATTTATAAAAAAAACAAAACAAAAATTAAACGTAAAGATCAGTGCAATAATTGAAGCGGCTCACAAGTCGTAAGGCACTGGTTACTCTCATTTTTAAATTAATTACAAACAAAAGAAGAAAAGGAAGAAGAATAACGTCGAAAGAGACATGGCACACACTATTGTGCATCAGCAGGCGCCAGCGCCTCGCTACGAGGCGTAGCATTACTTTCCGGCGAGTCGACTTCGCTCGAAGCGTTTGCCGATGTTTCCGAAGAACTAATATTATTGTTATTCGTTTGCTTAACGTTGTTCTTAACTTCCTTGTTTTCTTTCTGCGAACGGGAGTTTCGATGTTGTCGCGGCTTGGATTGAACGGGTTTCTTGTCGGGATCGAAATAACAATCCAAGATCTCAAGCAATTCGGAATATTCCTTCTCGTTAGCTTCGGCGATATTCTGCAACAGTTCCTCGATCGATTTCTTGCCACCGTTTTCCCATGCCTGCTTTAGTTTCTCATAGTCTAAGTCGTTTTCGACCAGGAGACGACGAAGTCGACTTGCATGCTGACGATCAACCCAACTGGGGCCCATTAGTGTTCGGAAAACGGGACGGAAGGTGTTTTGTCTTTCGATCAGTTTCTGTAAAGTTAAAAATAAGGAAAATGTTGATTATTTTCTTGTGACTAATGGTAGTAGTATGTGGCAGCATGTATTATTAGATAAATGAGTCAATTTTATATTTTTAATGATTACAAAATGTTTAATATTTTATATCTTTTGGTTCAAGTATTTAAAACAAAACTACAATAAAATTAAAAATAAAATTGTTCGAAATATAAATTTCACTAATCAACTGCATATAATATTTCCTACTACACAACGTGAACAATTTTAATAGAAAACAAAGCCATTATATATTATTGATTGAACAAAAAAAAATAATTTTGCTTTATTTCGAAATATTTATGTATAGAAATTATACAAGTTTTATGAGGCATTACAAAATAAATGAAAATTATTACAAATTAAATGTTTTTATTTTATTTTTAATAAAATAAAAAATAATTTACAATTATTTTTAGTTTTTGTTCAATTTTATTAAAAGTAAACTATGTATGTATGAAAATCTGTAAAAATAAAAATAATTGAAAATTAAAAAAAGGTAGAAAGATAAGAAAATAATTTTAAAATGTAACTTTGAATGCTTCATTTTATAGAAAAATGTATATAACAAAGTTTATTATCACTTTCAAAGTGTATCAAGCGGGATTCGAATCCGGGCCCGCCACAGGTACGAGCGATGTCAGACACACGTTTTAAATCGCTCGGCCCTGCAAGCCGGTCTTCTATGTATTATTTAATATATAAATTATTGATTTAAAATATAAATTTAAATAACTAGTTCAATACCATCTTTGTTTTCTATTTTTTTTTTTTAATACATTTAAAAAAAAACACAAAATAAAATAAATTTACAATTATCTAATTACTTAAATATTAGTATTAATTTCTAAAATATTCCTAATAAATTTAAATAAAATCGAATTAGAATAAAAATATGAAAACTTTAAATCCTTTAAATTATTCATTTTAATCAACAGCAAATAAAACAGGTTATCGTAAAAATAATTTACGTGCAATTAAATTTCAAGCTGATAAAATAATTTTGTGGGCAAACAATTTTTTTTTTAAATTTTATTTGTCTAGAAAATAAAAATCAATATCTCGATTATATTATTAAAAAAATATAAATGCATATTACTAAATATAAAAATTTAATGCTTCATAGAATATATAAAGATGCACATAAAAATTTAAAAATATTAAATATTATTGAAACACATAACTTGTATATACCTATTGAAAATTTCATTAATTCCAAAATTTCAAAGATAAACAAGTTCAATCAGTTAAAAAAATCGAATCAATATTTCATAAATTATAAGTTTAAATATTGTTTGATAGAAAATTAAAATATAATTTTTCATCAAAAATGAACACAAATCAAGAGATAGATGATTTAGTTGCAAAATGAAAAATAAAAACTTACTTTTAAATCAGACAACTCCTGTTCCTCAGAAGTAATAGCTCTGGCATATTGCTGCACTAATTCAGCTGCATGTCGTTCCATAGCGGCGGTATCACCGCTGCCCTCTGCATCCAAATCTTGACGCTCGCCTTGTCCCAAATGCTGCACAATCAAATAACAAAGTCGTGCCCTATCGGCCGCGTTATCTAAATCCTCTTCTTTATCCAATAAAACTCGGGATAAAACCTTCAACGAAAATCCTTTCATCGTCTTAGCGCATTTATTCTCAGCCAAAGCGTAACTGTTACAGAAACCCTTCACAGTTGCAGCAAAACGATCTTGTAAATTATATCGTTTCAGAGCTTCGAGCAACATGGCCGGCGCCAGTTTACGAACTTCATGGAAGACCAAAATAATGCCGTCGTTACCTTCACCGCGATTCTCCTCCAACCAGGTGAGGAAATCAGTTAGAGCGGAGATTTCTGATTTGGTCTTCAGAAATTTGTTTGTCTTTAAGTTCTTCAGCATGCGATAACGGCTGACTGTAACGACGCGAATATTGTGACGACGTTGAGCTAGTGGATTTAAGGCCGCGTATGGCATCACATATTGAGCAAATTTCGAATTTGGTGTGTAGGCAGCAATTTGGCACATTTCGTCGATTAAACGGCGACCGGTTGTGTCAATGTCCCAGCCGACAAGACGATATTTACCGGACGGAAGATCTGACACTGGCTGTTTTTCTACTACATTATTGTTTTCTGTGTTCGACACCATATTTGCAATAATCTGTAAAAGAAAATTAAAACATAAATTTCAAACATAAATTGCACTTGAATACAAAATGATAAAAACCAATTTCAACATTGATAAAACTTGTCACAACAAATACTTATCGCATTCTAAATATGTACCTAACATACGGTTTTTCAGTATGCGATAATTAAAATATGAAACAATAAAATTATATGTAAAGTATCAAAATATTTTTAATATTAATTGTATATACTCTCGGAAAACTAATTTACATATTATTTTTTTTTTTTGCAACCCTAACACGTGGCGATGTTATACATCGAAATACAAGCTAACTGCCCCGCCCTTTCCAAAGAAAAAAAAAAAATGCTACACTTACCTAATATCTAATTCTTTCTTCACAAATGTCTTCTAATCTTTCTAGTAGATTTTATAAAATGCTATCCTTTGAATAGTGGCGCACCTAAGTACAAAACTAAAATAAAATAAAATTATAAATGCAGTGTTCGCACGTGTGTGATATTCAAGTAAAAAATGATCTGCGTGGGGGAAATTATAAAGGTGGGGAGAAATTTTTGTCGAAACACGTAAATTTATGAACCTGCGAGTGATTTAAAGTAAATATTTTCTTTTAAAAATACCTACGGAAATATAATTAACAGTAGCTTGGTTTTTTCTTCTTGCTTCTATGAAAAATTATCGATCGATAAAACAAAATTTATCACAGTTTTTTATTGTTTTAGAAAGATAAACAAATGTCACATGTTGCTTGATCAGCTGTAAGGCCCGGCTGTAATATTTATCATTGCAGTTGGTGCATTTGGTGCATTTTTTTAGGGGAATTCAAATATACATTGGATAAGTTGGTCAACTTGATTATTATGTTGGTAGTTCTGGTGTTTCTGGCGCATTGGCTGTCAAATTTGTGTATACATCGTATACGTTTTAAAATTTTGTATTAAATAAAATTGTAACAAACAAATATAAAAGTTTATTGTTATTTGTGGTAACAATTCTTATATAAAATAATATTTTTTCATAGTAAATAAGAATAACAAAATGACTACGATGATACATTGTCAATTGTGGATGGGCAGTGTAAGATTTTACAATATTTTTTTAATGTAATTTGTATTTAATTATATGATATTATATTTTAGCTGGAGCCCTACATGACAGAAAGCTTTATAATGAACTCATTTAGAAAAATGGGCGAAAATCCACAAACCGTTAAGGTTATGAGAAACAAGTTCACCGGTGAACCAGCTGGATATTGTTTCGTTCATTTTCCAAATGATGAAGAAGCAATCGATGCTATGCATAAATTAAATGGAAAACCAATTCCGGGCACAAATCCAGTTGTTCGATTTCGTTTAAATAACGCTGGTACTGGTCGAACTGCACTTGAACGAGAATTTTCTGTTTGGGTTGGAGATTTAAGTCCAGACGTAGATGATTATAATCTTTATCGGGCATTTGCATCTAAATATAACACTATTAAAACTGCTAAAGGTAAATATATATAAATATATATTTGGGTGTTCTTAGAAGAAAAAAAATTTTTTTACGTACTTGATAAAACGATCCTAAATTTAATAAAACTAAAGAAAACCAACCTTATTTTACGATTAATAGGGGATAAGTGGTGCCGAAAGTTCGATAAAGTACGCAGAATAGCGTTTTTCACGTATTTTTTTTTCGGGTTTTACACTTTTTAACTTAAAATAACACGTTTCTGATGCAAGAATCGAAATGTTTATTGGTTTCTTTTGAATGGTGGTTTAGAAACTAACAGAAAATGATTAAATAGAAAACATATCTCTGTTTATAAGCTTTCGATTGCGCAAAACTGTTTTAAATTATTTTGAGCGATTGCGCAATACTATAGTTAAATATGGAAAACTGAAAAACTTATTTTTTTCAAATGTCCATAACATTGGCTAAACTCATTGTATCAACGTGAAGTTTTGTGTAAAACAAATCATAAAACGTTGAATTTTTCGATTCTTGCATCAAAAACGTGTAATTTTAAATTCAAAATAGTGCAATCAAAAAAATAAACATGGAAAACACAATTTTTCAACATTTATCGCTCTTGCATCTCCACTTATCCCCTATTAATCGTAAAATGAGGTTGGTTTTCTTTCGATTTATTGAATTTAGGATTGTTTTATCAAGTACGTGAATTTTTTTTTAAGAATACCCTAATATATTTATTTATTTGTTTATGTCGAAAGTGTTAACCATGCGAATAATTATGTTTTCAGTGATACTAGATACTTCGGGATTTAGTAAGGGCTATGGATTTGTTCGTTTTGGTAGTGAGGAAGAACAGAAAAATAGTTTAACGGCAATGAACGGTTATGTTGGACTTGGAACGCACGCTTTAAAAATTTGTAATGCAGTTCCGAAACCGAAGGGGCCGCCCACGACACCGCCATCTTCTTCAACAACGTCTTCCACAACTGCATCAACACCTGCTACGTACACTACATCGACCGATTACAGTCAATATTATGATCCGTCGGCATATTGGAGCAATTACGCGTCATGGCAAGGATATTATGATCAAACGGGAGATATGAGTCAAATGGCTTCCACCGATATGATGTACCAGCACGCTGAAATGCCCGTCACAAATGGTCATATTGAAATGAGTCAGGATCATGAAGATGAACTTGAATTAATTGGTAAAAAAAAAATTGTTTATACATAAAGAAGCAATTTAACATTACAGATTTGGTATTTTTACCACTTCGACTGTAAGGAAAAGTGGTATAGCGTTTGGTACGATGTCTGTAACATTTTCAAAAAACAAAAATTGTGTATAGAAATCTTTCATATAGCTTCTAGATGACGAATCCGGACTTAGTTTATGTGGGTGTATGAATGTGCGTCGTTAGCTCGCTCGCTCGGTCAACCGATTTTAATGAAATTTTCAGGATAAATTTGTCTAGTGCCCTAGATGGTCATGTGGTTTTATTTTTTTTCAGTGATGCCAACTTTCTGAGTTAAAAATTACCAAAGTTTTTAAAAATTCAATATTATTACTACATTATTTATCCGATTTTGATCAAATTTTCAGAAAAGATTTCCCTAATGCTCCCATTATTTACATAATTTTATTAATATTCAGTGTTGTCAACTTTCCGAGAAAAAAATTACTAAAGTTTTTAAAAATTTATTATGGCCATGTTATTTAAACGATTTTACTCAAATTTTCACAAAAGATTCTATTAATTAACGAAAGAGTATATTTAATATTTTGCATACAATAATTCATAATGTTGCACAACTCTGGTGTCACTTCTTTGTAGCTATTAGTTATGTAGGGTGTCTAGCGGGCGGGAAAAACGGGAATTGTACGGGAAATTATAATCAAATTAAAAAAACAACAGACAAATACCTATTTCATTAGATTTTCGGATTCCTCGATTTAAGTCTACATTCATATAGAAATAGTTTAACCGACATAGCACCGATACCAATCTAAGAAAGCCAGCACGGTGTGATTATAGTAACGTAGTTCCGGAATCAAATCAAACAGGTAGAACTTGTTCCTTCATGTTTAGAGCAGGCAAGTTTCGATTTTGAAGTGTTTCTTTACAAGTAGCATTTTCTAGGATATTTATACAAAATTTATATAATAGTTTCTAATCGAATAAATTTACAAATATAATTATGTTATGTAATTTTATGTGGCATAAAAATGTGCCATTGGGCGTTCTAGAGTAAAAAAGCTGGCTATTCCTTTAAATTAATGTACGGGAATGTATTTAAAATGTACGGATATTTTGTTTAGAAAACCTGCTAGACACCCCGTTATGTTATCAGAGCGGCGTATCTTTGTTTCAAATTGCCAATAGAATAATTTTAGTAAATAAAAGTTAGTACAAGATAGAAGATGTACTTTGTTGATTGTATGTGTTTCTAAAGAATGTGTCGTTTATTTTGTTTGACCCATTTCGGCTGTTGTAATCTGTTTTTTTTTTTTAATTAACTATTTTAAATACTTTTGATCTATAATGTGTTATAATTTTGTAAATGTATATTGATTGATATTGTTTTTCAATTTCAGAACATAGTGTACCTATTGATGTAGACAAATTAAACAAAGATACTGCAGAACAAGATGCAGTTTTATGGGACGCTATTGAATCTTCAAAGTGGTTGCCGTGTGAAGCATTAGAAGTTTCTTAATTATTATTATTAATATTATAAAACTAGTTTGTACAGTATAAGTAATTCATTCTTATCATTTTTATTTTGCTATTTCATATTCTCAACAAAACTAGATAAGATTTAAATATAAAATATTCAGTATGTTTGTGAATATTTACAAAATTAATATAAAAACTATAATTAATAAAATAAATACTTTATACAATTAAAGCTTGATTTATAATTTCAATATCGTACCGTAGCAATTGAGTTCATGGGGTCATAATATGACCCCATGAACTCAATTATAGTGAACTATATTACAGTGTGAATCAAAACCGAGCAGAGGTCTTTGTAATCAGTATCCTAGCTACGAACGCTATGAATCAAAAAAATAGTAGCCTTAAAGCTGAATTACATTATACTTTTTTCGTCTAGATCCATACTAGGTTTCTAGTACTAGATTCGTTCAAGGTTTGTTCAATTTTCATACTTTTTTCACACTCGGTCGTGTATTGTCGAGTTTCTTCGATTTTTTCCCGATGTATTGCCAGTACGCCAACTTAAAGCTGTATATGACAGCTACATACACAGAGTATAATATATAACCTATATAATTTCGCTACATATAAGGTTGGTACAATTGCGTGCGCATGCGTATAATGTACCTAGTATGAAACTTGAATAGGAAAATAGAGCATGTATATTTCTATACTAGGAAACTTGGATGCAAATATCTGATTTACATTATACTAAAACTGACTATATGTCCTTGAACGAATCTAGTACTAGAAACCTAGTATGGATCTAGACGAAAAAAGTATAATGTAATTCAGCTTTTAGTTTGAATTGTTTAGATTGCGAAACAAGAAGCCCGAATAACACGAGTTAAAAATTGATTTAGAAATTAATGGCGCGTTATTCAAATTATTTAAATTAAATCATTTCAGAATTATAAATACTAATTTTTAATTTATTTGAATTTGAAATGTTGTATTTAACTTTTAAATTCCAAATAAAATTGATAAAATAGGGTAGAAAATAATATATTATACATTTTTATATTTTATTCATATAATTTAAATATAATATTTACATAACATACATTCACTTTAAAAAAATTAAGATAAACCAGGTTGTTTTTGATTGAATCAGATAGATTTTAACGTGCTGAATGCAAAACTGTTATTTAATCCTTGTTAAAGTCTATAGTTTGCGGAATAATTAAAGTTGTTTGCAAAAATTCAAGGTTAAATATTTCACGTATCTATGATAATTTTGCAAATTTTTAAATTGAATCTTATAGATTTGGATGCACTGAATTCAATGGCACAAATTTAAACTATCTATCTCTTATAGTTCAGACAGAAATAGCATTTTTGCAGAAAGATCTTTAACTGCAAATATCTCGAAAACAGCTGGGAATTTCGCAAAAATAACAAAATTTTCCGCGTTTTACAAATACTAGTTAATTATGGCCGTACTACAACATATCCAAAAATCAACCCCCTACGACACCTCCTTATTAATTAAATCAACCCCCAAAACTGTGATAAAAAGTTAACAAATTTGTGTATAAAAATTCAAAACGGCTGCAAATTTTGCAAAAATAACGAAATCTGCTATATTGATACATTTTGATAATGATACATTATGATACATTTTGATACATTTTTACGAGTCCTCAGCTATTAATTATTAATGTTTGCAAAAAAAATCTTTAATCGCGAATATTTCGAAAACGGCTGGGAATTTCGCAAAAATAAGAAAATTTTACACGTTTTACAAATACTAGTCAATTATGGCCGTACTACAACATATCCAAAAATTAACCCCCTACGACACCCTTTTATTAATTAAGTTAACCCCCAAAACTGTGATAAAAAGTTAACAAATTTGTGTAAAAATTCAAAACTAAAATTGCGAGTATTTTGCAAACGGCTGCAAATTTCGCAAAAATAACGAAATCTGCTTGACAACACTTATGTTGCTATAACATTTTCAACCCCCAACCCCCCCTACGAGCCCTAGGCTATTAATTATTAATGTTTGCAAAAAAAATCTTTAATCGCGAATATCTCGAAAACGGCTGAGAATTTCGCAAAAATAACAAAATTTGCCGTCCCCTTACAAATCCCCGATAAACCAGGTACGTACTACAACATATCTAAAAATTAAGCCCCTAGGACACCCCTTTATTAATTAAGCCAACCCCCAAAACTTTAAAATTTTCAAACGCAAATATCTCGAAAACGGCAGGGAATTTCGCAAAAATAACAAAATTTTGCCGTCCCCTTACGATCTATCAGATAAACCAGGTACGTACTACAACATATCGAAAAATCAACCCCCTAGGACACCTCCTTATTAATTAAGTCACGCCCCCCAACAAAACTAATAAAAATATTGAAATTGAAATTTTGGTGAAATGTATTTTTTCTTATTGTTGAATAAAGTTCGTTAAAAACAGATGTTGTGTTGTATTTATGTTTTTCCCAATTTCATCCCTTAATTTAGTTAAGATCTTTAATCGCAAATATCTCGAAAACGGCTGGGAATTTCGCAAAAATAACAAAATTTTGCCGTCCCCTTACGAACTCCTGAAGATAAACCAGGTACGTACTACAATATATCCAAAAATCAACCCCCTAGGACACCCCCTTATTAATTAAGTCAAGCCTCTCCAACAAAACTGATAAAAATATTGAAATTGAAATTTTGGTGAAATGTATTTTTTCTTATTGTTGAATAAAGTTCAAAATGTATCAAAATGTATCAAAATCTTTAATCGCGAATATCTCGAAAACGGCTGGGAATTTCGCAAAAATAACAAAATTTGCCGTCCCCCTTACGAAACGATAGATAAACCAGGTACGTACTACAACATATCCAAAAATCAACCCCCTAGGACACCCCCTTATTAATTAAGTGAAGCCCCCAACAAAACTGATGAAAATATTGAAATTGAAATTTTGGTGAAATGTATTTTTTCTTATTGTTGAATAAAGTTCAAAATGTATCAAAATCTTTATTCGCGAATATCTCGAAAACGGCTGGGAATTTCGCAAAAATAACAAAATTTTGCCACCCCCATACCGATGCTATATAAACCAGGTACGTACTACAACATATCCAAAAATCAACCCCCTAGGACACTCCCTTATTAATTAAGTCAAGCCCCCCAACAAAACTGATGAAAATATTGAAATTGAAATTTTGATGAAATGTATTTTTTCTTATTGTTGAATAAAGTTCGTTAAAAACAGATGCTGTGTTGTATTTATGTTTTTCCCAATTTCATCCCTTAAAATTAGTTAAAATCTTTAATCGCAAATATCTCGAAAACGGCTTTGAATTTCGCAAAAATAACAAAATTTTGCCACCCCCTTACGAACCCCTAAAGATAAACCAGGTACGTACTACAACATATCCAAAAATCAACCCCCTACGACACCCCCTTATTAATTAAGTCGACCCCAAAACTGTGATAAAAAGTTAACAAATTTAAAGTTAATCAAGAAAAACGAGGTGTGTATTGTCAAAATGTTTCATTTCTTATCACAAATTTTGCATTTCTCGCTTTCCTGATACAAATTTCGTTAAAAAGCTTAGCTTATACATTCCCGCAATGCATCAATGTTAAACTGGTTGCCCTAGGCTTTCCCAGCAAGGTCACTGTATTTTTTCTGCTTCATTTAGGAAGAAAATTAATTTATAAATCATTTATTTAATAACAAATTTGGTTTTCTAACAATTTTTTTTAAAGAATATTAAGCAAATTTGACAAGAATTTTGACAATTTTGAAAGATTTACTTAAATTTAATGGGGCGCGCTGTTATTTTTTAATATTTGAGGAACTTACAGAAAAATCAAAAATATACACAGTTATTTGTTTAAGGACTTTATTGAAAAATAAAAAAAAAATACATTTATTACAAAAAAAATAAGTATAATACGTATATAACTTTATTCACATTGTTAACTATGTGATTAAGTTCGCTAAACACACTTAATTATCTTGTTAACTTAGAAATGTAATTAACTATGTGATTAGATTGTCAAAACACACTTTAATAATTTAAATAATTAAAATGTAAATATTTCATAAAAATAAAAATATAAAAATACAAAATTTAGTAACTTAATCACATGGTTAACTATGTAATTAAGTTCGAAAAACACATTTAAACATAACTATGTTATTAGATAATAACTATGTTATTAGATTATCAAAACACAATTTAGTAATTAAATAATTAAACTCAAAACAAGTGAATTAAAATTTCTGATATTTTTATCAGAAATTTTATACAAATTTAAAAACTTAATCGCATGTTTAACTATGTGATTAAGTTGTCAAAACACATAATTAACTTGTTAACTTAATCATGTGTTTAACTAAGTTATTAAATTGTTAAAACATTGATTAAACAAAGAAAAACAAAAAAAAAAGAATTGAAATTCCTAATATACAAAATTAGTAACTTAATCACATGATTAAATGTGTGATTAAGTTGTTAAAACACACTTAACTATCTTATTAACTTACCAATGTAATTAACTATGTGATTAAATTGTGAAAACACACTGTAATAATTAAATAATTAACAATGTAAAAATTTCATAAAAATAAAAATATAAAATTCATATTTAGTAACTTAATCGCAAGCTTAACTATGTAATTAAGTTGTCAAAACACACTGAATTATCTTGTTAATTTAATCATGTGTTTAACTAAGTTATTAAATTGTTAATACATTGATTAAACAAATAAAAACATTAAAAAAAAGTGAATTAAAATTTCTGATAAAATAAGCAATATAAAAATACAAATTTAGTAACTTAATCACATGGTTAACTACACGATTAAGTTATCAAAACACACGTAATTATCTTGTTAACTTAAGTGTGTAACTTAATTATGTAATTAGATTATAAAAACACACTTTAATAATTAAATAATTAAAACGTAAAAATTTCATAAAAATAAAAATATAAAATACAAATTTACTAACTTAATCGCATTGTTAACTATGTGATTTAGTTATCAAAACACACTTAATTAACTTAATAATATGATTAACTGATATATATATATATATATATATATATATATTTATTTATATATCGCGATGCACAAACACTTTATGAGCATTTGCATTTAATTACATTAGTAAGGAGGAAGTATCCCTCCGGTTACAATTTTTCTCCAATCAAATTTCTTTCCTCTTCATATTATTTCATCTCCCCACCTCAAATTTCTGTAACAAAAAAAAAATCCACATTAAATATTCACTATATAACCAAACAAATATTTACTTAAAAAATGCAAATTAATTAATTTAATTATCTCACCTTATCATTCAATATTTATTGGAAATATTTCGTTAATCCAGGTGAAGAGATAGGTTTGTGCCGCCCCGCTCTGCGTTGTGTCCAGTCGGCATTGTGTCCAGACACCCCTATCTCCCATGTACAACTATTCTTTCTTCATGAGCCCTTAAATGTAAGAAATGATAGTATAAAGTTCAGTACTTAGTTTAAAAAATAAATTATATTTTGTCGTAAGAAAGGACCGAAGATAGATTTTTATTTAAAAGAAAATAGAATGAAATAGAAAAAATATGATAAGTTATAAAACATTATAATAGTTTATAATAAATTATTTTGTATTATAATAATAACTCTTTAATATTAATGTCAAAAAAATGTTAAGTCTTGCTCCTGCATTGTTCGTTTTAACAATGAAGCGCGTTTCGCGTTTTGCGTCTCGCTTTTATACTGTTCCGTGTAGGACCGTGATTGATTCTGATTGGTTAATTTGCGTTGTTACAAGAACAGCCAATCAGAATCAAGCATGTTCCAGGGAATAGTATAAAAGCGGAACATAAAATTGAAACCGTGGTCATTGTTAAAGACAATATCGAACAAAACAAATGGGAATTTAAATAATATTAAAATTAATCGTAATTTTATTTAAGTATTTCAAAACTCGTTTATTGATAGCGTACGCCTCGAAACTCGTTATTATAACTGAAAAATTTATTTAACAAAAAGAAAATAATCAGAAACAATAATCGATATTGACTAATTAATTAATTTTTAATTAATAATTGAAAAAAAAAACGTGTTTAAATAAAAATTATTATAATAATAAACCATGGCACATTTCTTACCTATGTCCATTTAAGTTGTCCTTCTCAGTTTCTTGTAGAAAAAGACTTCTTCTATAATTCTTCATTACCTCCTTCTGGGCCCTCCACAACCCGGAAGAGTTCATTTTCTACCTAATCCTTTCCTTAACTGGGACACGAATAAAATCCTTGTGATTTGCGCTACCTGTCGCACCTGAAGGACCCCCTCCGATGTTCTCTTTTGGGCATCACCATCGCAAAATTACTCCGAACTGAAATGAAAACATTTTTGGAATTGACAAAAAACATGTAATAGTAAAATTTTTTTCAAAACTTATTATATTAATATAAAACGCGGCTTTAAATTGGGTAGTTCTGTATTAATATATATTTAATAATCAACGTACACTCAACGTACACATCTTCATCAAGAAAGAATTGATACAAATAACATAGAATATAGTTTACTAGACGGTAACAAAAATAAGTAATTAGACATTTATAGTTTTTTTTGCTGGTATATTTCGTATTATTCTATAAGTTCTGTAAGTTTTATAGAAAACATTTGTCTGTTTTTAATAAATTAAAAATTGCCTATATTAAAAAAAAACAGAAGATTCTATAAATACTTATAATAGTTATAGAATAATACAGAACTAGTAACATAAATTTTATTTAAAAACAAATAAAAAAATGAAATTTGTTACGTCAAGTTTGTCCAAATTTTATTTAAATCACAACAGTGATTGACTCTTATCTTTATAAAAGATTAGAAATAATATTTGCACACAAATTCGATTTCCAATAAATTCAATAAATATCGATCTAATTATTATTTTATTAATCAAACATTAATTTTCGAATTAAGTCTGCAACTTATGCAACATGCTTGTAATGCGGGGCGCTTTTGAGAAGACATTTTCAAATTTGGTTGAAATATTTTAATAATTATCATATATTTTTTCTAAATAAATATTAAATTAAAAGTTGTGTCTCAATCACACGGTTAACTATGAAATTAAGTGCGCAAAACAAACTTAATTATCTTAATTTTAATTTATTATCTCTATCACTTACTTATTTTCACGAGTATACAGCTTCAGTCCTTCGGGCCCCAGACAATCGTATCACTCCCGCGTCCAAAATCGAGTGTACAAGCGCCGTTGCAAGCCATCTAGTTAGGCAGGAACCATTCTCTCGGCTTATATCCACCCTCCTGCATCACTCCAAAAACAGAAAGCGTCGCGACGGCGGCGTGCATGCTGTAAAGGCGGGGAGCAGACATGGTCCGTTCCACATTCCATTTTGACGCACCCACCTAGATGCTGCTGCTGCTGCGTCGTTTTATTGTTGGAGAATTCATTTATGTGTAGAGTTAGTTTACTTATAAAAAAATAATTTTCATCATTTTCCACTTGAAAAATGCGATTTTCTCTTATGTCACACATGTTTTTTTTATTTGAAAAAATAAAATAAATTATGATTAATCTTGATTACAATAAACAACATAATATATTTTTTGGAAAACAAAATAATAATAAACAAAGAAAATATTGACAATTAAATATTTGATTAATTTTTTTTATATGTTAATTCTGTAAATATATAAAAATTGTTATTAAATTATTAATTGTACATAAATTAGCAAAAAACTTTTAATAAATAGTTATAGTAAATATGTAGTATTAAACGAATAAATCAAATGTAAAATTATTCTTTTTTGTATTCCCACCATCTGTCTGAATACAGTCTTTTGTTTGACTTGAACTACCCTTAAATTACTTTCCCTTACAAATTCTGTTTATAATATCCGCCTTTAGAATGAAGGCAAATATTAAATCTCTCAACAGCGAAAATACATGCTTGTAATGTGTTTGCAGACCTGAATTATTCCATTTTGCAATGTATTCATCGCTTCTTGATACAGTTTTTGCTTCAAAATACACAAACAAAAAGTATAATTATCATCATATTGTTCTAGATATCCAGACAACTATTTATGCCTTCATTCGGGATTCTACACGAATATGCAGTGGAATATTTTCTAATAAATTATACAAATCGATATTAAACTTTATCACTCAAAACAACACATGTTAATTTTTTTTTTTAAATTAATTGATAAATAATAATTTTTTAAATAAACGAACAATCAAATTTAATTATTTTTTTAACAAAACATTTGAATATTATGATAATAATTTAAAGAATGTATAATCTAGAATTTTTCTACTTATTTTGAGGTTCCAAATTTAATTTTATTTAGCAACTTAACCCTACAGCACTTTTTTTGTTATATTTATATTTGAATATGCAGTTTCATGCACTATTGTTGTAGAATTATACAAAATTTATCTGAAAGCAATGACATATTTTAAAATACGTCTTACTGCAAGCAAAACTTGTTTATTAAGTTAATGAATAAATTCTTTACGAGTTATGCTAAGTGTATATGTCTAAATTAGGACTCAGGTAAGCAGCACTGACAAAAAATAAATTCACATTTCTACGAGATATAATTATTTATTTTATATAAAAATAATGAAAATGCTGTATATATTTGAACAAATAAATTATAATTATTGCGATCTATATAATTACGATTCTATATATAACAATGGCATTATTATTTTATTTTACTCAGATCGGATTTTACATAAACTTTTTTTTTTTCAGTTGAACACTTCTATAAAATTAATTTGTTAAAAATATTTTCTTTGGGAGAAAATAGCCTATCACACAATATCAAAAAATTAATAAGTAGATTTAAAATATAATAATCACAATGTTAACAAAGCTTAAATAAAATAAACTTTTTTATGTTATAAAAATATCAGACTACTATTTCTATGTATATATATATAATTAGAACTTAAAATAAATGAAATATTATTTTATATTTATATGTATAGTGCAAAATTCATTTAGACATTCTTTGTAGTCACATTTTTAACTAAACCAATCAATAAAGTGGAAAAACTATTTTAAAATGTGATTATAAAATCTAAATAAACATTTTTCAAAAATATTTAATGTTTTTATTGTTTAACTTTTTGCTCTATTTTAATTTTTGAACTTATAAAAAAAACTGAAAACTTATACTTGCCTTCATTATGTGCCAATTAAGAGGTTAATAAAAATAAACAACAAATATTTATTGTTGAGGATGAACTACAACATTTGACGTTGTAATATTATTATCGTTATTTGTAACAACCGCTGTTGATTGTGAAGTTGTTGATTCGCGTCCTAAAGAACTTCCCGGAGAATCGGCCGCTTCATTGATTAAACGTTGTCTTTCCCGATACATCGATACGCGTATATTTTCCAATTGATGGTATCGACATAATTTCAGAAGAGCGAATACACATAAACCGACCCAACACGCGAATGAGCCCCATACACCAAACTGCATGAAAAATTCGAATAACTTAATCTCTTTTTTTTTTGATAACTTGAATAAATTTCAGCAGAATTTTAAATAAATAAAAATATTTTACCTGAGCCGTTCCCAATTCCATATGAAATCCACTTGTATCAATTCCATCTTGTTTGTCAATTGCCTTCCCAGCTGCAACTTCACAGCTACGAAAAACAAATAATTTAAAACATTCGTAATTGAAGCTCCGAATTTAATTATTATTTTTTAATTCTTACATATTTTATTAACCATTTATTTGTAAAATTTGTTTTGTATATAAAATGTATTAATTATGATTAAATCAAAGTTGCATAAAAATCATTATTAAAAAAAATCGATTTTTTTTAAAATCAAATAAAAATCATGACTAATTTTACACAAAATAATAAATATAAATAGAATATAAATAACATATAAATACAAATTATCTATTTTTTCGACATTTGGATTGGTGCACTCAAAAATTCGGAATCGTTTGGGCACCGAAAAAGACGCCAAATTATTTTTTTTTTTTGTATAAACAGCTTGATATTCTGATAAGAAAATGTATAGATCTATGCTAAAACATTTGTTTATTTCCAAAGATTTATTTAATATCAAAAATCGTTGTATTATGTTTGTTATTTAATTATAATATAAAGATTATAAATGGTTCAACAAATATTTTCATTATAACTTGATTTTTAATACCTGATAACGGACGTAAATAACATTTGATTTAAATCAATGATTTTTTAGCAAAATGCGTTTGATTTAAATCAGTGCAACCTGGATTAAATTATGTGATATTTCTGTTAATATCTCTATAAACAGTAGGTCAATTGTATTAAATTACTTTTTTTTAAATAAAAATTAAGATACTATTATTTATACATTTAAGAAACAATTAAAATTACTGTTATTAAACAAGAGACAGAATATTGTACTACTGTAATACGATATACGGCGTATAATATTACAAACCACGTATTAATAATTTTGCAATGTACATAATAACAAAATGCTAAATGAAGATTTTATTTCACTTTCCAAAGGAAAATCTTTAAAAAAATTAAATGTAAAAATTCTGTTTTACAAACTTTGGATATAGTTTGAAGTAAAAGTAGTAGTAACTAAAATATAACTGCCTTTACTTACGATGGAAAACGAAGTGTCATATTTTGACACCACACAGCAAATCCTAACGTTATCATTAACGCTGCAATGATTGTTATTCCACAAAGAATCATACTGGATACAACATCAATAAAGGCTGATAAAAAACTGCTGTCCGTACCTTTGTACATATAAACAGAACATCTGCAAATAAATTAAAAAAAAAAACATTAATAATATAATTTAATAAAAATTACGTAATTATTTTTTTTTACCTATAGATTTGAACAACAGAAACGATAAACAACATAAGACCAACAAATATCGTATAATTGCAATATGCTTGCGATGCCCATTCAACTTTGAACTGTCCATTGGTTTCTTCCCAAACACCAGTTGAAAATAGTAAACAATGTCCTCTAAAATTAAATTACAACAATTAGTAAGTTTTTTTTAAACTTTTCATCTAGATTATTATCAAACCTAAATTCATCTTGATGTAAACTCATTGGTACAACAATACATAGTGATAAAATGCAAGCTATAACATAGCCAGCTATTTGACAGAGTAATACTATATTACCTAAAGCCATTTTATTTACGGTAACAGAAATGTATTTAATTTAAAAAAATAAACGCAATAACTTGGGCTGTCATCTCACTTTGCAAGATATTAGTGACTAATGTGTCAAATGTTCTTGTTGCCAATCTAACATAATAAAATACCTATTTTGATATATTTTCAAAAAATAATACACACTTATTTAATTGTATCATACATATGCTTTAAACATTATAATAGAATTTTCATATAAAAATGACTTTAGTTTTTTCAATAAACACTATTTATTTACAATAATTTTTTAGGCGTATGGTATGTTTATTTTTTATACGTTAGCACCATTGTAAACTGTTGTATATTGATGGCATTCTGTGTTATTGGATATTTAAGGTGTTTATTATTACAATTTTGAATAAAATATTCGTTATGGAGTTTCCAACTTACAAAACTTTATCACTTTCTAGAGAATTAATATTTTTCAACAAGTATGATTAAACTTAAATACCACATTTGGAAGAACAGAACAAGGTAAAACATTTTAATGTCTAACCTCGAATATTTCTGTGATATAAAACATTCACTATACAATAAAATACAATGTCTCGAAACGAGAAATCATGTCGCGAATTAATAACTCGTTTTCATCCGTATCACGGTGGTAATATAATATTATGTGAAGATAACACTGTTGCATATCGTAAGGCTAGTTTTGCAAACGCATTAACATTTAGTGAGAAACCATTACTTCCCGGTGAAATATTTCTACTGGAAATCGAGAAGAACGAATGTGGATGGAGTGGTCATATGCGACTTGGTTTGACACAATTAGATCCGTACACGATAGTTAAGGGTCAAGAAGGTTTGCCGCAGCATGCATTACCGGATTTAGCTAATAGTGGTACGTCGTGGATTTATGGCATCACAAAGACGCATAATAATGTCTATGAGTACGAGAATCATGGTCGTGGTTTTCGGAGTGATGTTAAACGACTAACGGGCGATGGACATTCGATTCATACTTGTCGCGGACTGGTTCCGATTAATATGCTGAAGCCATCGACTAGTGATGTAAGTTTGAGCGCAGATCACGGATGAACGACGACTAAAGCTTATTTTCTTGTGTTGTTAGGTTGGTAGAAATGCGGATATACTTCCAACTGATATTGGAAGCCGTATTGGAGTCATGTATGTGCCACGAAGTGCACGAGAAGCCGATATGCACTTTATTATAAACGGAGAGGACCAAGGCGCGTGTACGCGAAATATACCTTTTACAGCGGCTCCATTACATGTCATTGTTGATGTATACGGAGCTACGAAACAAGTTCGGATTATTCAACTCTACGGAGGTAGTTGTTTTATTTACTAGTTAAAATCAAATTTATATATATTATGTGATATTATATATATATATTAATATGCCAAAAATTAATAATTAAGAAGTTCATTTATTTGATAATGTTTTTTAGGTAAAATATAATTTAAATTTGTGTTCTATAAATTTTATTTCATTATTATTTACAATACAATAAATTTAAATTGCAAAATAAAATGTTTTTTTAAAGAACATTTAAAAGGAAATTTATGTGAAAGCGATTGTTCATTAAAAAAAAATTAGAGCACTTTTTATCAAGTTTTGTTTAAGAAATATCAGATGTAATAAAATAAGCAAATACATAAATCTAATCTTATTAAATAAAAAAATTAAACAAAAACATAAAAGTCAAAAAGTGCTTTTAACCAAAATCAATTTCAAAATGAGACTGTAAATATGGACCCAATAAAGTAATTACTTTGTTTTTCAAAAAAGAAAATAAATACAATATGAATAAGAAAGACTTTGATAAATTGAAAAATAATAATAAATTAAAAATTATTTAATAGACAAGTTTAATTCCGATTACCATTTTAGTTTTATGCACAAAAGCACAAGATTTTTGACCAATCCGAAAACACTTGGTGTTAACACGAAAAGTGTGTCAAGTGTTTGGATTGGACAAATTCTTGTGCTTACGCATAAAACTAAAACTGCAGTCTGGATGAGGCTACATAAAATAATAAATAAATAAATACAAATTCAATACGTAATTACCAAAAATAGTTCAAAATTTCACCATCAGGCAGATTTTAATCTTTTGCATACCACAAAATGTCGCTGCGTACGAAAACAAACTTAATATAAATCGAACACCCTAAATATTTTTTAAGTTTAGTTTATACATTATATGATTTATAATAATCATATAATTATTATTATTATTATATGATTTAGCTTGTGATTTTTCTTAGTTTTATAATTTGTCATAATATACAATGTTTATTTATATTATACAATATTCATTCCCCATATAAGTATCTCTAATATAAAATCATAAAATAAATCATATATGTATTGTACACCCTACTTTATTAACTAATGCAGCCTAAATGAGATTATATCAAAATAAATTGATGCAAAATAAAAATGTAAATTTTTTGTTTACAGTTCCCACTTTACAATCAGCGTGCCGCGATGCAATCCTGCAACACATCACGAAGAAAGCAGTATATTCTCTTCCTTTACCTAAAGTACTCAAAGACTATCTTTTGTATCAATCTTAAACTACTATTCTAATTGCATAGATCTTAAAATTAACGGCGACAGAGAATCGCTGTTAGGATATATTTGTGTTGTTTATAATAATATTATTATTTATAAATATCCTTGCAGCTGCGTGATTGTTATTACACGTAAAATAATTACTGTCGAATAATAGTATTTTACACGTTTTATGCATTTATATACCTATATCTCTCTCTCTACAGTTAAAGAAACTCTTTTTAAGTGTTTTATGTGCTCAGTGTTTTTCATTTATTAATAAATATTATATGTTATATAAAAAAAATGTCGAAAAATAAAATTCATTAATTTTTGTAAGAAAATAAATGCTGTTTCATTTCCTAATCCGATTTATATAATTTAAATATCGTAAATTGAGAATTGTAGGTACAGTTAGTTCCTAACTTACAATATATTCGAGTTATAAAGGCTAATTTCACATGTGAAAAACTATAAATGTTATGACATAATCAAGCAAATCAATAAAATAATTAAGGTAAAAATTAATTTAAAACAAATAAAACAATTTAAGAGATATTAAAAGATAAATTAAACGATGGGTGACAGTATAAATAATAAGTTTCACAAGACGAAAACTACTTATCACATACTATATACCATGTGATAAACTCACTGTGATACATTTGAATTTTTGACGTCATTGACGATGTCATATATGTATGTAGTTCTTTCAAAATAATATAGGCCCGTATTCTCACCTCACTTTTTTGTGAAAAAGTGCTTTTATCATTAATTTTAAAATAATTTTTTGCTTCTGTTGATCTTCAAATGTAAATAGTTTTTCTATTTTTGATCATTTTTATTATATTCGGTATTATCATTGGTATTATACAATTAAAATAAACTATACAAATATAAAATGCCTAATAAATAATTTTAAGTAAACGTCAAAAGTACTTTTGGCAAAAATCACTTTTATAAATGAGGTAAGAATACGGGCCATAGATGCGATAGCTACCTATGATAAATTTGTATTTATCACACTGTGATAAACTGCATCGAAATCAGCCTATGATTACAATAATTATTTACGATTGTCCGTTTATATGTCATTTTTCCAATCCCCAAAGACAAATAAAGAAAGGATTTACAAAAGATACTGATAATAAAAGATAATAATGAAAATATTTGATTTACGACGGAATCGTTGGAACGAAAACTGGTTGTAAATCGGGGACCAGCATTAAGATTTATGAATTTTTTTTCAAATTACAAAATAGAAAATAATGTCATTTATGTGTATCATGGGACAGATTATTACTAGATGCACAGAATATACCAAATATTGTCACAGAAACTAGATGGAACGCTAATATTTTGATATTGCATATTAGAAGAAACCACAAATTAAAAAAAAAAACAAACAAACAGATGTAAGTTCAATTCTACTATAATGAACTAGATAAACATCTAAAAATATAAAAAAATACTTAAACACTTTTGTAAAAGTAAATGTATAACATAGTATTTACTTGAGGATGACTGATTTAATAATAAACATAGTAAAATAAATATTAAAAATATAAAATAATAATCTAGATTCGGTTGCACAAAGCATTGTTAAACGCTGTATAAGTTAACCAATTCGTTAACTTGCCAATTGACCAATCAATGAGGCGATTCGAAGACAATTGACATCTAGTTGCCTAGTTAACTCTTTGAATATGTTAACAATGCTTTGTGCAACCGAACCTGAATAAAGGATATGTGATAAAAATAAAATTCTTCCAAAATACTAAAAGAAAAATGTTTTAGTATTTAATTCTGTTTATTTTAATTATAACACAACGTTTCCATTTATTTTTAATATTTTTCATAGTACTATTTAGATTTAAGACACGAAAACTAACATCTAGAACATATAATTACGACTCCTTTTAGAATCCCTTTTTCATAAAGTCACTTTTTGACGATTCTTTTATATTGGGGGGTTTTGCTTTTCTCTATTAACGAATACAATTAATATTATACTATGTATAAAAATTAAAGCTGACATTTCTAAATCAAAACAAAGCTAAATAACGCTTTAAAAAAATACTATTAAATAAAAGGGCTTGTAAATACTGACCTATTATATCTCTCTGGAGAGTAAAACAAAATTTGTGATTTCCTTAAATAGTATACGTACAGAACAAAATGCAAATCTATTAGACAAAAAAAAAAAACGCTTTTGATGTTGTCTGGTAGCCTCAGCCGAGGTCATTTGGGCCCAATCGTCCAACACGTTGTATGTGGGATCCGAATATATCTAGGTCATGGCAATGCGTCAATCACCTTGTCTTCAACAGCATACATATTCCTATACGATATGAAGAATTTCTTCGATCTGAAAGGAAATATTATAAGTTTTTTTAGTAAACATATTTTTGTTGCAAATAAAATTAATTAATAAATGGGTTAGTTAATAAATATTACATATCATTTGCGGTAAATACGAAAAAAAAAATTATAAATATGTAAGATGTGAATGGGTGTATCGACGAGGCGATAAAGGAGAAATTTATTTACATATCAATAAGGTTCATTCACTGTGAATGCAAAATTGTATTTACACTTGGTTTATTGTTAAGAAGTCGCTTAACTGTTAATTAATACATGTAATTAAAAATATATTTAAATAAGATGTATAGTTGTAATAATACAATACACACTCTGATGCATCTCATCAACTGCATTCATATATAGGCGTTTCTCTAAAGAAATTAAAAATTAAATATAATAAAACTAAAGTATTTTTCTAAATATTCAATATTTAATATAAGTTTATTTTCTAATTTTAGTGTTATCATAGTATAGGTCTCCGATGAAGCAATAGATTCATCCGCTGAATTTAGAAAAACGCCTTATCTCTTTTAAAAATAATAAATGTAAAGATTTAGTATATTATTTTCTCAGTGTTTCACATTTATTGTCATAATACAAATGTAAATTGATTTTAAAAACCAAATTATAAATATGATCAAAATAATATAATAATACTGAAGAACAGTGCACCTGTTTTAAAAACAAATGAATCAAATACCAAAAAAAAAACAAGCTTGTACATGTATTTTTATACAACTGGATTATATGCGTAAAATTTATTCCATTGTCAATTTTAAAAATAAAATTATTCAATACAAGTAAGTAGTAAAACTGTCTTAAACTGGATGCACACCGATTAGTCACAGTTAGACAAAACACTGGCTATTAGACACATATAAACGATTTAACTAGGTAGTAATAAATTTGATAAATTTGTCAAATATGAAGACAAAAGTACAAAAACATTATAGTAAAATAAATTTAAAAGCAAAATTTAATAAAATTTTATTTTGTAATGACAAATTATTTTTATTTTTATTAAAAATTCCTATATTCGTTACAAAGAACAAATTTTCTGGTTCTGGTTCCCGTTTATATCATTTTCACGCATTATCCATTTAAATTTAAATCCTTTGGTACCGAAATTAGCTATTTATTTTCCCATATCTATCAATGTTTTACTATTACTATCATCTGTATACATATTTTTGGTATAGAATTTAACTACATACTTTGTTTTTGCATCTATCATTTTTGATATTCTTGATATACTTTATTCTCCCAGTTTCTAGATCATCCTTTTATATTTTTTTAATCGTAGTAGTTTTGTTTAAAATAATTATAATAAACAGCACATTTTTAACCATAAAATACTTAAATATTTAATACTTTTTCTATTTTCTATTGTATAAATTTTCTCCTAAACAAAAATTAAACTACAAAATTCAAAACAAATATTTTATTGAATAATTTTATCGATTAAAGTAGTCTTTGTCGGTAAACAGAGGGAGAACAACAAGTAAACTAAAAAAAAAACTTCTTATCTTTACAAACGCGGTAAAAACTTAAAAACGTGCTAACATACTAAAGTACAAAATCCACATAAATAATGAAGCAAATAAAATATGTTTTGCCATGCATTTGAATTTGATTTTCTCTCTCACTGTATCGTTCGTTCTTTTATAATGATTATTTTAGCTTTAGCCTATCAATGTCAAGAACTTTACGCGTATGTAGCGGAACGTAACGCGACCGCTCACATACATACATGACACACCGAACACATTTTTATTTCAAATAAGAAAATCGCCGGTGAAAGTCCTCTATCTCTATACCGGCATGGATTCATTATAAATACGCAGGGACGGATTTACTTCCAATTAGTGGATTTAGTTTTTCATTCACAAGAACTTTGCCTGATGATGCCGGACTAAAAATGATAAGTTTTTCTATAGTTATATGCTCTGTATACATATATTAAATAATTACAAAATTAATTTTTTAAAAAGAATTCTCAAGTAAGAATAAAGAAAACTTCCAAAAAATATGATAAAAAAGATTTTATTAAAACCAAAAAAGCTAAATTTTTAATTTTAGATTTATATATAAAAAAATTATAAATAGGAAACGTTGAAATCGTTATTTAAATAAACAGAATAAGTTTATGGCCTTTTAAAATAATCTCATTTCATTTATAATTTATAAACAACTGCATTGTTAAAAAATTATCGTATATTTGATAATTTTTAATATATTTTTAAAATTACTTATCTTTCTTCCGTCATGTGTATGTGTATGTATTTTTAGCGTATTGATATTTTTTTATGAACTAGATTAGATATAATGTAAAATAGAACACACAAAGTTAACTTCTGTTTTATGTTTAATATTTCTAAGAACTATATTTAAAAGTAATCTTTAGGCTTTGGTTTGGTGATTACATGCATTCAGTCACCAAGCACTAAGGATGCTATCTATGATGTATGGCAAAACGTCTGCAACAAGGATAGATCAAACACGACATATCAGCCTAGGAAATTCTATAACTTCAACTATATATTTACAATAATAAATCTGCTGTATTAATTTTAATTTTAAAATTTTCAACATCATATCGAACTAGCCTTGGTGAAAACTAAAAAATATATATCCGAATTAGCAACCCAGCCTGTCAACTTTTTTAAAATCTTTTTATCAATTAAAATAAAGCAATAGCTCATATTTATAACTTTTTCTAGAAAATACATTTAGTTGAAAGTGCATTTGAAGTTTACTTTAAATTTCATAGCATGACTGCTTCTGCAATTTCAATATTTGTAATAGAATTCCTAATATTTTAAATTAATATCAAAATTTACAATAAAAAATACTGAAAAAAATCTTTCTAGTTCGTCTCTGTGCATACATATGCTTTATGATGCGTGTTTATATGTGAAAACTGAAAAGAAATGAAATGTAGTTTAAATTCTATTAGTGTATTAGTATACCAGATGATTATAGAACTCTCTAGTTATTTCATATGAATACTGTCAAAATAAGTAAATCTTGCATTCTTATATGTTTTATATATTCGTTAAAGCACTGTATGTAATATTTTTAACATTAGATAAGGAAAGATTAATTATTTAACGACAAATGTGTCATTTTTTTCAAACTTTAGTATGTGGAACTTTAAAAGATTTTTAAGAAAATATTTAGAAGTTTTGTAAAATATAAAGATTTAATTAAAGAATGAAATTCTGTGTATTTTTATAAAAATATTCTATAAAATTCTCATTTTGCGGAAATGCGTAAATAATAAAACATTATTGTCATTTATTAAATAGAAATTTGTTAAATTTTTTGACTTCCAAAAAAAATTTACGAAATCTGAACAAAAAGGTTTTCTTAGTAGAAATTTTATCTACGAATAAGTACTAATATTTCGTCAAACTTTTTTTTAAAAGACTAACATTAATTTCAAGATGAATGGAAATTTGACTTCGATAAAAAAAACATTTCTATTTTTTTAGCTATATGAAGATAATTTTGTAAGTTAACTATTATAAAGGAAGTTAATTTTTCTTTCATTTGAAGTTTCGTTTTTAACATAATGATAACATAGTTTTTACTCCTTTTGCTAGTAAATCGTTTCCCAATTTTTACTCATCATTATGAAAAAATATTTCCGGTTTGCAGTAATTTTTGTAAGTTTCCTTGCCACTATTTTTCGTGTGTGTATTTTAATATTATATTAACAATTTATTATAGCCAGAGACGGACTAACCAAAATTCAGGTAACTTAATTATAAACAATAATTCATTATAAATTCATAAAAATCACAGGAAATAGTTCCTGAAGACATCGATAACAAATAAAATCTACAATGTAAATATTTGAATCATTTATTGTTATTATTATAAATAACAATATTTCTTAAATATGCATTGTCATTACAATATCATAATGAAATAATATATGAAAAATTTATTTTTCTAATAAACAACACCCATTTTTCTAGTCAATATTTCCATATAAACTAAATGATGCAATTTGTTGCAATTATAACAAATATCTGCAAATAATTTTTTTTTGCAAAACTATTTAGCATTACAAGTCCATTTTTTTATATTTTATTTGCTAGTCTAATATTCATATTATAATATGCGTTTCTAAATTTATTTTCAATAATATTTTTGAAAGTATATCGAATAAAATATGTCCTTAAAATGTGAGGATAAATATGTTTCATTTTTCAGACAATATCTAGATTTATATATTTTTAAATTTGCATTGTATAATTGAAATTTATATTAAAAATGTTTAATAACTTAGAAATGTTTATTAAAAACTTTCTTTTGAGAAAATGAAATTAATGTTGTTTGTACATTAAAAGTCGTTTCATTTTACACAAATTTTATTTTTAATTGAAAAAAACAATTTTATTTTCCATTATAATTATATACATTGATTTTTCAAATCAAAATATATGTAGGTTTATCGAAGAACGTCTTTTATATGAAAGATATGTAATATAATTTAGTTACTTATTTGTAAAAAAATGTGGCGTTCCTGTAATAATATATGTACTATGAACAGAACTTTATTATAGAACTTCAGTAAAGCTGTTAGGAATTTTTCATAAATAGGTAAAATTTGTTTAGTTTTGTAATTAGTTGTTATAATTACATACATTTCTAAATTTGCACTAAGTCTCATTATTTTGATAAATTATTACAGATTTAATATGCAAGCTGATATTTTACATAATTTAAGAAGTTATACCAACAATATGTAATTCTACATTAAGTATGTGATGTAATTTACAGAAAGTTAGCAATTTTACATACTTAGTAGATCATTTTATTATTATGAATTACAGAATTTTAAGGTAAAAATACAGAATATTTATAGTAAAATGAAACTACAGATTTTTTATAGTAAAATTTTACTACTATATTTCTGTAATTTTGCTATTTTTTTTTACAGTGAGGCATTACCAAGTAAATCAGTGTAGAAAGCGTACTTTATTTCCTGTTAAAAATTGATTAAAATTTACACTTTGAGAACTAACAGTAAACTAAAGTAACCTCGTCCTTATATTGTTATACTTTGAAATCCAGTTTCACACGTGTGTGTTTGTGTAGTATCAACATAGTCTTACGTATGAATTGGTAGGTCTCTTTACAAAGAGCTTCTATATAAGTTCTATTGTAATAAATATTGTAATATGTCAACGTTAATAAAGTCTTTTTGGCTTTACTAGTGAAAACAAAATAGATAAATTTTTGTGAATTTATATCGAAAATCAAATAAAATTATAAATTAATAATTTAGAAAGTTTACAATGTTGGCATGTTTTACTTCCTTATCTATGGGCATCACTGAGTGCATATATCCGTCGAAAGCTGATAACCGGTTCATAAATCAAATTACTAGTATTTATTATACAAAATACAAACATCAAAAAACTATTTTATTCACTTTATTATTATTACTATTACAGTAAAAAATCTGATTGTGAGTAGTAGTGAATCTATGTCAAGACAATTCGTTAAATAAAACAAAACAATAATGTTTTAACCTCAAAAAAAAATGGTGCTCTCTTACCAAACAAATGGTGCGAAACAAACACAAAAATTGTTGTTGCTTTCTACTTATAATAAGCAACGAAATAAATATTAAAATTTTTCAAAGAATTAAAAAAATAAACAGATTATGTTAAATGTTAAAAAATTGAATTAGGTATTTCTGAAAGTAGAAAGTTGCGAATATTATGTTGGCGCACATTAAACTGTAGCTAAGCGTACCCTCTAACCGCTGAATAAATAGATTTTACTGCGAAAAATTTTTTCATCATTTTCAATTGATTTTGGCATTTTTTCAGAAGACGAAATTCAATATTTCAGCGAAAAAAAAATATTCATTTTTTCAAAGCTATCTATTATTTATATTTTTTTTTGAAATGCGATGAAAACGTAGACTGTTCGAAAAAAAATATCCTTATTAGTGCCTATATAAGTCTGTTTCCTAAAAAGGGTAAATATGAATACCCTAAGTTTCAAAAGATTTTTTTACTATGTTAGTTTAATTTTTATTTCTGGTATGCATTTTTTTACCCCATTAATAGTATTAATATTTGATAGCAAACAATATTTATAATTAATAATAAATAATATTTGAGTGTTTTATAATATTATAAATTAATAATAGAGTAATGTTCTAAAATTACCGTTTACCAATCTATAAAACTGAAGACTCTTATTAAAATGTTGTAGGTATGTACTTCCCACTAGGAAAATTATTATATAGATTAAAAACTATACATATACGTGATTTAGAACACATTATCTCTGCGAACTTACCAAATGTTATTTTGAAAAACCACAGATACGGATGCAAAATTGGAAACTTACTGATAAATAATAAAAAAATCATTTATTTCATATTTATAATTTTATCTATTATGTTATGATATATGACTTATATTACATATTATGCTTCATTAGAAATATTAGATTTCCCCATACCTTTTTTACTGACCGTCACATATAGAAAGATGTATCATAATTATACTAATTTTGACTAAAGGTTTTTTATAGATAGGTACAATTTTTTTAATTTATTTCGAATATTATATATATCATGAGATTGTCAACGTATAATGGCAATAAAATTAAATTTTGAAATTCTTTTAAATAGTAGATGAAAAGTGAAATTGAAAAAAATAATAAAAAATAAAACGATGCACACACACATACACCCTCATAAACTAAATTTAGATTCGTCATTTAGAGGATATGTATGAAAAACTTCTATATATGTATTTTTTTTTTAAATTTTGGAAAATGTTACGAATACCGTACTGAACATTATATCATTTTTCCTTGCAGTCAAAGTGGTAAATACTATATAAATAAAATTGTTATTATAATTTGACACAAAAGTCGTTCAAGGTACATTCATCGATAAAGCAACCATAATATTTAATACTGTATATCAAGAAAAATGTGATAAATTTAAAAACAAAACTTCATCTTATGACGAATCAAATATACATATAAGTAATTAGCCATATAGAAAATTGACCCTGAACTAATCATTTATTATAAACAACCTGTATATATATATATATATATATATATATATATATATATATATATATATATATTTGTTAAATCATGTCATAAACTAGGTGAATAGGAATAATAGTCATAAGTTGATATTTTTTTAATCATATTAATTATATAAGTTAGAAATGATAAACTTAAAACAACTTATAGATGGCCATGTAAATTATGTTATTATTGTATCTAGTTTTTTTAAAGGTTCTTTGTATCTATGCGTTAGCAATATATATAAGATTGTAAAATGTATAAAGTAATTATTCATTTAAAACTTGGCAGTTGTCACGTATTTCTACAATTTATCGGAAAAATTGCAGATACTAAAATATATGTATATTCTGAGAAAATTGTATATTTTTATGTAGATTATATTTTTAAATAATATAATTATTACAGGAAGAAACAGCATCTTTGAATAAGAAATAAATTTGAAAAGCTTTGAGAATCATGTATCAGATAAGGAATTAAATATTTAAATTAAAATTCCGGAAAAAATTAGTCTTTATAAATTATATATTTATAGAATTATATACACTGAAAAAAATTCCATGTAATATTATATAAACCGTTTATATTAAAAATGTGAAAATAATTTGTTTTTTTCTTGGAAAAACATTGTTTAACACAAATGATCTAAGTAATTTTTACACAGATGGTTTATGTAATATTACATAGATTTAAAAAAAAAGTAGTTGTCCATATTTTATTATAATCGAAAATATAAATGTGTATAAACTTCAAAGTTAATCATATTTGTAAAAGTGAGTTAAAATTGGAATAAAAATTTTTACAAAGTAACAAGTAAACTTTAAAAAAATATTCTAAAATAGTAATATTACTTTAAATGTCAAAAATTATAGTACTTTTAATTAGATACGGTTTTTGTAACAGTTTTTACGTGGTTTTAAGTTAGGTATAGTTATAGAACAGCCTCCCGTTTTTGCGGTAGGCACGCGAGTTGAAAAACCAGTGACTGTCAAACTGTTCGACAAGACAAAATATGATTTTAAATGTGTTTTAACGGTCTTTAAACAACAAACTCCTACCTGAAACCTACCTACCTAACCTACCGGATTTCTTAACATAACATAACATAAGGAACAATCACACTTCTTAACATGATATAAGTTTTAACGGACAAAATTGTCAAAATTACTAATGAAACTATTTGAGATTCACTGGTTTTTACACATGGGGCATGCGCATTCCGATGTTCACGCATGCGCAAATTTGGCTTTTAAAAACGGGAGGCTATTCTGAAGTCCAGCCTTAAGTTATATTATTATAATATTTATTAAATTTTCTTATATTTATATTATAAATAAATATATAATTTCATATTTATTTAAAATTATTAATATTAAAGCCACTTTAGATGGTAATTATTTGTTAATAATTTATGAATAAATATTTTAAATAAATCATGAATAAACATTTGAGATCGATTTATTTTCACTAAATATTTGGGACAGATTTGTGAGAACATGCGCATTCAGTTGGTAGTAGTGGTCCACTACTACCAACTATATACGTATTTCAAAAGCTAAGCTTCCAAAATATGTATATAGCTTTTTATTTTATTTTATTATCTAGTAACTTGTTTCTGTGTTTTGTTTAGTTATTATTTGTCATTTGCATAAATTTTTTCCTGATGATGATATACATTTAATAGATCGAAACGTCGAATTTTAATTAAAATAAAACTAATTGACTGATTAATCTTTTTACCTTTGTCAAATGCGCTTCTACATTTGAACTTTTATCTAGTGCGATTTTATCTATTTTGCAAACATACCACTGGATTATTTTTTCAAATTTTAAAAATCTAAGGTCATATCTTAAAATTAGCTACTAAAATCCGAAAACATCCTTACATTTTGGCAAGAATTACAATAAAGTTGAATTTACAGATGGAACGGTTCTACTGGTAAAATTTATGTCCGTACCCGTGTAGTTGAAACTACATGTAATTTCTTTCTAAGTACACGGAGAAAAACGTTTATTTGATATTAATAAATAAATTTCAATAACATATATTTTTTTATTTAAAATAAATTTATTTAGAGTAAATATACAAGCTCTTTATTGTAAAATAATTATTTGTTAGTAATAAATAAATACCTGTAAATCAAATAGATATTTATTTGCCACTATTGAAAAAAAATATTTATTGGAATGAAAATGATTTTCTTTACTCCAAAAGAATGCCTTTTCTCCGTGTATCAAAAAATATACAAATATGCCTATATAATAAATATAAACAGTATCGGTATAATTTTTCAATACAAATTCGCATGTGTGTTGCCAATACCGGCCGGTATAGACGGCAAGAATAAAATCTGATTCTATTTTGACGTTGGCCGGTTTCACCGGAATATTTCAACCAAACTCAAACCGTCCTTTCCGTATCGTTCTATGTAAACTTAGCTTAAGAATTAACAAAAACAATAAAAAAAATCATAATCTTATAATAATATTCAAACGTAAAAGATGACTTGAACTAACGAATTTTTTAATAACAATTATCAGCAAATATTAATTACTGCAAAATAATTGAGCAATAATATTTTGATAAAATGCAATACTTTGACTAGAAAAATTATGAAATTAATAGCACATATACAAACAATATATTGAAAAATTAAATCACATATAAATATTTACTTTATTACGTTAGATTATTGACAAATAATATATTCGTAAAATCGTAATTCGAACTTGTTTACAATAACAATTCCATTAAAATTTCGCTGACAAAGTAAAATTCGAATTTACAAATAATTTCTACGAATTATCTAGTTTTGACATTTTTATAATGTAAAAAAAAACCGCTTGTAAATAAAGTAAAATAATATTCGAAGAATTTTGTAATAACAATTATAACAGATTAATAATTTAATATGAATAAATAATTATGTTTTTTGCGATCTAGTTTATAAGAATCGGGTTTTTCAGAAACTGTATAATATAAAGTTTTATGTAATAATAAACTTACAAGTTGCTAATGTAAATTAGTTACTGTGAATTAATATTTATGAAAATGATTAAAATTACTGTCACATATTTTCCCTTTTTGCTGTTAAAAAAAACTAATAGACTTATAAGTGAGAATATTATTTCCCATAAGAAATACAGAAATGCATTACAATATATTTTTAATTTTCAAATTACAACAAATTTTAAAAATGCATCATATGTTTTTAATTAGTATGACAAATACCATCAAAGTTGCTATTAAAATACACAAAAAATATGGTTACAAATAAATACTGTAAAAATATGAAGATTTTTTTAACATATATAAGTGCTATACTACTGTTAGAGAAGGACTCACAACCGTTTTTTTTCTTCAAGCGTATCATAATATTAATATTACGTTACCATATTTCCTATATGTAGAAAGAGGTCATTATTATACAGCAGTTAGATACTATATACACTACAGGTGGCAGCACCAAACTACAACGTCAAGCGTATTTAATCTGACATATTATAATTATTACAAGTTAAATTAAGTTGATTGACAATTGCATTGTTTATTTAATTTTCGCTTGAGTATTAATTTGATTATTGAAAATGTGTCAAGAAGTGCAAGAAATGCAAATGTACACCACCAGATTTGTCAGACACTGCAAATTCGACCAGAGAAATACAGTCGAGTGTATTTAATTTGACATCTCCAACGGCTACATTAAAAATAACTAAATCAAGTTAAATAATTGACAATTGCATAGCTTATTTTTGCTTGAATTTAAATTTAATTATTGAAAATGTGTGAAGAAGTGCAAGAAATTCAATGTATACTAGTGGTCAGAAATTGTATATTCAACCAAAAAAGATTAATTCTCACAAATCACGTGACAAATGTATAACTAATATATACATATTACTATTCTACAACTGTTAGTAACTGGTTTGGTTTACTTGGCATGTATTTCTATTTATTTTTAGTTTTGTTTAAAACCCTTGAAGAAAAAAATCGTATATGTCACTCGGAATAGAAAGCTCTTTCTGTGTTTCGCCGAAATTGCTTGGCCCCGGACACAAATATCTGGGCTCAACACAATAAACATCTATTCCGCGTAACATAATATACCATTGTTTTTGTTAAATTTTAAACGTTATCAAAAAATAATTTGCAAACCAAATATTTTGGTGATTTTATGTAATATTTTTTTGCAAATTCTAGTAATTTCGAAATAGATTAACAAATGAACATCGTTTGAATATTAATACATTGTGTTTTTGTGAATTACATTTTTTAATGACGTAAAATTTTAAAGCACATACAATAATATTTTATAATTATATTTGTATTTAATGTGACAATTTTATATTCTACATTTTCAAAACATTAAAAATATAAAGTGTGATTAATTTAAATTTTATTACAATTTGAAAATAGAAATATAAAATCGGAGAAGCAATATAAAACACTCACTCTGTATATTAGATAATAGATAATTGTACCAAATCTGAATTAAAAATAAATAAATAATAAATGCAAATAATTGTATTATAATTATAGACAGAATATTATTTTAAATACTTTATTACTATTATTATTTTAAACAACTACAAAAATATAAAATTTAATAATGACTTTTAAAAGAGTGACTAATCGTAATAGATTTCTCTTTTATCAAAATTGCAAAGATATACGTTTATGTCAGCATTTGAATTCGCTTGAAATTAGTAAATTCTGTTTCAATCTTCGAAATAAACAATCACAATTAAAATTTCAAGCGGCTTTTAATCGTTGCAAGTCCAATCGCTAAAAAATCAGAATTGACTTACGAAGTCACTTTAATTCATTCAAAATAGACTACATATTTACATAATGAGTGAAAAATATTACCGCACATTTTTTGTGAATATAATTAGATTTTAGGATACAAGCCTGTATACTTCTTATGGAACGTGTTACAGTCATTGTGGAATTGTCAAAATATCTACTTATTTGTATAATTTCTGATTTTCAATTAATTACATAGTAATACATTAAAATATGATTATACTGTGGCGAAAAGTTAATAAAATAAAATAAATTCCCTTAAACCACAAACAATAATTAAAAAAAAGCTATATACGTATTTCTAAAGCTACGCTTTTATCATCAGTAGCAAAAGATAAAGCTAAGTCCTAATCAGTGATCTAAGGTTACACAGATACTCAATGTATCCAGTGGTCGAAAAACACAGTGTTCTTTGACCACTAGGTTTGTTGAGTATCTGCACTGCAAAAAAAATATTGCCATTTTACATAAAAACCATAGCAAAATAATTACATATTATTTCAGCAAAACAATAAATTTTCTGAAAAAATATTATAATTTTGTAATTTTAAGTAAAGTAATTCATTTACCATATTATATGTTTTTTCTATCGATAAAGTAAAATAATACGTATTTTATATTCCTGTGACGTCTGTAAATTTACATATTAAACTGGTGTAAATTAGTTGTCCCGGGTTTTTATGTAAAATTACCGAATTATTTTATTATATGTTGGTCTCTTTGTGCAAAAGGTCTATGAACAATTTCAAACCGTTTTATATATTATGATAAACGTAGTCATTTTGAAAAAACAAATCCAAATAGTGTATAACAACTTATTTACATTTACAAGTTCGTAATATGATTCATTGGAAATTAACATCAAATGAAAAACCAATTAGATTACGCAAAACGGTTTTTTGTTGATTTTTAGCAAATTTGTACCTTTAGGGCATATACGAAAAGTACATTATGTTTGGTATATGTATATGTGTGTAGTGTGTGTGTGTGTGTGTTTATGAAGCAGAGAGAGAGAAAAAAACCGGCAATCTTGTGTGTGTGTGTGTGTGTGTGTGTCTCGTTTGAGAACGAGGTTGCTCAAACTTACCTACACCGCCAGCTTGATCCGAAAATCCAGATCAAGGCGACCCAGGAAGGTTATTATTTTAACAAATCGATATTGAATTGATAAATTCAGCACATACTCGATCAATGTGCTTCTTGTGGTGGAAATTATCTACTCGTATGATGGATCTAGAGATCAGATCAATAAATTTTAGCAAAGTAAATTGCCCCTATTTCGATATACTGTTTGTATTGTTTTTGTTTATAATAATAATAATATTTATTTATTTAGCATAATACCAAAAATGCAGTTTGCTTCATCACACATAGTATACATATTTTAAATAATAGGAGTATATAATAAATTTAATAAGGAATATATATATATATATATATATATATATATATATATATATATATATATATGCCAATTTATCTTAATGTTTGTAAACTTGTGTCTAATGTAATTTTTTCTTTTAACAAAATACAGAGGAACAATACATAAATAATGTGTTAAATAAATAATAAAACATAATCAAAATGATAAAACCAAAATTTATTGTAGTGTCAATATAATAAAAATTAATATAAGTCAGTATTTAAAAATTCTTCTATTTTATAAAAGCTATGTTGCAAAAGAATTTGTTTAATTTCTAATTTAAATGTATGTATTACTAATTATTTCAGGTATTTTGTTGTATAATATAATACAGTTGTACATAGGTCCCGTTTTAAATTTGCTCGAATTATACATTGAAACTGCTAATTTATTTCCTTTTCTAGTATTATATGAATGTATATTATAAAGATCACTTAAATAATCTTTACCAATGAGTATTTGTGAAATCAGACATCACTGATTAGAACTTTAAACTTTATTTTTTACCACTGACGATGGAAGCTTAACTTTTAAAATACGTATTCAGCTTTTCTAAATTTATAACAAATTCTATATTTATAACAAAATAGTTAAATAAAATAAAAAACATACGTAATTTTTATGCAATATTTTCAAATTACAGGTCATAGTACGTATATACTATTATGACATTTAAAATGTTGAAATCTATAGTTTTTAAAATATCGTGACAGCTGTCAAATGTTTGACTAATAATATCTAAACTGCAAACATAAATAATGCATTTAATTCATGTGTTGTCATAAAATATATTGTAATGTACTGAATGTACACTCAGCTAAAAATTTTTCTTATGTATGCAGAATATGAGTATGTATAATAATATACAAGTTTTTGGTTTCTATGAACAAATTTGATTTCTTTTTAATAGTATAAAAACAAGATTTTTTTTTGAAATTGCAACATTCATATAGATTTCATAGTTTTCAAAACTATTGACTAAAAAATACTAAATATCTAAATACCAGTTCATGTGGGTGGGTTATTGTATTTATACTTTTTAGTAAAAGTTTTCATTATATACATAAAATAGTTGAAAACACTTTTTGCAACTTTAATATTCTAATATTTTTAATTATTAAAAAATAATGAATGCTAATATATTGTATCATAGAAATAGAAGAACATATATGAGAGGTATATACTAAAGTTGCTTGTCTGAATAGGGTTGTTTAAGGGTTGTTTGGAGGAAACTGATTTCGGTATAGTGGAAAGAGTTTGTGTCACACTCTTTTCAAAATAAAAAACTATAGAAAACAACTACAGAAAATACAGAACACATACACAAGACTGAAAAGCAGAAAATAATTATTTACATAAAAAAAAATAATAATTTTAATATACCACGTTTTTAAAACGGACTAAAAAGTATAGAATAATTTCTTCTAGCCACATACAGATTTATAACCTTATACAGATTCCTCCTGACCCCATAAGTAACGCACAACTACATCTACTCCCTACACTTCTTACTATTATCTATTGCATGCGCCTCACGTTTTTCGTTTTAAATCTTACAAGTATTGTCATAGCTATTAAAAATTCACAATCACAAATTTTCAGGACAATCTGTATGGAGATCAGGAATCTGTATGGGGCTAGGAGAAACTATTTTATACCTTTTAGTTCGTTTTAAAAACGTGGTACATTAATTTTTTGTTTATTTAAATAATTTTTATTTTAAGTCTATAATAATAATAATATAACTTTATTTAGTTAAGATACAAAATGTACATAAAACTATGTCATATAAACAATCAATATTCAATATCTTTTATATTATCAAGGAATTCCTGAACACTATAAAATGCATTTTTAATTAAGAATTTCTTGATAATAAACTTAATTCTATTTAGGTTACGAACCTGAACTGGAAGTACATTGAACAGCGCTGAGCCCACATTTACCGGCAAATTTTTAGGTTGTATATTTTTGTATTATTTTATTTTTATTATATACTTATATTATGCTATGTAAATCACATCTGTGTACATTTATTTATGATGGTTATAATTAGTTTTTACTGTTGGACAAATAAAAATTATTATATTATTATTACAAGATGCGAACAAAACTGCAGCGTTAATTTAATTGATCGATATTAAATAAATTTGTAGTATTTTATGTATTGGAAAACTTCTACAAATGAGTGTACAACGGCATAATAAAACTGACAAATCGCGCATAGACATTACAACATTAATAAAAAATGTGCAAAATCGTTGTGTAATATGTTTTCAAATATATAATTTGAAAAAAGAAAAAAGGTTTGTTTTAGAATATAACATTGAACTAGTTGGTATGTAAATACCTATAAAAATATATCTACATATCATCCACTATTCTGACGTCATCGTTTGCAAACTTATAGGTGAGTGCACGTGTGTGTGTGTGTGTGTGTGCACAAATTTTCGTTTACCTTCTTCGACTCACTAATATGATGTCACTTGACCTCATAATCATTTTTCTTTCTTTCATTTGTTTTTATTAATATTAAAAAGATAAATATATGATAAAAAATTGTATTGTTTAATGTGTGATGAATAATGGACAAAGACGTCCATCCAACTAGGGGGCGATACGTAGGTACACCTCAAAAGAAATCGATAAACCTTAAAACTGAATCAGCATTGTCCACTACAAAAAGATGTTCCAAGTTATCACCATGTTGTTGACTAATTCGATATTAGAATATCGATGGACCATCGCGATTTTTAAAGAACAAGGTTAAAAATAATACAATTTTTAGTCAAACAAAGGTGATAGTAAAAGTGAATTACTGAGATAACAACTCTACCTCTTTAATAACAAATGTACAATACTGATTAAGTTGTAGATTACTAGAGTTTAAAACAAATTAATCGTTTAATGTGAAAACTAAAAGAATTATTATTATTTCGCTTATGAGACGACTTTTACTATGGCGTTTTAAGGATTATTGCCTCCTTCTGAGGTGTGCATCGCCCCTCTAAAAGAATACAGATATATATATATATATATATATATATATATATATATATATATATATATATATATATATATATATATACATTACATTTTGACGAAAAAGTGACATTCATAGAACATATAAAATTACATATTTTTATACAAAATACTGCATTTAAATAAGATTAACAATATTCAATATAAAACAAATCATGCGAAAAAACAATGAATAGAAAAAATTGTTAATGTTTTGTAAAAGAATTAACTAATTAACATAGTAGAAATTCTTTCAGAACTCATTATATTAAAATATTAATATTTATATTAATATTTATTAATACAGAACTACAATCTGAAGCCGTTTTATTTTTACTAATTAACTTTACAGCACCTGAGCAACATTGGATACTGTACCGAAACAAATGAATTCGGAGCTGACTATAATAACACATTACACATTAATAAACATTTTTTTACTCATAAAATTTGAAATTACAATATTTTAATTTCAAATATAAAATGACTAATAAAAAATATGATTAATTAATATATATATTAATATTAAACAGCTAGTTAAAATTTTTAAACGAATGTCTTTCACGGATGAAATAAGTCAGAATTGTGACTATTATGCGATTCTTTTTAAAATTCGAAATTAAATTTGAAAATGTTAAATTAGTGAATGCTACGGTTGTTTTCACAAAAAAATACAATTAAAATTACGCATATACCGTAAACGCTCGTGCAGATAATGGAACTTTATTAGCTAGTTTTATATGTATATAAATATAAAATAATAAAAAAAGGCATTTTCTCTAGTAACCATGACATTAAAATACTGACCAGACCGTATCCGTATCTTCACTTAACGTTCCCTGCTTCTCGGTGCTTATACTGTAATCAAAAAGAAAAGATAAATTAGAAGATATGTACTTATATATATATATGTATATATATATATATGATATAGATAAACAATGTACTATAAGTAGTGTTTCTCAAACATTTTTTAATCGTGGAACCACAAAAAAATTACATCCGTGGCCCCTTCCCCTCTTATTAAGAAAAAACTGCACTTTTTATTTATATACAGTAATTTATATAAAATATTAGTGAAATTAAAAAACTTTTTTTTTTCGTATATATAATTAGTTTGTTACACTATTCAAAATTTTAGGGTAAAAGAGAAAAAAATTCTGAGGGCAATTAAATTTGTACCATTATTAGTTATATTACTCGTTTTTCTAAGCTGTAAAAAAAAATCATCGATAATTATAGTAATTTTACTGTGATTTGCATTGTAATTTTAGAATTTTTTGGTAAATTTGCAATAATTTATTAAAATTACAACAAAAAATATAGTAAAATTACTATGATTATCATTGTTTTTTTACAGTGTATATATTTTAAAAATATATAACTTTTTATACTAATAAAATAACAACAAAAATAAAAAATACGAAAAGCAAGGGTAAATAGTTGCCCATACATGAATGGGTAATTTTGTCCTTTTTTTGTATTCTTTACTCTTTAATAATATAAAAGTTGTTATGCGATGTTAATATTCAGTTTCTAATAATTGCTCCAAAATGTGTTTACTTTTTTACGCTTTTTCTGGAGTAAAAACTGTATGTTAAAATTACCTATAGATATTATTGAAATGTTAAATATGTATATGTAGACAATATTAATTGGAAGTGTACAAATAAAATATTGAATATTTCAATTTTTTAATAAATTAAAAATTTTCTCTCCTAACTTTTAAAAATGATTTTTGCCAAAAGTACTTTTGATATTTACTTATTAAGCAATTAAAATTACTTATTAAGTAATTATAATTCGTTTATTTGAATTTCATAATATTAAGATATAAAAAAACTATATCAGAAATAGAAATATTATTCATATTTGATAAGAGGTAGAAGTAGAAATTTATTTTAAAGCAAAAAATAAAAGCACTTTTTCATAAGTAAAAGAGGTGGAAATGATTTTAACATCATATTTTTTCAACAGTCTTTCCAAAATAAAAATCATTTGATGTGATTAAAATATCATAATACCGCATTAATTTATTCCAAAGACAATCCCATAAATGTCTCCATTCATAGTATACAAACTATATATTAGCAACTATCGAATAAATTAGCGTTTCTATGCATTAATAAAACGACATAATAATGTCGGCATCAATGGAAGGAAAGTCCGTTCCGTGATTCTCTGCGCGCGCGGGCCTCGAACTTCGCTCCGCTTCGCTGACGACGCTCTTGACTTCTTGACTCTGAATGAAGTCTCTTTTTTCCACACCGTTCCGTCCAAACGCCAACGTTTCCTTTTAACATTGGAATCGTGAGCTGAACACGCGAGCCACACAATCACAAGTTCCGTGTTTTAGAATTTATTTATAGTTTTTTCGAATTTTACTCATCATCGTAGATCACAGATGTGAGATAATCATTTGGGTTTGTACCCGATGCAGTTTTCTTTCGTGCAATCTTTTGAAAATCTGCTGTGTCATGTACGGATTACGGATACGGATATTGGCGTACTATCAAATTTTGCGTGATCGTTCGTGTTAATAAATTATGAATTATGTTTCGTAATTGTCTTGCGGTAATGATGTCTAAATTATCTGTTATTTAACTTGAGAGAAGTTTATATTTTTGTATGACTGACTACTAATTCTGCGTATAGAAAGAAAGTTGTGTTTTCCGTATTAGGACAGATAAAAAAAATTTAATCTAGATAATGACACAGTTTTAACATAGTAAGTGTTCCTGATAAAGGCAGACCTTGAGTTCGTCGAAACGTCGATTATCAATAAATATTAATACAATGTAAAACGCAAGTTGTTCATGTATTATGTTAAATATTTCAATAGAAAACTCATAAACTAATCTTTGATGACAAATCTTTATAGTTTTGAAAATCATAAAATATTTTCAGATATACTTAGTAACTTACACAATAAATATATTTCAATTCAATTCAATAATTTTATATAGGGCCTAAAATGTTATTCTATAATTTTTTTCAAATAACTTTTTCAAAATTGTTACAAATAAAGTAAGTTTATCTGATTTCTTTTCTTCATTGTTTAATTTGACCTATGCGACTAGTGAAATTTTCGTTTTTAGGCAAGCACCAAAAAGTCCCCTAATAATAATTTTCAAAAAATAAATAATAAAAAATTTTCACATACGATGCCGACTTTTTGGCGGTCACTGTTTAATAAAAATAAAAATAAATATTGAAATTATGACTCCTTTTAACTAGAAGTGCACACAAAGTGTTGAAAAATGCATTATCAATATTTTTTTAGCAATTTTCTTCTAGAATCTGTCATATTAATACAATATTTGATTGTCTTGTGCATAAAAACGTATGATTGATTGATCAGTTGACAACTTAATTACGCTGTTAACTAACAATGACTGATTACAAGCTCGGTTTTTGGCTGTTTTAGTTTATTTATTTAGTCTAGCTCTTATGACCAATATTAGTTAAAACCAAGCTCTTAATACGAAAGCCAATGTATTTAAACCTTTTATGCATCTGGTTCTCAATCTAATAACTTTTTATTATCGAACATTTTTACATACTTATATTGGCAACAAAATATTATGAAAAGAACCCGACAAATATTTTTAATAAACTAATTAAAAATGAAATATTTTTTTAAAAAAATAAACAACATATTTTCATTATATAATTATAAAATTTTGCGCTAAATCACTGCCTTTATCAGTCTTTTTTTAGTGTGTGGTTCTAAAATATTTGAATTGTTACATAAGCGGATCTGAAAATTAATTAATGCAAAATAAACAAACCTTTTTTGCAATGATATTTAAAAAAATACCGTGAGAATTTTTGTAACAATTTAAATAATAATGTTATTTATATCTTAACATTAAGCCCATCGTAGACGGTCATTATTTGTGAACAAATATTTATTTGAGTTATGTTCACCATGCTCTATTATTTACCACAAAAAGAAACATGGTTACCAAAATATATAGTGGACATGTATGCTGCTATTTTAGTCATTACAATTAAATTTGACGAACTTTAACTTAAATGAGACTTTAACTTAACAGCAAATAATTGTGCTATTAGAAACCCGTATTCTCACCTCATTTATAAAAGTGATTTTTGACAAAAGTACTTTTGACGTTTACTTGAAATTATTTATTAAACACTTTATAATATTTAATTTAAATTTTATAATACCAAATATACCAAAAATGATCAAATATAGAAAAACTATATATATTTGATGAAAAACAGAAGCAAAAAGTTACTTTGAAATTAATTATTAAAAGCATTTTTTCACGAAAAAGTGAGGTGAGAATACGGGCCATAGTTTTTTATTAATAGCAATAATAATTTTGTCAGTAGAATTTAAAATCGATGCTTTTTTGTCGACTTAAAATCGACTTTAATTAAAGTATTTATTATGAAACTGGCTGTTAGATAAAGCAATTCTAAACATTCATCTTTAAGCGTAATCAATTAAAAGATTTTATTTTTCTATTTCTTAACTTCCAAAATCATCTAGATGTAAGAAATTGCAAATATTTCTATATTATCTTTGATATTATTCATATTCATACAAATATTTTGCACGAGTTTAACCTCAAATTTAACAGTTAAAACAGTGTTCAGAATTGAAATTCACTTAAAGTTCGTTAAACTTAAAGATTTAAGCTAAATTTAATGATTAGAATAGCGGCAATAGTAAGCATTACTAAATTTTTGTTCACTAATTATAATCGTCTAAGATGGGCTTTATATAAGTTAATAATAAATAAAATGTTGATCAAGAAAGCATAATATTCTTTCTAACAGTTTTTAGATCATAAACATGGATATTATATAGTTATGTATATATCTAACAGTTATTATAGTGTAAATCTGTATTAATCAGACTATAAATACAGTTACTTTAAAGATAGTTACTTGCAATATTATCATAATATTTTTCTTTACGTACATGATGATGATAATTACAAAAAAGTATAATTGTAAAAACATCATGTTTTTGTTAAGTCAATGACTTTACAATTGTAATCATTTTATAATATATTTAACAGTATATTTAAACGAGTAGGATGTGTACAGAGATCATATCAAATTTTCAAAAATAAGTGTTTGGAAGATATGTACATATTACAATTTTACATTCAAAAAGTAATGCAGATTTTCTTAAAAAAAGTAGTATTTGTTAAACGTACAAATCAATTTTTTGTGACAATACATGCGTGAACTTTTAATAAAATATACAGGATGGTCCAGAATTATGTACCGTAATTGCTAGAGCTGATAGTACGTTCAAAAATAAGGGTACCTTTTTATATACTTACACTTTTTTCAAAACTCAATAATAAGGGAGATACAACCCTGTAAAAGGATGAAATAAAAACCATTTTTTTTTAATATCTTCCAGACGCTTTTGAATAACGGGTTCATATTTTAGGAGTGAAGATATGACATTAGAACAATTAAATTTATGTTACCACTTATTCCATCCCTTATGATTAAGGGGTAGTTTTGGGGGGTACGTGTGAGTTATTACGTCATATTTTTTTAAATTTGCAATTATTTAAACAAAATTCTTAAAAACATGATTCTCCAGACTATTCTACGCAAAAAAGGTATATTAGTATTGTATGATTCTTTTGAAAGTTGTAAGTTTTCATTTTTATTAAGTTTGATTAAAGGGTTAAGTGTTGAAAAATGGTTTTTATTTCACCCCTTTACAGGGTCGTATCTCCCTTATTATTGAGATTTGGAAAAAAGTGTATATAAAAAGTGTCAGATGTCAGTGGTTCGGTCGAATAAATAAAACACACCGAATACGTATAACAAAAGAAGAAACTCTATATTAGTATAATGACTTGAATACATGAACATAATATGATACACTTATAACAAAGAAATAATATACAGCGCTTACAATATGGCTACTACAACATATATAACTTAACGTGTACATCCCAGCGCGTATTGAACTCAACTGTCCTTATGTTAGCGCGCAGAGTTCGGTGTTAGCCGAAGTTGTCCGAACACGAGTCGAAACGATCTAACACGATCTATCGTAATCGGAACACGCGTTCTTCAACACTCCCCCACGAATCGTGTTCTGCCCGAATCCTAGATGGGACGTTTCATCCCCGATCTTTCCACACAATTCTGGTGCTTATTCTTCTGCAGGCCTTTGGTAAGATAATCGGCTGCCATGTCGGAGGTTGGAACATGTCGTATGTCCAATAGTCCGTCACGAATGACTTCACGAACATAGTGATACTTGATATCAATATGTTTGCTTCTCTGATGGTAAACTGGATTCTCAGCTAATTTGATCGATCCTTGATTGTCCCCGAAGAGGGTGACTGGACTCAACTCGGTGAATCCTAATTCATCCAGGAATCGCTTCAAGTATGTGGCTTCCTTGGCTGCTTCTGTAAGCCCCATATACTCGGCTTCACATGTAGATAAAGCCACGGTCTTCTGCTTTCTAGAATCCCAAGTAATAGCGCATCCACTCAGCAGAAATATGAATCCGGAGTGCGAATGCCTGTCCATATGGCTATTACCCCAATCTGAGTCTGTATAACCGATCAAAGGGTTCGTACTTTGACTATAGACAAGACTAAGGTCAATCGTACCTTTCAAGTATCGCAGTACCCTTTTTGCGGCTTTCCAATGCGACTCGTCGTAACTGGTATTGAATTGTCCTAGATAACTCGATGCGAACGCAATATCAGGTCTTGTAGCGGTCGCTAGATATGTAAGACATCCTACTAATTCTCTGTACGGGAGACTCATCTCAGTTACGGAAGATTTGTCTGCCGGTTTCAGTTTTGTGTTGACTTCCAGCGGAGTGCTCACTGGATTGCTCGATTCCATACTGAATCGTTTAAGAACTTCGTTTATATAGCCCTTTTGATTTAAGGTGATGGAATCATCCTTGCAAATAAATTCTATTCCAAGACAATTGCCAACTTCACCCAATATCTTCACGTTAAAGTGCTTTGATATGGAACTCGTTACGGAATGGATCTTCTCTTCGTCTTTCGATGCTATGAGTACATCGTCGACGTAGACAGCGATTAAAACTATCTCCTTGCCTTGACCGATGCGATATAAACAAGTGTCTGCATCTGTGGCGACGGCCCCACATTTTCTCAGTACTTCGTCAAACCTGCGATGCCAACTGCGTCCAGCTTGACGTAGCCCATATAATGCTTTCCTCAATAAGCAAACTTTATCGCCGTCATTGAGCTTTTTCATCATGTTTCTTGCTTTGCATCGTATCGTGATGTCTCCATCCGTTTCGGCAATAATCTTCAGTAGCTCACCAAGATTTTTGGGAGGTTCCATCAGCACTTTCTCATCAAGAGATCCATTTAGGTATGCTGTGGTTACATCTAGTTGGTGAATTTTCATTTTATACTGAGCTGCCAAACTCACCATCAATCGGATTGATCCTAAACGTGCCACGGGAGCGAACGTTTCATTGAAGTGGATTCCAGGTTTCTGATTAAAACCTTGAGCTACCAACCTAGCCTTACGACGTTGAATAGTTCCATCCGGGTTCATCTTATTTCTCAGAACCATTCGACTGCCTATGGTGCTACTGTTATCTTCACGATCTACGAGAGTCCAAGTGTCGTTGGCGATGATCGATCTCATTTCGTCAACCATTGCTGCTTTCCATTCTGCAGCGTCCGAACTGGACATTGCGCTTTCCATGGATATCTCTGATAGATTCGCCACCTCATTTTCGTAAGCTTCTGCGTTTTCTTCATCAGTGCCAAGACGAGGGTATTCTTTCCGAGGTCTTCCCCTCTGTCCTGTTCTTTTGAATTTCGGTCTTCCTCTACCTTTCCGAGGGTTGATATTTTCCTGTTCCTCTGTCCGTTCTGGGTTGTGATCGACCTGGTGCGGGTTCTCTACACCAGCTTCCGGAGCTTCCAGGATGAATTCATTATCGGTTACGGCTTCTTGATTTGAGACGTTATTCAAAGTGTTGAACTCGATGTCAATGAAATCATGCGCTGACGTGTCGATTGACTTTTGATCATTCGTTACTTTGGTTCTCGGGTAAGGATGTTCGTCATCTCCCCCAGAAGATGAATCGGTTTTTAGAAATTTTACATCTCGTGACAAGACCATTTTCTTATCACTTGGTATCCAGATCCTGTAGCCTTTAGAGGAATCTGAATATCCGACGAAGATACCAGGAATACTACGTGGGTCAAATTTTCCAATTCCTGGACCATTCTTCGATACGTATACATTACAACCAAATTCTCTGAAGTAACTAACGTTCGGAATTTTTCCAGAGAGAATTTCGAACGGGGTCTTCCCGTTTAAAGAACTTGATGGGCATCTGTTCCTTATATGGTTTGCCGTGTTGACGGCTTCTGCCCAAAACCGTTGGGGTAGTTCGGATTGCAACAGGAGACATCTGGCCATTTCAACTATGGTCCTATTTCGCCTCTCCGCTACGCCGTTTTGCTGAGGGCTGTAGGGGATCGTGAGCCTCCTCGCAATTCCGCGCTCCTTCAAGAAGTTGTCTACGTCTGAGTTGACAAATTCTTTACCGTTGTCAGATTGCAACGCCTTCACCTTCTTACTGGTCTGCTTCTCGAGTAGCGTTATACTGTCCTTAAGAGCCTGAAAAACATCTGATTTAGATTTCAAGAAACGAATTTCACCCCACCTACTACAGTCGTCAATGACTTGCAAAAAATACTTAGCTCCGTTAATAGAAGGAGTTCTGACTGGCCCACACAGGTCTGTGTGTACCAAGTCCAGTACTTCAGTTGATCTGCCAGACTTCACAGGAAACGGATTTCTTGCCATTTTACCTAGCAGGCATGTACTGCAATCCTCGATTGAAAACTCGGTCGACTCGACTCCCTGTACTCGGTTTTTGCGTACGGCTTCTTGAAGATCTTGAGCGTTTAGATGTCCAAATCTCCGATGCCAATCTTCAAATCGAATTTTATCTTGTTCACTGGTGGTGACGTTTTCAGCAATTGCAGTTTCGTCATTTGATTCTTCAACGACGTACAGACCGTTTGTCTTGTTGGCGATGAGCTTTACTTCACCTTGTTGATCCAAGACGCAAGCCTTGTTTCTGTCGAAGATGACCTTGAAACCACGATCAGTAATTCTTCCAACTGACAACAGATTTGCACGAAGGTCAGGAACCAGTTGCGTCCCCTTTAGTGAGATTGACCTTCTTTCTCCGTCAATGCAGGTGCTGAAGCTAGCGGTGCCCTGTCCAGTGATATCGATTGAATCCTTGTTTGCGAGATTTAGTTTTTCATTTCTTGCTCTCAAATCATTTCTAAATTTACTTGAATCTACACAGAAATGAGATGTTGCTCCACTGTCCAAATACCACTTACTTGTATCCATTGATCTGACAAGTAATGCTTCCGATGACATCATCGTTGTATTCGACGTGCTTTGTATTGTTTGTTGACTTTTACAATCGGCTGCTTTATGTCCAACAACCTTGCACTTGTGGCATTTATATTTGAACTTTCCGGATTGACCACTTTCACTCACACGATTTGGCTTTTTCGACGTTTTTCTGCTTCTAAACTTGTTCGCGTACATAGCGTTCGGAACGGTTTCATTCGCGATAGTTTTTCTAGCATCCGCTTCTTCCGTAATTTTTACGCGGAGTACGTCCAATGTCGGCAACGCGTCGCGTGATTCTATTGCACACCGAAAGTTGTCAAATTCGTTTGGAAGGCTAATTAACAACAAAGTTGCGAGTAGATCTCGATCGATATCGACTCCTATTTCGTTTATTTTGTCCAGAGTATCGAAATATGTACGAAGATGCTCGCGCACATCACTACCACTTGACATTTTTAATGTTGTTAATTGTCTGAGAAGATTCGCTTTCCGCGCCGGACCGTTTGACTGATATGCACTTTCGAGCTTTTGCCATACCTCGCGAGACGTTTTACACGCTTTTATTAACTTTAATTCAGCCGAACTAATCGACAATACGATTTCCGAACGTGCTTTTGCATCGCTTTGAATCCACGCTATTACGTCATTCGCGTTATCTGCAGTCGGTTCTGGCTTCACACATGTACCGGTTATATATTGCCATAAATCACTTTTTATTAACAACGCTTCCACGTATATTTTCCACGTATCATAATTTTCACTGTTCAATGCTTCTATTTTTATCACTTGTGCCATTTCTATCGCGTTCTAGAACAACTGTTTATGGCGTGCACTTAATGGCGTCACTTCACTATATATTTCAGTCCTTTGAAATTTACCTGGGCCAATAACCTGTCAGATGTCAGTGGTTCGGTCGAATAAATAAAACACACCGAATACGTATAACAAAAGAAGAAACTCTATATTAGTATAATGACTTGAATACATGAACATAATATGATACACTTATAACAAAGAAATAATATACAGCGCTTACAATATGGCTACTACAACATATATAACTTAACGTGTACATCCCAGCGCGTATTGAACTCAACTGTCCTTATGTTAGCGCGCAGAGTTCGGTGTTAGCCGAAGTTGTCCGAACACGAGTCGAAACGATCTAACACGATCTATCGTAATCGGAACACGCGTTCTTCAACAAAAAGGTACACTTATTTTTGAACGTACTATCAGCTCTAGCAATTACGGTACATAATTCTGGACCACCCTGTATATTGCACCCTTTCTTCAAAAGTTATATAATTAAAAGAAAAAAAAATTGAAAAAAATATATTGAAAAAAAATTATTTGAGAACGTATATAACATATAAGATTTGTTCCTAACAACTATAAAACAGATTTTATTGTAAAATAATCAACATAAGGTTGATTAATAGAAATTTTCTTTTACTTCATTCATGCTACTTCAATTGCCTCACTCGTCATACCCACGACACGACTCTGATTTACATATTCACAATAAAAAGATAAATATAAACATAATTAAATAGAATTTATAATAATAAATTGGAAAAATAGTCGACGGTTAATATTTAATAAATAATTAGTAATTGACGGAATTGTCTTTTATAAATTTTTATTAATTACTAAGCCAATGTTTCGGCAATCACTATTGCCTTCTTCAGGGCTAGCAGAATATTTTAGTTGATTCTACATTTAATGCAAGTATAGATTATTTGATCAGTAAATTTAAAAATATAAATTATCAATCATGTCAAAAAATCATTTTAATAATAAAATCAAAAATGATTATTATTTAAAATAATTTTTGGACATGCTTTTTATATAACATTGTTAATTTGTATTTTTAAATTTACTGATCAAATAATTTATATTTGTGTTACTTGTAAAATTAACTAAAATATTCTGCTAGCCCTGAAGAAGGCAATAGTGATTGCCGAAACGTTAACTTAGTAGTTAATAAAAATATATAAAAGACTTAATTCCGTCAAGTACTAATTATTTATTAGAATTTATAATAATTATACCAAAATAACTCCTATAGAATTAGCGTTTTTGAAGCTACGAAACTAATTTCAATATCGTCTCGAAAGAAGACATCTAGCGAGACAACATTGAAAAATAACGAAACAAAAGACTCAAGTCTTTTGTAAAATTTAACCTGTGGCGTAATTCTCATAGTTTACGAAATCTTCAAAGAAAACAGCTTTAAATAATTTGAAACAAAATACAATAACTATTAAGGCAATTTTTGTTCTAAAAACATTTTTATTATCTATTCAAATCAATCATACATCAAAGAATATACATAATCTAAATACATATTATTGAAAAATAAATGTAGGCATAATTATAATAAATTAATTTCGCGGTCATTCGAATCAACGACATCGAATACAGACAAGTTACTGCGCCCTAATCTCATTTAGTAAAAGTTCGTTGTCACCTATAGATTCCTTCCTCCCTCCCCCCGTCAAACTCTCCACACAACATACCATGCAATCAACCAGTTAGCAAATTGTGCAACCCTCATCAGAATCAGAGCACTATGACGTCACTTAGCACATGAAATAATATATCCTCTCACTCATAGTACCTATAGACAACTTATAAAATCTAGATCGAGAGCACTCTAATTAAAAGAAAAACATACTGGAAAGGTTATTATTTTTAACAAATCGATATTGAATTGATAAATTCAGCATATAGTCGATCAATGAGCATCTTATGCTCATTGTTTATGCCCTTATTTTTAATTCCTGCTTGTATTGTTTTTGCTTATATTTTAAATTTCTCATAAATTTAGTCGTCAAATGTACAGATGTGCAAAAATATTATTTTTTTATTTATGTTAAAATTAAATATACGGTATAAAAGTAATCAATTTTCAAATTGTTTCAAATTTTTGAAGTAAATCGCCGTATGATTCAAAATTGTTTGATTTTGTTAGATTTTTTTTTTTTGGAAAAAATTAAGGTTTATTTTTTTAATTTAAAATTAATTTTCATGCAAATTTTTTAAATTACAGGTCATAGTTCGTAAGTATATGATATTATGATATTTAAAATGTCAAAAATCTTATAATTTTTAAATATATATCGTCAGCTCACAAAAAAATTGATGAAAGCCCTGTTGTTGGAGCAAAAGGGAGGAAAAATTAAGAAATTTGTAACTGTATCATTAATAACAGATTGTAAAAAAAGAAAAAAAAATATACACATTTAAGTTTTGCACTATCTACATACTTCATACACCTTGTCTATAATAGCAATATTGTTTTAGGTCATTTTAAAGTTGAAACAGTATCTCTCTGTCCATATTATATGTTATATACACGTAACACAATACTAACTGATAATAGAATAGGATAATATATGTACATACAGGTGTTTGTAAAGTTTGATAACTTGTATTTTATTGCACTATAGTAAAGCGGTCCTCAACATAGGCCATATGACACCCCCTCCCCCCAAGGACCACAAAAAACACATAATATTGGGAGAGTCACGGAGACTTCTGAGTGGGCCACGAATTTCACTTCAAAATATTAAAAAAAAAAAAAACTATAAAGCGACAATTAAAAAATAATGATAATTTTTGATCTGTAATATAATAGAAATTAATTGTTTAATAAAAATAAATAATAGTAAGTTAGTGTAAAAAATTCATTAATTTTACATAAAAACATGGGGTAACATTTAAACCAGCGGCCGGATATGTAATTTACAAATTTACAAACGTCACAGGAAAATAATTACATTATGTAAATATAAAATACATATATTTTTTGTAAGTTTACTTACTTTCTTGGTAAAATAACATATATAATATGGTAAATTAAATACATATTTTACTTAAAATGGCAACTTTTTTACAGTATACTAATAGATCTCTGTAAGAGTATAATACATTTCAATATGAACAAATTTATTATTAATTGGACAAAAAATATTTTTGCTTTATTTCAATCATTTATTGAATTAAATTATTGCTATAATTAGCTAACATGATGAATCTGTACTTGCATATTAGCAAAAACTTTATAACTGTAGAATTATTGCTAAATGTTAAAGTTTCTAAAACTAATCAATTTCACATAAATATCCGTTAAAAAAAAACTCAAACTAATTTGTTTATAAAATATTTTCTTAATTACATTAATAAAATTTTATAGCTTACATTTAAATTAAATTAAAATCATTAAAATTAAGTTATAAAGCAAAACAATTCATATATAAAATTACTGTAACCTTAATAATTAACGCTAATTTAACGTAAAAGAAAAATTGTTTACGACTTTTCAAATGAGACGCATTATAGTTTAATTACATATATGTTAAATAAATTTTTCCTCGCTATTTTTTTATATGCGTATTTTTTTGTTTTAATTGTAAATGTTGTAAAAATATTATATGTTACACATATTAAAACTTTTTTTACTGTAATTGTTTATATCTTTAGTAAATGACAAATGTTAAAAGGCCATTTTGGACGTAGTCGTAAACAATTTAAATTGGTTTTTAAGGACAATACTATCACTTCTATTATAAAAAAAAAATAATAGCTGATAAATATAGTTAATGTTTTAACATATACGTATATCATCAGTAAGCACAACAAAATTATGCATTTTGTGTTAAAAATAAATTAGAAATAGTTTATTATTTTATATTTTAGATTTATGAATTTGCGCATGACTTATGCACATGTTAATAGTTTGCAAATAAGTATATAGTTTTTGGTTTTTATTGAAAATGTTACAAAAAACTCCGTTATTATTAGCGATATGAAAAAGTATATAAGTTTTTTGTTAGGTTGGTATAGGTTCGATAAAAATTGAATGATATAAACCGATTTTCAATGATTAATTAGTAAAAATTACAAATTGCCCGATTTTTATTTTATTATAACTCCGTTATTTATAAAAATAGAGAAAAAAAATATATAGATTATTTTTAGATACTTTTTTCATACTCCAAACACTATACTTATAATAAAAAAGTTTTTTGAAAGTAAAAGAAAAATAAATCATCCTTAATATTTTATTTAATATTAAAATCTTTTCCGAAAGATAAATATTTACGAAAACACTTGAAAAACAATTTCAAAAATAATTGAAGAGATTTATAAAGTTTTGAGAAAGTGTGAAACAAAAATCTTGTATGTTATTTTTTTTAAAGTACACTATGATTTATGTTCTGTCGTGTGTAATCAAAACAAACGATTTTTCAAACTGGTTTATATTTAAAAATTACACGTATCCGGCTAAGAGACTGTATATACAGAAGAGTTATAAACTAATTTTGGTTCAAGGAAAATTGCAATAATTAACACACAGTTAAAATTTAAAATAGAGTTATTACAGAAAAAAAGTTTAAATAAAAAATATAAATAAAGATACTTTTACTATTTAGTACCAAAAAAATAGTTGAAATTGATGGTCAGAAATTAATTTAAATTTTATGAATTATAATAAATAATATTAATTTAACTAAATAATTTATGTTAAATAACCTTCGCGTAGAATATGATAAAGGAAAAAAGTATTAATTTTAATTTTTTAACGAAATAACAATATTTTAGGTAAAAATAAGCGGAAAATATTATTTAAATAATACGCGTTATGGCATTAAAAATTTAAAAATTATATTTTTAAGTAGTTAACTATCTACTTTTGTCTTTTTTATGGCAAAGCAGGCCATGGACGATTTTAAAATTTATTTTTTATGATAGGTAATTGGAAAAAATAATATAATTTAAAGTGCCTTCATATTATTATTGTCAAAATTATTTTTTATCATAGAACCTTATTATAAATTATTGTAAAAATTATATATTACTAAAAAAAAAAAAAACAATTGTTATACAAGAAAATAATCACGTAGTCAATATATGACTTCGTATCTTTTATTATTTTAAATAAATGGTCATTCAGACTACCGTACTTATCGCCAAATTAGTGTTATGTTTTAGCGTAGAGCCACTGATTTTGTTACCAAACTTTTCACTAACTTATGAAAAAATAATAGTATTAGTTGTTGTTGGTTCCAGAGTCGTATTGGGAAATTTTAACATCGAACGCATCGATTTTTAAATAAAATTAACACAGAACTAAATCGAAAAGCATTTTTATTTTAATACTATTTATATTATCCATATTGGCATAAATAAAAATTAGAAATATGTTGGGAAGTTTTTCACCTCTCAATAACATTCTCAATACAATATCAGAAAATTAACAACTATTAACTAAATAATAAAACTGAATTAGAATAAATAATTTAATAACATCTAATAACTTCAATAACATATTGCAAATTATAAAAATGATTTTCTTCGTAAATTTTCTAGCCTTGCAATTTCGAGCCCATGACATTTTGCGCATGCTCAATGCACGTGATGACTTCCATTATTCAAGAATTACTGCATTCGAATTATCAGTTAGGTTTTTCTTTCCGTAAACAAAGCTAAACATAAGTTGCGAACATTCGCGAATCCCTCGGAAGGAAACAAATGTTAATAAAAAATCGTAAGATCAACATTATTAAAATCAAGCAAATGTAAACAAGGTTACGTTCGTCATGTAACTGTCCAAGTACACATGAATTTGAGGTTAAATTATTAAGTTAGGTTTAGATTTAATTTGCAATCTGTGTTTGTAAGCACGTATATTTTTTTTTATCATGCGCAAAAAAGGTGTATAGACCTTGTAATTGCTCTTATTAAATTTATACTATTGTGTATAATTTATTGATAATTATAGATATAATGAAGTCATCATATAATGACATATAAATTGATAATAAATCTAATATCTATTAGAAGTTGTTACTGTTAGTATTTTTTCATTGTAATAAAAATATGTAAATTTATATGCAATGAATCAAGTGATAAAATTATTATACAGTCATATAATTTTGCACTATCATTATCTTTAATTAAATGTTTATTTATTTTGATTATTTAAAATTTTTAAATCAAGATGTAAAGATTACTTTATATTGGTTGTATTATGCATATCCGTAATGCAATAATTAAAGTTTTAAGTCGAAAATGCAGTACAATAGTATATTCTTTATTTAATAGTAACTATTACTAAAACTAGTCTTAGTCTAATTAAAAAAACTAACAATAGTCTTTTTATAATGAGTCCAGATATTTGCGAGGCTATACAATGTGAGCTAAACACAAAAAAAAAAACGTTCTACTCCGAATAACGTATACTATTTTCTTCAAACGTTCCAAACTATATTTCAAAAACATACAATAAATTATAAATGTATTATAATTTTTGTCAAGATTTTGATAATTTTTGCCAAAAATTGACATTTACATAAAAATTCGATAATTTTTGCTAAAAAATGACATTTACATACAAATTCGATAGTTTTTGTCAAAAATTGATATATTGAAACAGATATTGGCAGTTTCTTTTTTGATAATTTGACAAGTTTATAGTTTTTATTAAATCTTAACAAATTTTAGATAAAGATTTCGTGGGTCAACAACAGTCTGCTAGGGCTTTTGAAAAAAAATTCCAGTAAGGCTAAAATCGATAATTTTACATCGAAAAAAACATCAGAAATAATATTTTTTGCATGTTTTTAAGAAAGTAACACAACAGAAATTTTCGAAAAACGCGTGTTAATACATACGCGATATAAACGATATATGTATTAACACGCTTTTTTCGAAAATTTCAGTTGTTAAGAGGAACCTATTACTTTCGTAAAAACAAGCAAAAAATACTATTTCTGATGTTTTTAGATGTAAAATTATCGATTTTAGCATTACTAGAAATTTTTTTTACGGACACCCTAATACATATATGTCATTGGGAAGTTGCCAAAAATTTACATTTACATAAGAAGTGACAGTTTTTGTCAAAATTTACATCATGTATGTATTCAACTATTCTGTAACGTAAACAATTTTACAGTTACACTTATTCCAACATACATAATCTAACCAAACTGTTATAACAGCAAAGTAATCATGCGAAACGATATTATTTTAACACCTTGTAATTGCGTACAGTTCTCGTAATCAATCGACATTCAGTTCCCATAACATTTTCACATATTTAAAATCACTTTAAATTGTCAATAACAATCTAATAATGTAAACAAGAATCAATATCATACATCAATTTACTGTCACGGTCATTCAGTTTCAAAAACGACAATATAAAAATTGAAACAATATACGATCGAATAACAATGAATCACGGCTATCTTGATTTTTGATTTGTCTTCTCGGCTGTGATTAGCTTTTTTTTTTCCTCATACCAGCACTGCCCATGTCCTAATTATTCAGGGTCAAATATATATGATTTTAAGTTAGTAATATGTGAGGTACATATTACTTACATGCATGTAAGTAAAACAACATAACGAAAAAAATAGAAGGGATTATATTAAAATGAGTTTTTTGATGGCCAACCCGGAACGGAAGTGACCGTTGCTGACCTCCGGAAGTAGGTACAAGGTTAGGTTTCATTTTTACAATATGGCGCGCGGGCTCAATGATGACTTTGATCTTTCGCTAGTATCGAATATGTGTATATGGTTAATTGAAGGTTGATATATCTGTACAAATTATTGTCGATTTTATTCTAATTAGAGTTAATTTGTACAAGATTTTATATACATATTTATAATATTATTTAATATTTTAAATTTACTTGTCATTATTCTTTTTTTTTCATTATTCATTAATTGACAATAAGTGTTTAACAAAGTTTTATGCAATGACTTTGTAAGTTACCAAAAGTTGTTTAAAAAACATCAGAAATTAAATTTAAATTTCTGATCTAAGTGGTTCGGAACCCACTATAAGTTGTAGGTCTCTTGCTTGGCTGTGGGCTAATGATCCGCATCGCTGACAACGCAAGTAAAAATCGTTAAAAATCTATTTATGTTCAACTTCTCGAGCATATATCCCATATGTTCCTCCTAGGAATTACGGAAACTGAACTGAATTGACCTTGCATAAAATTTTGTCAAAAATCTAAATATATATTAAAATATAGTATTCTATGCGTTGAATTAATTGCAGCATAAAATGAATCCGAAAATAAATAAAAATATGAAATAAATATGAAACCGGTCATTTTTACACGCAAGTTTTAGCAAATTATTATCTAGATTAATGTTTCGATATAATTAATTTTTTATTTTAATAACTTTCATATTACAATAAAAAAATTAAAATGACTTTTTTTAAGTAAATAAAATACGTATGTAAATAACAAATTTACATTTTAAATCATATCTTATAAATATTAACTAATACAAATATTTACAAAACAAATATTTATTTATTTGTTTATTATTATAAAAACGAGAACATATATATTTTGCACATAATATGTTATTATTATTTTTTTTTAATTATAGGTTTCTCGTCAATAATGAACATTTTAGAAATATCTGATTAATAAGTGAATGTGCAAAATCATTATAAAATTAAATTATAAACAACAGCGTAAATAAGTTTTTAGATATTTCGCATATTGACAATGTAGTAAATAACCTTAACCAAATTATTTTTCAATTTAAAAGTAAATTTATTTAACCTTTTTAATAAAAATTATATATTACATAGTACAATTTGCAATAAATAATAAATTAGATCGGTTACCAAACTATACGACCTGTATTTTTATACAATATATCAATGTAAAAAATTTTCTAGAAGCATTTTTAGTTAGTTCTAGATATCTTAAAACAATTTGTTTGAAACTTCAATTTTGAAAATTTGATGTTATCACAATTTATATGAAGAAGATAGGAATTAAAAAAAAATCTGCTGTGACCCTACCACAAAACCAACCGTTATCGTATTAAATAAATTTATGGGATAGAAAAATTTGTTGTATAACAACAGCTACTGTAGTCATGGTAAATAAAAACAAAACTGTCGACATAAATATGCCACCTATTTACAGAATTATATATATCATAAAAATATGAAAAATTATTTAGCGGTTCCAAATAAAAATTGTTAATTATAACGTGTTCAGCAATTTTTGTTAAATAATTTTTTTCGAAATATACCAATGTTTAAAAAAACATCAAAAAAAGTGACATAAGTAAATTAAAATTTCCGATTGGTAAATCTTTACCAAATTGAGATATACACCTCCGACGCTTAGATATTAAATTTTATAACAATCTGTTCAGTCGTATTTGCTCTACATGTGTCCACAGACAGACCGACAGACGGACATCACGCTAAAAGCGTGTTACTATAAACCTAATTCATGTTTATCTGTAAAAATTTCGATATATCAAATTTAGTATGATTACAATACCTCCCTTACCATATGTGATATAACGGCCGGTAAAAAGAAGATTGTCTTGATATATAAGACGACCGCGGTTTCAACTAATTGTTAGTCATCTTTCGGATCTGGTACAGATTTAATTACACGAAAAATCTTTACATTGATAAAAATAGAAATTGCATAAATATACGTGGAACATATTAAAAATTGAAATTAACATATTATTAAACAACCAAGTAAATGTTGGTTCGTTGAAGTGTTTCTAGATAGATATATCAAAAATATAGTCGTAGTTCAGAGGTAGCGTATCTGATTGGCACCCTAAAAATTGTTATTTCATAGCATATTCTCGTCAAAATTTAAATAGATAATATTATTTCAAGTATTCTAATATTTCGACCTTATATCGCTTAACTATAATGCTATAATGTCTGAATAATTTGGAACCTATTTTAAGCATTAGATCTCTTTGCTTGATTGTTGTTCTATTTTTCATTATCAATAGATGCTGGTCATAATTTCGAAATATTTTTCGAACAAAAATTATTTTTGCCATTTTAACACTGACTGAGTGGTGGTTCTGCAACACTTTTATTAAAAGTAATCAAATAAGAACTCTGCTAGAAAATAGAATATTATATTACGAGAAGTAGAAAACAAATATTTGTGGCCAAGGCAAAGCCAAAGCCAAGCAATCTGGGAGAAACACAAAATGAGCTTTCTATTCCGATTGACATATACGATTTTATCTTCAAGCGTTCTAAAGGAAACTAAACTAAAAATAAATAAAAATACTACCAAGTTACCTTAACCTTACTAACAGTTGTAAAAGAGTATGTATATGTATATATTATTTATATTTGTTATTGATTTGTGAAAATTAATCTTTCCTTGGTCGAATATGCAGTTTCTGACAAATTTGACGGTATACATCATTTATTGCACTTCTTCACACATTTTCAATATTCAAATACCAGTGAAAATAAACAATGCAATTGTCAATTAACTTAACTTGACTTAATAAAAAAACAATAAATTAGCTATAATAGAAAATTCTAGACAAAAGAACATAATAAAAACAAAAATAAATCGAAAAGATATACATACTAACAATTATGGTGTCATTTTAATGAGTTGAAGGTTCCTAAACGTATGTTGTAGGTATATATATATGTAGTCATAGCTATTTTATTTTTTTCATTATTAATATTCCGATCAAGTAGCCTGGTGTGCGGTGAGTGTTTTACACACCGTTCGTGGTAGACAAGAAGGCACTGAAATTCATGGACTTTTGCCATTCGATTTAGGTCAAGAGTAACTGGACACAATATATTCAATTAACCAGAAAAAAAATGTCTTAAATTCTAAAATCAGATAGTTCATTTCGTTTTTTTTTTATCTAACTCATTTGGTATGAGCTGTATACATGTCTCTTTTTCGTATCAAATTTTTTTCTCGTTATTGCACATTGCTAATTTGTTGACTGCATGAATTGCTTTTATCTGCGATAGGTTAATTAAGCATATAGAAAAAGTTGTTACAACTATGAATAAAAGTATTAAAGAAATTATAATATTGATTTAAACAAAAATCTTTTTCGAAGTATTGGTAACTCATTTTAAAAATAAAATATGTCTATAAGTTTAATATAAATTTTAAAATTCAAATATACTGCAATAAGGTATACAGTTTGTCCTGGAGTTGGGCTGTTCTTAATTTTTTTAAATACATAAATTTAAAAAAAATCATAAAAAATGTTTATTTTTATTTATTTAAACCATTTTCGAAAGTAAAAGTTTATAAACAATTTTTAGGTACTTAATATGAATGTAAACATAAAATTTTATACGTGTAATATTTAATTTTATGTCTGTTTGATTGCATCTGCGGCAGCATATGAAAATATATAAATAGCAACAACACACTATATTTGTAAAGATCAAAATCAATTCTAAACAAGAAATAACCTAATAAATATATCAACTTATTTCTATCTACCTTCATTCGATATTCCTCGGTTAATATCCTGTCCATTTTATGCACAAATACTTATTCGAATTTGTTCAACAATGTTTTAAAACACTAAAACACCAAATTTACACACTATTTTTATTAAAATCCACGCATATTTAGTAAATCATCATACAAATCAACCATGTTTCATAAACTAAATATTTTGTCGTACATCATAATACCTGTTATTAAGACGTTAAATACTGATTGGTTAAACTTTAATTGTTTTTTGTTGTTAAGATCATAAGGCAAATGAGTTAAAAAGAGATAGATATAAGTATTTTGTGTCATAACGTGAAAAAGAATTCCAATAATTGTTTTGTTTGTAGAAACAGACAAAATTTAACAAGATATTGCATATTAATTAAGTAAAATATATAAAAATGCATATTAAAAATCAAGTTAATAATACAATGTATTAGACACGTACAAATATAGAATTTTATTTACATGTTTTTCGTTTACGTTAAATGAAAATAAACGATTAATTTTCTTATTGAGAATATGTTAAAAAAAATATATATACTGTGGTCACCACAGAACCGACCGTCATCGTATTAAGTAAATTTATGAAACAGAAAAATTTGAAATGCTTGAAATTCTCATTTAATCTCGAGTTAACTGAAACTTTGAAGTTGTGTAGAAATTATAATGTTTAAATAACGTATTTTTTGTTTGTTTAATTTAACCAAAATTGCATCTTGTATTTATTACATTTATCATTTTCCTTGGGCACACATCAAAGCTAAACTAAATCTCAAACCGAAAATTAAATAATAATTCATCATGTCAGGCTAATATTTTAATTAGTGAAATTTTCTATAGCAGTTCATAATATTATTTAGTTAATATTTAATTGTCAGCTAGAAACAGTAAAATACTTGGCAATTACTACAGCGATAATTTATAAATAGAATAATCAAAGAGTATATAGAGTTGTAAAAGCTCTTTTATACTTAACGAAAAATTGTTTACACAAAAACAGATTAATGCCGCCACTCTTATCATTAAATTTAGCTTAAATCTTTAAATTTAAAGAACTTTAAATACATTTCAATTCTGGTCTCTACTTAAAAACTTAAACTTAAAACTTAAGTGTAAAACTTTAGTTGTAGCTTAAATTTCTTTAAATTTAAATGGCCATCGGAGGTGCTTTAATTGCTAAATTTCAGGTTTAACTTGTTACATGTTTACATAAAGAATAGATAATATGAATAATATAGAAATATTTGCATTTTCTTTATAATTTTTAATAATTTCAAATCGTTTTTATCATTATTATTTCAATAACATTAATAAAAAAAATCGAACATCAAAATAAACCTAACAAAAAGTGATATATAGTAAAAACAGCCATTCAATGAAGATACGTCAGACAAAATGTCATCAATTATTCATGTGCACAGTTCAGCTATTGTATAGTAAACAGAGTTGAAGCATAACTTTGTTATTATAAATTGAATCAGGAATTCATGACGTAACTTCACTGAATACCTATTTTTACTCTAATATATACCCAATTAATACAATTTTTTAAAATATCAATACTTTACTGAATACAAACTGTACTTGTTTAGAATTCTGTGTACGTTAAAATTTATACAACATATTAATATTTACATAAAAATTATACAATTCGCAACAGTAAGCAAAAAAATCCTTGATCATCATTTCCATATCAAAGCAATGACATTTTATTTCTATGTAATATTCTATCATCGTTTGCATAATTTTCAATTTCTAATCAAAACAACTGCCTAACTAAGGTCAATAACATGCTAAAGCTTACATCAACTTGGGAAAAAAAAATACGCACTTTAATACAAATCACGTTTTCTCTGTTCGCATCTACAGTTTAAGATCAGTTATAGCATTTCTCATTTATGCAAAGCGGAAAATCTAAACAAAATCGCATCGAAAAGCATATTAAAATATCACTGCTAATGTATGGGGCATACACTTAGAGCACACTTAGATCGAATCAGAAGCAGGCTGGCAACTTTGCGCGCAAAACTTTCAAAAACAGAATTAATTTATATATTATACTTTCGCTTATTATAAATACTTGAACATTATTCTATTCCACAGCACACTGTGTTAAGCTTTCACTCAAAATTTATCGCTATTTCAAATTGGATATTTATAAATTCTTCTACTATTTATGGACTTTGCTTCGCCGCCATTTAATATACATATTGTAATTTTAATGATAATTTAATGTTCGCATTTGTAATTGTTATATTTTAAAAGGTATTTAAAATTGTAATAAATTTTATGCACATTTTTTGTTCCGCGATCATATTGTATTCAATATAAATATGGAAAAATTAACCTAGAGAAAATTACATTGTCGTTCAGTAAGTTTCATCTCAATTTATTTTTAGATATGAATAGAAAATTAAAACAAATATTCAGTTTTAATCGACCATCTTGAACGTTCGATTAAAATAATATATGTGAGTGTATTGAAAGTCTGCGTGAAAATCCGATAGTATAGTTTGACATGACTGAAAGTGTTTTACGGGAACAAAATCTCCAAGTTATAAAATTAAAAGAGCATGGCATGAGAAGTAACATAAATGTGGATAAAATAAAACTTGCTTATCTGATGGATATCCTATGAACCCTATATCTGTTTACGATCTTCTCTATATCCTATTAGGAAGTGATAGTACACCTCAAAAGGAGTTGATAAACCTTAAAACGCCTTAGTAAAAGTAGTAGATTAATAGAGTTTAAAACAAATTAATCGTTTTATGTAAAAACAAAAAGAATTATTATCTCCCTAAGGCGTTTTAAGGTTAACCCCCCCCCCCCCATCCTCCCTAAAAGGACACAGAGAAAACCGTAAACACCCTGTATATATAAATATATGCAGTTTTCTATACATATACTTTCCTTTTTCACTGCAAATACAAAAGATTTCAATTGAATTTTTATCCGGAACTCGCTTATTATTAATCGTTCTATACACTTATTAATTATAGCTCCCGTACGTATACATTTTCTTATTAGCTATCATAGATTTTCACACTGTAATCAGACGGAAATTCTAATATGTATCATATATGTATGCCTTTCTCTGATCGTGAGATTCAACATATATAGACTGAAGTACAAATAACTGTCATATAACACAATAAATTATTAAGTCCCTTTGAAGAGTAATTTTTATCAGTTTGAATATAATAGATTTAAACACAATGGCTGGTATTGCAAGCTCGGTTTTTGGCTGTTTTAGTTCATTTGTTTAGTCCCTGCTCTTATAGAAGTTGCATATTTTTATCATCTAAATAGAAATCGATTAAAAATTTGAAGTAATAGTATTGGTGACAATTTTTATAGGTATATAATTTTCATTAATCAAATATTTTGAAGCTCTGTAGTGATTTAAAAAATATATATATTTATCATAAATTACATCAAAAAGAAATTGATAAATGACATTTAAAATTTAAGATGATATTTCATGATGTGAATTCTAATTAATATGAAATATAGTAAAATTAATTATCCAAATCGTTTTGCAAAATTAAATTAATCAATTAAATAAAGATTAATTTTAAATTAAAAAATAAAATAAATATATGTACACAATTCAAATTACAATAAAAATAATATAATAAAGTGAAAAAACTAATTAGTAGATTAAATTAAAATAAAAATAATCGCAAAATTATCTATATTAATCAAGCTAGTCATTATTTATTTATTAACATCTCACTGAAAAATAAAAAAAAATAAAATTAAATCTTATGGTCAATGCTACAGAAATGTATACACTTTCGCTAACTCTATATTTTTTTTTCTTTTTTCCTACGATTTTTTCTTCGCTAGCGAAAATACTTTCAAATCAAATTTCAAACACATTCTCTGTCTCTCTCTCTCTCTCTCTCTCTTTAACAGATGAAACTTCTTCAGAAATTAAACTTCTGTAAGTACAGTGAACTAATAAAGTTTGCAAATTGGAATAAAATTAATTTTTGTCAAACATCCAATATAAAAGCCGTGTGTTTATTTTTTTTTAATATAGCAACTTTTCTCTTTTATTATTTTTCAGGATTATATCATATAGACAAAAAAAATCCAAAAAAAGTTAAAACAGAATTATTGGATCATAACATTTGACTTTAAGAAGTAAAGTAAAATAAAATTTTGTAAAAAAGGTATTTTTTTAACATTTTTTTTGTCAATTTTAATTAAATTATAGTGTTTTCATGAATAAAATTTCTTTTTTTGTTTAATCCATAAAAGTTGTATATATATATATATATGAACAGAAAATCAGACAACTCTAGATCAGTTATTAATTGACAAACAAACTTACTTGTTCATAAACTTTTTGAATTTACTGGACATACTTAAGCTATTATACTATACGTTTACCTATAAATATGATACTTAAATATAGTAGTTTCATTTTTCATTTGTCAAATGCAATAGTATTAAAAGAAGAACTGGTGAAAACTTCCATTTTATTGCTTGTTAATGAACGGTAAATTTATACTAATTAATTTGCAAATTGAAAAGCTACAAAGATGATTGTGTTAATTAAATATATATATATATATATATATATATATATATATATATATATATATATATATATATAAATATTGGTTACTTCTTTTATTTATGAAGCTATAAGTTAATGACCTGTTATTTTGAAGTGAAAATAAAAGTTAATGATAAAATAGTATAGTTTTGAAAATATGATAGATACTTATTCATAATACTGACTTTATACAATACAATTTTCTATACAAAATTATATATAGAACATATACAAAAATAATACGTTTTACACGATATAGAATAAAAATATATAATCTGAAAATCAATAATAAATATGTACTGCTTCAACTAAATAAACAATTTGTTAAAAAGCTGTACACATAAATATAAATTGATAATAATACACAACCTAAATGATAAATATTGGGCAGTTCGACGTTTCTAATACCGATGCGTATTCAGTTTCGCGTTGAAAATGCATGAAAAATAGGACGTGTTTTAATTCATATACTATCACGGACAAACTAAGTATACACGTGTATAAAAATATTCTGCACAGATTTCTATATAGAAACGAATATTGGATCGTGTAACACAGAAAATTTTGATTGTACAGAAAACTAGACATTTTTTTGTATAGAAAAAATGTATATAAATGTAATTTGTATCGCAAAAATTGTTCATATTTTTCAATTAGAAACAATTATTTTTGTTTACCAGGTCAAGTTTGACGTCAGTAATTTAATATAATTTTCATATTTACAAAAATAATGAATACTGTAAAAAAAATATATAGGTATGACAATTTATAACATAACTTATTAGTACTCTAATTATAAAATAAATTTGTCATTTTATAATATACTTAAGTATAATAAGTATAATTAAGTTATTATTTTAAATTGTTAATATAATTAAATCATATACTTACATATTTTGAAAACTTACAATTATAAATGACTTTTCAGTCATTAACATAAATTAGTAGTTAATAATTTGAAACATATACATATTAAATATAACAATTATATTTTATAATTTTTATTAATTGTTTATTTTTAAACTGTCATTCAATAATATTAATACATATATTACAAGCTAAAATAATTTTACCTCTAAGGCAAGTCATACATATTCAGTTTTAACTAATAACTTTAAAAATATATGTTTTTCTCAACAATTTATTATCAAATTATTATTATAACTAATAATAACTATTTTTTTAATACCACTACATTAATTTTATTCCCTTTTTATAAAACGAAAATCTATAGAGTAAATACATTTACTTCTAAACTAAATTTAACCAGAGTTTATAATACTGGCTCTAAATATCATAAATATAATATTTAGGAAAATTATTAACAATTTTGTTTAATTTTTGTTATAATAAACTTATTATTTAAATGATGAGTTAATGAACCATTAAGTTGCTACAAAAGTTCAATGAAAAAGTGAAATTTTCTAATTGCAATGCATATACAAATCGGGCGTGTTCTATAAATGAAATTTAAGAACAGGTGTGCCAAAAATCACTTTAAAATATCATACGTGTTTCATATCAAAAGTTCAACGTCAAACAAATGCGATTTCACAATTTATACGGTAAGACATATTAAGATGTTAATTAAAATATAACTATTATAGTTTTTAATTAATTTTCTAAATTTAGACGTAAAAATAATATTAATATTTTTTTTCTTTCTTTATTATTAAAAGTATATATAATAAATTGATTTCATATTTGATACAAGTTGTAGCCCCTAAAATAAATAATAAATTTTAGCCAATATTTTTCTCCAATTATTATATATCATTAAAATATATTTGATAAATCTCTTATTTCTGTTATCAATACATATTTTTAATTAATTAGATATAGATCGATATTTTTATATTATTTTTCAGTTTTTTTCTTAAAAAAATATATAACATTTTAGTACAATACAACAAAGAATTTTGTATGTATCTCACATAAAAAGTATACAAAACACAGTTTTACAAAATACTATTATAGATTAATGCTCATGCTTCACTATAGTATTCACTACTTTAAATCTATTTTAACTTCAATTAAAGAAAACAAACACAATATTCGAAAACAACAAATTTTGCAAATTTACTGATGCTTTGCTTGTGAGATACAAATAACTTTACTGTATTATTTTAAAACTTGTAAACACAGCAAATATACTCTGCAATCTGTGTGTTATAAACATAGGGAACATAGGGGGGCTATATGCTCAAGAAGCTGAACATACAGTTTCTTAACAATTTTTACTTGCACTGTCAATGGTGCGGGTCGTTAGCCCACAGCCAAGTAAGAAACCTATAGAAACCCACTCAAACCCAGCTGATATAAGTTCAATGGTACAAGGTTTTAATACTAGAAATAATATTTAATCGTAATTGGTGGTATGAGCACGGCACGAACTAGAGACCTTTGGGGTCCGAGTCCAACACGCTACCACTGGTCTGTAGCTTCCCGTAAAAGTTAATTAAAGGTTTTGGTTTTCGAAAAACAACTCAAGTAATAAATCTACCATTAAAATCTGTTCCGTGGATGTCAAGTTATAAGCGAACATAGGTTTTTTTCGTTTACAGCGTTCGCCTGTGGCTCACACAGACTTAACTCCAATTTTAGATTTTTTTCCATCATTGTGGTAGTATTTAAATTTGAACTTTATAACTTATTTCCAAGTTGCATCTTAAAACCGGATAAACATACATATGCATGCATATTTACATTGTGCTTTGTATATGTATACAGGGTGTTTGCAATCAAGGTATTTTATTTTTAAGGGGTGATACTACAGGTCAAAACAAGGCGATTAACGCCAAAACACCTTAGTAAAAGTTTTCTAATAAACGAGATATTCATTTTTTTTTAAGTAAAATGGTAGCATATGGTATAATTTTTATTATCCAGCTCACAAAAAAAATTATTCTTCATAATAGTTTTGGATTTGCTTGAAACGAATAAAAATGTAAAAATATTCCAGGTTTTAAATACAGGGTGACTCGGATTTGCTGATTTGTGTTTCAACTTTTAGGTAAAATACCCTAGGTATAGGTATATAAATATATATATATATATATATATATATATATATATATATATATATATATATATATATATGTATATATATATATATATATATATATATATATATATATATGTATATATATATATATATATATATATATATATATATATACAAATTTTAGTTAATAGTTATATAAGTATTATTTAAAATAAATATATCGTTGAATGACATTATTCACAATATCCGTTTTGAAGCAATGCCTAACAAAATATTTGTTTAAAACGCTAATTATAAATATTTTAGGTAACCTGCGCTAAAAATAATACGGTTATTTATATCATCAAATTATATTTCAGCCATTTATATAATTGACATAAATCTGTGGGTATTTTTTTTTAGTTATATCGTCGAAGTTATTTCTATTTTAAAAATTGTTAAACATGATGAATGTCTTCATTCTTCTTTGTCAATGTCATATAGTGAAAGACAGGTTTCTTAAACTCTTAACGAACAATAAGTTTGCCGCAATGTTTAACATCGGGAAATTTCTAATAGAAACTACTCATATTCTATGCGTTGTTAAAACAATTGAACTCTTAGATATTTTAACATTGAAATTGTTCGAGAAATAATAGGTAATAAACAGAAATTTTAACGAGAATTTTTGGATAGAATCGTAGAAAATAATACAACTTTTACTTAATTTACTGTAAATGAATGCAAGTTTTTGGAAAATAAAAAAATAAAAATTGTATTAAGAAGAGAGAGAGGAGGGATAATTGAAATTTATATTAACTTAATTATGTACGTAATTAAAAAAAGAGTTGCGCCATTAAACACATTATTCGATACTACAAGGTCTGTTTTTGTGTATAGTAAAAGAGATGTTTTCGGAAATACTAAAAATTCGTTCCAAAATACTTGGCGGTTCATATACGGTCCCTAGTTGGCCAAATTCAGAAGAAGACGAATATTTGTGTGCAATTTTTGTTATTATTGGCGCAAATAAACTAAGATTTTTTGCAACTGAATGCATTTTATAATGTTAATATATATGAATGAAGTTAATGTACTTTTTTGTATTTCTCTGGCTTTTGTTAAACTGTACGGTTCAATCATATAGTAATTAGATCAAATTTTTATTTGTAAAACAAAATAGTAAAACTGAATATTTTTAAATGTCTTATTCTACATAAATATTGATAAATCTAATTATATAATTATAGCAAATATATTACAAAAGATAGTAACGCAATAAAATTTTACTACTGTTCTATTTAGGAAATATTACTTAGAAAAGATGTTTTAATTGTGTTTTTAAATTGTGTTTTGTTTTTCATATTTTTACTACTCTAATAAATTATTGTTTTTTTTCTTCAAATAATTATTTGTTTAATTACTTAAAGGAAATTATAAAAAACATGAAACATAAAATGCAAATATCAAAATTCAAAAAAATTCTGTAATGTAAAATTTTAAAGACCGTAGATAAATATATAAATTAAACATAAACAAATTATTTCAATTTCCGTTATAATTTAACGGTTTTCAATAACGGCCCAAGATACTTCTACATGCAAAAATATTAATATTAAAAACTAATAAAAAAAGATGACTTTAAATTTCTTTTTTATTTCTAATAAAGATTAGCATAAATAATGAAAGATATTTTCAATTAAGTCATGTGATAAGTGAACTAATATATAATTAGAATATTTTGTAAATTGGAAAAATGTATTAACCTTGCCGGAATTTAAACCCGGGTTCTCTGCTTTCGCGGCAGATGTTCTAATCACTAGACTACGTCTAAAAATCAATTATGTCTACATTATTTATCCAAAATTAGTTAAAGTTACTCGCAAAAGTTATGTAATGTTATTGTTATTCCCCGTTGCCAACTGATATGGTCTACATACAGAGTTGAACTGGCCCACCGGGGCACCAGGCTTTTCCCGGTAGGCCGTCATCTTTTGATCGATGATTGTCATAAAATTAAAACCGATCTCTGAGTTTTACAAAAATTTAAGAACCGATTAATTATCCCAAAAACATCGATATGTATTGAATGAAAATTGAATATTAATGCTGTTTTATTAGTTAGATCCTAATAACTTTCCCAAAATTTGAATTAATGACAAATTTAATTAATAGAAAAGTAAATATAAATATTAAAAAGAACAATTTAAAATCTGAGTTATTAGACTTTTCAAGAAAATGGGACACATTTATTAACATCTTAAATGACGAAAATGAATATTTTATTTATAATGAATCCGATGACGAACAAACTGAAACCGCAAAAGAAGATAAAATCAATGTAATACTGCACTGTCTGTGCAATTTCAGTTTTACAAAAATGTAATTAAAAATACGTTAATTTATTCATAGTTTATAAATTAGTGCTAACATTATCTTCCACCCAGGTATTAATTAAGTACATTTTAAACAGATAGCGTAATTGTTTAAGTCAGGATAATTTCAAGGTTTTCATGTTCATGCCATGCGAGAAGGATATATTGGAAAAATTATATAACAAAGATACCATTAAATAAATTTCCGAAAAGAGTCATTTATTAAATCGTCTTTTAACTTAGATTTAAATAAAAAATTATATTTAATCTTATACAATATGTGTCAATCCTGCAATTTTTCCCCGGGCCTAATTTTTAATCCAGTCCAATCCTGTCTACATATGGGTTTATTTACCCTTATGCTTCTAATCTTGTTAAATTATCAATGATAAATTTGGAAAAAAACCATGTCACAAATCAATTATTTTAATTTAATAACGTAATTGTACGATAATAAAATAGTGTTGCAAATCGACCTTATGTTTCTAATAATAGTGGTGCTACATAGAGAATTATTTACGTAGATTTGATTTAACGAACGCATTAAGCGTGACTGTTATAATACTCATAACGTAGACGAGACGTCCTTCGCAGATAGATTCCTTGGCACCTGATTGCCACAACTATATCATATGTTTTTCTACATTTTGACAGGACACCACTTCATTATATGACGACGACCTAAGCATCCACAATAGTAAGACATTTGTTTTAAATAGTTACATACTATTTAATAGCTGTAGGAGTCCATGTGGTCATTTAATTTGCCAATTTTATATTTGCGTCAGGAAAATTAAATTTATTTTAACTTGGAACGTTTACCTTTATTTTCATATTTGATTAATACTATAAATTATTCGTGTTGGTACATTGTCACCAAAAATGTAATTTCTTAAATTGAAAGATGCACTATTCAAAAAATGAAAGAAGATATATTTATTTTTTATTTCTTTCTTTTGACAGAAATTATATGCGTATAAAAATTGTCACAAATATAGTGATGGAACAATTCGAATGAAAAATAATCGATCATTCGATTATGAAAATGATTTGAGATGTCTCGAATTAAATTGAAATTATTCGATTGATAATATGTTTACAATTTTACATATAATATATTTATTTTATAATACAGAATATAATTTCTATTTCTAAGCAATAAATTTGTTAAACACAAATACATGTATGTAATTAAATTGAAATGGTTACACTTTTCTGTAAAAATTGTTATTATTATTCTGGTTAAATATTCAACCAAAAGCAAACAAAAAGTAGCAGATTTCCATAAAAATATACAACATTGAAAGACAATCTTAAAGGTAATTTCTTTTTAAATTATTCGAAATCAGCGCTTGTCAACCGGACCAAGTAACAAATAACATACATAAACATGGAACTTATAAATAATTATATTTAATTTTAATTTCGTATATAACTAAAAAATAATAACAAAATTATGTATTTAGTTAAATACTGTAATTTTAGTAAGGTTATTTTGTTGTACCAGTTACATACACTTTTTACTTTATTTAATAAATAATTGAAATATTAATTTAACATAACGGAAATTTCAATTTATTATTATAATACTGTTTATAAGTTCTGTTTATTTATTGTATATGTCATATGTATCATTTTTTTTTGACGTACGTAGAGTACATAAAAACGTCGATTTATAATTAAAATTAATAAACAACTAAATCCTACAGCCATTTTATTTTAATATTGAAAAAATTTAGAAGATAAATATATACTATAATACGTATGTAAGTAATTATAAAACATCCTTTGAGATCATATTAATAAATTGGTTTTAAATAATTTTTGTAGATCAAAAGCCAAAAACCATATTACATCAGCAACGAAATAAATTATTAGGCATATATTTATATACGAGTATATTATAATTTATTTGTCTCAACAACTAAAATACTTATATGCAGTGACGTACATGAGGGGGGGATTAGAGTAATAAATCCCCTCCAAAAAATTCGAAAAAACAAAATCAACAAAAAACTAACTTTTGAAAGTTAATTTACTTTAAAAGTTTCCTTTAAATAATTATTGTTGAATGAAATACACTGTAATGTGTGACTGAAAAAATATCATATGTAGCATTTAATTTTATCATTGTATGATGGACTAATTTCATAGTCAACAAGTTTAGTTTGTAATTTAATCTTGTACTTAATTTACTTTTGTTTTTTAAAGGAACTGAACTGAAATGAACTGCTAAAACTGAAATTGAGCATTGGAAATTTGTGTTCTCCTATACCTCTAGTGGATATGGAAACACAAAAGAAATAGTCAGTATTATTTTTGCAAATTAAAACAATATCCTTCTCTGAAATATTTTTCTGTATACGTTCACTGTTTATATACATATCGAAATGCAAAAATAGAACTGAACTGATATGCAGTAGCAACCTGAAAAATTTAAATTTCATAATTCTTAGTTACAATTTGTATAAACAGTATATAATACTAAAATTATCAAGCAATATATTTAATAGTTAAAATTGCTATAAAAACATACAATTTACGTGATACTAAAAACATAAATTTTTAAATAAGCGTACATAATTTAAGTACAAACGTAAAACTGTATTATTAAATTTTAAATATAGTTTTTACTTACAGAAATGTCACATAAACTTAAATTTAGAAATTATGCTTTTCTTTCAGATTCGTTAAATTATATAACGTTTGTGCGTACGTAAGCTCTAATAAGATAAGAGAAAAAGTATTGAGCACAATGACATAAATGTATGTCAAATGAGAACTTATTGTGAAGTTTATATTAATTTATCATAAATATTTATGCAAAGATTATAAAATATAGAGTAGAATTTAAACAGAGGTTATAGAAAAAAGAACTAACGAAATATGTACTCTCTAATTGTAATATTGAACAAAAGTTCATAAGTGTATCTGTCAAATTAATATAAAATTCTGATGTACAGAATTTTGGAAAAAATTTTGTTCAATATTATTTTTATTATAATGCTTATTAGTGCATTATTATGTAGAATATTAAAACATATGTATATAAAGATTTTGTTTTGTCATGACATTGCACTTGAAAAGTATAAATAACATTATATTATTTCTTTTTAAATCGGAAGTAAATACAGGTATAATTTACATAGCTAATAACTCAAGTGTAACGAAATAAATTTTTATTTAAAATCAATAATAACTCACTAATAATCTCTTTTTTATACAATTACAAAATTATGAGCATAATTTACGATAAGCATGAATGATTTTCTGATTGATAGTAGAGAAAATTATTAGCTTAATTATTATCTAGAAATCTATCTTATATTTTATAAATAAGTGCATATATATATATATATATATATATATATATGTATACAGAAATTTCTATTTTAAAAAGTTATATTTTTATATTTAAATTATGATAAAATTATCTGTATTTTTCGTTTGTAGGAAAATATATTATTGCTGATAACAAAAATTATATAATAATATTAAACAAAATTTTGCTATACATAAATAATATATGTTGTTATAATATATTTAACTTTTTCAGTTTGATTTTTTTTTTCTTAATTAGCGATAAACCTAAACTCACAACAAAAAATTTAGTTTTTCGTGGCAGCGACATATATTTTTTATATTAAAATAAAACGGATTTAGATTGTAGTTCTGTATTAAAATTTATAATAATCGACGTCACGACGTACTCAACGTACATCTTTATCAGGAAAAACGTACAAATGACATTTACAGTAAATAAACACAACATATAAAAATATATTTTATATATATTATATTGTATATGTATATTGTATACTCTATTTTCTATACAAAATATATTTTTATCATAACTGCAAAATTTCAATAACTAGGCCTAATTAAAATTAAAATAATAAAAAGAGATTAAGTTCTGTATTAATTTTAATTAAAAAGTCGACGTTTCGACGCACTCTAAGTACATTATTATGAAAATAATACAAAATTAGTTCTAAAAGATTTTTTATTATGTTAGAAATTCAATAAAACAAATTAAAAAAACAAAAAATTAATGTAAATTTCAATTCATATAAAATAAATATGATACATTAAAAAACAACTCATCAATAATTATTTTTATAAAATAAAATATAAGAAAAACTAAATAGAGTTAATTAAAATTAAATATCTTTATGCAAATGACTTAGAAATATAAATAAACTTGTCAGTTATTGAAAAATGAGAAAAATCTACGAAAGCAAAAAAGAAAAAAAAACAATAAGTGTATTATACCTATTGGACTTTGTGCTCAGAATTGCACTTTGTACTAAACATCAGATTAATAAATATTTTCATAATAATATAATCATAAGTAAAAATTACTCTGCATAATAAATTTGCACTATTACATGGACAGTTTAAAACCACTTGCTTATTTCATTTTACATACATCATCATGTATATACAATATTTATTATTTCACGTCTAAAACAATTAGTTTACCTTCTAATTGTGCCAAATTTTCAAAATTTATATCCAGGATATGTTAAAACAACACTTAATGTATTTATTATTCGAGTAGCATATCGAGTTAAAATCGTCAGATTTTATTTTTCAATTGATATATTTTTTTAAAAATTCAATTTGTTTTTCCATTTTTTTTTTTTTTTAATAATTTTTCATTAAAAAAAATACATACATAGATATAGAATCTCGCCATGTACCCAAAATTTGGCACAAAATTATTTTCATTCAAGCAGAAATTAATTTTCGCCAATGCAGGCGTATTGAAAAAATATTACTGTAAAATCGACGTCTTTACAATTAGTAAACACACTATAAAATTGGGTTTTTATAATGAAAATAGATTTTTTAGTAAAAATAAATAATAGTAAGTTACAGGTGTAAATATTTTGATAGTTTTCTATGAAATTATTTATTATTTTATTTGGAAACAAAAGTGTTTTCTGAAAAAAATTGAAGTGAAAAATTATTAATAGTTTTCAATTCAAATATATATTTTTTCCAAATTGAATAGTAAGAAAATTTATAACAAGGTTTAAAAATAGTTATACTACAACTTACTATCTTTATTTAAAAAAATTCCCTCTATACAAAAATCTAATTTTATAAGTCAAAAGTATGTTTTATACTTTTGTTCAGAGTTAACCCCTAGGGGTCGATATAGACAGACCACTTTGGGAATCATTGCTCTCTAAAATATATAAAGATTCGATGTTTTTATGAACATTTTAATACGAAATGATTTTGTATTTAATTTTTTATATGAAATTATTATAGTTTTATTTTCTATAATATGTGCTTCTAAATATAATACGTACACTATCACTCAAAACAGAAAAACTTGACACGTGGTCTACGAGACAAAAAAGTTTAGGGACCTCTGTTTTAGATGCAATATCCTTTCAACCCAACACTATTTAAAAAGGGAATATTATATGTATAAGAAAGTGATGAACATGTCATAATATTTTTTTGGTTAAGTTTAAAACAGGTGTTCAATAGCTATAAATTTTCCTGTTAATTTTTATTGTCACCTAATAAAAAGTTTAACATCAAATTTTCACCTATAAAACAAGTTAGTGTAATTATTTTTTTTATTTCGTATCGTAATCGATTTGTTATTTTATCTTTTTCATTTTTTTACAATTAAGATATTTAATTCATAAAGGTTAACAAACTTACAATTAATTAAAAATAGATTTATTTATATATTTATATAACGGAATAAATTGTCGCGTATTTGATTTATATCACAAACATTATCAAATTAAAAACTCAAAAATAAAATTTAAATTGAATTAGGAAATATTAAAAAGCAAAATGTCGATTATTAACAAAAATTCATACAGAACATAATCCTAAAGCCGTTTTATTTTAAGGATGAGGCTATTTATACATACGGTATGTACACGCAATTGGCTATTTATACATACTAAAAAAAAAAACCTGAACCAACCTACTAACCTAACCTACCCTAAATAGCCACTTTCTTATTTTAATGTAATGAGTTGTAAAAGATGTTTTACTATGTTATATCTTATTTCTCATATATTGGAAACTTGTAAATATACGAATACTTGTAACTACAAGTATAATTATCCTTTTAAAATACGTGTAATAACAATAAATAAAAAATGTACGTCATGTTTATATAAGAAATTGATCCATTTACATATATTTTTACCCTTAAAATTGCGTCAGTTTATGTTTCGAGTGAGTCACCAGATCCTACAAAGGCTTCTTCTATACATACATTGTTTAATACCAGAATGAATCATGACTGTCGTATGATATTTTTTTTCACGTTATCCTTCAAAGTCTATATAGTTTGAATTCTGAAATTTTGTAGGATATTATATATAATATAATGTAGGATATATAAATAATTTCCTGAATTATTATTATTATTCAATATCAAATATTATAGCTTCGGAATTTTAAATTTAACCATTTCGAATTTTTAAATTAGGTAATTCTTTGTTTCTTGGTGGTACATACATATATATATACACAATCACGCCATGTACCCAAAAGGGTGTGGCACAAACTCTTTCCATTATCCCGAAATCAGTTTCCTTCAAACATCCCTATCCAAATAAGCAACTTTAGCTTCATTCACATTCATTCATTCATTATTGGTAATAACCAATATGTAATATTGTAACCGCGGTTAGCCACTGAACTAATATTCCACAGCCATAGATAAACAACATTAATTTCGTACTTTGTGAACGAATCTATTCATTATATTTTTAATTTAAAATATTGACAAAAGCAAGTTCATCAAACTTAAAAAAGTGAATGTAACTTAATCTCATTTCAATTTCTTGTCAAAAAAAATTACGATATAAATCACATAAATAAAATAAATTAATATCAACAAAATTAATATTTTACCAACAAATTCCCTATATTAAAGTTTATTCCACAGATATTATTATAATGCTATATTTTCTTCATTTTCTGCTAAAAATATAGTTATTTGGATAAGAAATTATAGAAATTTCTTTCGCATTTCAAAAACTTGTTAAACCATGAAACAACTTTTACTCATGACATTTTTTTTTTTAATATACATATTATAAATCTATTTTTCTGTTATTTTTCAAAATTTCACTTTTTCACTTTAAAACGTATTTTTTATCGAAAAAGTTGACTCCAAGGAATATTAACATATGTTTCGTTGACATACATATTGTAATGTTCTGATATATTTTATTATTTAAAAAAATACCATTTTTTTTAATATATCTACAGATAAAATAATGAATGATTATCAAATAAATGGTATATTATTGTACGAGGAGCAGAAAGCGATCTTTATTGTGTTGAGCTCAGATACTTGCAGTCGAGACTAAGTAATCTAAGCGATACATAAAAAGAGTATTATGCTCCGAGTGACATACTATTTTTTCTTCAAGCATTCCAAGCGAAACTAAACTAAACAAGATTAGAAGTATATGGGTAAACCCATATAGAGACTACTTTGACATTTCTCGCAAAGTTGGCAACACTGTATTTTAATAATATTATAATTTATGTGGGCACTAGGAAAAACTTTTCTGAAAATTTGATCAAAATCGAATAAATAATGTAGCTACAATAAATTTTAGTAATTTTTTTCTCTGAAAGTTGGCAACACTGGATATTAATAAAATTATATAATTAATGGGAGCACTAGGGAAATGTTTTCTGAAAATTTGAACAAAATCGGATAAATAACGTAGCCAATATGAATTTTTAAAAACTTTAGTAATTTTTTTCTCGGAAAGTTGGCATTACTGAAAAAAAATAAAACCACATGACCATCTTGGGTACTAGACAAATTTATCCTGAAAATTTCATTAAAATCGGTTGAACCGTCTAGGAGGAGTTGCGGCCACAAAATTTTGACTTACGACCGAGCGAGCTGACGACGCACACACATACACCCACATAAACTAAGTTCAGATTCGTCATCTAGAGGCTATATGAAGGATTTCTATACAATTTTTTTTTTTTTTTGAAAATGTTACAGACACCGTACCAAACGCTTTACTACTTTTCCTTGCAGTCAAAGTAGTAAAAATACATACCAAGCAACCTTAAACTTACTAACGTTGTAGAATAATATTTATAATTGTTACATGATTTGTGAGAATTAATGTTTTTTTTTTATCGAATATACAATTTCTGACAAATCTGATGATCTACATTGCATTTCTAGCACTTCTTCTCACATTTTCAATAATCAAATTCAAATTCAAGCAAAAATAAACAATGCAACTGTCAATTAACTTAACTTGACTTAATAATTTCAATATGGCCGTTAAAAATATCGGAATAAATACACTTGACGTTGTAGTCGTGTTTGTTGTCGACACCAGTTTAATAATCTACATTATTGTACCAGTAACATAAGGATGATGCTATTTATACATACGGTATGTATACGCAATTGGCTATTTATACATACTGAAAAGGAAAAAAAACCTAAACCATCCTACTAACCTAACCTACCCTAAATAGCCAATTGCGTAAACATACTGTATGTATACATAGCCAATTGCGTATACATACCGTATGTATAAATAGCCACTTTCGTAACATAATGACCTGCTGCTACATATTTTTTTCTAAATTTACATTTTTATTTTATCAATAATAGAAAGAGTTTGTGCTATACCCTATGAGTTCGTGGCGTAATTGTGTATGTATGTATATAATTTTATTAAAAAAATCTATCACATTATTCTGTTTATTTATTAAAAACAAGAATAACCTAACAAAAAATATTAATAAATAAATGTGGGTTTTAAATTTATATTCCTGGCTTTATAAGCACCGTACCGTATTAAGACTGAATGTAATTACAATTTTTATTTTAAAAATGTTACACTTGAAATAATTTCTTCTAATTAACTTAAGATAAGACAAAAATCCCAGTCTAGTAATTAACACTGTTAATTCATTCATTAATTAAAATTTTCTTATAAAATATATACGAAAAAATCAAGTTTAAAATCATAAACTACAACCATTTTTTTTTTAATATAATGGTATATCAAATATATATGAATATGATTCATATTATACATGTAAATAACTAATTAAATATTTACAATAACAATTAAATGTAATTAGTATTATAATATTCACTTTTAATTATTGTCGCCGTGAATTTTTGCGGAAGTATATAAAAAAATAATATATACTTATAAGCATATTATAGTTCAGTGATAGCGTGTCTGATTAGCATCCAAAAGGTTGTCAGTTCAAGTTATTAACACGCTAGAATTTAAATTAAATTTATTTCCACTATTTTAACCTTGTATATCATTGAACTAATATCGAATGTGTCTAATTGGTTCAAAACCCACTATAAGCTGCAGATTTTAATCTAACCTGTATAAAAACTATTCTTACACTATTCGACGTTATATTTGAGACACTAAAAATAATATAAAAATTACATTAGAAAAGAATGTCAAAAAATACACTCGCTGATGTTAGTAAAAAAGCACTAAATTAAGTTGAAACCGATTTTTTTTACACTATTTTAAAGTGTAATTTATACATAAAATTAATTTCAATTATTGTATTATAGTTAAAATTATTGTCAAATAATGATTAATTAATTAAATTACACATTTTTGAGTATATACAATGCAGTTTTGGTGCCTACATTGATGTATGGTAGTGAATGTTGGGTTTGGTTGCAAAAGCATAAACGGAAAATGACTGCTGTGCGAAATGAGATTTTTATGTGGGGTATGTAGTGTAAATAGGAGAAATCGGGTACGAAATAGATTACTGTATGATGAGTGTGAAATTGAAAAAAAATGTTGTAGCAAAAGTTGGTGTTAGTCAGTTAAGATGGTTCGGACATGTTGAGCGAATGTCTAATGAACGTTTGGTTAAAAAGATTTATTTGAATGATTTCGATGATATACGTTTGCGTGGACGTCCGATGAGTAGTTGGAGTGGTACGATTGAGAGTGTTTTGCGTGAGCGAAAGTTTCCAAGTAGTAGCAATAAAAGAGCATGTATGAGAGGAATTATGAATGGGATGAAGCGAAAATTGCTTGTTTGGATAGGAATGTTTGGAGGTGACTGATTTCGGGATGATGAAAAGAGTTTGTGCCACACCCTTTTGAGTACATAGCGTGATTGTGTATGTGTGTGTTTGTGTATTTTTCAAAATATGTAAATTAGAAATTACGATTAATTTTCTTTTGAAAAAAAATAGTTTTTGTATTTTTAACTCAAAATTTGTTTAAGGCCTAAAATATCATAATCAAAAGCTTTTTTCAAATAAAATTTTTCTAAATTTTTACAAATCAAGTAAGTTAACGTAAATTTTTCCACTAATTGTTAATTTTGATATATACCAGACGTGATATAAGTACTTCCGGATAGTACATTTTTACTGTTTTTAGACAAATACCAAAAAGTCCCGTAATGATAATTTTCGAAAGACAAATAATTTTTTTTTTTTGCGGATATTTTATATAGATAATTTTTTTATTTCAAATATATAGGACAACATTAGCAATAAGCGTGTAAACAGTCACAACATACACACACACACATACGCACACTTGCCTCAATTTTTAAACCAATCAAAAATGTTCAAACCAAGCTTTATCTTTTACCAGTATCAAATCTAATTATGAAATAAAATATAAAATTACCCGTACCAAAATTATATCAGTAAATACAAAAAAAAGTTCAAACAAATTATTATGTCACATGAAGGATTCATTCATCATAAAAATAATCACTATATTATTATCATCAATGTTCAATGATGAAACTTTAAAAAAAATGTCATAAACTATTATTCTCCTATATTCTCAAAAACAAAGCGTTTCAGATCTACAGAGAAACATAACAATCAATAATAAACAACAAAAATATTGATTGAAAGTGCATCTTAGTGCACTTAATATCAAATTCATTTCCTAGATTTTTATAATTATTAATGAAAAAAATGTTATAGTATATAGTGTAATTGTATCATGACATTGCACCATCCTTTTGATAAGCGGGTCACACATCTTCATACGTTTATTATTGTTTATAAATAAATAAAAACATTTCTGGATTTTTTATGATGAAAATGTTTTGATTCTGTCGTAATGTAGTACGACGAAAATAATTTATTAACGTCACAATAATTATTTCAGATAAATTCAGATTTAAAATATAGACGTCGTAGAACAGACTGACAGTGATTAAAAAACAAAATTATTTTTGGTATACTGATAAATTTTGTTATTCCGATTTTAACAGGAAATATTTTTAATATTATGGCAAAATAATTTTGGGAACTATTTACGAATTTCTACATTTATACATTTGTAGTTTTACGAAATCTAACTACGCCACTGATTTAATAAATATTAACACTTTCAATATAAAACAAAATCATATTTATAATAATTCGAGTATATTAAATAATTTTATAGATTGCGTTAGAAAAAAAATTGGCAATCATATCAATATTTTTTTAAAGTTCTGATTAAAATAGTTTATCGTATAATTTTGATAAAAATAAATAAATAAAATAAAAATAGAATAATTTTATAAGAGTTTTTAATTTCAAAACTATTTTGCAAAATGCATTTTTTTATATAATTACTTAAGTTTTAAATTTAAAATAAAACTGTCTTCAGATAATTTTTAGTTTAAAGTTCTATATTAATATTTATTCAAAATCGACGTTTCGACGATACTTAACGTCCGTCTTCATCAGGATAAATGATATAAATGACATTACAGTAAATAACAGAACATATAAATAAGTTACTAGGCAACAAATAGGTAAGTAACTAGATCACACAAAATTTATAGATTTTTAATTAATGGAATACAAATTTTATTTAACTCAGAGCCTTTACAGTGATTGATGTTATCCTTTTCTTTATAAATTTCTATTGCTTAAATTTAAGATTAACTAAAAATGATCTAGATCTAGACACTTATTTGTTACCTAGTAACTTGTTTCTATATGTTCTGTTATTTACTGTACCATTTTCCAGATGAAGACGGATGTTGAGTTCATCGAAACGTCGATTATTAATAAATATTAATACAGAACTTTAACCTAAAGCAGTATAATTTTAACATGATATTTAACAAATTAACGAAACAAACAAAATTAGGTTACTACATTCTCTGAGAAAAATCAATTTATTTCATTATATGTTAGTATTTTTAATAGTACTGCATAGTGCCAAATAACTAAAAAAAAAACGTATAATACAAAATGTAAGCACGCGAATCAAATAATTATATTTAGAAAATGATTATAACATTTTCAAGGTAGAATCGACGTGCGTTACCTTCATTGTCACGGCGAGACCATGATATTATAACTTTAACATCGCGATTGAGGTCGTAAAAAATTACATTTCCTCACGTTGTTTTAAATCCAAGTTAGCTCTGTATGTAGTTAATAAGTAACGCAAGCTTCATTTCGTTTTGTTATGGTAGGTCAAGTTTATAATGGATATCGTTTTTAAGACCCTTGATAGATCAGGTTAGCCTTGCTAGCCACTAAGTAATTCATTTATTTTATTTAGTTTTTTAAGTGAAATTATCATAAATGTAAATTGTATGTTTTTATTGATTGACATTTTTTTTCTTTCGAGAACAACTTAGAAATGTAATGCCGTGATTAGATACAAATATACGAGTAATTTGATTGATCTAGAAAAGTTAACCTTTTTTTTCCCTCTCGCTTCAAGAATAAAAAGTTTGTATTTGTAACATATTCTGGAACGTTTTATGAAAGTCACTGTATTATTAAGTAAGCCATTGGAGAAATTTAAAACTAAATGATTATTTATACATAATTTGCATGTGTCTAGAATTTGGAAAAATCTCGATATTTCTAAAGCCTTGTTTATATCTTACTATTTTGCTGTATAATGCATTTTTTAAAATATTGTTTATTTTATAAACTTAAAACTTTTTATTTTAATATAATGAGTTTTACAAGATTTTTTACTATGTTAATTTTTGATAATTGATGTAAATTTTAACAGCATTACTGTTGTTAAAAATTAGTGGATTTTTATTAAATTTTCTTTATATTTTATTATTACTTTACTATACGTTTGCGTGGACGTCCGATGATTAGTTGAAGTGGTATGATTGAGAATGTAGGAATAGAAGAGCATGTATGAGAAGTATTATGAATGTGACTAAAGCTAAAGTTGCTTGTCTGGATAGAGATGTTTGGAGGAAACTGATTTCAAGATAGTGGAAAGAGTTTGTACCATACCCTTTTGGATACATGACGTGATTGTGTATGTATGTCAATTCTTACTTATAAAATTGGTTCAAACTTCTCATTCCTGACAAAAGTACGCATTGATTGGAAAAATTACTATAAAAATCTTTTAAAATATTTATATATAAATATAAAAAAAGTCAACAAATAACTTAAAACAAAATGTATAACATTTTCATTGACATTTCCTTATAAAATATAACATCAGTGTAAATTATGTTTTTAAAGTTATAACAGAATTTTGGCATATTGCCAAAATACCTTAGATTAATAGTGTTTTGTATAAATAATACAGTAATCTATTAACACTGAAAAACAATAAACAATATGTTTTGTCTTCAAACTGTCACAAATTTAATTAATTATAAAGGTTAAAGTTAATAGTGCATTATTTCATATATGAAAAAATTACGTTTTTTTCATCATACATCCTGACAAACATTTTCAAAAACACAATTATATATAATTTTCGTTCGTTTATTTATTTTTATTTTCCTATTTAAAGCGATAACGCAGAAATTAATTTAATTCTAAATTAAACGATAACAATATATATTAGTTAAGCCATAGAAGTCTCTTAAATGACACTAATACAAAATGATAAAATATTTTTAATTTTTACATTAAAATTTCAAAAAAAAAGTTGTTTAAATTAAAATTATAAAAATAATTCTAATATTCGTTCTATTTTTTAAGAGTATGAGTACAGAACACTGAGAATTTGTATAGAAGCCTACTTTTGAAGCGTAAATAAAATAAATTGCAAAAAAGGCTCATGAAAATGCATCTGAAAATAATTTAGATCCGAGGTTTTTACTTTTAACTCAAAAGTAAATGTATTTTTAAACTATAAACTTATGTTTTTCTAATAAAAATAAAAAGTTATAATAAATAGAAAAAATAATAATTATATAGTAAAGCTTTGTATAATATTATTTACTATTTAGTTTAAAAATAAAACTACATTTCAACTGAAAATTATTAATAATTTTATAATTATATATATATATATATATATATATATATATATATATATATATGTATTCCAGAAAAACATTATGTTTAATTTTATAAAAATCTTTTAAAATAGTTAGTCCGTTTCAAAAACGTGGTATATTAAAAATATTTTTATTATTTAAATATTTTTTAAAAACTGTTTATACTGTTATATACTTACTTTTTTTTCTATTAGATTTTTTATTTCTATTAGAAAAATATAGTTCAAAAACTTTTGAGTTAAAAGTAAAAATATTGAATCTAAAGCAAAATATTTCTCAGTGTAGCATCAGATTGTAAAAAGAGTGAAAAAGTTGATACTAGATGAATTTTTTACTATGTATATTTTATTAATCCATTCGTACTATACTATATCTCTCATTTTTATTAATTGTTATATTTACAAATACTTAGGATCGTTTATATAATAAACATTTTAACTAAAATTGACTTTAAATCGATTAAAAAACATCGATTTTAATTTCTACTGGCATAATTGTCTATAAAAATTATGCTTTATAAACTTTTCAAAATTCTAATAATAAAATAATTTTTCTGTAAATAAAATTACACTTTTTTAAAGTGTTTCTTATAAAAATGGGATTTATATATTAAGTAAATTCATATTTTTAAAGGTCTTGTAAATATAATTATTTCATTACGCTCATTACTTATTTAAAAAGAAACTTAATTCATACATTTAACAATATTAACAATCATAGAACTTCTTTCGATAGTGCAAATCTCATATTTCTCATTTTCATATAATAAGAAATAAGTATAAAGAATTATCGGATATCGCATAGAAGTTTATTAACACTATATGCTGATTCAATTTTATGGCTAATTTCACAAGACTACTTACATACAAATTCGCTGACTAAAGAAAATAGTTTAATGCGAAACGAATAGTTAAATAGGTTAGTTATAATCAAACCGAATAAGCATCTTGGATTTTATTTTACCTAAAAAAACATTTTACTCAAAGATAAGGAAATATTTTATTTTATTTTTAATAGTAAATTAAAAGATGACTTTTATTCGTAGGTTCTTGCACATTGTATGTTCATTATTTTGAAATGTGTAACACGTTCTTGGCACTAACATATTAGTTCATATGACAAGATATGATTTTTTTTCTATTTTATTTTTAGTTGACAAAAATTATTACAATGTAACTGCAATGTGTGATGATATAAATAAAATGTTGCAAATGCACTATCAAATATTATTTCTGTTTAAAAAAATGGAAATGAAAATATTTCAATTATTATCATGTATTTTTTTTCTATATACAGGACGATTAAATATGTTGTATACATATGAAAAAAAAATTGTATAACAATTTATTATTCAATAAATTCAACACTTATTATGTTTTTCCTCCGAACCTTTTTTTGGGTTGAAACATGTGAAGCAATGATGATATATGAAAAATTCGATAATTTTTGTTAATTTCGCATTATTTCTCAAATTTCAAAAAAAATTGTTAGTTATACAATTTTAAATATGGAATATGAATAAAAATCTGCTGTAGCTACCACAGAACCGACCGTCATCATATTATATAAATTTATGGAATAGAAACAACTACTGTATTCATGCTAACTAAAAATAAAACTGACTTGACATAAATATGCCACCTATTTACAGAATTATATGTATAATCATAAAAATATAAAAAATTACTAAAAAAATATTTAGCCGTATCGAAAAATGTTACAAATAAAAGTTATTAGTTATAACTTGTTTAGCAAATTTTCTTAAATATTTTTTTCGAAATATATCTCTATTGAAAATATTCATAAAACACATATTATAATAAATTTAGTGTTATCTTTAATAAATTGATACATTTTTATTTACAAACAAAGTTGGAAACAAGCACAAGTATTTGCCCAATTTTTCCCAAATTTATTAATGCTTTTTTCCAACCTTATAAAACGCACTGTTGTGTAAGTATTAAAAGACACTGAAATTCGAAAAAAAAAACTTTATATTAAAAAAAAAAATTAATTACTTTTTACAAAAAGATGAGCAAATCGATAAATTATTCCTACATTTTTTCGTTTTCCTACAAAATTATTTTATCTTATTTAGTCCTGAAATTTAATAAATTACTAAATAATAAGTTGTGATATTTTTCCTGTATTCATAGTCTATTTTCAACTATGTCATCCACATCAAAAACAATGCATTAAAACTGTAGTGTAACTCGAAATTTTACATTTTCCAATTTCGTTATATCTTTAGAATATTTTATATAAAATAGCACTTAAAAATTAAATCAGCATTTTCTATTTGGTATTTAAAATTTCCAACACATACTGACAATATTAAAAGATATTATTTAAAATTTATCAAAAACAGTAATTTACTCTTGTTTCTTGATAATAATAATAATATAAACAAATTTATATAAAACAATAATAAAAATATTAATTTTACCGATCTTGTTCATATTTGACAAATTCTAAATTATAAATTCTGATATTATATTAAAAAGTAAAAATATCGTAGTAAATTTTTTTTTAACTTTTTAAGTTGATAATATTCATATCATATTTTTTTATATTATATATTATCATTGAATGATATAACTAACTTCCGTAAATTTAAAATAATATAATAATTAGAGAAAAAAAAACGTGTTAAAACTATATTATTTGCATGACATTACCATTTTTTTCAAGTGTACCTAATTAAAATCTTCCGCTTGCTTGATTGCAAATTTTCCAGTAAACCTCTATGGAACAATTCCAGATTCAATTAGAATAAGCAAGCAAGCCACGTCCACCGCATTTACAAGATAGATGTTTACGATTTGTTTTTTTCATGTGTGCGTGGATGTAAACCCTTGTAGCGAATCCACGTGTAACCGGCGAATGCACACAGCAAACAGCACGCCGACGATGACGCGACGCAACGCGGCGCGGCGAGCACTTGGTGGGGCGCGCAACTCATAAGGCCCACGGCAACCGTCAGCCAACTCAGTGGTGGAGCAGAGCAGCTAGGTCTACGACGACTATAGTTGAGGCATTGGCATTCACTGTGACACACACCAACCAACCAATCAACCAACTAATCGACAAACATTCACTTCGAAACTTCTAGTTCGACTAACAAAGTGATTGACCCACATTTTACCAATATTGTTAATCAGTGCCAAGCACCACAGTGTGATCCGTACCACAAAACCACCGACTGTGCTAGTGTTTAAGTGCGAGTGATATTTGTGATAATAGTATAATAAATAAATAAATAACTAACTAGTAATAAATCGAAAATGCCTGAACCACAAACGCAAGACGAACTTGTTTCGTTCTCACCGCCGCCGATGAAGCATTCAGAGACCCGCGACAGCATCTCGTCCATCGATAGCGATGTCTCTCTATCGTTCGACAAGCATCTGGTGCTCGGCGATACGGTCGTCGAAGATGAGGGAGCGCACATGGCCGATCTGTCGGACAGCGCGTCCGATGCTGGCTCGGCCGGTGGCAAAGATTCGGGCTGCGAAGTAGCACCCGAACCCGAAGAGAAAAAAGAACCACCATTCACGCCACCCAGCGACGAACAAGCCGATAAAATCGTGCAACAGGTTGAATTCTATTTCTCCGATGTAAACATCACCAAGGATGCGTTCCTTTTAAAACACGTCAAAAGGAACAAGGAAGGATACGTCTCCCTCAAACTAATTTCGAGTTTCAAACGCGTCAAACATTTGACGAAAGATTGGCGAGTAGTGGCACACGCACTCACCCGATCCACTAAGTTAGAAATTAACGAAGCGGGAACGAAATTGAGACGCATCGATCCATTACCGCAATACGATCAAACCGCACCTTCCAGAACAATTGTTTCCGTACACATGCCCATTGACAAACCGACCATCGAGAATGTGGCAGAATTGTTCCGCGGTTGTGGTGAAATCGCGTTAATTCGAGTCCTGAGACCTGGAAATCCAGTTCCAGCCGATGTACGGCAATTCATCAACAAGAACCCCTCGCTGGCTGGGGTTGTTTGTGCCTTAGTCGAATTTGTAGATAGCGCATCGGCACGTAATGCCATGCAATTACCTAATACGTTGGGTGAACCTCTCAAAGTTTACGAATTAAACTCGGTTCCTGCTCCCGAACGCAAGAAGAAGCAATCAAACAAGAAAAACTCTAACAATAACAACAACATCAATAATAACCATCATCAATACCACGAGAACAATCGTAACATTACCAACAATCTCTTAAATCGTATGATCAGCGAATCGGACAGTGGTGAAGGCGATGTAGCCGTGGAACGAACCCCCAAATCAATGGCACGCCTACGTCGCGGCTCATCAGCGCATTTTCCATCACGATGCGCTCTAGCCGCGGGCAACGTCGAACCGATCGCGTGGCTGCAACGCCGTCTTTCCGCCACGAGTACCGAAGCGGGATTCCTGCAAATGCCGCGCCGTTTATCAGCTGGCGCCAGAGATCGTGATTCGAGCGAGTCGAGTTTGAATAGTAGCGGAATCGGTCGACGTATCTCCAGTTCAAGTCTGTCGGGATCGGAAAGCGGGTCAGGTTACGCGGCCAGGCGAATGTCTTCATGCTCGTACACATCAGATTCGAGTTGCGGTGGTCCGCGTTCGCGTAGCAATAGCAGCGCTTTCCACTTACCAGAAAACATACTGCGAATGCCCCAAGGTCCCGATGGCTCAAAAGGATTCCGTCAACGTTGTATCATCCCCGAGATTTAATTTTTTTTTTGTTAAATATTTCATCTTTATTCACTTGTTACATTTGTTCACAGTTATTTATACACCAATCGCTTCCCGCAGCATTTCATTGATAAGCCGTCCATTTTTTATAGGAAGCGACTATTATTATTTTTTTGTTACTTCTTGTTTGTTAGTTTATAAGATATATCATTATTTTGGGCCCGCTAGATACCCTACAATTAACCATATTAAATCAATTTCATAGAAAGAACAAAAAAAAATTGATAATAGGATATCTACGGGCTAACATTTGACCACTTGTTCATAATCTGTATATCACATTGATAACAGTCATTTAATTTATTTTGCTTATTGTTTCGAATGGCTATGTCTATGATTAAGTTTTTTTTAGGTATGAATGTTTCATTTTTATAATATTACTTCGATATTAATTTTTATGGAATGATAATTTCTCCTGGTCAGGTTTTGCTTGACTTATTACAAGCAATGCGCATGCACATTTTTGTATAATGCAGTAAAAACATTCTCAAAATTGATCTCTATTCGTATTGGCACAAAAAATACAATAGATGGTTTGTTATTCTTGAAAAAAAAAATACCTAAGCATGTATGTAAATACTATATTTAATATTTATTAGATAGTTTAATTTATTTTATACCTTTTTTGAAAATAAAGTTGTTAAAATATTACTACGATCGTATTATTTATTTATTCACTAACCAACCTTTTAATGATCGAATTAATGTGTAATAAAATTAGTAAAAGTAAAGTGAGAAATTCTACTAAAGTTTATTGCCACCGAATTCAAGTTCAATGTATTTCTCCACGTTCTAGAATTAACATTGTGCAGTAAATGTACCTAACTTGAGTGAAAGAATAAAAAGTTAGAAAACTCTCTAGCGAACGAGTAGACCGCCGCGCCGCGCTAATACAATGGACGTTAATTATTCGAGAAACTTTCGAATCCCGTAATGTGAAAAGTTCAACGACAATTAGAAACGAAAAGAAATGGAGTATAGCGTTTGAAAGAAAAAAAAAGAAAGAAATAGGTTTCGTTTTAGCAAAACGTAGCACCAGCCGTAACGAGAAATGAATTTTATTTTATTATTTTTTAGCTTTGTACGTATCTAGTATTACATTCACCTTGATCTTAAAAAGCAAAACTCTCTAATTGCACTGGACGGGGCGCGCGCTCGCAATTCACTAAATTGTAAATTGTAACGTTGATGTGTTTATGTGCGTGGTACCATGTGAAAGCGACTTTGTCAACGCGATCAATTAAATTAGAAATTGTATCAAATAGGTTTAGTGACAGTTTTAACTAATAAGATACAATAAGTTAATTGAAATAAATTATTTTAACAATTTTCAGACAAATAAATTAATATTTTAATATAAAATTAATAACGCATGATTTCAGAATAAACACTATAACTAAAGTCAATTTTAAATCAACAAAAAAGCATCAAAATTATGCTATTAAAAATTTAAAAAGTCGACAAAAAGTATAGTTTTCTTAATAGAAATAATAATCATTTATATTGTCATTTTTGGAAGAGTTACCTAAGTAACTCGTTTCTATGTTCTGTTATTTACTGTAAATGTCATTTGTATCTTTTGTCCTGATAAAACGTACGTTGAGTTCGTCGAAACGTCGATTATTAATATAAATATTAATACAAAACTATAACCTAAAGCAATTTTATTTAAATTTAAACATTTTTTACTACCATAGTGATATTTCTATTAACTAATAATTTTCCTGCATACAAGCTTTTTTTTTGTTATAATATAGTTTAAAAATAAAATACTTTAATAAAATATGTAAATACTAAAATTTCAATCACATTTTTACATTTTGTTATATATTTTTTAATTATTACAATAATTTATATACAAAAAAGACATCACGATGAAATAATTATTTTTATATTTAAAAATATTCAAAATACATTTTTAGTACTATCCGGAATCAAATTGTTTATAACAATTGTTATATTATGATGCTATAGCAATAGCATAAACATACACGTATTAGAAAGTAATAATTATAATATTATTTTTACAAATTTAATGACTTAACATACTAAGCAAAAATTTTACTAAATTACTACATTTAAAACAATTACGTTGTAAAAACCTCATTTGAATCAAAATAAATTAATTTCTCCAAAGAGAAATTATTAAAAATTCATTAAATAAATATACAAATAGGTATATCGTACTTATTATCTTAATTGATAACATAAATCTATTAAAACTTCCAATTTTTTTTTTTTTTTGAAATTTTGAAAAAAAACTATTTATCTATTACGGCTTATCAAAATTATGTAAAAAAAAAGTTATTACTTTTTGTCCGAATTTTAAGTGATAAATCAAAAACTGAAATAAACTTATATAAGATATTTTTTTTAAATTGATATTAAATAATTCAAGGGTATTTGAACAATTAATTACTTAATTACTGTCATTTATACATTATATAAAACAAGAAAAAAGTTTAAATGTAATATATGACTTTCAAAATTTTTCCAAATTACTATTTGTTTAGCAATTTGTTTAGCTACCACACACACACACACACACACACACACACACACACACACACACACACTCTCTCTCTCTCTCTCTCTCACACACACACACACATACACAATATATGAAAGTGTGAAGGCACTGATTTAAATAAAATGTGACTTCCTTTAATTAATAATTTATAAATTTTTTATCTACTTACTTATTTTGTTACCTAGTAACTTGTTTCTATGTTCAGTTTATTTATTGTATATGTCATTTGTATAATTTTTCATGATGATGATATACATAGAGTATACCAAAACGTCGATTTTTAATTAAAATTTATACAGAACTTAATCATAAAACCTTTTTATTTTTTTATTATAAAGACTTATTCAAGTTTTAATCATCAGAATAAGGAAGATATCTTTACATATAATTAATCGTAATTAACATTTCTTTGATGAAGAGAATTTATTGCTTATAATTCAAATCATCGCATCGCAATTTATATCGTAATGATCTTGTATTAAACAACGGAATAAGTCAATTATTTTTATGAAAATGCAAATGAAAATTAGAATAATAATACGCAACGATAATTCTTCATTCCACATAATTAAAAATACAGATTTGTTCTGCTTTTGTTCTCTGTATTAAGAATACAATATTGTTCTCATATGAAAATTTAACATTACATATTTAGTGCAATTTAAATTGTATTCATTATACTATAACTAGGTTTTCAAAAATCGATTAAAATTTTAATTAATTTTAATTTCTATATAGAAAAATTGTATATTTCATATTAACTTTTTAATCGGAATATTTGTAATTTGTTGTTTGCTATTCCATTTTTTCTCCATTGCTAAATAATAAATTTGATTTATGCAAAAATACATACATATATATATATATATATATATATATATATATATATATTTCTCTTTTTAATCTAACGGAACCTACACTGTTCGAAAAAAAATACCCTTAATAGTGCCTATATAAGTCCGTTCCCTAAAAAGGGTAAACATGATTACCCTAAATAGGTAAATTCAAAACAGTACTTTATTATCCCAGAAAAGGGTAAAAAGGCAGTTATTTACCATTATTTTTCGTATTTTTTGCCTTTCCATCAAGGTAAAAAGTCAAATATTTTAAAATACACAAGAGCAGGGCAATTTTTTGCACTAATAAGGCTACAAATTCAATTACCCTCGAAAATTTTTACACTTTTACCCTATTATTTTGAACAGTGTAATATCCTAAAAGCTCATTCCAGAAAATCTTCTAACAATATGCAAATCATCGAACATGAACAACTAAAAAAAAAATGTAACAATTTAGCATCGCCAATTATGACCAATAGAAAGACGTCATATGACCAATAACATTAAACTTGACTTTCACCTGAACGTCGGTCGAATACCGGTCTAATACACAGAACAATTGCTCCCATTTCGCTATAAAACTGACGTTTGTGACGTTTTGTATCGCCATTCAACCAATCGCAATCGTTCTGCACTTTCTTTCGCGATGCGCAACTGTTAAGTACGCATAAAGTTCGTTGAACTTATACAACGGCGCTTAAATGTATCGAATATATTTTGTATTTGAAATCGGAATAGTGTGCACTTATGAGAAGTACGTACAATTCGTTGGTAAATGTTGATAAGTGAAAAATGTTGTCACTTAATCAAACATCTGGTTTTTTTTTCATGAAGATCAATCACGTCATTTGTTAAAATCATATGACGTCACTTATTCATGCTGCATCATTATTGATATTTTTATTACGAATTATAAAATATAATAGATTGTTTATTCACGTAGTTTAAAAAGAAAAATATATTACAAATAAGATTATTTTATAATATACTTAGTAAGTAAAAATGTTTTTAAGTATAAACAGAAAGTTTTATTTTAAAATCATTAAAAAGGATAAGATTAAAAAATGCAATACGAATATAGATTCACTATCAGGGCATGAGGGAACTATTTTGTGAAACAATGACTTAGTGCAGCAGTACTTACTTGATTTCTAATTGAAATTAACACTTTGAGAGCTAACAGTAAATTAAGTTCGCCCCATCTTAATATTATATGGCTACTTCACACACACTACTGTCATATGCCCCAGTTATTTCTGTCGAAAGACGCTTATTTTTATTTGTATAATATCGTCTTCATCTTTTTTACGTACGTGTGTGTATAAGCCTACTTGAAACAGAACTTGATAAAAATTTAAAAAAGAAGAACAAATAATAAATGATTAAAAACTATATTTATGACTCTTAATTAATAAATGACAATTAAATCAATTGTAACTATTAACTTTATATTTTTGTCGATAAATTATCGTCTTTAGAAATATATAATTACAACTCACAACTAATTATATATTAAAAAATTAAAAAAGTCCTCGTGCTTTTGATCGAGAGACTTAAGCACATTTTTGGCGGGCGGATCAGTATTTTTAAAATATCATTAATTAACTTATTTAGCATTGGCTGAGCGCTTTTAAACTATTCGATGCGCCAATAACTCGACAGTACCCAACTAATGCAAAAAACTAGAACTCTCTACGATGTCTAGTTTAAAAGTTTTTCTGGAGCCGACCGACCGAGCGACAGATCGACCGAACAAAGCGTATTATTGAGCTTCTTTTTTGAAAACAAAAATGCGCTAAAAACTATACATTCCAGTATACATATTTGATTTAAAGATTTAATAAAAATAAAATAAATTTAACTTACATTCCATTTCTATTAAAACATGTTTTTAACAATTATTATCAGATCTATATAGTAAAAAATTCGGAATGTTCTTTTCTAGTTTTTCGTATTTAATATTAGATTAATTTACTATCATCTTAAAAATAACAAAAAACATATTTAAATTTATATATAAATATATATATATATATATATATATATATATATATATATATATATATACTATTATTTACTACAATAAAATGTATAAACCAAAATAAAAATATGTTAAAAAGAACTAAAACTTTAAAATATTTCAATTTTTCAATATACTCTTTCGAGATACGGCTATTGGAATAATTTTATATTTTTCTATATATGCAACCAGTCTTTCTACATTGTATTTTAGGTTGCAGACCAAAATATAAATTATATAATGTGAATTTCACTAACGCATTTCAAATTTTTGAGCAAATTTAATAGTAGTAATTTATTTGATAACATTTTAAATATAAACAACACCAATACCTTGTTTTCGATAAAAAAAATTTTAATTTAGCCAGTGCAAAGTATAAAGCATATCTTTTAAATTGCACATAAATAATGCAGTGAAACAATACGTAAAATAATAGTATTATATACAACGACAGTACTCCAAGTTGTCAAATATTTCGAAATTATATAAAATATATTATATATTATATATATTATTGATATATAATATAATATATAACAAAAAGAAATTAATATTTCAATCTAAGTTTTTATTTGCAATATTTGCTACATTTCTTCTAATTTTATTTTTATTTTAGAATATGTACTTATTTTTGATAATTTAGAATTACATAAGGTAAAATTTTTATTAATTTATTTTAAATGCTTAGATTATGAACTTATGTTACAGCATAATATAATTTCACGGAATTATATGGTGCGTGAATCAAAAGTTTCGATTTGATTCAAAACCGTGCAGGGGTGTCTCTGTATACAATTCATGGAACATTCGATATGTATTCATGCTATAATTTAAAATTATAATTTAGAAATTAATATTTGCAATTACCGATACAGTCATTAACCTTTAACCTTTATTAGTTTCCTTTAATACACTTAACTAATTTAATTTAGTTACCGCTATGACCCTATATGAAAATCAATACATAGGAAATTGCACTATATTAGATAACATTTTAGCAGTCAAGCACAATAATATAACAATCAAAAAAATTAGTATAAAATAGCGAACATGTCTAATAATAATGAAGTAATAGACAATATGTTTAACTGGTCTCCTTTGAAGCAGAGAAGAAATCTATTTTCATCACCAACATCAAATGTAAGCACAAATAGTATTAAATTCATATTTTTTCGTATATAATTTGAGTCGTATAGATGCAAAACTCACTATATGGTAAATTTGATTTTCAAAGATATTTGCAAAAAAACTGTTCTAGCTGGGTGTAATTGTATTTTGATGATAAAATCTTGTTACTAGATGGCACTTATTAAATAAGTAATGCCATCTAGTAACAACACCCAGCTATAACAGTTTTTTTGCAAATATCTTTGAAAATAAAATTTACCAAATAGTGAGTTTTGCATCTATACGACTCATTTATATTTTAAATCTTTTTTCACAAATATTAGTTTCTTTGATTCAAATAAAATTTTAGGATTTCAATAATTTTTCCGAAAATGATCTATATCCTAAATGTGATACAACTGTTTGGCTGAGATCTTGTGAAAAGGAAACTATTAATCCAGTGCAAGGAAAAATTACAGGTATTTTTATACTTATGTTAATTTACATGAATCAGTAAAAATAAAAATTTAATGGAAAATTTGGGTAAGAACTTGTGAAATTTACATAAATTAGTTTTTATTTATAAAAATAAAAATTTAATTTAAAAAATATTTTATAATCCGACTATTAACAAATTTTTTTATAGTAATTAAACAAAATTTGAAAACATAAAAAAAAACAATTAACATTGGTGGCAAACATATTAAATTTTACATACATACATACATACACAATCACGCCATGTACCCAAAAGGGTGTGGCACAAACTCTTTTCATCATCCCGAAATCAGTCGCCTCCAAACATATTCCTATCTAAACAAGCAACTTTCGCTTCATCCTCATTCATAATTCCTCACATACATGCTCTTTTTTCCTACTACTTGGAAACTTTTGCTCACGCAAAACACTCTCAATCATACCACTCCAACTTACTCATCGGACGTCCACGCAAACGTATACCATCAAAATCATTCAAATAAATCTTTTTAACCAAACGTTCATTAGACATTTGCTCAACATGTCCGAACCATCTTAACTGACTAACACCAACTTTTGCTACAACATTTTTTTCAATTTCACACTCATCATACACTAATCTATTTCGTACCCGATCTCTCCTATTTACACCACATATCCCACGTAAAAATCTCATTTCCACAGCAGTCATTTTCCGTTTATGCTTTTGCAACCAAACCCAACATTCACTACCATACATCAACGTAGGCACCAAAACTGCATTGTATATACTCAAACGGGCCTCTTTGATAACATTTTCATTCCTGGCAAAAGTTCCCAAAGCACCCAAAACCTTACAACCAGCATTTACTCTCCTTTCAATTTCACGATCAAAACGGCCATCTCTAGACAACAAACTACCCAAATACACAAATTCATCTATCTGCTCTAAACGTGCACCATCAATATATAGGTACATTACATTCAGTCGTCAAGTCACCCTTCTCAAAAACTAAAACTTTGCACTTACCAATATTCAACACAAGATTCATAACTTTACCAACAACATTAATTCTATCAATCATCCTTCTCAGTTGCTCTTCAGATTCAGCCAAAACAACCACATCATCAGCATACGCTAAAGCAGGTACAACACAATCACCTATTTGTATACCATCATTACTACAGAAAGCTTTCCGAAGAAGAACATCCATATATAAATTAAATAGCCAAGGAGACATTACACAGCCCTGTTTCACGCCAACATCTATACGAAACCAATAACTTAAACAACCATCAACTCGTACAGCAGCTTCACTTCCATCATACAGAGCTTAAATTGCTCCTAAAAGATTACCATTAACACCGTATTCGCGAAGCACATCCCACAAGATTTCCCGAAGAACACTGTCATAAACTAGTTTCGGTCTTTTTGGCCTGAAGACTTTTTATAAAAATCAATGAAAATTAATAACTTTACACTATTTATAATTTATTATGCCCCAATTAAATAACATGTGTATCCATAGATATGTTTACACATTAATTGATTCATATATTTAGTTTTTCAAATTAAATAACGAAATTTAATTTTAGGTACAATTCCAAAATGGATAAATGGCAGTTTATTACGAAATGGTCCTGGTTCAATAAAAATAGGCAATCATGAATTTAAACATCTATTTGATAGTTCAGCTTTATTGCACAAGTAAGATAATATGTTCAATTTTAATCTTGAAATATGTTTATAAATATCAAATCCTAACCCCAAAATATATTGTTTTTTTTTTAAACAAATGCTACACATAAAATTTGATAACAAAATATTGTTTAAGATTTGCAATTAAAGATGGAAATGTAACTTACCAATGTCGTTTTCTTCAATCTGATGTTTACAAAAGAAATACGGCAGCCCAACGTATCACTATCACTGAATTTGGCACAAGTGCAACACCGGATCCTTGTCAAACAATTTTCTATAGGTAACATTTAATTAACTTGCCGAAATAAAAAAAACAATAGTTTAATCATATAAATTGTCCACCAGAATTGCAGCAATATTTGATACAAACGAACAATCTGACAATGCTATGATCACTGTATATCCGTTTGGTGATGAAATCTATGCATTCACAGAAACACCACTTATTCACAAAGTCAATAAAATTACGTTAGAATCGGAAGCAAAATTGGATATAAGCAAATATGTTACTATTATCAATCACACATCACATCCACATATTTTAAATGATGGTAATTGCATTTTAAATTAATAGAAATAAATAACAAACACTGCAATACATATCATATTATTTTTATTAAAATGTCAAATTACTAAAGTAATAAATGTAGCAAACTAAATAAATTTGAAACTAAATATTTAAAACCAAATAATGAAAAATAATCAAAACAATAAAATTAACAGAAGTTATGTAACATAATAATTGTTTGTATTATTTTTAATTTAAAAATATATTTTATTCATTTTTTTTTAAACAAATAAATATAATTCACTATAAATAAAATTTGTAGGTACAATTTATAATTTAGCAATGTCCTACTCAAAAACAGGATTAACTCATAATATTATCAAATTTCCTGCAAAAACTCATCAAGGTAATGAATTACGAAATTAATATAAATTACATTACTAATTTTTATTTCTTTACAAAATTAGACAACCGAAGTGATTCTATGTTTGAAGAAGCACATATTGTAGCTACAGTTCCATCGAGATGGTTATTACATCCATCTTATATGCATACCTTCGGTAAATTTAATTATCAAAATCAAATATAAGTTAATTAATTATTTTAATTATATTCAGGAATAACAGAAAACTATTTTATAATCGTTGAACAACCTTTAAGTATATCAGTACCAAATGTATTTATAAATAAAATAAAAGATCGTCCTTTAATTGAAAGCTTCCGTTGGTTTGAAAATGAAATGGTATTTATTGATAAATGTTATTTAAATAAAAATAATTCTTAAATACTTTTTTTTAATTTTTTAGACTCAATTTCATGTAATAAGTAAGAAAACAGGTACGACTGCTTATAAATTCTACTCCGAACCATTTTTCTATTTGCACATAATTAATCAATATGAAATATCAGATTACATTATTATTGATATTTGTTGTTATAAAGATCCATCGATGTTGGATTGTATGTATATTGAATCAATGAAGGTATATAATTATTCTAACTTTTAAAATGGTTTAAATTTAAAACAATAATATTTTTTAACTTAAAAAAAAAAAACTACAGTAATTATTTATTTCCAGCTAATGCAAAAGAATCCAGATTACGCAAAAATGTTTCGCGGAAGACCCTTTCGATTTATATTACCGCTAAAAACAACTACAAAATCAGTTAATAAAAATTTGATAAAAATTAATAATACAAATGCTAAAGCATATTTCATGTCCGATAAGAAAAAAATATTTGTAAAACCTGAAAAACTTTATGATATTGGATGTGAAACACCGAGAATTTATTATGAAAAATATTCAGGTAGTGCTAATTTATCTATACAGTAAAAATAAATATTATATATTTTAAATTTTAGGGAAGAAATATCAATATTTTTATGCCATTAGCTCCGATGTGGATTTCGATAATCCGGGAACAGTAAGTATTAATTTTGTGTTGTATAAAAATAGCAAATAATATATTAATATTTTCACTAAACATAATGACCCATATTAAACTGATTAATAATTATATAATTTCTCTGAAAATCCATTAACAGAAAGAACGACTATCCAGGCCTCAGTCATATATGATTTAAGTTATAAATATTGTTTGTGAATATGGGACTTTGTAAGCCCCGAAATATTGAACTCTATTTGAGATAAAAAAAATATTTTAAAAAAACTATGAGGCCTGAGTAGTTATTTTTAATAATTTATATAATCAAATATTTTTGTTATGGTAACTTTAGTACGCACCACAAAATTTATAACAAATTATTTTATACTCCTTATCAATTTATTTCATAAATATTTACAGCTAATCAAAACTGATATTGATAATAAGAAAATATTAACATGGTGCGAAGAAAATTGTTATCCAAGCGAACCAATATTTGTTCCGAATCCAGATTGTAAGGTATGAAATAATCATAAATTTAAAACAAAAATAAATTCATATAATTAGTTGACACGCACGATTAATATTTGTCATTTTTTTTCTGTACTATTTTATGTTGGCGAGTTAAAAATATTTTTTCTACTGCCGTTAAATAAGTCTATTAATTTAGTCGAATCTAATTTACATTACAAAAACATACGTATTGAGATCTTTCCAAGAACTAAATGACGCGTATTATATTTTGCGTGCGTTTTATATATGTCAGATTAAATTTTTTTATCACAATTGAGATTCATTCCGTTCTATTAATATAATTAAATTTTATTTATAGAATATAATAAATTTTTAATATCAATTACCATTTTCATTTATTAGGCTCGTTTTCAAAATAAATACTTTAATTAAAGTCGACTTTAAACCAACAAAAACAAAAACATTAAATTCTACCGACATAATCGTTATTGTTTCCAATAAAATGATGATTTTTTTAACGGCTTTAAAAACCTTTAGATAAAATTAAATGATCATTAAGCATTAATTCTTAATTTAGTAGTTCAAGTTTTATTTGTTAAGTGATCATTACAAATATAATTAACGCCCTCTATGAGCAAAAACATGCCAAAAACTCGAAATCTGTCAATTTTGAAGTTGGTACTATGAAAACTTTTAAAATTTCAAAATAAAATTCCTACTTTGAACAGGTTGAGCTTAATCGTCATATTTTGATTTTTAGTATTTCTAGTTTCGAGATTTCCCATTCTTAATAAATCATCCTGTATTATATTGAACATATTTAATTATTGACTTATAGGCTGAAGATGACGGAATAATTTTATCGGCATTAATTTGGGGCCGTGACGAAACAAACAAGGTAGGATTACTAATTTTGGACGCTAAAACATTTCAAGAGTTAGGACGTGCAGTATTTGAAACAGACAGTCCCGTACCAAAATGTCTACACGGATGGTTTACTCCTAATAAATAAATTGATAACTATGTAATAATTAAATAATACACCATTTTATAATTACAGATAGTTTATTGCCGACAAAAATAAATAAATAATATAGTATGTGTTATTTAGAAAGAGTAAAATTGCTTGTTGTGTGAAAAATCGTAATTTTGTTAAAATAAAGCGAGTGTTCAAAATTTTAATATTTTATAACATTTTTTTTGTTGTTTTTGTTGTCTTAACACTAATTGTCAATTGCTAATTTGTTTACATTATTTATTAATAATAACTAATATGCGTTTATATTAATGAATTATATAATATATACTGTTTTTGGGTATAAATATTATTTAACAACACTTAATTGTATTTTTAATAATGTATGGTACAATCGTAATAAAATATATATAATTATAATATTAGTCACATTCAGTACTTTACATGGCTGACCATGATTGTAAATAAATAAATAAGATAGATCATTGACTTTTAACAACCACATTTTACACGGGGCCTTATACACATTCATCAAGTCAGTTATTTTTTTTCTTTATTCTGATTCTTTTTCTATTATAATATCACTAAATAAATGATTGGTTTAAATAACAAGTAGAAAAAGATCACAGTTTAAAATGAATTATACATATTTGAAACCAAAGCTTATGCTGTAAGATAAATAAAAAATTATTTGATTTTTTTTTTAGAATGGGGTAGTTGCAAAGTTGTGGCCTTAGGCAGGCCACACACCAAAGAAACATGAAACATAAAACGTGAAACAAGAAACATGTTTCATAAAATAACAACAGATTGTTTTAAATTGCACTAAATATAGAAACATTTAAAATTAACATAATAAATTTCTTGTTATTTAAAAACGCGTAGCTTCTAAACTGGAAGTTCTATTAAAAAGTGATGTAAATAAAAGTTGTAGGAAATTTTGTTGTCTATAATCTTATTTCTATGGAATTTTTTGATAAAATGCATATTTAAGCCCAAATTGCACTAAATATAGAAACATTTAAGTTTAACATTTTTTTTTTATCACTGTTATCCAAACTATTGTCGGCGTTCGAGTTTATTGTGAATTGAAACCAATTTAATTTTTGTTTCTTCAATTTGTGTATCACTGTACAAAAAGTTTCATATTTCGTGTTTCGTATTTCATGTTTCACGTTTCTAGTTTCTCTAGAGTGTGGCTTAGCTAAATATTATTTTTTTTAAAAATAACAACAATGATACTTGTTACTTACCGCTGGAATATTACTACTTTTCATGAATAGACATTAATATCTTGATTATTCGGGGTCGCATTAAGCAGGTTACTGATTAACCGGAGTAGTTAAAATTTCGAATATAGATTCAGCTTGCAATTTATTATACAGCGCATGCTTCGATCATACGTGTTCCGAACTAGTACAGAATTTAGTTGAAGTTATGCAGAAATTTAAAATAACAATTTTATTAAAGAAATATCAAAATTCTATTCTTTTTGCGTGCATCAATTTCAATTAAAAATTAAACAAAAATTGTGCAACTACCTCATTTTTCACAAACTTCTAAAAAAAATTTTATTCTGCTTGCACGTGATCGATAAATATAGGTTTAATTTTTTTTTTTTTATATTCATTAAACAATTTTAATATATACAATATTTATTATTGATTAAAAAAAATTGCATTACACTACATATTTATCCTACAATATAAATCTAAATTAAATAAACGTGCTCCTCTCAATATATTCTTTTAACTTGTAAAAATACCCGAAGTAATAGTTTCATCCAAAAAAATATATACTAAATTCAACATGTATTATTGTAATATATTAAAAATTATTATATAAAAACATTTTTAATATAATTTAGCACATTCTTTCTACATATTTATCGGTTTATAAACAATTGGAATTACAAAGTAACTTGCATATATTTATCTGAACAAAATATTTTTGGCACAAAAATATTTACAAGCTAAAAAAATTTATTGAATTCAAATTAAATATTAAAAAAAATAATACAGATTTTTTAAAAAAATCATATGCTACATAGGAACTTGACAGAAAATATTCTAGAATTCTACATGAAAATTTTCTTTCAACTGACTTGTGGGCCCTTTTAGTTTTTCTTTATCTTTTTTATTTTAGTAAATCACAATAAATATCAGAAAATATATTATAACTCTTATTAAATGCAAGATAGAATTTGCACTCACCGTGCTAATTATATCACGACATTATTATGTTAATTTGCTGTAGCTTGGCGGCGAGAATTTCTTTCGTAAGAATTTCAATATGTAAAGGGGTAGACATGAGATCAGCGTGATTGCTGTTACTTTCCACAGGAAGTCAGTTGTTTGAATAAATTCGGAATCTGTAAACAATACCAAAAAACAAACGTGAAACCATATAATCTAAATACCATTTGTCCGCTACTAATCAAAACTGAAAAATCGACCAAATAAATTCAACAGTCACTTGATTACGATTTTTGTGTTAAGTTTTTGTTCAAAAGTTAATTGTAACGGTTTGTAAACTTGTTTAAGGGGAAGTTTTGCATAAATTTAATTTCTATAGTGTCTAGAATATTTGGCTGAAAGAGATTTATTAATATCTAAAGTTTGTCAGAAGTTAACAGTCGGTTAAGTGAAACAATCCAACGGCCGGAAAGCAGGTAGTTATATATTCCATTTTTTTTTTATTTTTTTCAAAAGAAAAACTCTGAATGCATTTTTCTCGGAACAGCATTCTAAGTTTAACATAGCCTATCAAGCCGATTCAATGACTGAGTAACTTGTGAAATTTTTGGGGAAAAAATCCCAACAGTAGAATATTATTTTATATTAATTTCACTATACACTTATGAACCTTTGTTCAATATTATATATAATATAGTTTAGATTTATACTAATTACTTAAATTAAAGATAAGGTAAAACAAAAATAATATATATTTAAAACATTGAATGTATAATAATGTAGATAAATAAAAAAATTATATACATACCGAAGTAGTCGTGTAAGACGATGAGAGATAAAATATAAAGGCCAAAAGATAAGACTTCAGCAAGTACCATAATATAGTGCCAGGTTCTTATATTTAATGCTACCATTATCAATTCCGTTAATATTAGTGATGTAAAACTAATTGCGACAATATGAATAAATTCGTCTTCGAAAAGTAATAGGGCTCCATACATTATAACACCACCTTTAAACAAAATCACATTGTTCCTTTTTTGTACGAATTTAATAAAAAAAAAAAAATGTCTACCTTGGTATATTGAAATTAGCACCCACATGAAAAATGTCTTATAAGATAAATTTCGTCCTTTGGCTAATTCTTTATATAATTCGGGATACGTTAATGCTATATCAGCGCTTACATCTTGATCAAGCACTAAACTAAATACCTAGAATATAATTAATTAGATGAAAATTACTCGTGTCCATAAAAAAATCATTTAAAGATGGAAAATTATCCAAATTTTGACAAGAACAATAATAATAAAATGATATCAGTGTCAAAATTCTAACATGCTCTGTATTATATCTAATTTATCTTATATATACAGTTCATTTTCGTAAACTACCGCAGTAAGTTTTCAATTCTGATTACAAAAATGTTATATTACTACACTTCTATAAATTATTTTTTTTTTACTTTAATCAAGTTAATGAAAGTTGATAATTTGATAAATTATAAATGTAGTAGTAGATTTCCTGTAACTTTTATAATTTTGTTATTACAAAGTAATTAATTAGCCAAAAAGCTAAATAGTGTTTGTATGTTTGATTATTATTATTAACAATTCTAAAGTCGCTTCTTTTTCTCTTCTTAAGCACAAAAATGATTACAACTATTTAAGAAGATATTAGTCGACAAAATGAAATACTTACGGGGAACATGGTGTAGAGTGTAGCATAGCCGACCATAAGAAAACCTTGATATAAAGCAACGCTAGACAAATAGAATACGCTAGAGAATACAGCTTGCATTGTTGATATAATAAGACCACGATGCACAACGAATTGACTGAGACTAGCCGAACGTTTGTATGAACGACGACCGTGCACTAACAGTAAACGAGCGAGATGCGAAAATTGCGGAATACTGAAATCGCCAGCCAAACTCGCCTGTTTGCCTTCACGGCCCTCGATACCAATACCTACAAATTAGAGTTAGAAAATAGTAGTTTGTTTAACTAGGCAATAAAAAAAATAATAGATTTACTGGCAAGGCTTGTATTTAGAGCAGGGGCTTTAAAACAAGCCGAGTCAATATAAATATTTACCTGCGTCTGCTTGTTGAATCATACTGACATCATTTCCACCGTCTCCTACAGCAGCTGTTCGTTTTCCTGTATGCTTTTGAATTAATTGAACCTTAAAAATAAAAAATTAATATGTAAATATAATGAAAAAAATATCGTCCAAAATTCAATAATTTTATTAACCATTAAACAAATAATTTACAAGTTAGTTCGTCTAAGTATATTAAAAAAATATATCGCGCATGCAACGATAATATGTCGTAACCCACAAAATACACCAAAATTACTTTTTGGTATTTTCCAATAGAGGACACCTCTATACAGCAGTTCACAACGCGTCGTATCACACAAAAATTTATTTCTGGTGTAAATTTGCTATTACTATTATTATTCTAATGCTGATCAAACTCAAATAAAGAAGTTTTTTTCTATCTCCTGTAAAATAATGGTTTTGTGGCTTACAACATATTGTTGTTACATGGACGATATTTCGAATTAGAAGATAACTGACCACTTGTGCTTTTTGTGTTGGCGAACAACGACAACATACAACTGCTGGCGACGCGGTAGCCAATTCGAGAAACTCCTGTTGATAATAAGTGAGACACACTTCCAAACTTTCACCGCTTACCACCAAAGCGCAGCCATGTCGTCGACGGAATGCATTTAATTCTAAATGTGCGTCTGTTCTTGTGACAACCTTTTTGAGCACATGTAAACCTGTAATAAATAACAGACCAATGTTTAATAAAAACTCAATAATTAAATGAACTTTTAATGTGCAAACCTTGTGATCTAGAAATTAATCTCGAACTTTTTGCAATACAAGTCGCTGTTTCTAATTTATCGCCCGTCAACATCCAGATTTTAATGCCGGCATTTCGTAGCAATTCCAAAGTGGGTCGAACATTTTCTTGCAGTTTATCTTCAACACCAGTTACACATAGTAATTCCATTTCACGTTCCAGTGATTCAACAACTTGTGCCACACGAGCTACACGGTCCGTAACGGACATACGAGCAGCGTTATAACGAGCCTAGAATTTATATAAACAATTATTTGAAAAAATATGTTAAAATGAAACGGCTTTAGGTTCAGTTCTGTATTAGTATTTCAGGAAAAATAAATATAATAGATAGATAGAAATAAGTTACTAGGTAACAAAATAAGTTAATAAATGAATGTACCTCAAAATCGAAATACTGTTCTTCAGTCAATAACTTCCTCGCAACAACAAGAGTTCGTAAACCATCTCTAGCCATATTACCACATTCTTCTTCCAACCAATCAGTGTACTGTACAATCGCCGACATAACAACATCGGCGCCTTTCAAATAGAAAATAATTTCACCACTTTGCAGATCCTACCCGAAAAAAAAATCATCCAAAATATAACCAAAATTCAAAACTGATAAAATAGATATATTACTTTGACAATAATTCCCATTCGTTTCGTTTCACTAGTAAATGGAAACACTTGTAGAATCGAATAATTATATAGACGACCATCGGGACCACGTAGTTGCATACTGTTCAAATCACGTCGGCTTAAAGCCAGACCGACTTGTTGCGTCCATTGGACTAAAGCAACTTCATCGGGACTAGATGCCTGATACGTGACGCCTTCATTACTTGATTGCATATGCTGATCAGCTTCCGTTTCTGATGTTACCGAACCTAAATTAATAATTATTATTTTTTTAATGTGTTTTATTGACTGTCATTAGATTTGAGTCGGAAATATAGAAGTCAAACTTGTTAGATGTAAGATTATAAAATGATCTACTATGGCGAAATTCAAATAAAAATAATATCATAAAAAATTCCAAAACCACACTTAAATTAAAATAAAGCTAAATACGTATTTCGGAAGCTAAGCTTCCATCTTCAGTAGCTAAATAAAATTTACAAAAATTCTTAAGATCGTGATCTTTGACAAGTGCTTAAGTGTTTATGTACTTCGGGTCACAGGTAAGATTTTTTGTAAATTTTATTTAGCTACTGAAGATGGAAGCTTAGCTTCCGAAATACGTATTTAGCTTTATTTTAATTTAAGTGTGGTTTTGGAATTTTTTATAATATTATTTTTATTTGTTGTTGGATGTGATTATTAAAAAAAATATTTATGGCTTTTTCTCCATTATTAGAAATTTACAGTCAAGAAATGTCATAATTATATTAGATTTTAATTATTATCGTATCATATAATTTAACGATTTAAAATATATTTCGTATAAACATAATGAAAAGTAGAACAGATAAAAATATTATAAATATCTTAAATATGAATCATTGTAACATAAAATAATATTACAATGTTTTTTTTTAATATTATGACTCATAATGTAATATGATAAAAATATCATTAAAGATAATTTTCCTTATTATAAAAAGTATAAGATTTCATAAACAAACATTTCATAGATTTACTTATCAATTTTTTTCAATCGTAAAACGTATATTAAAATATTTATTAAAGTATACAAAAACAAGTTTAAAATAACATTTTTAAAATGACGTAATTTGTGTAATTACTGAATAAATTATTGGATTTTATTTCAATTTTATTCATATTTAAATTAAATTTTGTTGCAAATTAAAAAACCTACATATTTTTAATATGTAAAAGAGTTTGTTCTATTAAATAAAAACTGTTAAAACAAAAATTTTAGTATTATATAAAGCCCGATATTACAGTAAACACTAAAGTAATAGTTGTAAAAGTTTTTACTTAAGCTGAACATATGTCAATCATTAAATAAAATACGTAGTTTTTCAAGTTTAAACTTAAAATTTCATTTCATAATAAATTGATTTTAAGCTAATGTAACAACAAATAATTTCGAAAATTTGACAAAAAAATCGATGCTTTTTACTGATGTAAGGTGGATTTTAGTTAAAACGTTTATTATGAAAGCGGCCGTAAGTTTAAACTTGTACTGTTCTTATGACACTGATCCTAAGATGTTTAATGAAATAGATCTAATAATCAGTGGATTAACCCTTTCAATCTTAGAAACATCTTTGTGGAATCATCAATAAAAAAAAGATTTATTTCCTAGCGGCCGACTAAGAGTAAGACTTATTAATTCCGTCTTAAAAGGGTTAATTATCTCTTCTTTTTTTTAATAGTTATTCAAATATTTGTAAAAAAAAAACTAGAAAAATCAAAATCATATTTAAGAAACTTACTGGTTTCGCTGCTTTCAACTTGTTCATAGACAGGAGTAACATTGTGGCACAAAGCTAAGGCCTGGACAGCATCTTTAATTCTGGTATTTTCCGATCGTCGTATTTTACCAGCGGAAGCACTCGTTACACCACTTTCAGCCGATTTATAAGCGGTATTTAATATACTACTAACATCACAAAACGAATCTTGCGCATAGCTACCAGTGCCCAAATGCAGACGTTTCAACACCATCGAATTTTGCGTTAACGTCCCGGTTTTATCACTAAGTAGATACGAGATACGTCCTAATTCTTCGGGAATTGTAGTACAACGTACTTGAGTGCCAGCCATTGCCGGATCACGACCAATCGACCACGAATAGAACGCTTTACCCATATCCAAATTGACACGCAAGCTAAGAGCAGTATTTTTTTAATTATTATTGTATCTTTTAAGATAGTTATAACATCAGATTAACTATAATATAGGTGTTACAAAATGCAAACAAACACTATATTTATAGACATTACGTAGCTATATTTATGGTTGATCTGATGTTAGGACTTAAGCTGCATTCTCACTGAAGGAACAACCAGAATCTTTTTGTGAAGTGAAGTGGGATAATGATCAAGTTTGGGATGGTTATAGAAAGGAACAAGAAATTCGTTGTTGTTGCTTTAGTGAGAATGTAGTTTTTCTGTTCGTACCTAATAGGAATAATGTAAGAAAAGAGAAGCACAAATCTGAACATGTATCTATACCAAGGACCGTTAAAACCTTTTAGTGCCATCATGACAAATGCTAAACCAATTACGGCGCCAAATAAAACTTTCGTTAATGTATTCAATTCCATATCGAGTAAACCGACTTTGGAACGAGGTGATGAGTTATTCATTACCGAACGTGTTTCAGGACCTAGAAATTCAAAAAGAAAAGATGATTTCTTCCAGTAAACTTAATTTATAAATAAAATAATAAAATATTACAAATTAATGTTCAATATTTAAAATAAAACGGCTCTGTATTAATATTTATTACTAATAAAAATTTCGTTCATAATAATCTCAGATGAAAAATATTTGTAAATACAATGCAGATAAAAACACAAACGCGATAGAAATTTTATTGGCAGATTCAATTAAATAACTACACTGTATAAAAAGAGTGCCACTTTACATAAAAATCATAGTAAAAAAATTACATATTTTCCGAAAAAATAATATAATTTTGTAATTTTAAATAAAATAATTTAATTTACCATATTATATACATTTTTTTACCGAAAAAAAAATAAGTAAACTTACAAAAAATATACGTATTTTATATTTATATAATGTAATTTTTTTCTGTGACGTCTGTAAATTTACATATTAAATCAGTTGCCCCATGTAAAATTACCGAATTTTTTCACAGTGCACGTTAATTGAATTAAAATAATAAACATATTAATTATGTAAATCATTCAGTAATGACATTAAAATGTTATACAATTTCTATCAGTGTAAAAATAAACTTCATTTATAATTTATAACTGTAATTTAATTATTAAGAAAATAATTTTTAAGTTTACTGTAGGTTTTATTTTAGACTTTTATCTATTGATCAGGAGATATTTGTTAAATGTAGTTTAGAATTAATAAAAATAATTGAAATAGACTTACCTGTATAAATAATAACACCTAATGCTTGACCAGAAGCAATAACACAATTAGTCCACAATGTGTTTTCAAGATCCAAACTTTCTTCCGTTTCAGTTGTATCATGCTACACAAACAATATACGCAGTCATTTAATAAAAACAAAAAATTAATAACCAATCCAAAAGTACACTTACTCTGGTGAATGTTCCAATAAACGAATGAATATCTTTCTGCGGTTTTTCCGCGTAGATACTCGCATTAATACTAAACAACTGATCATCGGATACCAATTTCTGTGTACAAGGTATAGCTAAACGTAATTTCCAATCGGTTTCGCCGTCTAACTGATCGGTACGAACAAATACGGAACCGCTACGTTCCGAGGTACGTAACAGTACCAAATCGGCCGGTACTCGTTCATCTTTATCGACCAGTATCAAATCGCCCACTTTTAATTTTGAAGCAGCTACTAATTCTGTTGGTTTATCGCCGTGCGGCAAAAGTCGACGATATTTCTGACTGTTTACCTCTTGATCGCGACGATGACGTCGCAAATCGTCGATTGCCTCACGAGAAATTGTCACAAAGAGCACAAAACACTAAAAATACATTTTTTTTTCAATAAATATTCGTATTAATTTTTACGGTGTTAATAAATAAAAATATGATCTTATTGTGGCGAAAAGTTAATAAAATAAAATAATTTCCCTTAAATCACAAACAATAAAAAAAGCTATATACGTATTTCGAAAGCTAAGCTTTCTACATCAATAGCAAAAGTTAAAAGATCACTTTGACCACTGGGTAAGTTCAGTATCTGTGTAACCTTAGATTACTGATTAGGACTTTAGTTTTAAATTTTGCTACCGATGATAAAAGCTGTGCTTTCGAAATACGTAATTAGCTTTTTTAATTATTTTGTGGTTTAAAAGAATTTTTTTTATTTTTTTCAGTGTTATTAAACAAAAATATTATTTTTCATAATTATATGTGCAGTAAAATTTCGAAGCATTGTTTTTGATAGTATTTGATTTAATTATTGCTTTATTCTATTGTTTTCTCGCATTAATTATTCAAAAATCACGGTCTCAATAAGCGTTTTTGTTTAGCTCTGGTTACTATTGCTTTCTTTTCAGTATTATAATCTAAAAGAAATAGTAATAGCCGAAAACGTTTAATGCAACATTTTTTCCGAGACATTAATTACATAATGTCTGCAGAATAATAAATAAATAAATTTACCTATGTTACTTCTTATAAAAAAAAATTATCTTATAAAATAAACAAGTATGAGCTAATAATAAAAACTGTAATATATACAATGTACCATTCAAAGCACAGTTTTTTAAAAAAATCATTTATTTAGTCCTTATAAAAAAATACTTTTAGTATTTTACTGTTCGGGATAAAAAATCAAGACAATATATGTGGGCATATACGTCACTAAATATTTCCGAAGATTAGACGTGGACAAATACGGTATTCACTTAAAATATTACGATTACTAAATATTCACTTTACAAACATTATTTGTTAAACGTTTTTAAGAATATTATCTCGAAATGTGTCTTATTTTATGTATGCTAATTCTTTATTATGTTACTTAAATCAAAAATCTCTAATTTTATTTTTATTATTTTCTAACTGTTTATCGCTTTGTATTGTAATATCTTAAATTAAATTGTACCTTGCTTACTATTATTAATATAATAATTTTCATCATTAAATCAATTTCAACCTAAGCTACTCAACAAAGAACTTGTAAGAACTTGAACAATTTTCCATATTTTCTACCATCAAAAACGATTCATCAAAATTTCAAAATTTCTTTTTTAAAAAAAATACTTACTAATGGTCCCCAATATGTATATAAATACCCTATTCGAATATCGGGTATAAATTGACTTGTTGCCATAATTAAAAAGTATAAATTTAAAAAGAATTTAAATTGTTGAAATAGTACAAGTGGTAAAAATGTAATAATATTGTATTTTCTGTTTCGAATAGCATTTGCTGGAAACTGTCCTACTGTCAGTTTGCCAAGGTGAATTGTACGGGAACGTAATTCCCTCGGGCCGCAACATCGACGCCATAACGAACACCAACAACTACAATAATAATTCTTATCACAATTCATCTCCAGTTGCTCATTTATATTTATGCAGAATAACACTATCATCTATTATTAATCCGGTTCATTTGATAGGTCAAGGATATCAACCAGATTCGAACAATAAATCTTATTCTTTCGACAGCATTAATATTAATTGAAATTTTAATAAATGTAATTCAGTAAAATAAAATAATAATATCTCACCTAAATAACGATATATCATTACGGGGTTTAGAAATTAACGGGATGTCTTCTTTCAAAGTTGGTTTATTCAAACTACTTTGTGATTCAACACTTTGTGTGTCCATTATGTTTATTTACATCACAAATATGATGAAATAAACACAAGTACACTTAATTACTGTTTTCTATTATAGAAATCGAATAAAATAGCGATTTAACGACAAATTACTAATCAAACGAATTTTGATATATGTATGAGCTGTCAAAATAAACTGACTATTGTTTGAAGTTATGTGCAGGTTATGAACCTACCTACAAAAAAATGTAACTAGTTTTCGCCGTTTTCGTGGAGTTCTATTTCTTGTAGCTTCTCCGTCCATGGTTCCACCATGCTGTGAATTGCCACCGAGTAGAAAATCTGTTTCTTCGTCAAGTTCAAAATCTTGCAAAGGATAATCCATTAGAAGTTATGAAATGTCATTTTATATCATTTCTTCCTTATGTCATTCAAATAGCAATTAAATCATGACTAATTCGTTTTGTTAATCACTTATTTTAAAAATTCACTAACAAATACAGTTTTACTATTTAAAAAAACATGTTAAAAATGTTTACAAACGTAATATTTGTCTGTTTTACGATAGGTTTTGAGCACAACTATCTAGGAAAATTTTTTGAATAATTTTACTCACCATGAACGAATTTCGGATCAATGTGATGATTTTGGTGGGAAATTTAAAATAATGTAAACAATATTTATTTTCACATATTGTATTGCCTTATTATTTCAGTTTTTCAACATCAGTTTCATATAAACAAACACTGCATAATTATGAAACAAACACTGTTTCGGAATCAAATTCCCACAGTATAATGGAAATATGCAACACCAGATGCCTCAAGAGTGTGAACTATAAACAGTTTTAAAATAAATAAATAGAAAACTGTATATTTTAAGCGAACTTAGCAAGTATCAACGTAGAAATATTTATACAATTTTACTAGCATGTCAATTTAAACATGGGAAAATATATATAGATTTAATAGCAAATCTAAAAATATACACTGATCAATAAACGACGTTTGGCCCCTTAAATATTAAGAAAACAAAACTGATTGTGAAAATACACGTGATATAATATACAGTACATAATTTATTATAGTACTAATAAAATAAAAGTATTTTCACTTATTACAAAAACTATTTTATAGTTACATACTTTTGAGACTTTGAAAACCCACAATTTTTTTAATGAAAAAATGTTTACATTTACATTTTTTTATTTATACTATTTTGTGCATAAAGAAGTTTAAGTAAATTATTAGAATAAAAATTTACAATACTCTTGTAAAATTAAGTAGTGACTTTAAAAAAAAAAAGAACCTGCGATTAAGTTCCGTGGGAATATATATATAAATATAAACGGAAGAGGAAATCAACAATTGAGCACATAATTTACAATAATCATATTTTGTTTACATATGAGTCGAGCGCAAACGGTCTCTATAACAGACCAGCACTATAGTAATGTAATTAATCGATTGATTAATTCAAGTCATTTAAAATTAAATAAGAAAAAAAAAACAACGTGACAACTTTAATATTATATAACAGAAGAAATATAATCCAGTCGTGAGAAAATGCAACTGTTCATTGATGAATATCGATAAAAAACACCCGATTACATATTTTATTTATTTTTTTTTTAGAGCAGAAAAATGGAAAAGCACTACCTACATTATATTCCTAAAAATCTAATAATAATTAAAAAGTCAATTATTTTGTATGCACTTTGTAAACACGTTCCCCCAAACAAGTTAAAAAATCCAATTGTCCCACTAAACGTTTTAATTGTGCTTGAAAGTTTATTCACAAACATTACATGAAAAAAAATATATATATAATATTGTATATATTAATTATGACGATGAGACAATAACAATCATCGTTAAGGAAATCGATAATTAATTAATTAATTCAACGTCCATTTTATATTCAAACAGGAGACGTTTTAATTGAGCGTAGATTTTTGGTGTCACACCAGAATTTTTTTTTGTCACTTTTTCTCGTCCCTTTTCACGGCAGCAGCAATCAATAACAAGTTTCTTTTCTATAATCACATTTATCATCATCCATCTATTACCACCCGTCATTTTCATTTAATATAATACACATTTAACTAAAAATCTTAATCAAATTTTTTTGTACAAAGTAAATAAATTAATATAAGCATATCTCGAAATATACATATAATAAATGGATCACCTTTTTTTTAGTTTAGTTTACTGACACTCGCGCCGAACATTAAAATATAATTTCCCGTCAATCTCGCGTTCAATTATAAAAAAGAAACATGTCTAAATTTTATTTAATTATTTTAGTGCCATATATAATTACGTGATTATTATTTTATTAAATATATTTCAGTTACTTAGCTCCGTTTTAAAAAAAAAGATTTTTCAATGTTGTTTAACTCAATTTACAATAAAATTATAGACAACTCTGAGTGTCAGTGGTAAAAATAGCTGCATATCGTTCAAAATATTTACAATTAAAAAGAACTTCATACGTAAAACGGTTCCATATAAAACAAATATTCTTTTTTCTTCTTATTATTAATTAATTATATAACGATTAAACACACAATATAATCTTCATCATTTGCAAAAATTAAATGCTCGTTATTTAAAAAAAAATAATAATAACTTATTTACAGTTTGAGAATACATCATTTTAATGATTTTGTACTGCATATATGACTTAGAATCACAAATCACAAACTGTCTTAATATTTCACGTAATTATTTATTCTTCAATAAATAATTTATTTAAAAAAATATTGCGCTAATATTATAAATAGTCGTGGGCGAGGATTTAATTCTACGTAAATTAAAAACTAATTACTTATAAAAATCTAAAATAATAAAAATTAATTATAGATAAATAATAAAATATATAATTTATCATCTCCTAATGTAAATATAATAGTGAAAAAAAATTTATACAAAAGACGAGCTAAAAAAAGAATTCTAAATTAATTAATTACTAATAGTGACATTCAGATCTTCAAATTAATGAGACAAAACAAAATGATCATTTCTCATTTATTGAAAAATCCAAACGGTTTCATTTCATGATTGTAAATGTGTAAAATAAAATCAATAAATAATAAATTGATTTAAAATGTACTCCATTCAACAAAAACGCCATATATGCAATACGAAATCTTCGAATAGAAGAAACAGGAACCACCCGTTTTGAAAGTGAAAGAAAAAACATGACCACTGATGATAGAAAAGTCGTAATAATTGAGAAAAAAAGAAATAGAAAGAAGAGGAAAAACAAAATAATAATCCGATAATAATAATTTCGTTTTAGCACACACAAACATATCACGTTTTCCAATTGTGTCTAGCTTGTCCAGCCTGGGGCGGTATCATGTCTAATAAGTATTGACGCTGTAGTTCGGCAGCGCGTTGAATGTCTGCAATATTCGGCGTTGCACCTTTACCACTGGTCGCTGCACCCGCTGCTTGCGCCATTGCTAATTGGTACTGATAGAATAACGGTGAAAAGGGCAGCATATGTGCTGGTGGAGTGCCCGCTGCTGATAAACCTATATACACACACACACAAACAATATCCAAGATATTTTTAAAAAAAATAATATAATAGTTAGAATCTTTATGATTAAATTATGAAAGAAGAAAAAAAATAATTATTAAAAAAAAAAGGACTAAAAAGTATAAAATAATTTCTATTAATGTCAAAAGGTAAACTTTTTTTCTTGGGTCCTGAACCTGCGTTATGATTGATTATAATGTTATTAAATTCCCTTATCAGGTTCGTTATTAGCTGTATTCTTTTTATCAAAAAATTGACTCAGCTCAGATGGCAAGTGAAGTGAGTTGAGTTGCTTTATAAAAGAACAAGATATTCAAACTCTAGTAAGAGAACACGAATAACTGACAAAGATCGAAATACTTTGACACCTTTTTTAACGTTTGTTATTCTAATCAATCATAAATTTGTGAATCAAGAAATACATCTTTGATAAATTTTACATTAATTTTTAAATTTAAATATTATTCAATCATTCAATTTCGTATCACTTTTTTTGTTGCTAACCTTAAAAACAGCAAGATTGATACAAACTTAATCTCTACTACTAAACTCAGTATCTCACTTCATTTTGAGATTATTTTGTGGGTGCAGCTGAATCGGTAAGGGGGGAAGTTATCCAACTCAGTTAAGATAAAAAGAATAAGTATTATCTGAGTTTATCTAAAATGAGGTGAGATCTCAGTAAATTTTAGGTAAAAAGAATACAGCTATTGTTTTGTTTTTATATTGAATTTTAGCGTATTGTGGTGTTATGTTCAGAAATACACATTGTTTGTTGTACCAAATGCTTGCTATTAATTTAGCTATTTTGGTTCTGGTTTTCTTATATAACTTTAATAATTTTGCCAATTCGGCTGTATTAATATTAATGTGAAAAGATAAACTTTTATTCTTGGGTCCTGAACCTGTGTTATGATTAATTATAACGTTATTAATAAAATATTTTCTCCTAGAAAAACGTGGGGCGCACTCCATACTATTATCTATTGCATGCGCCACTGAATCTAGGTGGACAAAACTGCCAAAAAAAAGTTACTTCTAATTGCCTAAAACTATTATTTGTTGATTCATCTATTCCAAATGAGTCGAAATACACAATTATAATGTTAAAAATATTATTCATATGAATGGAAAAGTTAAAAGAGTAGCAATTTATTGTAAAAAATGCAGAAAAAAGTGTGTATAAATCAATTCCAGTAGAACGCTTCAAAATGTAATTCCAAATCCGAAAATACCAAATTTGTTCGGTTTTATATTGTAAAGTTTCTAAAATAAAATAAAAGCCGTCGAAAAGTTGCTATGAGGCCAGACCTTCCAAGATAGTTAGTACATTGTACAATTTAGTTATGAAAGCACTCATTAATTCTAGATGTAAAAAATCATTGTTATAAGATCAAATCACTTTTAGGAACCCAAAAACCTAACATTTTACACAATTTTCCGTTTTATATATTATCTGAAATTTTGTCCACCTAGATTCAGGATTCATACCACTGTGCGTCCCATTGTTTATTTTCGATCAACAATTCAAAAAAATATTCCAAACATTTTATTTTTATATTAAAAACATTCGAACTTAAAGTAGGAATGATTTTCGGGACCCCTGGGTATAGTACAAACCGTTTGTAACTAGGCCAAAAGTAATGCGAATTTAAATAGAAATAATAATAATAATACAAACAAAATAATAATAATAATAATCTAAATGAAAGGCTAACCTCTTAATAACTGTTGATGTAATGCTTGCATCGCAGCTGCTGACTGACTGAACTTATCCTGTGCACTAGAATGCGGCTGTCTCGTTGGTGGCGGCGTTGGTTGTGCGGGTGGTGGTGCTGGCGGTGTGGCAGCGTGACGGGGCGTTGGAGCTGGTGTCGGTGTTGCCGCTTTCGGAACTGGTTCGGGAGCAGCCGGCGATGGGGCTGGACTGTTGCAGGATACTTGAAATACACCATTCTAGAAAAAGAAAGAAAAATCAATAAAACTTCGTAATTTTTTTCGAATTTGGGAAAACCGTATGATTAATTTTATACAAGAAAAACTAAAACTAGATTTTTTCGATCCAGAAAACTGGGCTATCCCCTTAATCAAATATTTTTTAAAAAAAAGTTCTTGTAAATACATACCTGTGCTAGTCGTTGTTCAATTTCCTGTTCTTGCTGTAAAGCTTTAACAAAAGCTGTTTTCAGCCGATTCGTATGTTCAGCTTTGAGCGCTTTCTTTACGTTACTAGTAACACATTGTTCGCAAATAACACGAACTTCTTTGCCTGTAAAAATAAATTAAAACGAATAACAATTACAAATTCATATCATCGTTACATACATTAATTGCATTTCGACTAAATTGATAAAATTAATTGCATTTAGAATCTTAAATAGAAATTTCTGATTGATATTCTAGCGAAGAAAATGTAAATTAACTGTAATAGAAAGGTCGTTGAACTTTTAATAATCATTTTATTCTAAATAGAATGTGTTGTATACAAATTATTATTCAAATTAAAAATATGGCGTGCTCAACATATATATTTATAATTCAGAATATGTTAGTTATAATACATTTAATTCTTTACAATGTTCGCATTTTATAAATATGTAAAATTTGTTAAATAAACTTTGATTAAATTAAGAATGTAAAATAAATAATAGAAAATTAATTACTATTTCTTTTTAAATTAAGAAATTATTGTTAAATATTAATTATGAAAATTATCAATTATATTCAAAAAGTTGTGAAATAAATGTTCATTTTGTCATTATGAAATTACTATAATAATACTCAAAATATTGAGATTTTTATTACTCTATTACTCTTCAAAGAAAACGATACAAAGCTAAATTTTTAAATAAACAAATATCAGCAATATAGAAATTTAAGAAGAAAAAAATTAATGTGCTTACCAGACGACGAAGGTGGTGGAAACGTAGCGTTAAATTGTCGATTTTTACTCTGTTTCTCCCATTTCCATACCGGTGTAAAATCAGCCTTACATTGTTGGCACGCGTGTGGCGAGCCAGGCACATTTGTTTTGGGCTCCTTCGTTAAGAAATCAACGACATGCTCCAAACCGACCAGGTAGATAAATTCAGTATTACTAGGATTCGGAATAAAATGCATTTCTGGCGGTGGCGGTTTCGGGGGCGGTATCTACAGTAAATTTTGCAAACAATTTGTTTTTTTTTAAAGAGAGTAATAATTTGATATTCGTTAGATTTCTTTTGTTCATTTTACTATATAGTACCTGAAATATCGAGCATCGCTCGTTAAAGAAGGGCTGAGGACATAAAAATGTTATATTTTCTATATTATTTCCAAAGATTGTTAATATTTACGACAAAATAATCAAGATTAATAATCAATCAAATTTTATCTTAAAAATGAACCTAAATGAAGTAAATCTCGAAATAGTTTAATAGTTTAGTAATTTTCATTTTTTCTATAAATAAATAAAAATCCTGTACACACGAATTTATTACGTTAACATAATATGTTATCGTTTTATTATATAATTAAAATATACCTACAAATTATATAAATTTCAAATAATAAATTATATTATTGTCATATATTATATACTTCTAATTATTATAACTATAATTAATATAATTATTATTCATATTATATTATCGTATCAATTTATGTAGTATGCTTATTATAAAAATAGAAATAAAATATTCTAAATTATGGTAGAAACAAAAAGTTCTTAATACAAATAAAAACATTGAAAAAATTTAAAATATAATCACTCGGAACTGAATTATATTTTAATCGAACCGGAACGAACCTGAAGAACTTATTAGTACATTATACCGAAGCGTCGGTATAAATAAATATTGTTATAGAATTAAAATATGAGTTCTAAAACAGTGTTTCTCAACAGGTGATCCGCAGGAAAATTTTAATGGTCCGCGCAATATAACGAAACTCTTTAATAATTATTATACTTTTGCTAACAAAAATTATTTATATATTGTGTATTTTCTGTGATCTATTAGAAATGCAGAAGTTTTGTGTAATTTTAAAATTATTTTTGTGTTGCATTCATTATTTAAATATTATTATGTGTTTTTTGCAGTTTCTATTGTTATTTTTTATGCGCATTTTTTTGTGGAAATATATTGTTATAACGACAACAATGTATTCAAAGTTGTTTTTCTCCGAATTCCTTACGTAGACTTATAGAGGGGGTTCAAATATCCCAACGGTCGCCAGTAAGCAGAAGTGACTGGGGTAGTTCGTGAGTAAACTGTTGAGAGTTAGGCCGCTCGTACACCAACACTACGCGACCGCTACGATACCGCGACTCGTAGTCGCTTAGAAGTAGCGGTACATTATTAACAGTAGAAGCGCGCTCACCAACGATACGGCAATGCGATCGCTACGCTACCTACTAGATACTGGTCTCGCGCGACTCAACGGCGGCTCGCCTGTTGCAGAACAAATAAAATGCACAGGTATGTAAATAATGACGTTTATTTTTATTATACAGCTATTATTAAACTGCTAGGATTCGAACACAGTAATAATATAATTCGAAATACAAAAATATAATAAAAATTACATATTTAATTTAAATCAATATTACAGAAACTATGATATATTAAAAAAATCTTTCAAACTATTTTGAAAATTAGTTATTGGACTTTATACTTTTAATGTGTTCCAAAATATTAATAATATAGGTAGCGGTGGCGTAGCGCTGGCGTAGCTTTGGTGTACGCGTCCGTAGTTTTTTGGTCGCCAGCTAATCCCTTGTTTTAAATATCGTCGCGGTATCGTAGCGGTCGCGTAGTGTTGGTGTACGAGCCGCCTTAGTGTTCGAGCAAGACGGTTGAGTGCCGTTTAGCAGTATAGTATAGTTTAGCAGTGCAAGCGAATTAGTCGCGTGTCTATGTGTGTAAAAGCAGAGCAGTGTTCGTATCGTTTGTGTTAGTAATAATAATAATATTAAAGTCATTTGGACATTACAAAACAGACAATAACCGTATTTATTAAAATTAGATATAGTGATTGTTACATTGTTTATTTTCTGTGAACTTTCTGTGATTTTTTACAACTGAAATAAATGTATTTAGTAGTACATTAAATATATTTGTTTTCTTGAAAAAAAAAATTAATCAACAATTATTATTAGTGGTCCGCATAAGAAAATTAGATATTTTACTGGTCCGCGGTGCGTTCTTGGTTGAGAAACACTGTTCTAAAAGACGTTTCATTACTCTAAGAAAAAAAAAATGTTTTTACCTGTAATAATGTTTTTTCTAATTGTTTTCTAAGCGCCAATTTTGCAGCTGCCTGTCTTTGTGCCGGAGTCTGATTATCTTCTCTCTCTCTTCTCTCCTATAAAAATAACCGAAAAATAAATTACTTATCGAAATAATAAAGAAAAACCAACAACAAATGATTGATACATCTACCAATAATTATGATAACGAATAATAACAAGTATCAAGTAGTAATTGGAGTAGATATTCTATTATTAAATTTGTACATTCCATTACGCATTCAACTAAATCAAGAAGAATGAATTACATTATATTAAAAACGAAATTCAGATGCAGCAAACCAACTAAAATACAGAGATAGAGAGAATCAAAAGATATATAAAAAATACTGCCATTAAATTTTCTACGGATGGTTACCTGGTCAGGGGTAGACATGGGCGTCGTCTGTTGGGGGACATTGGTGCCCCCCAAACCTTTACCGTCTACACCACTGGAAGCCTGATCGCACCCAAATCAAAACATTCGTTAGTTGACAATTTCAAACAAAAAATATATACTTGTAAAAGAAATCGGCGACGAACGTTTAACGTTTTCTTTGTGTAAAAGTTCCCAAATTATTTTAGATACGTAAATATTACGTGCAATTATATTCTGCATTTAATGTAACAAACAGATTTTATTTTTGACATATCATAACCGAAGTTTTTTGAAAATCTGAAATTTATAGAATGGAATTAAAACAAAATTACGAACTCGTGTATGAGATTTAAATCTCATTGAGACTGCCGTTTTAGTTTTACGTACACTTGACAAATTTTCAGTTTTAACACCGAATGTTTGGATTGATCAAAACAGTTTTTTTTTACGATTTTCGTTCCTAAGAAATTAAATAATTTAAAATTCGATTACATAACTCTTTGTATGATATATAAAGTAGCAGTTAAAAAAAATAAAATGTCAAAAATAAAATCTGTATCATATAGATGAAGAATAATTCTTTACAACATTTATTTGTAGTATTTTGGTTAAAATAATTTAAGAACTTTTTTTCAAAGAAAAACTAATTTTTATAAATTACACGTCGAGTAAAACGTTTTTAAGTTGCTATCAAATATTATTTATAATTACAATTAAAATATAAAGTATTCATTGATTTTATTCACTAATAATTTTATTAGGTAAATATATTTTTTTTTAATATGTTAAACAAATAAAAAAAATCTAAATTATTCCAATTACTAATGAAATAGCAGACAAAAGTTTATTTATTTTTTTCTTAACGATAAATTATTACCAAAAGAATAAAAGATTCATAAATTTTTTTGCATTAGAACATTATTCATTCTAAATGAAATTACTCATAAATCAAGTTTATATAATATAGAATTATATATTTTTGAAGTAGCAATATTTTATAAACTTGATTTGGAAAATCCACAATTTTTTCAATTAACTTTTCAGATTTAATTAAACAGTAAACCAAATTTACTATATATTACGTATGCTAATTTACAATCAGTCAATACAAAATAATAATAGAATTAAAAAAAAAATACTTTTGTCTGCTTTGTAAAATGATATCTGTTGTTATTAAGTAAAATTTTCTTTGATTCTTATGAGTAATAATAAATGTGCGAAATTATGATGTGAATCCCGGTCTGCGGTAAAATGAAAAAAACAAAAAAAGAATGAAAATTGTTTCGGGGTGCATTTGCGCGCACCTTGTTTTGTGGTTGAGGCGGTGCTGGTGTTATCGTAACAGCGGGCGATAATTCTTTGGCAACAGCTGGAAATGATGAAACCGGTCGACTTAAAGAATTACGCTGCGGTGGCTGCGGTACGGATAGATTCGTCACTGAATTTCTATTACTTATCGATAATGAGGGCGCGTGTAATGTCGAACGGGCCGGCGGTGGCTGCTACAACAACAACAAAAACAATATCATATTATCATAAAACAAAATCAAATTACTTAGAAAGTTAGGGAATTTTTCTATAATATTAAAATAAAACGGCTTTAGGTTTTAGTTACTTATTTTGTTATCTAGTAACTTGTTTCTATGTTCTGTTTATTTACTGGAAATATCATTTGCATCATATTTCCTAATAAAGATGTACGCTGAGTACGTCGAAATGTCGATTATTAATATATATAAATACAGAACTACAACCTAAAGTCGTTTTACTTTAATATAATGAGTTCTGAAAGATTTTTTACTATGTTTTGCATAACATATTTAAATTAGTTTTATTTAGACCGAGTTTATGCAACATTATTTTTAAGTCTAATTTTTCAACATGCAGGGGCAAAACTATGATTAAGATTAAAACTAAAGACAACATTGCATAAACTCGACCTTACTTTCAAATCAGCTAATTTGAAAAGTTAGTTAATAATTAAATAAATATTTTAAAATTTAAAGAAGCTTTAGGATTAAGTTCTGTATGATATAATAAGTTTTGAAAGATTCTTTACTATAAATATCGTATATAAACATAAATTACAATATACTTTTTACGTTTGAGGACAGTTCTCGTATACAGTGTAACCCCGCTATTCGTCCGCCTCTCTACTCGTACAACTCATTATTCGTACAACTTGTTCAAGTAAAATTTAAATCGCCATTCGTACGCTTTTTCGCGATTCGGACTGCGTGCACGCATGCGCCACTGAATGAGCGCAAATTTGCACCGCACCGGCCACTCCCCGCTGTGCTGGCCGCTTCCTGTTTACTTCAACACGTGTTCAGTCTTGTATGTACTCACTACCCTTTGTGCAATTTTTTTTTTTTTTAATAATAATAGTGTTGCTATGGGTCCAAAAATAAAGAGTGATTCTTCCAAACAATCAACATTGGATATCTTTTTAATATGTAAAGGACCAAAAAGAGAGAAAAAGAATCAAGGGAAAAATCATCTAACGTTTTTAATATAGAAAGTGATGAGGAATTGTAAAATGTAAGTTTAAATAATAAAAATCGTATTAAAGAATTATACAATTGTACATTTTTTACTTCTATTGTTCAACTCATTAGTTTAAATAAAGAGTTTGGAACCGATTAATGCAATTTACATTATATCTTATGCGAAAAAATGATTCGCCATTAGTACAAATCGCCATTCGAACTGCCTGCTAGAACGAATTGTGTACGAATAGCGAGGTTCTACTGTAATATAAATCAGATTTTTAAATCAGATTTTCGCTAGCCGATAATAGATACATTAGTCGTGTTTTTTTCAACAATCTTCTTATCTGAACTACACTAAGACTGATCTGATCTGTAAATGAACTGCGCTGTTTGCAAAAAAACATCTTTTCTCGTTCTAGCATAGCGTGATGGGCTGTCACGGCCTGTAAATATGTAACCTCTCTGTTGCTTGCACTTGAATTTTTAGTTAATTATTTCTAATTATTAATTTATTGTTGTTATATTCTTGTTATTATTATTAAAAAAAAGATTGTAAGTAAATACTTGTAGAACCTACAAGTTCATTTTTACATCTGTTCCACTGTTTCGCCATCCCACAGCTGCAAATTCATTTTCTTTGCAACCAACTTTAAAGGTTATGTTCAACTGCACTTTATGTGATCCGAAATTTTCTTGGCGCTCGAGAGGCAAGGGGAAGGTAGCACAGATCAGTTGCGGTGTAGTTACAATTTTTTTAAAAAAGAAAACAGTTCTTAAGTTGCCGGATCTGATCCGAGGAGCTTAGAGCTTGTCGGTCAGTTGAAAAAAACACGACTATAAAGCCCCATTCAGACTGCCGTTTTAGTTATTGCAGTAGTTATAGCAGTAGTTGTAAGCATAAGAAAATACATGTAAGCTTATGGAAATACAATGCGCATGCGTGGTTTTTGTTGTAAGACATAGCAGTAGTTGTAAGCAGCCAAACATTGAACTAGACAAACTTTCTGGTTAAAATTTTACATAGTCGTAGGAATTGGCCAATTAAGCCCCATTCAGACTGCCGTTTTAGTTATTGCAGTAGTTATAGTCGTAGTTGTAAGCATAAGAAAATACATGTAAGCTTATGGGAATACAATGCGCATGCGTGGTTATTGCAGTAAGACATAGCAGTAGTTGTAAGCAGCCAAACATTTGAACAAGCCAAACTTGCTGGTTAAAATTTTACGTAGTTGTAAGAATTGGCCAATCAGAGTTGAGTGAAAAGAGATAGCACTATTTTTTATTTAGAAACGTCAAACAAATGTCAAACAAACGTCAAATTCATAAAATATATTAAAATGGCGACTTTAGAAAGCAAAATTAATCAAATAATATTTAATTATTATTAATATTATTATTATTATTATATTTTATTATTATTATTATTACTATTTAATTATTTTATTTATTTTTTTGTGTCATTGCAGTACGCATGCGTATGTAAAAATTTCACTAGCATCACAAGCCAGTGTGAATGGTCAAGTATGCTTACAACTATTACTACGGCAAAAGCAAAAACTACAACCGCAGTCTGAATGAGACTTTAGAGTTGAGTGAAAAGAGATAGCACTATTTTTATTTAGAAACGTCAAACAAATGTCAAACAAACGTCAAATTCATAAAATATATTAAAATGGCGACTTTAGAAAGCAAAATTAATCAAATAATATTTAATTATTATTAATATTATTATTATTATATTATTATTATGATTATTTAATTATTTTATTTATTTATTTTGTGTCAAATGTCTCATTGCAGTACGCATGCGTATGTAAAAATTTCACTAGCATCACAAGCCAGTGCGAATGGTCAAGTATGCTTACAACTATTACTACGGCAAAAGCAAAAACTACAACCGCAGTATGAATGAGACTTTATACGATGCATTTTACGCATGTGCAGGCAATTCTGCCAACCTTATATATAGTTGTCAAATATATTATCAGAAAAGAACTAACATATATCCACTGTCGTTCTAATACTGTTTTTATAGATATCTCAATATGACAAAAAATAAAGATAAACAAGTTCTGCACCAAACTAACGATCTGTTAAATTAAGTACTTTTTATTTTAATGTTAAAAAGTATTTTTTACAAACAATAATTTTTAAAACAAACTACTTCTTTTATTTCAAACGGAATAAAAATATTGTGTATTTGAGGAAATTTATTTTTTCTAAATTCAGTAACAACATAAACTATGTTATACCCTTACATAAGAGTGTCTTGAAAAAATTAACTAATAGTAAGCGACTGAATAAAACTCCAGCGTTACAGATTGTTTTATTTGTCTTCTAATATAATAATTTATTTTATTCGATAGAAAGATATAATATTCTATAATAATAATATACTAATCTGTTCAGAATCCCACTATTAAATTCTTTTTAAATATTATTCAAATAACAATACTTCAGTTGACCATGTTGTATTGTTTTTTTTTTCCATATAATAATTTTTATTGCGCGTGCTTTGATTAAATATAAACATAAATTATTAACAAAATAAACAAATTCATACAGTATTTTTTTTATATTAAAATTAACAATACGTTAAAAAAAAAGTTCTAAGATTTATTAAAATGTTTCTTTTTATTTTAACAATCATGTAATAGAATATAATTTTTAATATTTTAAAAATACTTTCTATTGAAAACCAATTCAACATGGTCATTTAAAAGTACATATTGTTATTCGAATAATATCTAAAAACAATATAGTCAACAAAAATTGTGTACGAAAAACTGTACATAATTTATATTAATGCATTCAGAAAAAAAATATCTGTCCAAATATGTAAAAAAAATATATCATATCAATAGAAATAAAAGACAATTGTACCACTATTTGAAAAACAAAATATAATTACAATATTTAAAAATTAAAAGTCATTAAATGTCAAACTAAATTTTATTTCAAAGCTAATTACAAGTTTCGCTACTAAATGATGCAAAGTTGTATTAGATCATCAGTAAATGAATAATTTAAAAAAATATAAACAAACCTTCGATATTTTAAAATTTTCTATTAAAATATGATAAATTAGTGTAAAAGTTTATTTCTTTTGCTCCTTGGTATAAAATTATGTTCAGAGCTAGTAAAAAAAAGCACAACTAAATTTTCAAGTAATCAATTCTAGAGAAAAGATTTATAAATTATTTTAACCAGATAACGGTAATCATACAAATTCGGATACATTTGAAACGGACTGTATAAAAATATTTACTCTTAATTTAAGTTTGTAACAAATACGTTACAAATCAGCAAAGTTAATCTTTAGAAAAACATGTTTTTAGTATGAGAAATCAATTGAATTATTTAATAAATTCGAAGCGGTAACATGTGTATATTGTGTAATTTTTTGAAAAAGAATTGAATTAATAGCCTTGGAAAAACTAAAAAATATATGATGGTGGACATAAAAGTCAATATGGCGTATATCAAAACAATAGTGACTAGAACAAAAATCGAAATACCATATATAATAAAAAATGCAATTCGCATTTGTTTTCTATTTTCACGCTATTTAATAATCACAATAAAAACACATTATTCTTTTGAGTGCATTTAAATACAAAAATTTTATTAATAATTTTAAATAAACAAACAAGATTTTCAATAATTTAAAACCTGATGCATATTTAACTTTTACAGTAAATAAAGACTATTTTTATTCAATCCAATTACTTGAGGTTACCATTAATATTTACTATTACTAAACATATTTTACTAATCATGCTGAAGAACTCATTTTAACATAGTAAAAAATCTTTCAGAACTTATTATATTAAAATAAAACGGCTGTAGGTTCTAGTTCTATATTAAATTTTAATTAAATAATCGACGTTTCGACAAACTCAATGTACATCTTCATCAGGAAAAAAAGATACAAATGATATTATTTATAGTAAACAAAACATGGAAACAAGTTACTAGATAACAAAATAAGTAACTAGATTTATAAATTTTTAGTTAAAGAAAGCAAAATTTTATTTAAATCAATGCCTTTATCTGATTAATGTTATCATTTTCTTTATAAATTACTAATACTTCTCTTATCCAATCTACTTGTTAATATTGTTGGGTCTTGCAATTATACATCATAAAGATTTTCTTACGCATATTGTGCAATAGCAGATTTATCTGGATGGTTCAGAAAATCTTCATGATGTAAAATTCGAAGATATCCATCAATATTAATAGCAGATTGATAAGAGAAACAATATAAATTTATAAACAAAAAGATAGCATTAATTAATATGAAGGCACTTATAAAAAAAATTTATAAATTTTATGATCTGGTTAGTTATTTTGTTACCTAGTAACTTGTATCTGCGTTCTGTTTATTTACTGTAAATGTTAATTTGAATCTTTTTCCTGATGAAGACGTACATTGAGTTTGTCGAAACGTCAATTATTAATAAATATTAATACAGAACTATAGAACCTAAAATTTAAATAATTTAAAAAAATCTATACTCTAGAAATAATAAAAACGAAACTACTGTTACTGCAATAAATTATTTCATTGTTTTGTCTATACTGCATTGACAAGTTGGTAATATTCGTTCATATATGTTGCTAATTAATAACATGTAAAACGCATTTTTTTATTTTAGTTTCAATATTCAAAGGTTATGAAAAAGAAAACATTAGTTACCCCTCTAAGTAGTGATGGAACTTGTCCGGTCACAATAGGTTTTTGATTATTATTATGTCTAGAATGTGCAGCTTGCGGCTGTTGTCCTTTGGTGGACGGAACCTTAACCGTAGTTGGAGTGATGCTAAGCCCGCTGGGCAGCCCCGTTGGAGGCAGTGCCGCTTGGGGAATCGCCGGTGGTACCACGGCGACATTCTCCTTCATCTGTTGCGATTGTCGCAGCTTTTTGAGCAAAACCAACTTCATCTCCTCGGCCCTGAGTTCTTCGCGCAGCCGTCGCAAACCCCGTTCGCGCTGCCATATTTCCTGGGGCGATAATTCTTTGATGGGAGCTAATGGTGGCATCTCGCCCTCGTCACTGTCACTCGTTTCTATATCAGCTGTACCGTTCGTGCGCGGTTTACTCGTTAATGAACCGTTTATAAGTGCATCGGGACTTTCAGCGTAACTACGTGGTTCAGTGCGTGGCCGAAGCACCCTTCGGATTCTTGTATTGTTGGTTTCCAATGCAGGAGAATTTCGTCTAGAACTAGCGAGCAATGTTTTGTTATATAAATAATTCATTTTATCGCTAGTAGTTTTAAATATTAACTTAATTATATCCTTAAGCATTATTTATTCATCTATACATTATATAAATTATATTTGACAAGGTTAATGGAATTGATAAAAAAATAAATAACAAACTTTGTACCTTTCGCAATATTTTAACGAATAAATTTACTACAATTTTTAAATCTCACAAAATTTAATACAGTAATTACTTTTATATAATATTCATAAAGATTTATAAGAACCATAAAAGTAAAATTATTTATTTATTATAAACATAATAATATATATATATATATATATATATATATATATATATATATATATATATATATAATCAACATTAAATAAAAATTACATACTGTATATACAGAAAATTAAACGTGTTGCCTATGACAATCTAATTAACAATATTAATGCATTTAAATTGTTTTATATCAAATAACCTTTATATCAATTTGTTTTTTGTTTTAAAATAATAGTTTGTTGTCAAAAAGCATTTTAATGTATGTAAAATAATAAAAATAAAATATAGGCTACCTGATACTTAGATCAACAACGGAATCATCAACTTCCATTTTTTCCATGACCAGCACAGGAAGATTATTTTATCAGCCCTATCGCGAGTTTAGCCTGTAAGGAAAACATAGCACTAAGAAATGAGGTTATTTTCACAATGACACTTCTATTTATTATTAATATTCCGCGCGAATAGTAAATCTATTTAATTGCAATAATCGAATAAATAAAATTCGCAAAAATGTATTTTGATTTGCTTTGAGTAGGTACTGTGAATGAATGATTAAAGTCTCGAGAGCAGAGAACAATAGAAGTGAAACAAACAGCGAAGAGAAGAGCAAAGCAGGTCTCATAAACAAACGCGCGACCGCGGTCGCAGCGGCAGGTCAACGCGGCGGCGGCGACTAATTATCCAAGTGGCTAATCTAGCACCGGCACACGTTCAATCGTGGATACCGTGTCCGAGGGCTGTGTATCGACAACAGCTACCGCAAAACGTGCGTCTGCTCTTGACCAGCGCCAGCATCCACGACCCGACCAGTCATAGACAAGTGAATGGCCGCTAACTATTACCCGTTTAGCATTTTTACAAAAACTCGCTCCAATATCGCATCGGATCGAAAATTTGATTAAACACGTGCATTCTGTATGAGGAGACGATTAAAACGACACCCAACACGACATATTTGTGACGTAATCCATGCACATACCTAGGGTCAATTAGTGTACCGAAATTTGTAATCTAAACCTCGCGTTGACAAATCGATTATCTTCCTGTACACACACACACTTTTTCTCACTCAAAAAGTTATTTGCTTGGAAACAAACACAACCACTATCGGCACTATTCGCACAAGCATTGTTTATATCGATGTTTAATAACCATTTTAAGTAAATTAAATACTATTTTACGGTAAAAACACGGAAAAATAAACCGGGAGAGTGACTTCACTCCGGGCCAAAATTAACAGACGACTGATTCAATTCAATATGGCGTGGCCTTGTGTTGCGTCTACAAAACACTGCTGTTATACAGGAAATACGTACCATAGCATTGTTCTCTCTCGCCCATGCGAACACTCAACAACATGTGTGCAATTCGCTACTATAGATGCTAGAGTTGTGGGACGTATGGTATACGCTACGACTAGTTACAAATACTATTTGCCCTCTCGCTCACAATACGCGTGGATCTTGGGAAAGTGAAACGTACGGGCTGGTCGGCCGTGGATGTGGATCAGTCAGACAGCCTGTATACAAGTGCGATGCATCAGCATCACGTACCTATTGCCGTCTTTGTCGCATATACGTTAAACAACGGAACAGTTAAACGCGACAAGTATCACACTCATTCGTTCACAAAACATATATAACTGTTAAAAACATATGTAAAAATACTATTTTTTTTATATTATTTATAAATTTTTAAAGCTAGCAATAGAACCAATAATAGAAATATACACCATTATTACATTTGTTAATTGTTTCCACTTTGAAGTACTTTTAATCACACTAGCTACTCGTAGCCTAATATTCTTAGCCGTCTTTATTTGATGTAAGGTTGACAATCCAAACGTCATTATGATGAAAGCGAGAAAAACTTTTTTCCATCAATAGAATTTTAAATTGTTTTTCATTTGTTTATTCTTAACATTATTTGACCCAATAATAATAATAAAGAGTTCGTTCCACACCCTATGGGTGCATAGCGTGATTTTGTATGTATTTTTCTAGTTCTATGTAGATTTGTTTTACTTATAAATATCAGACCAAAAACATATGTAAAATATGAAAAAAAGACATAATTTTCAATAATAGTAAATAGCAAAAATAAAATTTAAAGGAACCATCAAAGTGCGCTTTTATTTTTCTAAAAAAAGTCTTTTTTTGTTACATTATTATTATTTTTAATATTACTAATAGAATATTTAATTCTTTATTAAGTTTTTAAATATTTTCTTTTTAAAGTTATATTTCATTATTTAAATTTAATTAATTATAAAATTTTGGGCATTTAGTATAAATTTATAGATTTAAAAAATCGCATTACTATAAAGCCTAATAAATTGAACAACATAAAATAAATAAAACAACAGAAATTTTATATATTTTCGTCATTCGTCAAGAATATATCTATACCTGAGAGATAAACAGTCGTATATCCATTGCGTGAATTTTGCAAACAAAATTTAAAGTTTTAAATGAAAATTTAGACCCAAACTAAGTTTTATTATAATGAAATATTGAAATAAATTTATTATAAAATTCTATTCCTTGATACATGAAAATAATTATTAACTCAAATTCGATAAGAAAGGAGATACAATTGTTTACCTATAAGGCTATAAGGTACAGAATTATATATCATATCCATATATTTTCTTTTTAACGTCATCGATTGACTAACTTGGTTGAAATAAATGCGGCTCGCATAGCGTATGTATAATAACAACGCCGCTCGTGTAAAATGTATTTTGTGGATGTGTGAGTGACTTCTCTCGATGAGCAGGCGGCGGTGGGTGGCTCTGGTTGGTTGCCTTTGGCCACATATACGCACACAAACACACACAAACACACACAGACGTACGCACCCCCTGCGTCCCTTTCCGATGATTAAGGGGGTGTTAGACGTCCACCCTACTCGCGACTTAGGGGTCCAGCTATACGGGGTTTCCAGAATTAAAAGCAGGGATTCTGTTTGATGACATTGTACACGTGACCAGAACAATTTCGTCGTTTACCCCCTGCCCCATCCCGCTGGACACTGTTATCAACATTATTATCATATACATAATACCACGGTATTTTATAATGACCGTGTTAAAACCAAGAACAATACCTGTTCTTTGCTCGATTACAAATTTACACACACAATTTTAATACGCGTAAAACTGTATCACAATAACTCCTTGTTCAATTTATTTTATTCAAAAGTTAAATTTTAAAATAATAATATTTTACACAGTCTTTTTATGACAATAGACAATTAAAATTTATTTTTATTTGAAAAATTTGAAATTCATCGATATAAAAATTATTTTTACATTATAAAATTTATTTAATAGTAGTATTATTTTTTGATTAAAAATAAAAAGATTTTTAACAAGTCATTACCGTGCTTGAATAATATTTTAATGAATTTATGAACAGAATATATTTTAACGTAGTCAAAAATCTTTCAGAACTCATATTAAAATAAAACGGCTTTAAGTTATACTAAAGCCGTTTTATTACAATGTAAAATTTACAAAAATATAAACAAACAATCCTTTACATTTCAAGTAATCGACAAAACTTTATTAATCCTTACGCTGCGAAGAAATTTTTTAAAAGTCGTTTTCATCAAGAAAAAAGATACAAATGACATTTGCAGTAAATAAACAGAATATAGAAACAAGTTACTAGGTATAATGTATTTTGAAAGTGGTATAAGTTCAATTTTGAAAAAATTAATAATAAAAATTGTTATGGTTAGAAATAGAACTTATCTTTTTGTTTACAAAAGATTCACAATTGATTAGGAAAAATTATCTATGCTTCAGCCAAAGGAAGTATGGCTAACCATATTTAGTGCAAGTTAAACTGAAATATAAAACTTTTAATATATCGAAACAAGAAAAATTTCTAAAAATATATGTATTTATAGTTTATAATATATATTTTTGAGAGTTATCGATTATATTATATATTTTTAAGTCAAGACACGATGCTATGATCCATCGTTTTTTTCGATTTTGTCGTAAAAAAACGTAAAAAAACTTGTAAGAATAAACATTATTTTTAATGTTTATAAATTAAACTCTTATTTTGAATTTTAACATTAAAATTTAAAAAATAATAAATCAAAAAGGTACATACAGTTTGATTGCGTTGAGACAGAGTTTGGAATATTATTATTTTCAAGTTTTTATTACTACTATTTTCCAAGATATAATCAAATTGATTATTTAAATTGTAACAAATGTCAAATTTAACATATTTGGAAAAAAATTATGTACAATGATGCGAAAAAATTATTGAAAAAAGTAATAAAATGATTGGGTTTTGTTTAATATTTTGTTTCAAATTCTCAATACAAAATTAACAAAGCTCGCTAATTTTATTGTATTTTTATTATTCTTTTATTTTACTATTAATAATTTTTGTTTAATTTTTTTTACTATAAAACATCAAATGATTCATCATTATACATAGAAGTTCACTGATTTTGTTGTTTTACCTTTTCTTTATTTTTTTTCTAATAAATTTTTAATTAAATATGTTTTAATAAATTTTGACCCCGTTGCAATTTAAAAAAATCAACTTGGTTCACTGGTTGTGTAAATCGGAAAAATAGAAAATAACTACAAATACATTATAAGTTTTATAAATAAAACTCAACGTTCATTTTTTTTCCTGATGAAGACAAACATTGAGTTCGTCGAAACATCGATTATTGATAAATATCAAACCTAAAGCTATTTTATTTTAATATAAAGAGTTTATTTTAATACAATCATAGAATGTCTTTAAATGATTTTAATTTTATTTATATTTACATATTCAATATAAGAGAACAAATCAATATAATTATGCAACCCACATAACTTCAGTATATTGCGCATGGCTTATTATTATTTTTAACAAAATGAATAATTTATTACGTAAATTATATTTACAAAAATATATCAATTCTTGAAACACTATCTAAATTAGTTTAGTCGTACATATATTTCTTTTAAAAAACAAATAACAGGTAAATTAATTTAAAACAAGTTGAGTAATATATCATTTATTTGATACAACACATACATGAATTTATTACTTATAAGTATATCTTGATTTTTTTTTCAAAAAAAAAAGAAACAAAAAAGTACACTTTACACATACTCATTATACTTAAAAATAACTATTTAACATTTTTTTTTAATTAACAAAAATATTGCAATTTTTTAATATTCATTTTCTACAATACTACTTTATAAAATACATAAAATAAATCACAATTTTTTTATACAACACATAGAAAAACAGATCACAATATTGGTTATATATCAAAAGAAAAATAAATTTATTAATTTTTTTTGTTTGCCAATTCTAAGCCTACTATTTCATGATTCAATTTTTGTTCTATGTTAATAATTTCATAAAATATTTTAATTTTTTGCACACAAAAATTCAATCATCAAAATTAGGATTAGAATTGCGGTAATTTTTGATAAAAATATAAGTTTTGAGATTAATTCCGATTTATTCTAATTATAATTTAATTTTTATCAAATATATACGAATTATTATTATATCATTAACCACACCGGCTAATAAATAAAATTAATAATAAACAATATAATAATAGTAATATTTAATCAGAAAGTTAAACAGTATATTTGCTATTTATAATATTTTTAAAATGCAAATATCCGATTAATATATAATAATTATTTTTTTATTAGCTACGTTTTATAAATGCATGGATAATAATAATATTACATTTTTTTTAAAGATTAAGTTCTGCTGATTTTTCTTTAATATGCCATAGATTCAATCATGCAGTACAAAACCTAATTCATGAAGAAAATCAATCACATATGATTGTAGTAATATTTGCGGAAAAAATAATTTAAAATACGTAACTAATTATATAATTTTTTTTTATCAATGCTCGTTTTACAATTCTGAGCAAAAATTTCGCAAATAAAACGTGAGTTTACATTTAAAGTAGATAGCCTCATACGATTACCTTTAACGAGCCAAACTTCTCATCAAAACTACGACATACGTCCGATATGGTTGTCGCTTTTTAACACGTTAATTTTCGCTATATAATTGCAACGTTGTGCGATATTGCACCTTTAAACCAAAAATAACAAAAATACAACGAAATACATCGATGACTTTAATAAAATTGCGGATGGAAATATGGCAACCTTCTTATCTAAATTTTATCGGAATTCTATATTAACTGCTGTTTTGTTTTTTCGTTAAATAAAAACATTATTTTGCAATCGTAGCAATTATACCTACGGTAAACTATTTTTTTTTTAATATGAATTTAAGTATCTTTGACAACAAACATGCAAAATTTCCATATGAAAAAAACACCAATTTTTATTAACGTATATGTTGAGGATATATAAATTCCATATACCAGGAATATTGCTAAAAATAGTTTTAAAAATTAAAAATATTTAATAAATTTAATATTCTTTTCATTTATAAGTTATTATATATTTCTTTTCATAAAAACAGTGCACTGTCTATAACTAATTTCTATTGCAAAATTTTGTGTTTGCCTTCGATTACAATAACATACAATTATTATATAAATTATTCGTTTTATAATATTATTAAAATTCAGAAATATAGGCCCGTATTCATAGTTTACTTTCATTCGTAAATATTTTCTACATTAATAATTTTTTAAGCAATTTCCACTGAGATATGTGGTGTGCATACTAATGTCAAATGTCAAGTGTACACTTTCGTCATGTTTAAATAATTTCACCACCATCTTTTGATAATCTAAGATAACAGTAACAAAAAATATCAATATTAAAAACAAGATTAGAAGTATATGGATAAACCCATATATAGACTACTTTGACATTTCTCGGAAAGTTGGCAACACTGTATTTTAATATTATTATAATTTATGTGGGCATTAGGAGATACTTTTCTGAAAATTTGATCAAAATCGAATAAATAATGTAGCCACAATGAATTTTTAAAAAATTTTGTGCTTTTTTTCTCGATAAGTTGGCAACACTGTATTTTGTTAAAATTGCATAATTTATTTAGGCACTAAAAAAAACTTTTATGAAAATTTGATTAAAATCGGTTAAATAAAATGGTCATAATAAATTTTTAAAAATTTTACTAATTTTTTTCTCGGAAAGTTGGCAACAATGTATTTTGATAAAATTACATAAATTATATGAATACTAGGAAAATCTTTTGTGAAAATTTGAGTAAAATCGGTTGAATAACATGGCCATAATAAAAATTTTAAAACTTTAGTAATTTTTTTCTCGGAAAGTTGGTAACACTGAATATTAATAAAATTATGTAATTAATAGGAGCATTAGGGAAATCTTTTCTGAAAATTTGATCAAAATCGGATAAATAATGTAGCCACAATGAATTTTTAAAAACTTTAGTAATTTTTTTCTCGGAAAGTTGGCATCACTGGAAAAAACCAAAACCACATGACCATCTTGGGCACTAGGCAAATTTATCCTGAAAATTTCATTATAATCGGTTGAACCGTCTAGGAGGAGTTGCGATCACAAAATTTTGTCTGACGACCGAGCGAGTGAGCGAGCGAGCTGACGACGCACATCCATACACCCACATAAACTAAGTTCAGATTCGTCATCTACAGGCTATATGAAGGATTTCTATACAATTTTTTTTTTTTTTTGAAAATGTTACAGACACCGTACCAAACGCTATACTACTTTTTCCTTGCAGTCAAAGTAGTAATAAGACAGAAAACAAAAGACGTAGTTTGTAATAATATATGTATCATAATAACGCTTTTATTATTTAAATAAATACGGACCTTAGTTTTTTTCCTGAGTATTAAATATAAAGTTTATAAAGCTACTAATTTTTGATTAAATAAAAATTAAATCATGTATATATATTAAATATTCTATTCTAGTTAAATTATTTTTAATTATGTTTTAAACAAATTTTTTCAACATTTTTTTTTGTTTAATCTACAATTCTCAGTTTTAACAATAATTTTTAAAATCTATAAAAAAATACGATTCCAGTTTCAATTTCTCCAATATTTAAATTTCTAACTTGTATTTCTTTTAAAATAACGATATGATTATAAAAATCAGTTGTAATTGTAATTGGAAAATTAAACAATTGTTTATTTAAAAATTGAAAGAAAATGTTCTAAAAGAAATTGAAAAGATATTACAATTATGTCGATTATAGGCAAACACAAATGCATTTTTTTCTTTTTCTTCATAAATAAAAAATTATTTCAGATATCATGTTTACAAATAATACGCAATATTGAAACTGCAAGGATGTTATTAGTATTACTGAAAAATTTATACAAAACATTTAAAGTCGATAGGATGATATATAAGTACCTATCTATATAAACGGACGCTAAAAATGCTTTTCTTGCAATCATATTATTGCGTTTATATAAAATTTGAAATTGCTACATTTATATATAAACTGGAAATAGTACGTTTACATTTTACATTTAAATGTACATTAATAATAAATAAGTATTTTTGCCAATTCTCTTTTTATGATTTCCATATTTCTTGAAATTGGCAACATATATTCTTTTGTCACTAAATTCACAATCATGATCAACATGATGATTAATTTTGATTTATTTTTAGATATTTTTTTTTTTTGATAATTTTTTTTTGTTGTATATCTCAACGACTCCTTTATCCATCACTCTAAAATTTTCTCAAGAGAAAAATTAAACGCCTACCCATTATCTTATATACGACTAACACTTGGTTTTTGAGCGTTTTTTAACATATGTACGCTTCGGTTGTGTGAAACGTCTTGCGTATATCACAGGTTATTTTTTTAATATTTGTTAACAATTAATTATGAATGTTTTTAGACGATTTTTCGCGATAAATTACCTTGGCGAAAAGTTTCATAAAATGTCATCGTAGAATTGATGTAAACAACTATTACAAGAAACAGTCGGGACATCGTAATGGCTGTCTTTTGTCATTAATTAATTTTAAAAAATTACACAGAAGCTAAGCTATAGTTCGTCCTATTTATAGACGAAAAAATTTATATTATACAAAATAGCTTTTTGACATTTAGCATATTTTTCTTTTTGTGACGCCAAAAACATGTGAATTAAACTGTATTTCAATGTATCTTATAGCAACTGCGTCGCATTTGATTGCTGTAAATTATAATAATATTTATAAAAATGTTACTAAGTATATTATTATATGTTACTGTTTTAATGGAATTAAAATTTATTTAAGGGAGTATATATCTTCTTAAAGACTCAATTATATAACAAAAACAACACAAATTAATAATGTTATTATTTTATTTTTCTGTTAGTTCAAATTAAAGCAATATAGTTTCTTTTAATGCTAAAAATTTTTTTCCATGATTCCTTATTTAAATAGTTAGCACAAATTTGTCTTTTCAAAAATTTAAATTAGTTTCATTATTAATTCAATTAAATTATATGAAGAAAAAACAAAACCTTGTTTATTGTAGGATACGTAGGTTATTAAATAAATAAGTAAATCGAGTATAAAAAATAAAATAAAAAATCCGCTTGAAATATAATGTTATATGCATGTTAATGTATAATCATATAAATTTATTTATAAATAAATACTGAAGCCTAATATTAATTATTTTTAATTTAAATAACAAAAGAGAGTTGTTACAATGCTCCGACTAGAGTTTAGTTTGACATTTTTTGTTTAACTTATTTGATTGTGTTTAATGGCACCGTAAAATTAACTAAAAATAAAATAATATTCTATATTACTTTATTTTTACTATTATATTTACAAATTGTCAGATCGATGACAAATAATTCAAATTTCAATTAAGTTAACTACAATCAACTACCTTAAAATCTGATGTTAAAAATTTACTTGTAAAAAGTCGAACAATTATGTTCGCAAAAAATCGCCTTTTATTTTTGCGTGTGCACTGCACTTTTTCCTCATCGAAACATGCTTAAACATAAAGCAATCACACACAACAGATGCTATGATAAAAATCAATAACGAAAAATTACGAAAACAAGATTAAACAAAGAAAAAAAAATAATACAAAAAATATATATGTGTAATTTAGTTTTTTTACATCGTTTTAGGCCTCCGAAGTCCGTGTCACATTTGTTAAATATTTATTTTGTCGTTTCATATAACGCAGATTTGGAGGTTTTCGATGTTAACCATTTTTTCATTGTTGAGGTACTTTGATTTTTGCACAGTGTAACACAGCCTTTCATCAGTTCCTCGGAAAGGAACACATTTTTTATAATATTTTATATGTTTTTTTGTTCATTTATACACACGACAAGGGACAAGGCACTTTATAAATTATAAGAAAAACTGAAATAAATACTAATAATTTTGAGGGTAGTTATATGAAATCTAATGCTATGCAATATTAATAGAATCATTATAATTGCATAACAAATTATTAAATTACATAAACGAATTATTCTGTAGTTAGTTCTGTGCATTGATATATCCAACCCTAATTCAATAAAATTAATGGCAATGTTAAAATTAAAATTTTATAATATATTTCAAAAAAAAATGTTACATAGCCACAAGTTTATCGTCTAGGTACAAATAGGATGCACTTTAAAAGTGGTAAGTTGTTAGCTAATAACAGTAATAACCAGACTCAAATCGTTTGTAACCAATATGAAACGTTTCCGTATAAAAGTGGTTTAATATTTTCAAAATTTTCAGTTTCGGTTTCATTTCAATAAAACAGTTTATTCCAGTTTTTGTTCCTGTTCCAATCTGGTTCCAATTCCTGGTAATAACATAATTAAAATTCAGTTATTTTAATTATATCTTCTACTAACTAAGCAAAAAATATTTTTTTAATAATTTAAAAAACTGAAATTGTATCACCCTTTCGATATTTTAACATATTTTTAACTTTAACAAAATTTACTACAGAATAAATTCGAATATTTGTTATATTTTGTTCAGAAATTAGGAAAAAGATATCGAATTATTGCAACAGATATATTAATTTAATTTCATTCAATATATTTGTTATTAAATTTTATTAATAACATTTTTAAAACTGCAACGACAACGAAATAGTTTCCGAACAAAATATATATTTTTAATCAAATTCTCAAAAAATATAGAGATTATGTTCATTTTGAAAACCAGTACCAATTTGTAACTTTATTTGAGAATTTGGATATTAATTCAATAGCCTATTGATAATAAGCAAAAATAATAAATAAAGAGGGGGGGGGGGGGAGTATTTGTAAAAAGTTCGGTGCACACGATACACAATTGCAGACATTCAATTTTTCACATGTCCCGTATGTTTCACACGCATTATTAAATATATCATCCAAAAACACATTCAAAGTCAACAGAATGATTTTATTTTTTATTTCAGACTAGGGACTCTTGAATTTACTATATAGTTTTTTTTTTTAATTTTCTGTTAGATCTAATACGCCTAGTTAATATAGGTCACTCGATTCAGGTACACGATGTTCATATTTACAACATTTCTAGCTGTTAAACCCCTTCAATTTAAATACTTTCTATATACACTTTGTTACTTTCATCTAAAATGTGCGATAATATTTGTTTTATTAATCAGTCCTAAACTTCTCAGGGTGTTACTGTTCCCCCAGAGGTTTGTATTTTATATCATTATTCAATAAACTAAGAGATATTTAGTATAGTATATACAGTAGTTTTTGTTTTTTTTTGTTTTTGTTTTTCAACAACGGTAATGGTGTTCCCCTTTTGTTTACTAAACTTCAAATACTTGTTTGTTTTGAGTTCATTCTTTGGAATCTATTTCAACGTCTTTGATCAATCACTTTTAGTATGGAAAAATATATATAAACATAGATAAATTTAAAAACACGACACAAAAATAATTTTCTTAATAAAAGTGATAAAAAATAAAGTATATATATTTTTAAGGAATGTAGTTTCAAGTATAGTTAACATTGCTCCAGATATTTACTAATTTTGACAAATACTATATTAAACTAATTTTTTTTTAATAATATGTTAACAAAACAACATTTTTGTTAATATAATTTCGTAGGTACATTTTTCAATTAATCAAGATGAAGAATATACATGATACAAAAATCGTCTTCATTAATTTTGTCTAAAAAGTATTATATCTGTAGTATTTTCTTTAAAATTAATGACATACACATATTCGAAATTTACGTATGTAAAACGGTAATAAAGATAGCATTGTTTTAAAAAAATTGTCATTCAATTTTAATGAAAAATTACAGATAAACAAATAACTTAATTTTTAAATACGAGGATCAATTAAATACTAATGCTTTTAAATTCATATTTCAATTAGTAATTATTTCATTACTGATTCTCTGTATAGTAAATAAATACAAATTCGCTAGACACAAATAAGTGTCCTACTTTCAGTAACACAGTCCTATAATTGTAAATATGTGTCAGTATTTATATACTGAAGTTATAAAAATTAAAGTTATTTAATTTATGCAATTATTTTAGTTTATATCGCTAAAACATCATTATGAAAATAAATCTCATGCGTTTAAACATTTTTCAATTTAAACAAGAACTAACTTTTTGAAGAAATTGTTTTTGTTAACGATAATTTAAAAATTCTTGCAAAAATACATTTTTTTACAAAGTTATCGCCTGAAAATTTTGAATGTCTATACTGCTCTACTTTGGGCTTTTTAAAACCTGGTAATCCTAAATACAAAACTATTATATAAATAGCTGTTTTTCAATTTTTTTATAAAGAAATTTTTTAAAATGACATTTTATAGTTACTAATACAATAAAGTGTATGCAGGGTTACCACCTCTTCGGTTTTCACCCGAAGTCTCCAGTTTTTCAACTGAATCTCCGGTTTCCGGGTTATTTGTTGTAATCTCCGGATTTAGTTGTAGTCATATAGTTTTAAGTTAAAAAATAAGTAAATCATTACTTCGATCAGTGATAAATTTATAGTCAAATCAAAATATTATTTAGTTTAATGTTGAAACGAATTTCAAAATTTTATGATTGTATTCAAATTAAAATGATTTTTATATTTTAAAATAGTACTGTATTGAGTCATTATAATCGAAATCTCCGGGTCAGTTAAAGTAAAAAGGTGGTAATCCTAAGTGTATGCTAAAATATTTTCTGAAAAATAATTATAATCTCAATTGAAAAACACTTCAATAACAGCGTTCTGTTTTAGTAATAATTTTTAGTTAAACTAGAAGAAATTTCCATCAGTTATAAACAAATATGTGCGCATTTATAATTACTATATCAAGAGTTTCAGTTAAATTAACTTTTAATTTAATAAAGATATGAATTTCAAAGTATTAATTTTTAATTGAACCTCGTAAATTTTAATTCGAATAAGAGAAAGAAAACATGAAATAAAATGAAAATTATTCTACAACGCTGTGTATTCACAAAACACAAAAACACATTATGACCATGTTTTAGGGTTTCAATGGCCTCATATTTAATTAGGAACTCATTTCAATATGAAAGGGGGGTGAGGATAGATATTTTTCTATAAATAAATGTAGTTAATATAGTAGCTAAAATGTGACTAAATATACAAATTGTATACTTATCGTGTATATATATAAGTTCTTTCGTAATTCTACGCCAATCGAATAAGAAAATAAACATTAATTCGAAAAATAATACAATAAAATGGCGCAAAATAGAAAGTAAATAAATTAAGTGAACTGTAAAGAGATCATGCAATAATTCACCTGTCATTTTACTATCATTTTTTTATTTGATGTCCGCCATATATTAATGATTCGGCAGATTTCAAACCTGGGATATTTGGGTGTATATAACTATTTATTCTTTTTAAATATAATTAGCTTTTCTTTTTAAATATTACGTACTCCCACACAGATCACATTTGTAAATAATAAATCTCTCAGTTTTAATTCTTTTGTAAGATAAAAATGCAATATTCGTTATTTTTTGCTGCACTTGTTCATAATTCTTATTATTTTTTTTGTGCATTTTTTTCCTATCAAGTGTGGACATTATCACAGATGTTTATTTATAACCGACCTGCTTAAAAAGTCGGGAGATTATTAGCTACTTTATAAATTTAATAATAAATTATTTCTGTTATTTCATTTGTTCACTTTTTTAGGCAATATTGTGCAGTATATCATTTGTTTACGAAATACATATAACATTTATTTAATTATTCATAAATTATTTAAAAAAAATATATTTGTAAGTTTAGCTTTACAAAACTTGATTTTTTCAAATTTTAATTATACAATAAAACTTTTCGCTTTCATATTTCTCACAAACATATTTTCGACAGTAGATAAACATTAAACACCCATTAAATTTTGTACAAAATGAAATATGAAATAAAGTTCGAATTAATTTGAAAAATGTCCATAAATGTTTTGGACAACAATTAAGTTATATTATATAGTCAATAACAAAAATAAATATTGATTACTATTTAAATATAATTATATATATTACAATATTAAATTTACTGTAAAAATTAGATTCTAGAGAGCAATTGTACTTTTCTTTTATAACATATTTAAATAGTTGTGTGATTGCAAAAATACTGAAAATTTTTATAAGAAAAAGAACACATTAAATAACCGTAAAATGCATTATAAGCAAATTTAAACAATTTTTTAACAACTATAATCAATTTTATTTCAAGCAATTGTTTTCGCGTTATCTGGAGAAATAAAAAAACAAACTGTAATAGGTATTTTATCTGTATTAGATTGTTAAAAAGCTACAATGTTATCGTTTAACGAAAATATGACGTAAAGCGTAAAATTACAAAGAACTAAAAACTTTACGATAAATGTAATCAGTGTAAAAAAAAAACTACGGTTTCTTGAACTATACGTTTTTGTTGTCGCAAACAAATGCTTTACTGCACAAACATATATTTTATAAATATGATGGTCGTTTAACCTAAATATAAAATTGTTTTACAATAAAAGATCTTCATATAAAATATAAAATTAGCGCACTAAATTGGTACGCAACCACAGATTTGTTTTACGATATATATAATATATATTATTTTCGTTCTTTTCTTTGCATGAGTTAGTATAAAATAAATATAGGTAAACAATTTGCCCTTTTTTTACTTTTTAATATTATTACGTTTGATGTTGTAAAATTACAATGCAATTCCAGATAAAATATACAAAAAAAAATTAAATAAAAACTCAGCCATTTGTAACAAAAGAAAATAGATTCTGTAGCTAACTTCACATCTATATACGGAAATGGCACATTTAAAGGGCAACAAATAATACACTATTTCAATACGAAAAAAAAAAATAAATAAATAATTCTTAATCATTAGAATTGCATCGCTTTGTTTTTTAAAATTGTCTCACTAACAAGTCACTTTATAATTGGATGTTTGTTTGATTTTTGTTTGTTTAAAACTTAACAGAAGAAGATGGACTATGCACAATGGTAACTATGCAATTGTTGCACGATAGTGTGTGTGTGTATATATATATAATCTATATGTTATTATTATAGTTTTTTTGTTGTTGTTTTTGAGTGTTCGAACAATCAAATACTTATCTTTTTATTCGTTTTTTGCTTGTTTAATACAAATCGGCGAGCACAATTGGTAAGAGATATTCATCGGAATCGCCAGCCGTTGGATTACAGATCACAGGATGTAACTCACTATTAGGTAAGGGGGCCCATGGACGGCCTAATACTTTGCTTATTTCCTACACAAATAGAAGATACAAGAAATTAATTTTCATGTAATGACATTTACTATAAAATATATTAGCAATCAAATTCTGAGCTATGCTTAAAGTTTCAAGTCTCTAGCTAATTTGCGGGATAGTGAAAAGAGTTTGTACTACAGCCTTTTGTTGTGTATGTATGTTAATATTGCATTGTCATCCAGTTCTGAGCTATGTTTAAAGTTTCAAGTCTCTAGTTCATCGGGAAGTTAGTTTAAAACCGATTGCAAAATTGTACCGAATAGACAAGCTAAAAAATAGAATTTGGTAGATAATTGAAAAAAGTACCTCTTTGGAGTCGGTTAGTCCACGATAGATTTCGTGTGAATAAATGACATCTTCGTCGGCAACCTCCAAACGACGTAGTTTGTTTTCACATAAACGTGCCACGCCAACTAGGTCTTCTTCAAAATACTTATAACCTGAAAAACAATAGAAAATAACATAGTAAAAAATCCTTCAGAACTTATTATATTAAAATAAAACGGCTTCAGGTTGAAGTTCTGTATTAATATTTATTAATAATCAATGTTTCTATGTCCTGTTTATTTACTGTAAATGTAATTTCTATGTTTTTCTGATGAAGACATACGTTGAGTTCATCAAAACGTCAATTAATACATATTAATATAGAACTACAATCTAAAACCGTTTTATTACAATATTAAATTTCCAAAAATATAAACAAACAATCCTTTACATTTTAAGTAATCACGAAATCCTTATTAATCCTTTTGCTCCGAAGAAATTTTTTAAAAATCGTACTCTCTGTCTTCGTAATTCGGTTCACATCTCGTAAGACGTACAGCATTACGAAATATTTTGGCCCGTATTCCCACCTCATTTATAAAAGTGATTTTTGCCAAAAGTGCTTTTGACATGTACTTAAAATTATTTATTAAGCACTTTATAATAGATTATTTAAATGTTCTAATACCAAATCTAATAAAAATGATCAAAAATACAAAAACTATTTATATTTGATTAAAAACAGAAGCAAAAACTTATTTTGAAATTAGTCATAAAAGCACTTTTTCACGAAAAAGTGAGGTGAGAATACGGGCCTTTGTCGTTTTCTAGTAAATGGATTTCTTCTTATAATAGAAAAAAAAAAGATTGAATACTTCGAATCGCTACAAGTCTTACGAGATGCGAACAAAATTGCAGCATAAATTTAAACGGAGAAATTACAATTTTCAAATCGAAAGAATTAATACAACTTTATACTCCAATTAAAAATTTAATTTAACTTATAATTAATCACAGAACGAGTCAAGTTTACTGTCAGTTATTTAACATAAGTATTTGAATAAATTATAAATATATTTAAAATCTATAATTAGAACAACTAATCACAAAAATAATTATCAGTTTTGTTTTACGTTGTTTAATATTTATTTTGAAAAATTAATATTATCAATGACCTAAATAGCAATCACAAAATATGCTGTATGAGCAAATTTTGAATAATTTAAACGAAAAATATAATTATGTGATAGTATAACAACATTCATGTGTAAAAATATTACAAATTTATTTTAATTTCATCATCAAGTTGTTTCATAACAACTTCACTACACATAATGAATGTAAATAACTTTTAAAATATTTTCATATTGATTGGATTATATAATATATTGTTACCTACAATAACAAATACATATATAACAAATTATCTCAATATTCTATAAAATTTTGGTTGATGCTCCACAAATCTTTCTACTCTAGATCAAGACAAACTTTTTATACTTTTTTAGTAAAACTACATATGGTACAAATTCTGTGATTAATAGGTTGATAGAAATTGCAAACTCCATAGGTGATCAGATCGACATTTTTGGAGTATCTTTTAGAAAATGTAAAATATTGATAAAAAATATAGTGATAGATAAATCAACTTAGCAAAAATATTAGTCAGTTGTAGTTTTATTATTCTATCTTGTATCATTTAGACTATTAGGTCTGTGGTGTACGTATTGCAAAATAAAATAAATAAATAAATTATTATTGTAAATTTACACTCATTTTTTGTTCCCAGTGTAGTTCACTGCGATTAAGTTGATATTATTAAAATATTTATGTAATTCTAACAAGTAAAGTGAAATAAAAGTTTGTCGAAAACTACATACCTAGTAGAACAATTTCCTCCAATTTGGGACACAACCAAGCGGCCATCACTAACGGATCGGGATGATTAGCATCATTAGCATCACCCATACGACGTATTAGACTCCAAGTGGTGTCCTGCGATTGCGAATCTACCCACATAATGCTGTGAAAATTACGCGCATACCACGACGATATCAAATTGAAAACGGTCAGATTGAGATCTTCACAGAAGAAAACTTTTAGATGCGTTAGGGGCATCGATGGATGGAGGATCTGATTGTGCATATTCTGTACCGCTTCGTAAGCGTGTATGAGCGTCAGTCTTAATTGGCACTGCGGATGAACGACGACGAATTGTTCCCAGGCTTCGTTCGATGTGCCCGGATGCTCATCCCATAAGCCGTGCAAGTGAATGATTAAACGCGTTAGCTGACTTGCACCGCATAAACTCTCCAAAAATTTATCGCTAACGTAATCGTAGTCTACACTTAGAATCTACAACCCAATACAAGAAAATTATCAATTATATGTACCATATTCTCAACCGAAAATATATTTCAGCTGCAATTCTGTTCGCATTTCATAAGACTCGTAGCATTACGAAATATTTTCTTACTCATAAAGCTACGACTCTAACAAAATGTGAACAGAATTGTAGCAATAGTTTAGATAAAAATAAAACATGTTAAATTAGTATCCAATGACAAGAATTATTAGCAATTTTATTAAGTAATTTGTTATATGTACTTAAAGCTTTTAAAATTTCGTAAATTTATTGAGTTTTTTAAGAAAAACCATTTCCAAACAACAAACTTATTAATTAAAACAATAATCAGATTTATTCATTAAAAAATTAATAGTATAAATTATAACAAACTAGGATTTTATAAAAAAATTCATTATACCAGATGTCCGCGGAATTACAGCCACTCCAAATAACTTTTTAATAAAATTTTACTGAACTAGGTATAAAAATATGGGCACAAAATAATATAAACTTTGTAAAAATATTATTCCAATTGTTTATAAAAGTACTCCCTTACAATTTCATTACATTATATTTACAAGTGAAAAAATATTTGGAATAGCCCTAATTTAATTACAATTTTAATAGTTTTATAAATTTTACAATTTTTGTTTTAACAAGTTTATTTTTAGCAAATTAGTAACAAAACACATCTAAATATATGTTTAAAAATAATATAGGAGAATGATGTATAAAAATAATAAGTTTTCATTTGAAATATGTAACTGGTTTACAACGACTTACTTTTGCACAATTTTATATATATATATATATATATATATATATATATATATATATTACATTAACAAATAAAAAAATGAACAATGAAAATTAGCTGTGCAAACTGGCTTTAAAAATAAAACCTTTTATCTAAATATAGAATTAAAAAAAAATAATAATTTAAATATACCTGTAATTTGGTGAAGGGTTCGAAAATGGAAGGATCACAGTCGAGAATAAGATAGCTTCCCGGATCATCTTTCATAGATGCTAAACCTAAGACTTTGTAATTCTGAGGACATATCATTTCCGATTGCAGTATTTGCGGAACAAATTGGCATAAATCTTCGCAACAACCCAAACTCAATCGTTCCAAACGCGAACAAATTTCTATCAACGGTCCCAATACACATCTACATTCATACAAATTATTTTTAATTAATATCAACTAGGTTTACATAATCTATAATTACATAGCTTTCATATATATATATATATAACAAACACATTAATGCATTTATTTCACTAATTATTAATAATCAGAAACATATCTATTGTTCTATTAATTAATTAAGATTGTCTAACATGATTACTTTCACATTTTTACCAGAAAAAAGTATATTAAATTTGAAAAATAATATTTGTATTTAGGAACTGTTTAAATATGTATTTTCGTGCATACAATATGTAAACTAACTCTCACATAATTTCACAAATATTTGCATCACTTGTTTCACATAACTTTCACCTAATTCAATTATTTACAATATTTCTTTAAAAAAAATAATTTCCAACCTAATATAATAACATCTTCTTCAAATTATTTCGTAGTTAACATGCAGATAATTTAAAATTGTTATAAAATTATAATGAAATAGATGTTTTAAAAATAATAATAGATAATTTCTGAAATAAACACTTACCTTTCTAAAAACATATCATTTTTCGGAGGTAAGAACATATGGCAATGAGATGGTTCAAACATTAACGAACGTATATTAAAATTTTTGGTCATTCGTTGTAATAAGCTTGCAACTTCATAAACACAAATATCGGAAAAAGAATTGTACTTGACAACTGCATTTCGGACCAATTGGCCGCAAGCCATAGAAAAATAATTATGACGTTGCAAATTATATCGTGTTATATTAAAACACATGTTTTGCCAAAAACTAAAAAAAATACACAAAAATTAGATAAAATATTGAATATAATCAATATTATTTATAATTAGATTTCCAGTAAAAATACAGGATATACGTAAGTTTTAGATTTCTGAAAAATTGTTTATTTATCTATATCAAGGTCGTCACAAAAGAATTTTAAAGTTTTTAATTGTTTATTCTTCTATTACAAAAATATTTAAATACAATTTTGCTACCATCAAATAAATATTCAAAATGCTATTTTTATTAAAATTTTTACCAAAAAATTATTATACGTGTAAATACATGAATTATTTACTATGTAAAAAAATATAGGTATTTTATAAGCAGTTAATGAACTAATGTTTACAACATTTTCATTAGTCGTTTTTGATAGATCTATTATATTAATATCTTTAATTTTTAGCAAAAATTTAATAAATATTCTAAATTTTATTATAAAGTACATTATTTATTTATTTATCTATTAATTTTTATAGTTTTGGATAATATATGCGCGTTACATTTTGTATAAATTTAGTTTGAAACGTAACAAAACAAGTTTATCAAAAATGTACTAATCATAATAAATAATAAAGCTTCATTACACTAAATATTTACTGAGAAACAATGTATTAGAAAATTATGAAGAAATATTTTTTAACTTCATTAATTATTTATAAATAAAATATGAGCAACAAATGTTTGTAATCTTATATCACTTATATTTTGTGCGTATGTCAATTCGTATATTTACGTTACGAACGTAATATTATGGTCTGCAAAAAAAGTTGTTAATAAAAATAGTAATAACTATTTCGTTTATGTTCCGATTTAAAACAATCAAATACTTAATATAGACATAATGTTCACTTTAAAGAAAGAAAGTAGTGTACATGTTAATGAAAAATGAAACATTTATTGCAAGAACTAACCTTGGATGATATAGGGCTTGGCGCCAAGTTCGGCAAACGCTGGAAGCCCTTAAACGATCAACTGGACTTAATAATTTAAAAATATCATGTAGTAAAACACTGGGCAAATATGCCCAACCATGTAAATCTTGATTTATTGGCGGCTTCGTTCTAGGCCAGCAACCAAGACAGCCACAATAATCGTTACCCATTTCTGCACAGAAATCGCAAAATAATAATTTTACACAATATACCTTACAAAAATATGTCACACAAATACTCTAATCTAAAAAAAAAAAATATAAAAAACGTAATTGTCGCAACCTGTTATTTCATTTTCAAGGAAATAATGTGAAAGTTATTGAATATATAAAATTTAAATACCTTTGCATACATCCTCATCAATCCACGATTTATCATAAAATGCCAATAAATTTGGTAACATATTGTAATGTAAAATAAGTTATTTATATTTATAAATTCACCAACCACTTTAAACAGAATTACGAGAAATACAGTAAAACGTAATAATTTATAATCTACGGAAGGTAGGAGACCATTGTTATTTTACCAAACTTGTACCAAATAAGTGACAGTATCAAAAATCAAGGTCAACACTACGAAATTCAAACAAACGTCAGTTTTGACATGTGATAAAGTAGGTTGCTCGTACAATTTCAATAACAAAAAAATGCAGCACTATCAGCGAACAATATTGGCAAAAATAACACGATAACGAAAAATATAAATAACTACTGGTTAAATTCAATCAACTTACTCGTCACATAAATTGCGTCGTTCTCTAAACCACTTCGACCAAAGTTTGACGTTTCAACCCAAACACAAACACACCTAAATTAAAATACGAAAATCCCCACCATTATCGCAACGTGCGAAGTGAGACGCAAGATATTAATATTCTGCGCATGTCCCAATGTATTTATACTTTCTTTTTTGGGAATTTATTTTGTAAATATTATTGAAAATCTTTTTTATTTTTGTTTAGTGTTCTAAACATGTAGACCCTATAAATTTTTGCATTTATATTCATTACTCTATGATAGGAAACCAAAATTATTTACAACCTTTTTTTTTGAAAAAAATCATTTATTTTAATAAACTTACAGTATAAATTTAATAAAGCTACTTAATACTAAAAGGAGTACATTCAGAATCCTTTTAATTTCCAGCTTTGGAATAACGTTTCCAGAACTTTTTAACGTCATCGTGACCGGTTTTTGTGACAACCATCGTTCGACTTTTTTCATTGCTCCATATCAATGAACCTATCGATTGTGCATGTTCACTTAATGCACTGAAATCAGCCTAAAAAAAAGAAATGCATTAATTAGTGATCATTAATTAAAAAAAATAGTATTTATTTTTAATTACCTGCGAAAGAAATTGGCTGTAAAGAACACCGTCGGTAAATGTGAATCGATTTCTTTCGTTTTCCCACAGACGAATTTGGTCAACAACCGTTGGGGGTAGAGGCTGAGCGACTTCACCATCAAGCATTTTCGGATGAGCATGCTGCGTTAAATAACCGATTATTTGTTCCGCTGTAATACCACCTCGTAACGCTTGTCGTATTGAATCTCGTGTTAAAATTCCAACTACTAAATTGGGAAATCTAAAATATGTAACCAAATTTCCATATTATTTATTTTTTCTAAAATATTTATGAATATGTAATCTCTAGGTTTGCCATGTTCCAAATTGTTAAACCAAGACAATAGGGCAATCACAGGACATTAATAGTTGCAAAAAATTAGTATAGACACGAAACATATAATTTTTATACATAAAATAATAATAAGCAAACTTTTTGTTTTATATTTTTTCTTTGTCTATTTTAACAAGAATGTTTTTATAAATATTACGACTTAAGTCACAAAATTGGCACCAATCTAAATTTTCAAAAATTAAAATTAATTTTTTTCGTTATGTAATGCTTTGTGCATTTGTACAAAATTTATAATATTCCTGACGCATGACAACCTTAGTATAATATTCGAATCACCTGTACAATAATTCAGTAAAGAGACCGAGTAACGCGACTTGTAAATTTGAATCTGTATACGCGTAGACTCTGTAATTTGTCTCGACAATAATGTAGCCCTTCGGAGTATCGGCGTCTGTTACAGCTGCTGTACCACCTTTCTGTTGACTACTCGCTATGTTTAATGCTAAACGCGTTGGATAGAAACGTCCAGCTTTCCGCTTAAATAACAATCATACATAGGGTTGACTAAATAGAATAACTGAAAATATATATTTCTTTTTTTATTTGGGTAAAGGTAAATATTTCCAAACGAATCTATTCTTCATAATATAATTATTGCTAGTATTATAACTTTTTTATCATTTGGAATTTTCTATTAAAAAAGAAGATTCTATAGAACTATAAAGCTAAGAGAATAATAGAGAAAACTAGCAAATATTTATTTTTAAATTTTCGGCAACAAGTTCGTTGTTTTTGTCAGAAAAATAATATATTTTAAACAAAATAGGACAATGTGTTTTAAATGTAATTTAGAAATAATTTGCATTTACCCAAATACTAGTAAGAGTTATAAGTAACAATTTAAATAAATATTTTTTTTTTATTTAGGCACGGTTTCATGAACGTTGGTTAAATTTACTTTCGAAGTAAATGTATATAATCTATAGATTCTTGGATTTAGAAAAAAAAAACTACTTATTATTAATAATAATCAAAATTATAATGAAAAAGAAGTTAATCAATTATAATATCACAAAATACATGTTGTATAATATATTGTTAAAAATTATATTTAATTCTATATTAAAATATAATTCTGTCAGATTATTCAACAAATATAATTAATTATAATCTTACAATAAATAATGAAAAGTAGAAATACTAGAATTTAATTTAACAAATGATGTAAAATTCAATGATTGTTATGAATATTTAGTATGATAAATAAAAAAATAAATATACTTACTTTCCTTTGATAAACTAAACCAAATTCCCTGAGATGCTGTAAAAATACTAACAGACCATTACTCATACCCTCTGTGCTGTAATCCTATTAGGAAATAAAATATCTTTAGTAAGCCGTTAATTAAAATTATAATAATAACTTACTTTTCCAAGTGTACTAAAACTTAATTGAAACAAAAATGTTAAACATTCAACTAAATCTAAACCACGTTGTTCAACAGTGTCTAAATATTGCAAAATGAAATGCCAGACTTGAGATTGAGTATCTAACAATAAAAATTGAAATCCCTGTCTGGTTATTACTGGACTTCCATCTTCTTCATCACTAAAACAAGAATTATACAATTGTCATAATTGAAGGCAAATCTTAGTAACAGTAATGATTCAGATTTAATTACTTTTTTATAAACATATGTTTTATATAACCAATTACATTTTAATTTTGTACAACGTAATTGGTATATATTACTAATTATAATTCATAATTAATTTCAATAAATATTTAAATTATTATTGGTAACATTACTTATACTTAATGTAGTCTACATTCTACAATTAGTTTTCTTTATAACATTTTATTTGTATTTATTTACATTATAAATATTTTGTTGTAATTTTATATAAATTTTTTCCATATCTTAAATATATATTTTTTCTATAAATCCTTTTTTAAAGGAAGATAGAAATCTTCGAAATCTAATTGCTTTAATTCTAGTTAAAAGTTCTAAACTTACCGTTTCATTAATCCTGCATGTAAAAGTATACGAACGGCATCTGCAGAAATGCCTTCTTGCTGTTGGCTACCAACCATATAATGAAGCACACATTCCCATCGTTCGAGAGAATATGCATCGAGAAATGATACATCTCTCGCTTTACTATCTGTCTCTAACTGATTTGACATACTCCATGGTTTACCACTATATTAACAATATACACTACATTAATATCAATATATATATGTGCGTGGAAAAAGTGATTTTAGAAAATTACCCTCCCAAAAGAGCAATTTTTAAATTTCGTTTAAACGTAGACGATAATATCCAACCGAGAAGGCCCCCAGGGATGCCAGCTTCTTGCCACACACATAACTCACTTAATACACCACTTACATATATGTGTTCTCTAAAAATCATTCATATTAATAAGACATTTATCACAATGTTATAAAATTTATTATAACGTACTTGGAAAAAGCTTGAGAACCCCAAGATGCAACCACCGCTTGAGGTACAGGTTGCTCAACGAATAATATACGTATTACATACTGTCTGGCTAATTCTGGTAATTCTCTACGTAAAATAAATATATATATAAATTAAATAACAATCAAATAATACCTTAAAAATTCGCTAAAGTACCTGTACACAGCTAAACAAATTGCTGGATGATTATAAAGTCTTTCAAGTAATTCAGGAGGCCTAGTTTTTAAATAATCGTGCAGATTTTTACATTCTAAGTTCGTTGGCTGTAATATAACTGATTTTGATGATCCCTTAGCATTATCTGCCATTTAAACTTATTTTTTTGTATAATATACATACACACAACATTTATTAAGAATAAAAATAAGGTTATGTTCACATAAATAGGTTATAAACCACAATATCTATGTAACATATATTTTATACTATACACAATTTGCATTTTAAACTAGAACTTTTACATAATTTATATTTATAAATTGTAAATACTATTTATTTAATATTTTAAAACTAATTAAACAAATACAAAATTACTATCCTGCCGACAGCAACCCATGAACTTGCCGACATGTTAACCAACTTTAATTTTGTTTCGAATTCACTATTCTGTCATATGTAAAATAAAATGATATACCTATGTATGATAATTTATTATACAAAAAAATAATTGCATTGAATTTCGTTTATAACAACAATAACAATAAAAAATAAAATAGATCGTAATAGTAATATTTTTCTACGGTGTTGGTATTTTATTTTTGATTTTGATTCATATGTCAAAATTCATAAACTACGTTGGCGATAAAAATAACAAAACCAATTTGAAAGAAATGCAACAGATTTTATTTACATGTTTATAAAACGATCTTTTAATTTACTGAGTACTGCATACAGACCAGGTAACACAATGATGCGATATTTTCCGAATATTTTACCTGATTTCGGCGCAAGTGAAGTAACTCTGAATGAAGACAACATTAAAAATTTAATTGATGAAATTGTGACAAGTATAAAGAAAAATTTTTCACCAAGTGAAGAAAATGCAGAAGATGGTTTATATTTAGGAACAGCCGGTGTTGCATTTATGTTTTATCATTTAAGTACAACTCCTATTTTTAAAGAAAACAAATCCTATCTCGAAAATGCATTTACATATTTACAACCGGCAGTACATGTTGCCGCGAAATATGAACACAAAGCGAAACATTTGCCATCGTTTCTTTTGGGAAACGGTGGGATTTATGCCGTGGCTGCAGCAATATTTCACGCAAGAAATGATCAGAAATTATCGAATTTGTATCGTGAAAAATATCTGAAAATTGCTCCGATTTGTAAGAATTCTTTTTTGGATTGTGGAGATGATGAATTATTTGTAGGACGTGCTGGTTATATTTGCGGTGCTCTGTGGTTAGCAAAACATACAGATACTCCTCTGGCTTTGGATGACTTATATGATATTTGCAATGCCATTATTAAATCCGGACAAAATTATGCAAAGAAAAATAGTACAATAAGTCCATTAATGTACTCCTATTATGGCACAGAATATTTAGGTGCCGGACATGGTCTATGCTCGATTTTACAAATACTGATGTGCGTTCCTGGTTATTTAGATGCGCATCCAGATGAAACTAGCTATATTAAAGACAGCGTTGATTGGCTGCTAGAACTTCAAACAGCCGAAGGTAACTTTCCTTGTGCAACTGATGAAATAAATCTTGTAACGCGCCGACAAGAACAGGAATTAATTCATTGGTGCCATGGAGCTGCGGGAGTCATTTATTTAATGGCGCGTGCCTATATTGTTTGGAATGAGGATAAATATCTACAATCGTGTGAAAAATGCGCTGAGCTCATTTGGAAAAAAGGTTTGCTACGAAAAGGTCCGGGTATTTGTCATGGTATTGCAGGCAATGGTTACGTATTTCTGTTGATGTACCGATTGACTAACGAAGAGAAATATTTGCATCGCGCTATTTCATTCGCACAATTTATGCAAATGGATGATTTCAAGAAATTTTCTCGAACTCCAGATAATCCTTATAGTTTGTATGAAGGTACCGCCGGCACAGCTTGCTACTTAACAGATTTAACTCAACCAAAATCTGCCATTTTTCCTTTCAGTGATATTTTTTAATTAATACTTTTATCTGTGTGTGATATATTTATTTATCTACATGTTTGTAAATGTTTCTGTCTCAATAAATAACTTATTTATGAATGTTACTTAAGTTTATTTTTATTTTAATTACATGTCTATAATGATCAATGTAAATAAAAAATTTAAATTTCTGATTGACATTCAATTACTGAAATTGCAGTAAATTATTCTTTGAAAACGAGAATTTACTTTATATTGACAGTAATTGCATATATTATCGGAAAATAACCATATAAATATTGTTTTTTTTTCTGTAACCTGTTACTTCCTCAAAATGGTTTTAAAATTTTTACTTATATTAGGATTTTTTCGCCTATTTTATAACAACCAAGTTCAAGCTATAATGGAACCAGATTTAATTGTATCATATTCCGAAAGAAAATTTGTTACTCAAATTATTGTATTTACATGTGAAAATAAACAAAATAATATCAAATTAGCGAAATATTTCATTAAGAAATTCCTATATAATGTTATTATAAATATCGATGCATTGCTAAATTTTAATGTAACTGAAATTCTTTTTAATGAACACGCACATTTTGGTATTTTTTTGGACGGAGATTGTAATAATTCTGCATTAGTTTTACATGAGGTAAAAATGAACATTAATATATTTGAAATTTTTTCCATATTAAAAAAAAAATAAAGTATATAAAAATATTAAGAAAAATAATGTAAAATATTTTACAAAATTTAAAATTTTTTTTAGAGCGCAGAAGCTGACAAATTTCCGGACAACTACTACTGGTTAATTTTCAGTACAAATAAAACTATTTTCAATATTTTAAATCATACTCGAATGCATGTAAATTCCGAAATAACTGTAGCATCGCCAACGTTAAATAATACTGTATGGGAACTTCTGGATGTATATAATCCCAGTTTAAGACACGGAGGCATATTAAAAATCATTAAAATGGGATTCTGGAGTTCAGTTACTGGCTTTGTTCTAGAAGAAATAATGTTTAAAGATAAATATTATCGACGAAAAGACTTATCTGAGTTAACCATTCGGGGGGAAATAATTGTATGTGAAAATAGTATACAGTAATAAATGTTAAATTTAATTATTTTTTCAGTTGCTTTATGACTTTCCAGGAGAATTATTAGATTATTTATATAATAATCATGAAAATAAAGATATAGATAATTTTAATAGATTACAGTTTCTTTTATGGGATCACGTTAGAGATTTTAATAATTTTACGTAAGCTTAGTAATTTACAAATATCGAATTGTGTATATATATTTGAAAACAAATATTTTAGATTAATCACATATTTAGACCACGTATTTGGAGCAATGGCACCGAATGGTTCTTTTAATGGATTAGTTGGTGCATTAGATAAAGATGAAGTTGATATTGGATTGTCTTCTGCATATTATAAAAAAGACCGAGTACCATTTGCTGATTTCCTAACACCCACATTTGAGATGAGGTTCACATAAATATAGAATGTTACAAAAAATATTCGTATTTCTAAACGTGATATTTTACATTGATTTGACGTACTCTATCATTCTTAGGAATAAGCGCATTTATTTTTGTATTTTCTTATATTTTTGACTTAATAAATTTATTCATATTAATTCCGCAGAACTCGCTTTATGTTCCGCCAACCAAAACCAGCATTTACAATTAGAGGCGCATTTTTTAATCCTTTATCAAGTTCGGTATGGATATGCACAGGATTTATAATGATTTTTATGGCTTTTATAGTTCGATTGACCTTTAAATATGAAAGAAAATTGAAAACTTGACATTGTGATAGAAATAATCATATAGAATATGATTGGAGTTATATTGCACTTTTAATTTTTGGTGGAATTTGTCAGCAAGGTATTAAATGCAATTTAACTATAATTTTGTAATAAAATTTATTGAATTTGATAATTCTCAGATGTGCCCACAGTTCCAAATTTGTATTCTGGTAGAGCGATTGTTTTTACAAGCATTTTATTTACTTATTTATTGTATCAATTTTATTCTGGTGGAATTGTTTCATCTTTATTAAGTGATCCACCAGCAGAAATTAATAATTTAAAAGAATTATTAAATAGTGACTTGAAAATTGGAATTGAAGATCTTGTTTATGAACATGATTATTTTGAAGTAAGTTTTATGATACATATTTGATTTGTACATAATTTTTCTTAAAATGTTCTGTGAATGTGAATAGCAAACTACAGACTCAACCTCCTTGGAATTATATAAGAAAAAAATACAAGGAAAGAAAAATGGTTCCGATGCATTTTATGATGGAATAACTGGCATGGAATTAGTTAAAAAAGGTGGATTTGCATTTCAGTCAGATACAGCGACAACATATCTAATAGCAGCAAAAACTTTTCCAAGTGAAATACTCTGCCAACTTGGAGAAGTTCAATTATATGAAACACAAAAATTAACGGGACTTATTCAACAAAATTCGCCATTTAAAGAGATGTTTCTTTATGTGTATGTTTTTATTTAATATTCAAAATTTTAGGTACTAAATAAATAAAAATAAAAATTTTAGGTTTCAACGGATGACAGAATATGGTGTAGCTCGTAGACAAAAGATTCGCTGGACAACACCAAAACCACAATGCATAAAAATTGTTAATTCTAACACCATTTTTGTGAGCATAGACGAATTTTTTCCAGCTTTATTATTTTATGCAATTGGAATATGTTTTGCTTTAATTATTTTTTCTATAGAAATTATTATTTATAGAAAATTTCTAAATTTTCGATTACCATATATATTACGCAAAATACTTGATTGAAATAATGATTCTTAAATTAATTAATAGTTTCATATAAAATCACACTATGAATACCACAATCACTAATAGTCTTATAGTCTTTGAATAAAGCAACTCATGTCAAATTTGAGTATCTGATAAATTGTAGTATTACCATTAATAATTATTGCAATAAAAGAAATTACACCATGTATATCTTATTTTCTTTTTTAAATGTAATGTCGCAGAAAAAGTATAGTGTGCAACATATGCGTAAAGCTTTTTTACACTCTATACTTATGTAAAAACTTTAGCTATACGCTCTTGTTTTGTGCGATGTAGTTACACGTATACAACAAGGAAAATTTTAAATAAATACCAACAAATAACTTGAAACAATTTTATTTTTTGTTCCATTAAACATTTCTTTCGTCAATAACAAATGTATACATTTAATTCCGCTTCGAAAATTTAACCAGCAATGTAATGTGCTGGATAAGCTGCTGAATATGCAGCTGGATATGCAGCTGAATAGGCAGCTGGATAAGCTGCAGTGTAAGCAGCATGAGCTAGAAGTGGAGCTGGTGCTGCAGCTACAACCGGAGCTGGGGCAGCGACCAAAGGTGCGGCTACTGGAGCGGCGACCGCGTGATTCACATAATGAGCGTTGTAGGAGCTAGCGTAGGGGGCCACGGCGTAAGCAGCTGGCACTACGCCACTCTCCACAGACACAGCGAGAGCCACAACGGACAAAATCTAAAATAAATCTTTCGTCAAATTTCATTTTTCGCTCTTCGTGCTAAGTTTTCTATTATTTACATTTTGAAGTTATAGTAACTTTAATTTAGATATAAATTTGTTTGAATATAATATAGAAAGAAAATTAAATTAATTTGGAACTATCGTAGTTTAGAATTGTAGGTATAACTTCAAAACAGTTCTATAGTTTGTAAAAATACATTTTCATAGAAATTTATTGGAATAAAATAAAAAAACATGTTTTAATAAAATAGTAATATATGTTTGAAAAGTGCATAAGTAGTACTTTTTTTCATAAATGGAAAATTTGACCGCACAAGTTGAAAGAAAGTGTAGCAATTCCATGACTAAAAAAGACACTTTATGCACTAGTTCCATACAATATTTTTAACAGTTTTATAAAAATTTTGTTCTATAAAGTGCAGATAAATTTTATTGATATACTCGTTCAAAACTATAATCATTTTACAATTTGGTTTATATATAGAAATAAAATTATTTTGATATCAAAATATTAAATTCAAAAATTAATTGTAAAAATGGTAAACAAAAATTTCTAGTTTTTCTAAAATATAAAGCTTTAAATAAAGTTTTATTATATTTTAATATAATGAGTTCTGAAAAGTCTTTATACTATGAAAAAAAAAAATTAATGTAAAAATAAAAATATTTTTTAACTTACTGTTCAAAAATCTACTTACCACAAATTTTGCGATCATTTTGCTTAGGTTGTTTTAGTAGGTAGTGCAAAGAACACAATGATATTATTGTCGAAAAATCGAACTTATATACACCGTAATGAAATTCATTAAAAATTCCGAGGGTACCATTCATACATAGTCCAGTAAGAAATTTAGCAATGCAGAGAAATTTACACCGTATTGTCATTGGAAATAAGAACATCGAACGTGAATGAAATATGTGATAGGTAAATTAATTTGTGTAGCAATTTTTCCGATTTCATTTTCTAAATATATAGGTTATATGTCTATTGTTACATAATTTTTCACGTAACATGTGACTCCTTCTTATAATACATATTTTGGAATAATTTATTTTCAAAACTTGAAAATTATGCTGACCTAAAATTATTAAAAAAAAAAAGTAAAATAGGAATTTCATTTAAAAAATATTACACAAAATGGTGAGTTTTGCAAATATTATTTTGAAAAATTCTTTTCCAGTATAGAAAACTACATTTATACAATTTTTTTTCCACATATAGATTCTATATTACTAAGAAACATGACTTATTTTTAAAAGATAAACTGAAGATATACATTTCTAAAAATGATATGGGCTGTATACAATGAGTGTAAAGTTTTTATTTGTTTTTAAATATTATTTACAACAGTAACACACAGTTTTTTTTTTCTATTACTAATGGAAATGCAGCCTTCAGTGAAGAACGTAAAATAATAATCATTTATATATGAGAAAATATAATTTGTCCATATAAAAGAAATGTTAATAAATTTACATTATTTACGGAAAAATATTATGAGCAATAATACATCTTCAAATCTGTGTGTATTTTATGAATTATTAATATTATTCAAACCGTGAAATAAGAAAGAAAGAAGTTCTTGAAAGTTTTTTTTTTTTTTTAATAAAATCAAGTTATACACAAAATTTAATAAATTTTCAGTATTTCGTAATTATACTAATATACATAAAAATAAATAACCATATTTTTGAAACATGCAGTACATGCAAATTATTGTAAGTTCAATTTTGATCTGAAAAAAATATAATTTACATATATTTTATTGACAATTATATATTTTTATTACATATAATAACAATGTTAACTATTTTCATTTGTAATCATTACTTGTTAAAAGAATTAAAAGTTTGAAATTAGCTGAGTCACTATTTTTTTTTTTTAATTTTAATAATTTATATTGACGGATTTACATAAGAACTATTTTCTTTCTATTTTCACGATTTGAATTAAAATAGAAAACACGTTTATTAGGAACAATGAAATACTGTTAAAAAATGTAATGAATAACCTAAAATGCACATTATATAATAAATAAATGAAACCGGCATACTTGTTTCATTTATAAGAGACATCGTAATCGATGAAATATTTTAAATATTTCCATTAACAAAATATATATGTGTAAGTTTTTAATAGAATAACTGCTTTTTAAACATAATTTTGTATATTAATAATAAATAATAAATAAAATTAAAACATAATAAATTATTTCAAAACGTATTTTGTTGTATAAATACGATTGATAATAATTAGCTCAACAAAGAGTACGTTTTTATTAATTTTACTTTTTAAATAATAAAGATCTTGATAAGTTAGACGAGAGATAATTTCCGAATGAATTAAAAAAGAACTAAGTTCGATTTACTTGAAAAAAAATTGTTATTTCTTAATTCGTTCACAGACTTTTAATTTTTGTTTTTTTTATCATCCGGCAAACACAAATATTACTTCATTGAAAAAATCCAAAAATACAAGTTAAGAACTATGTACAGTATAAACAGAATGATGCTATTATATATATATAAAAAGAGTATCAAATATTAAATGTGATATTTTTATTTAGTTATTATTTTGTTTTATATGAAGGCTTACTTGTGTGCACAAAATGAATTCTCGATGTATCAAAAAATTTAATTAACGTTCCTCCAGTATCACAGTTTCTTGTGGACACAGCTGCATTTCTTGAAGAGTTTTCATCGGATCTTCGGCACTCAACTACAATAAACAGAATATCTATTAGTTTCTTGAATTATCAAAAAAATATGGAAGTGTCTATTTTCACCGTAAAACAGGAAACCAGAAACACGAAAACACGTAAAACAGGAAACACGACGTACAGTGTTGCCGATTTTACCTGCAATTGGCTATTTATACATACAGTATTTTTACGTAATTGGCTCTTTAGGGTAGGTTAGGTTAGTGGGTTGGTTTAGGCTTTTTTTTTTCATATCATTTTCTCGTTTTAATTTCAATTTTCGCGTTTTTTGGTTTGTAGGTAAAATTCGGCTACACTGTACGTCGTGTTTCCTGTTTTATCACTGAAATATAGTAATAACTGGAATGTGCACTGCCTATGTGTTCTAGGAGATACGTGGGATCTCTATCACTGTCTTACACTTCTGCGCATTTGAAATTCAAATGCGATTTCTTGCGGTAAAAATGCGACAATCTTATGTTGTTGCATATTAAATTGTAGCTAAATGCATCGGATAAACGATACGTAATGAGATTTTATTGGGAAATTCCTCTATAAAAGGTATTTTTATCATTTTTGATATATTAATTTGACATTTGACATAGTAGCAATGCTACGCCATTAGAAAGACAAAGACGCAAATACCACGTATCTCCTATCTCTCTTGGCTTGCATTTGAGCGGCCTGTGCGCGTTCCAGTTATTACTATATTTCAGTGTGTTTTATGGTGAAAATAGACACGTCCAAAAAATATCGGTGAATTTATATAAACAATGAAGTCACTAGAATGATTATTGCATAATATGTTTAATGTTTGTTTTTGCATATTTTTAGTTTACAAGATTTGTGTTTTTGTGTTATTTGAATATTATTATCAATCAATTAAAGCGGCGTGCATTATATTTTAATTATTATCTCATAATTAAAACAACAACGTTATTTTCTTTATAAATTCAAGTTTGTTTATATAATATTTTATTTTATGAATAAATTACGTAATCAAAATAAACTTACATCTCTCCTAGGCCAACTCGATATGACCTTATATTCATTTGTTGGATAACCTTTAACTGTTAAATAATCCAATAAAATCTGTAATAAAACAAAATTCTTATTAAAATAAACATAAATAATAAACATAGTAAAATATTTTTCAGAACTCATAGTGTTAATATAAAAACAGTTTTAGGGTTAGCAACAAATTAATAAAAGAAGCAGTAAAGTAAATCACTGTGAAGGCACTGAGTTGAATAAAATTTGGCTTCCATTAATTTAAAAAAAAACTATAATTCCTGTGATCCAGTTACTTGTATGTTACCTAGTAACTCGTTATTTACATTTATTTCATTTATAATGTTTGACCTGATGAAAACGAGCGTTTAGCTTTTGTTGAAACGTCGTTTAATAAAAACAAATAACAGAATTTCAACCTAAAACTGTTTTTCTATTAATGAGTGATAAAGTAATTGGATGATAACCTTAAGAGGAGTGTTGTATGTAAATTTCCGTTCCAAACTTTCGCCTTTGGGCAAACGAAACCGAATTTTTGTAATACCATCACCAGATGCGCCGGTGGGTTCTGCTGGTAAACTAGCTTGTACTTCTAATCGAAATCGTTCCTTTTTCGCTTCCGCTTCCTCTCTCTCCGATTCGACACGTTTACGTTTTTCTTGTTCTAAATGTTCTGCTAGTCGTTTCGCTTCCTCTTTGGCTCTAGAAATTTTATTGCTTTTCATTAATCATATTTAATTAATCACAAATCCGAATTGAAAAAAAAATCATTCCGATTATAGTTATTTAATTTAAGTTATAGTTATGAGACACACACACACAAATTTAAAATTAAAGTTTAGGCTAGTATTTGTTGTTTCTCAATTACATTAGGGGCCAGTTGTAAAAAACATTGTATTTTCATTTTATTTATTCTTCAAATAAGTAACAAATCATTGGTCGAAAATGTAACCTCACAATAAGTGACAATGTTTCATTGGAATAAATTTATTCCAATATTTGGAAATACTGGATCTTACTATAAGTATATATATATATATATATATATATATATATATATATATATATATATATATATATATAAAAATTAATTAGGCATCTAGAGTGTCAATTGTCAATGTCTTTGAAGCGCCTAATTGATTGGTCAATTAGCAAGTTAACTTAACAATGTACATTCCACGCGATGTACCTAAATGGAAAATGGATAATGTAAAATCGAGTGTATAAAAAGTAGATATAAATTCGGATAATTCGACTTTTTTATATCGCACTCTTACTTCGAAATAAATAAAGTATATTCTGCATAGAAGTGTTACAAATGTAAATAAAGCAAAATGTGTATGTCAAAATGGACATCCTTAGCGTAGAATGATTGCTAGTTAAATGCAATATTAATTTCTTCTACGCTATTTAAATATTTGGCGTGTAACAGAAAACCTAGAGGTAACAGTAGATTCTGAACCATATACAGCCGGTATCTTAATATAACAAGATTAGAAATATATGGGTAAACTCATATATAAACCACTTTGACATTTCTCGGAAAGTTGAAATACAATATTTTTATTAAAATTATAATTTATGTGGGCACTAGGAGAAACTTTTCTGAAAATTTTAACAAAATCTAATAAATAATGTAGCCACAACAAGTTTTTTTTAAATTTTGTGATTTTTTTCTCGATAAGTTGGCAACACTGTATTTTGTTAAAATTGCATAATTTATTTAAGCACTAGGAGAATCTTTTATAAAAATTTGATTAAAATCGGTTAAATAAAGTGGTCATGATAAATTTTTTTTAAATTTAGTAATTTTTTCTCGGAAAGTTGGCAACACTGTATTTTGTTAAAATTACATAAATTATATGAACACTAGGAGAATCTTTTGTGAAAATTTGAGTAAAATCGATTAAATAACATGGCCATAATAAATTATTAAAAACTTTAGTAATTTTTCTCTCGGAAAGTTGGCAACACTGGATATTAATAAAATTATATAATTAATGGGAGCATTAGGGAAATCTTTTCTGAAAATCAAAATCGGATAAATAATGTAGCCAATATAAATTTTTAAAATCTTTAGTAATTTTTTTCTCTGAAAGTTGGCATCACTGGAAAAAATAAAACCGCATGACCATCTTGGGTACTAGACAAATTTATCCTGAAAATTTAATTAAAATCGGTTGAACCGTCTAGGAGGAGTTGCGATTACAAAATTTTGACTGACAACCGAGCGATCTGACGTCGCACATCCATACACCCACATAAACTAAATTCGGATTCGTCTGATCTAGAGGCTATATGAAGGATTTCTATACACTTTTTTTTTGAAAATCTTACAGACACCGTACCAAACACTATACCACTTTTCCTTGCAGTCAAAATGATAAAAATAATATTTAAACCCACTAAATTTAAATATATTTTCAATTTTCTATTTCAAAACTTTGTAAAACTTTTAATTTTTAATAAACAAAAAATAAAATACTTGTAACTGCAAATACTGCACAAAATAAAAATATTAATTAATTTGCTGAATTTTTAAAGTATTAAAGATGGTTAAATTTGAAAAATAGATAAATAGAAAAATCAAGCCCCCCATACCTGTCTACTTCAAGACTTTCCCGATACGCCTGATCTTGTTCCCATTTAACAAGTTCTCTAGCTGCTCGTTCCTCTTCTTCTCGAATTTCAACTCGTTGATGGCCAGACCAAACATCTACAGCATCTACTAGCCGAAGTAATAATTCATTTACACCAACATTGCCTAGAGAAAATCAAAAATTATCTCACAGTTCAATTAATTAACTAATTCAATCATTTCCAAAAATTTACCATCAATAACAGTATAAATATCAGTCGATGATCGTATTTTCATAATAAGTATCATAGCAGGTAATTTCTCAACAGGAATGTTGCGGATTGTCATTGCGGCCAAACTGCCCAAATTTCGGCTCACCGATGCATACAATCGAGCCTTATTCGTCTCGAACGTTAAATCCCAGCCCCATACGATAAAATTGTTCTCTAGCATTTGCATTACGGATTCGAAACCAAGTAATTGAGTACAGAATACATTTGAAAGTACGCTAGCGTCATGGTGTAAGTACATTGCTAATATTTTTCGCTAAATAAAAAAACAAAAAACAAATCAAATATTTTCTAAGTAAAGTAAATTTTAAAAATGTTTAAAAGTACGAATTAATTTACGTCTTTAGCTGGTCTGAGACAAGCTTCTTTGATAGCATCATCCAATGTTCCAATAAAAAATGACGGATGAATTGGTCCGTAACGTACTGTAAATTGTTCGGAAAAATGAATGCAACCGATTGCTTCGTCGTCAACATTTTCCGGGACTGCAATGAATATTGTCATTTGTTTTTAATTTTACTCTTATTTTACCCTAAAATACTTCACATATTACACAAAATAAATAATGACATAAAATACTATAAAATTATTTGCTAATAATGATTGTAAACAGGGAGTAATAATTTTGGACACAAATTTATTTTGTGTCAAAAAAAAATTCCGTAATTTTGCATTGATATACAGAATACGAAACTAAAACCTATTATGTAAAATTAAGTTTATTACTTTGCTCGAACCATTAATATTTAACAAACAAAAATAAAAATATTATACGAAACATGATTGGTTAATCGATAAAATAAAAACCTAAAATTGCCAATCGCAGAGCTAATAAATCGCTATATAAATTCTAATAATCTTTACAATTATTAGAGTATTATTGTGATTTATATTTACTTATTTGATATATTTGTACTTATTTTGCACATTGTTGTTATTTACCTAGTTAATTATTATTAAATAAACAGTAAAAAAATAAGACGCCTTACCCATAATGCTGGCGTAATATTAATGAAAAATAAATAAATGTCGGTAAGGTAAAGTTAAGCTTTGACATTTATTTAAAAAAAAAACAATAGTGATAAAGTGCTCAGAATGTTCAAATGTAACGCAAAATATGTCACCAATTTAGAAAAGACATTCACTTAAATTTTATTTCAAAAATCATTAAAAATAATAATAAACATTTTACTTTTTTAATAAAATATCAGTTTTCAAAGATTATAATTTAAAAATAAAATTAATTAATTGTATTTACAAATTTATTTTAAAGAAATCAATCAAATATACAATATTATTTGAAATAATTACATTTAGCCAATATACTAGTCACTGGCGTAGCCAGAAACTTGTTATGGAGAGGAGGAGAGTTACTAAAGAAATGATATAATATTAATCGAAAAAGATAATACTAATTTGTATAAAAAATAAAGAGCAATAAAAATTATTTTTATAAAAATGAAAGTAAAATAACATATCATATTTCATATTTCACATACGTATGTTTTTGGTAGTTAGGTTCTTGGAGGGGGGGGGGGAAGAGTTAACAACATTAGGTGTTTTCTTCCACGCATGTTCTTATTTCATGTATCACATTACATACTATACTGCATAGAAGCCAGTTATAAATTTAATTTATAACATTTATAAATGTTATAAAGTATATAAATGTTACGTTAATAATAGTCGTGTTTTTTTCAACTGACCGACAAGCTCTGAGCTCCTCGGATCAGATCCGGCAATGTAAGAACTGTTTTTTTGAAATAAATTGTAACTACACCACAACTGATCTGTGCTACCTTCCCCTTGCCTCTCGAGTGCAAAGAAAATTTCGAATCACATAAAGTGCAGTTGAACGTAACCTTTAAAGTTGGTTGCTGCAACCGTGTTGTTCAATTGTAAACATTATATAAAAAAAATGAATTTGCAGCTGTGGGATGGCGAAACAGTGGAACAGATGTAAAAATTAACTTGGAGGTTCTAAAAGTATTTACTTACAATCATTTTTTTTTTTCGCCATTTCTATTCGATAGGGGTATTCGAAACTGATAATTTTTATATAACAAAAATAATAATAATAACAAGAATATAACAACAATAAATTAATAATTAGAAATTATTAACTACAAATTCAAGTGCAAGCAACAGAGAGGTTACATATTTACAGACCGTGACAGCCCATCACGCTATGCTAGAACGAGAAAAGATGTTTTTTTTTTTAAAACAGCGCAGTTCATTTACAGATCAGATCAGTTTAAGTGTAGTTCAGATAAGAACATTGTTGAAAAAAACACGACTAATAATTTTACTATAAACAATAATACTCGATTTAAAAATTAAAACGAATTAAATTGAATTTAATGAAGTATAAGGTTTCGCGAATTATGCTGCTTACAAATCTATTTATAGAAAGAGTGTAAATTTTTCAATGTCGAGTCTAATTTTGTTCAACAAATTTTAACATTTTCAACGTACTCATTAATTCATTCTTGTCCAGAAAATAATAAAATAGCTATTTCATTTCATTCGAATGATTTTTAGATGATCAGTTCAGATCATTTACATGCAAAGTAGTTGCATCAAAAGATAAATTATCGAAAACTGCAGCATAAATCAACAAACAAGAATAGATAAATATATGACAAACTAGAAAAAATATTTAATTACTTTAGATAAATACAAAAGACGTAATCATCTACTGTTGAATTAGATGTTTATCTATTTAAATTACACCAAACGGGCAATAGCCCAATATCAGTTAATATAATTAGAAAGCTAAAAATTATCTATTTAGTTTAGGTAAAACAACTAAAAAACACTTTACTTAATATAATATGCCATGTGTAATTACGAATATAAAATTAAAAAAAAATTAACTAAAACATTAGACAAATCATTTAAACATATTTCTCTGCATACCATACAATTATACGATATTAAATAAAAATAAAACTTACTTAACGGTTCCACTTTCTTCGAGCCCAAATTATCGATAAACATATCGTCTTCAACATTAAACGATTCGGACGCATCTTCGAATTCTTCCACCGAACTCGTGTCACTATCCACTAAATCAACGACGATATTTTTCTTATCTTTAGCCGCGTGATTAGCCGTTGCTGATTTTTTCACTGTTAGTTCATGCGTTGGATACGAAATACCCGATAATGCCAACATCGTATGATCGTCGACACCTGCGGGCCAACCGGTCCAGATTTGATGTCGCATTGGTATATCAGTTAGTGTATAAACATCGGTCTTTACACCCAGAATTGTTCTTGTACCTTGATATTTTAAATTGTATTTTTTATTTGTTGTTTCGTCGGTTATTTTTAATGTGTAGGTTGATGTCATGCGATCGGATACTTGTTGTCTAGAAAAACAAAATCATAATTTAGTTTTTTTACATAACATAATATTACTGACAAAATAATAATGTCAATTGTCAAAGTAAAATTCTCATTCAAGTTTGAATGAGCTGGAATACAAGAAAAAATTAGTGTTACATTACAACACTAGTATTATAATTAATTGCTTTACAACACGATAAAAGGAATGTAGTTAAAATAATTAAAAGTTAAAAATAAATACCTGATTAAAAAAATATAATGCAAAAAGCAAAATAAATGTATTAAATTAAAAAAAAATTAATAAGGAAATCTTAAAATATAAAAGCTTTAGATTTAAGTTCTGTATAATTTTTAATTAAAATATAGTTGAAAGATAAATAATGATAAATAAAATTTTAGAAAAAAATATAATAAATGACTTACTCTTCTTCAGCAGCTATGCCATCCGAATTAGTAGCAACACTTAAGAATAGCATATTTTCTCTTGGTAAAGATAAATTAGATAATGGTGCTGTCTCCGATTTGGGAATTCTAATCCAGCCCGATAAAAGTTGTTGACAAGGTGCTATGCCTATTTGTGCATGAAGCATCAATTTCAACTCACCTATAATCGAATTAACAAAAAAGTTTATGTTAAAACAAAATTATCATAACTCATATCAAATTATTATTATTGAAAAATAAATAATTCATTGTTTTCACTTACCGACCGTGCCAGTATCAGGTATTTCTAATTGTATTATTCGATCTTGATAGTGGACAGAAAAATGCAGTAGACGTTTTCTAGTTCTATTGTTCGAGGTAGAAGGTTGAGAATTATGATCTGTTGAATGATGTCCAACATTGTTTCCAACAGACACCATATCAGTTGCGGTTTCTACAGGACTGGCAGGTTCATTTTTTATTTCTTCTACAATTTGAACATCCGCATCATTAGTACTAAATGAATCTTGCGGCATTACACGATTAACTGCACCCTAAAAACAATACATTTCAACATTTCGTATGCATTTAATACGAGTGAACAAAGAGGTGCAATGAAGTCACCTTGAAACGCATTAAATTATTGAATATTACTTACCACTAAATCCCAATTACTTTCATCTAAAAAATAAATCGCTTGTGCTACATCATCAATACCGGTGCAAGCCTGGAAAAACAAATAATCAAACTTTTATCGCTGTCTGTACCGTGAGAATATTCTGTCTGTCATTCCCCTAACCTGTTTGCTGACTTTTAACATAAAATTTTTAACAACCAAATTATATGAAGAGTATGCAATTTACCTGGAAATTTGCTAATATTTCTTCTCTATTTTCCGACATGTTTCTTTATTCAATTTATCAATTGTAAGTGCACAATAACACGTTTTTCACGGTTGCGATCACTTCTCTATAAAATAAATGACTGTATAAGACAAGGAAAGCTACAAGCGCATGCGTCAATATTAGATATCAAATAAATTAATTATTTAATAATTATTATAATGTAATAAGCTTTTAGTTACTTTATAATACTTAATTGACAATGTAATAAACTTTAAATTTAAAAGTTAAACTTATGATTATTTTATATCAAAACTATGCACTGTCACAATAAAGTGGAAAAAATAAATACATTCTCATCAAAATACAGTTACATAAATGTAAAAATTAATTATTTTTTAAATAATAAATTGTTTACCAGATGTATAATTTATTTTAAATCCTATATTATTAAATTAAACATTTTTAAACAAAGAAATATATAACTATGCTTGTACTGCGCAATGACAAGTAAATAAAACTTTGCGCAGCTTATGTCAAAATATTTTGAAGTTGTCAAAATCAATGAATTTTTCTGTTTTAAGATATATTTCTTCGCCAAATATTTTGTGTAATCTTGTAAGTTAATTTTTGTTTAATTTAAGCATAAATTCCGTTTGTTAATGTTAATTAATATTGAAAAACTTTTTATTCTAATTTAATTGTCGCAAAGATGATAATTGTTATTATTTTGTATATTTACCTTTATTGTTTTATATATTTATGTTAGTATAGCATTATAATTTACATTTATTATTATTTCTAAAGCTCTTAGTTGTGCATATGAAATATAAACATTATTATATAGGTTAGGTTACATATGAATTTTACTTAAGAAGTATTTTTTTAATTTTAGATTTTATATGCATTGGCATTCATAACGTGGATTCACGTTATTGTTTTGAGTGATAAACTTTCATTGGAGCATAATTGTTCTAAATAAATATGCCTCTATCACCAGATGCAGTTACTCAGCAAGTTCAAGAACGTTTAAAAACATTGTATACACTAACGAAAGAAATAGAAGATGAACGCGTACGTGGTGAAAATAGTATAAATAATCTTATGAAAGCGAAAGAAAAATTGGCACCTGACGATAAACGTTTATCCAATCAGGTATTTTTCTAGTGTTCCAATTTAAATAGAAAATTACAATTCATTTCTTTCATATTTTAGAAAATGAAATCTTTAATAAAATCTGCTATTGCCGATACGGAACGCGAAGAAGAATTATTACGGAAAGCATTAAATAAAATAACTGAAATACGGACGATAAGGAACGAATGTAGAATTCAGGTAGATTAGGGATATTTTGATATAGAAATTAATATAACATTTGAAAAACTGTTTAGGCAAGAAATGCAGGTAATAAAGAAACAATTCGTCGTGGTGCTCGTATGAAAATGTTACAAAGTACGGCTCAAACTTTACCACTTTTTGTTGGCAAACCTGGAGAAAAATCGCCACCTTTATGTGGTGCTATTTCAGCTGATGCTAACTACATAGCGAAAGTATTTTCTATACTATATTAATTTTGATTTCATTTTCAATTTATGTCCTCACTTTTACTCTAGGTTGGTGATATGGTTGCAGCACTCGTAAAAGTCTCAGATAATGAAGAAAATTGGATATTAGCGGAAGTTGTTAGCTATAATTCGTCTACAAATAAATATGAAGTTGACGATATTGATGAAGAAGATAAAGATATTCATGTTTTAAGTCGTAGGAGAGTTGTTCCCTTGCCACTTATGCGTGCTAATCCGGAAACCGATCTAAATGCATTGTTTCCCAAAGGAGCCGAAGGTATTTAAAACTGTAAAATTTAATATTTCCTTAGTTTATTGACTGGAAATTTGTTTAAAATAAAACAACTACAAAAAAATATTTTTTTTAATTGTTTTAATTTATTATTTTAATTGTTGCCATTTGTTTTTTGTATATATTTAATAAATGACAACTGTTGATTAGTGTAAAACCATATGATTGAAGAATTGGTCCAAATGTTCAATAGCGTATAAAAAATGTGTATGTCCCTGAGATTTCGAAATATAGAACGTACGATTTATCTATAAATAAATAAAATAATATTGATTGAAGCCCGAGTAGTTATTTAATTTTAAATGTAAAATTTAAATTTACATTTCAATGTAAAATCAGAAACTACATGATTAAAATGCAAAAAAAATATGTTAATTAGTTTTTAATTTTTACTGTTATTAAACAATAAACATGTAATTACTTTTTATTGTGAAATTATACTATATATTTTTATTCGAAATGAATTGGTGTATGAAGAGAGCAAAATTGAAAAAGAAAAAAACAGTTGTTGCAAAAGTTGGTGTAAATTAATTAAGATGGTTCGGCCATCTTGAGTGAATGAGTAATAAACGTTTGGTTAAAAGAATATATGTGAAGGTATGTCCTGCGTGGATGTCCGATGATTTATGGGTTGACATGATTGAGAGTGTATAAGTTTGTATACGAAGTATTATAAATATGAACGAAGCGAGCGTTGCTTGTAGGCGGAAACTAGTTTCTACTTGACTGAAAAAAGTTTTATCCAGACCTGTATGAGTACATGACGTAATTATGTCATGTATTTTAAAATTATGGTATACATTGTTCTAAAAAATATTAAAACTTAAATTAACATAATGGAAATATATATTTTGTTTTCGATTCACGCCTCTAGCGGATAATAAATATAAATTACGTCACTGATTTGCGCTAAAAATGTACCGTTTTGATATATTCCCGATTTCAAAATAAATATTATTGAAGAATATCGAATACCCAGTCTTGTGTACAAAAAAAATCTAAACAAGACACAAGACAAAAATCTACCCACAAGACTGAGTATTCGATACTCTTCAAGAATATATAAGTATAGTTTCAAAAATAAAATTGTTATTCTTCATAATTGAAAAACGAACTTTTTGAATTTGTATGGCTTTAAAATTTTACGAAATGATTGTGTTTCCAGTAATGGCATTATATCCTCAAACAACTTGTTTCTATCCGGCAATTGTCAACCAGCTGCCGCAAACTCATTTAGATGATTATGAAGTTTTATTTGAAGATTCTTCCTATCCGGAAGGTTATTCGCCACCGTTAAATGTAACACAACGTTACGTGATTGCAGTTAAACAAAAATCGAAACAAATCTGACACTTGGACATGGATATGCCACTTTCCGACACCGATATAAAAACGGCAGATATATTTGAATTAAATGATACTGATTAAGAGATCTATTTATGACTTTTAACTAATATGATTAAAATTCAATACATGACGAGTGAGTCAATTTAAAATATAATATTAAAATTTGATTATGACTAATTTGTCATTTATTTGTTTATTTGGACTATCATTTTTAGACTTTCTTTGAATCATTCGTATTCAATATTCAATTTGGAATATTTAAAATATTTTTATATATAAACTTATTAGAAATAGTTAAAATTACCAATCTGTTATTTGTAATATATTATATCTATTGCATTTGACACTAATTATATATTTTTGTAAAAAATTAAAATTTTCACTATTTCAAAACGTATAATGAAAAACCGTAAACGTGTATTATTAGATTATATAGAAATTAAATAGATTATTGAAAACATTGTTAGTGATAATTGCATGTATTTACAGCTGATTTTTGAATTGTTTTTATATAATATTTCAAATTATTTATTTATACATTTTCATGAAATTTTCGCTTACTTTAGAAGTATGCTATTTTAGTACTAGTTTGACAATTTAACATTTCTTGGGCAATGAGCGTTTACTTTTCCGCTCGTCTCCAATTGCAAACCAGCAGAAGACATTCTCGATCGTTTAAATTTTTTATTAGTGTTCCATGAATACGATATCCATGAGTCACTGTATTATAATAGTAATTATATTTTTATTTGAATTTACATCAAGTTTGTTGCTTTTTCTAAGGCAATCATAGAAAAAAATATTGTTTATACTTCCTGTTGCATAGTTGTAGACTTCGGATTGGCCATTTTTTTTTTGTCAAGCGGAGATGTGCTACTTTCTGCCATAAATACACAAATAACTAGTAAAGTTTTGTTTCGATTTAAAAATATCAGTTGTAATAAAAGTATTAAAAAAATTCTATGAGAATAAAGCAAAATTAAATAAGAAATAAACTTTATATTATGCTGTTAACTGAAGTCACTTCTAAAGGATGTTATATATTTATGTCCAATGTTTAAAATGTGAACTTTATATGAATAAAAATATTTGTAACTGAAGTAAGAATTAAAAAAAAGTATATTTTACCTATGTGCTATATTATTTTTTTTAATAGCCTTAATATTATTTAAAATAAAAATACATAAAAAAATAATTATATAATACATTTAAGGGACCTTTATTTATTTTTTTTAATTTACAGCAAATAATGTTTTTTACATTTTTTAAACTACTTTTTTAAAATAAATTTTCAATATATATTTTTTACGTGAATATCCCTGAAAAGAATTGATGACCTGTAAGTGTACATCAAAAAAATAATAATGAATAAAAATAATACCATTCTAGCTTTTACACAAGAAAACTAAAAAAAAAACTCAATAATCAAATAAACGATTGAAACAGAAAATAATAATACGAAGAACAAGTTAAAGACAACACTCAACATTTGGAATTTTTTGTCATAAAGTACATTTACTGAAATTGTTTTTGAAATTATGTGACGCAGTCATGTATATCGAAGTTAATTTATATTCTACAGTTTTTTTTAGTGTTAATCGTCACCATATTTTATGGAGGCGGAATTTCGGCGTGATTATTTAAATGCGGGCAGAATCGAAAGAAAACGCATACATTCTCTTTGCATTGTTTCGATGTTGTCAAAAAAACCTTTGTTTTATACATAAAAAAATAATAGTCTTCGTATCACAAGACATTCACGCACTCGCACACATACTATAATAATTAATCAATATTATAACCAAAAATTGAAAACATTTGGTACAATTTGTTTTGTTTTTATCGTTAACAAATTAAAGATTGAAAATATTTACTAAATTTGAACCTGTCCAAATGTCTTTCAATATTAGATTAATCATTAATAAATCAATTATGAGCTGGCAAGTTAAAAATGGAATTCTCTTTTTTTTAAATTCAATGGTTAATAATTATATATGTTTTAACTTAATCACTGTTTCTAATGTTACGAAAAATTAAATAAATGTCATTTTATTCACGATGTTAAAAAACTTGTTTTGTTGATGAACCGGTCGCACGTATTTTTTTATTTGAGATCAGTATGGAGAATAGTAGGCCCCTCGCCTATAACTCCTAAAAATAAAATCAATATATCCAACATACGATAAAAAAGTTTTTAACTTTATTATTTTTATTGATAGCAATTATAAAGTAGTACTACATAAAACTTAAAATGTTGCCAAATTACATTTTATTTATTACCTAAAATAAATTTAATTTTAGAGAAGAAATAAAATTGTCTAACGTATTCATCAACACATGGATGCATTCATTTAGTCCTTTTTAAATAAAATCGTGACACTTAAATATTTATTCTTTATAAAATTTTGCAATCAGTTCTTTTAATGAAATATTGTAGTATCATCGGAGATAAATATGCAAGCAAAGTTTGAAGGGATTTGGTTCGGTAAAAATGGGGTGAGAAATTGATTGCAAAATTTTACAACAAAGTTATGTGAAAATAGGTAAAAAAAAATATAAAAAAATTGATGACGAACAAAAAATAAACAGAGTTGTTAAGTTAAATAAAATCGTGTAATAAACATTGTACATTATATATGTCCTTTCGCTCTCTCATTACTTTTGTACTTTAGGGTGATTATTAAGCAAAATTAAGGATAATTTTCGGGCTGTGGTACACCGCGAATATCGACTGTATATGTATTTGTTTTTAAATGAAATCACATTTATAATAAATTTGTTTATTGAGTTAGTGTAATAATTACATTAAAAAACATTAAAGATTACACAATATGCAAATCTAGTAAATAAAACTGCCTATATACGATAGTAATTATTATATTATTTAATTTTCTTTTGTTTAAATTGAAAATAAGTTTCTTAAAATTAGTTTGGTTACTATTAAAAAATAGTAGTTAAAGCATTTCCTCGAGCATTTCAAATTGTTTTTGTATAAACTAATTGTAACAAATTTTTGTAGCGGTTTGCAACCTTGTTTCAAACAACAATAATAAAAATAAAATGTAGTTTGGCTAGTTTCATAAACAGAAAAACAATGAACAATTAGTAATACCTTGGTCTCCTAGTAGGTCTGAATGCAAAGGAAGCACCTCTGCTAATTCTTCCTCCGCGGTAGCCTCCTCGTCCTCGTGGCGGTCTGTTTGTCATTGACATTCCCGGTCGATTCGTTCTTTTTGGCAACACCTATATTACACAAAACAAATTACAAGTTTTACTCATACAATTCGAAAACATGAGATTGAATAGAATTACTTTAATTTGTCGTCCACGGAATAAGGATTCATCCATAGCCATCGCTGTTTGAACCGAGTCCCGATCACCGAATTCGATATACGCGAAACCTTTCGGATGGCCATCGAATTTGTTACATAAAATTGTAACGCGATTTATTGAACCGCAACCGTGAAAATGTTGTTCTAATTCTTCAGCAGTTGCACCGTAATCTACGTTACCAACATATATACTACGATTGTCGACTTCCATTTTTTCTTCTAACGACATATTTAATGGACTTGCTATTAATAAGAAAATATTTCGGTAGTAATATTTCAGAAATATTAAAAATAATTTTAAATTATTTACTTAGGCCAGGTGGACTACCCATATTCATTTGTTTATCAACTTCTGATTGTAATTGTTTCAATTTTTCCGCTTCTTCCTCCATTTCCCGGACTCTAGCTTTAATTGCTTCTAGTTCTGGATCATCAGCCCCACCTCCATCACCATCATTTTCTTCTAATAACGGAGAAGTAGCTAACTCGTTTAAACCATTAGACTCGTCTAAATTGTCGAGTTGGTCTTCAGTACCCAACCCTAAATCTTCATTATCTGCCATAATATACCTATAAAACAAAAAAATATTTCTTATACAGAATGTAGAACAAATACATATTAAGCAATTAAATGTTAGATATTATATTTACTTAATAGTATTCTTCAAAGAACATTTTATTTATTTATATAAAACTGTGAGGTTATACAACATGACATACACATTACCCAAAACGCGGACCAAACAAAATTTACGAATATTGAAATATTATTTGAATACAAGGGTACAGATACGTTAATTACTAGTCACATTCTATAAATACAATTTATAAATTTACTACTCACACTTTTCTTTACGAATCCGAAAAAGTAAGGACGCCGGATAAAATACCGGTTACGAAGAAAAAGAGAAATCTGTTTAGAACATTTAGGGATTTTGTGTTTTAAAATTTTTTTAATAAATTTTTTTTTACAAAATTACTTAAATCCTTATTTTGTATTATATATTTTTTTAAATTTATTTTGTATTTATTTATAACAATAAAACAACATATTATTTTATAATTTCAAAGTATTTTTAATTCATTTCACATAATAATCTGAGTATAGTAACAATTTTCCACAGTTGCAATTCGCAGAAAACCCTAAATCAATCTTCCATTTTTGTTTTTGAATCGTGCTTGTCAAAAAGTTGTGCAAGGTATATTTATTTTCTGTAAATATCTTTTTCATCGTTTAAAATATGCAATTCATTTAACATTATTAAACTTTATACAATTATTTTATTTCAATTTAAACTTATATTTATTTATAAATATTAATAATAATTTAAAATAACCTACAATATTTAATAACTAACCATACATTTATTTTCAGAATGGCCAAGTCAAAGAATCATACAAATCACAATCAAAGTGAGTATAAATTTAAACCCTGTTTATAAAGAAAATCTATTAAATTTTATTATCAATTTATTTTTTAATTAGTACAGTTTATTAGTTAGAAGTTTTAGGTTAACTTTAACAGATGTAATTAACTTTAGTATATAATAAAAACATGTATTTTTTAAATTAACAAATATTTGAATATTTAAAAATCGTTTAATTTAATTTCAGACCGTAAAGCTCATCGCAACGGAATCAAAAAACCAAAACGTTACAGGCATGAATCTAACCGTGGTGTAAGTTATATAAAATAAATATAATACAAATAAATAAATAATATTATTTTCTTCCTTAGGTTGATTCTAAATTCTTGCGTAACCAACGGTTCTCAAAGAAACACAATCTTAGCACAGCTAAACAATTGAAAAGGGCCGCAGAAAGAAAAGCTGGAAAAGCCGCAGCCGCAGCCCCAGCAATAGCAAAATAAATGTTTTGTAACAAGTTTTAAAATAAAATCTAAAATTTAAATTCCCTAATTGTATTTTTTTTATATTGTGTTGATTTAAGTGGTGATCGGTATTTTTTTTTATCTGTGATAAAATCAAGTAAGTATATAAGTTAACTAATATATTATTAAACAAGCTAAAATTATAATTATGTTTGTGTGGGAGGATTAAACTATCTTGAAAATGGCGTTAACGATTTTGATGAAATTTAGTAAACATATTTTTGAGTGAGGAAGCAATTTAGCTAGGTGGATTCTTTAGGAAAACAAATTTGAAATTCGTTTTTAACATAACTGACATTGGTCATCATAGAAATATTACTTATTTTGATGGCAATATCATAAAATATATATTTTTTAGGAAATCACCATTGAATATATAATCTTAATATTATTTATTCAATGATGTCACATTCAAATTTAAATTAGAAACCAAACACATGATGTAAAAATACAGTATTATTAAATGAACAATTCTTGAACTGTTTTAGGGACGCCATTCTCTTGAACGAACGAAGTTCGGTTTGAAAAAAATTCCCTTCCTAATATTGTAATACTGGCTATTTCAAAAAAGAATTTTGTACATATGTATATCTTTATTATTTTTTAACAATGTTCAACAAAAAGCTAACAATTTATTCTTTTCTAAAATATATATTACTATTTAACTTTGATTGCTGCTCTTAACTTAGCTGATCTACTACGTGGATTAGCTTCTACTTCTTCGTATTTCGGTGTTTGAACATGTTTGTGTAAAGATTCCCAACAAGTTTCTAAAATATCATCAATCATTTCTCGATCATGACACAAAATATGACTACTGTATTTCAATGGTATCGGATTTACGGCATTTTCGATCATATTTCCAAATAAATGTCTCTTCACTATTTTATCTTCAAGCGAATGAAAAGTGATAGTAACTAATCGTCCGCCAATTTTTAAATATTTCTGAGCTAATAACATACCATAGTTGATCTCATTAACTTCGTTATTTACAAAAATACGAAGAGCTTGAAATGTCTTGGTGGCATTGTGTGCACTTCGTTGTAATTTATCGACGCGACTTTCGTCACATAAAACAGAATCAACAAGTTCTGCAAGTTCGCCAGTGGTCCGCAACTTCTTGAACATGTACCGTGCTTCAACAATAGCACGTGCAATTTTCTTCGCTTGTTTCTCTTCGCCGTAAATTTTTAATATTTTAACGATATCTTCTTCGGATGAATGAGCGAGTACGTCAGAAGCTGTAGGTGAATCTGGAAAGCGTTCTCCATCCATTCTCATATCTAATGGTCCATCTTTAGAGATTGAAAAACCTCTATTAGCTGTATCAAATTGCATCGACGAACAACCAAAGTCGAATAAAATGCCATCAATCGAATTTTGTTTTATATTTTCGCTTTTTAAGAGTTCAGGTAATTCGGAAAATCTACCAAGAAGTGGAACTATCTGATTGGGGTAAATTTGAGATAATTCTAAAGCGTATTTGTGTGCAATAGGATCTCTATCAAGAGCTAATATTCTAATATTTGATGCAGATTTTAGTATTTCCATGGTATGTCCACCAGCACCAAACGTCATATCTAAAATTGTATGATTTGAAGATGGATTTAATCCGTTTAATACTTCTTTTAACATAACAGGAACATGGGGTAACGATTTGCTTTGGTTTAGTGAACAGAATTGTCGTAGTTGTATAATTCTTGAAAAACTATTAATGAATATCGCCATTTTATTTTTTAAAAGAAAATATTCGACGTATTAATCCTTGATCTTCTCGTTCCAAAGCTTCTAAAAACTCTGGAGATAAGATTTCATTACACTGTTCAGCTGTCAAATCGGTCGCTGATGATGTTGAATTTCGTGAATATTGTTTTAAATAATGATCGTCTACAATTCGCTTTAAAGATAAATATTTTTTATCACACTGTTCTTGATTATTTTCAAATTCTTTATTAGCAAAAGCTGCTTGTACTTGAATCCTTATATATTCACCAAGATCCCTTATGAAAAAGTTAGGTTAAAATAATAAAATTTCTTGTATTTTTATTACAATAACAATAATAGAATAATAAAAACTTACTTTCCCCTTTTATTTTTATCAATAGGCCACTTTTCTATCAATTTTAACATACGTCTATAACTTTCTGCCATTATTTGATTTCATTCCAAATATTTCACCAGGTCCTCCCAATCTTATATGTTCTTTGGCTGATCCATAGGTATATATATAATCTATGGGCTGATCTTTACAATAGCATCATAGCATGACCAGATTTTGCTGTATTCACAAATATTGAAAAAACCAGATTTGCGCATGCGTGAATATCATGATGCGCATGCCTAGTGTTTATAAACCAGTGAACCTCAAAATGTTTCATTAGTAATTTTATTAATTTCGTCCGTTAAGACTTATATCAGTGATTATTCCTTATGTTATGTTAAGAAGTCCGTTATGTTAGGGTAGGTTTGGTAGGTAGGTTGCAGGTAGGAGTTGTGTTTAATAGACCGTTAAAACAAATTTAAAATCACATTTTGTCTTGTCACACAATTTGAGAGTCACTGGTTTTTCAACTAACGTGAATACAGAAAAATCTGGTCATTCTATTGTAAAGTTTTAAGAATACTAATTAAATTTTTTACATATTTGAAAAGTGGCAACACTTCATGACATTTCTTGCTACTTTCCGGTGATATTTGCCAATTTTACGATAGGTTTTTTTTTTAGAGGTGTGCAGTGTGCTTATTTTTATTGACGATGGCTGGGATGCTGTCCATGGCTTCACGAAATTTGTCACGGAGAATATTCCGTGCAGCGAATAATGCTAAAAATAAATCTGTAGAATGTAATACCTCAGAGGTAAGTCAGATTTAAATAATTGAAATAATTATTCTATGATTTTCAAATATCAATTATTTTAGTTATAAAAATACCGAACAATGTATTATGTAATGCTATTTTATCAGTGTATTGTATATTTAAGTAATTTGTCAAAATTTTATTCGATATATAATTTAAAATCTGTTTTATGTATAGTATATTGATTCACAGTAAATCATTTTTAGGTTGTGAAGCATAGACAGCTCCATGCAGGGGTTAGGAATGTTCAGAATGTAATTTCAAAAGCGACGAAAACTACATTAGCACGGTTTGTATATATTTTAAAGAAATATTAAAAAAAAAATTACAGACGATAATTTTTCAGAACTAATTTTGAAAAATGGTACGGATTAAGAAATTTTTACACTTCACCGGCTGTGTTCGAAATTAAAGTAGTGAAAGTGCCAGCCTTTGCCGATTCTGTATCAGAAGGTGATGTCAGGTTAGTGAACAATTTTATTTCTTACGCAAGTGAATTGTGCAATTTTTTTTATACTAAATATTTTTCTAAGGTGTGTTATTTCTGTTAGGTTATATATTTTTTGTATCGTATGGCATATTATTATTTATATTTGTTTTAATTTATATTATTTACTTTGATTTCCGTATTTTTCCTAGTAATTTTTGCATATTAACATATATTTAATGTGTTAATATGTTGCTATTTACGTAAACAATTATAAATTACAACAAATGTTTTATTTGTTTACTTAGCTGTCTAGTTAAAAACCAATTCGATTATCTATAAATGAAAAAAATTGAGGAAAGCAATTAAAAATATAATTTACAACTATATTATATAATTATATATACGTGTCATTCATCGAATTAACAAAAAACATTCATTTTGGAAGTTGTTTAAAAGTTGGTACCTAGAATAGGCGATTGTATTTAGGAATGAACTTTATTTGCGACAAAAACTTAATATATAAAAAAAAAACCGACGGTTTTGCTAATGTAACAGTATCAAAATTCAATTCAAAAATAAAACCTATAATAATTTCAATAAGAAACAACAAAAACAATGTATGCAGTTAGTGCGCACACAATCACTAAGAAAACTGAACAAATACGTTTTTAACAGTTCAAAATATATCTGAAGTTCGTTTAAATGTTAAATTTTTGATTTAAATCAGCTGTTATATGATTTTGGTGCAAGTTGTCTATAGGTTAGACTCTTTTAAAAATATTCTAGGTGGGAAAAACAAAAAGGCGATCATGTAGCAGAAGATGACGTTGTATTGGAAATTGAAACCGACAAAACATCAGTGCCTGTTCCAGCACCAGGTCATGGCATAATCGTAGAGACCTTAGTCCCAAATGGTGCTACCGTCAAACCTGGAATGGAACTATTTAAAATTGACGTAACCGGTGTGAAACCAGATGGTGCCGCACCGAAAAAAGCACCTCCACCGAAAGTAGAAGCACCAGCAGCTGCGCCTGCAGCTCCCGCTCCACCACCACCAGCTGCAAAAGCAGCCGCACCACCTCCACCACCACCAGCTGGAGGAAAACCAGCTGCACCCGTCTCGTCTATTCCAGTTGCCGCAATCCGACATGCTCAGTCCATTGAGGCTGCCGTTGTTAAGGTTTGGATTATAGTTTTTGTTTTGATGTTATTTTGCAATATTATTTTTTAATATGTCCTGTTAATATTGTAAGTATTAACTTACGAAACACGGTATCTATCTAATTTGATAACATTGCATTTTTATTATTTAAACAATTGCTACATTATGAGACAATATTGTGGTGTAAAATATTTTATTTAATTTGATGAAATAAGTTTATTAAAAAGGATGAATATTACAATATTTACGTATATTATTAATTTTAGGTCAATCAACTACATTACAAATTTTTTTTATTTTTGAATTCTTCAAAATAATAAATTTTTTGCTAAACTGAGATAAAATAAATCACGTTTTATAAAGGTTAAACTTTATTGAATTCTATTTTTTATTATCTTTATATACTGATTTTATTTTTGAAACAATTTCTTTGAAGAATAACTTCTGTGAAATATTTGAAATATGAGTAATAAGAATTATTTTTTTTTAATGTTTTTCTGTTTACATCATAATTTTTTCCCAGAACATATGTGTGAATTTTTTTTAGATCTAGAGATTTTTTTATTGAATTTTTTTTTAATTATTTTATGTAATCATATTTATATACTTAATTCTTATCATTTTTTTTTCTATCTCATAAATTTTCTTGAGAAATATCTATTCAATATTTTATTAAATTTACACATAGATAATATTAAATTTTTTAATTGTTATTTATTAATATGTGGTTATTATTACTTTGGTTTTTGCTAGTTGCCACCTGCAGATCCTACGAAAGAAATTTCCGGAACACGATCGGAACATCGAGTAAAGATGTCAAGAATGCGATTGCGTATTGCTGAGCGATTGAAAGAAGCCCAAAATGTAAACGCAATGTTAACAACATTTAACGAAATTGACATGGCGTACGTTTATTATTTCCATATATAATTTTATATTTCTTTTGTTTGACATCAAGGTCATTTCTCTTGATAACGTATAATTTAAAAATTATTTTAATCTGATAACATACCGAATATTTAAATTGCTATATTATCTAATTCTATAATTAGATAGTTAATATGTATTCTTATTGAATACTTGAAATATATTTTAAAATGAAGACTATATAAAAAGCTAAAACAAATTTGTTTTACAGAAATATAATGGATTGGAGGAAATCAAGTCAGGATGCTTTCGTAAAGAAACACGGTATAAAAGTTGGTTTTATGTCCGTGTTTTTAAAAGCGTCTGCCTATGCATTAACATCGATACCGGTTGTAAATGCTGTTATCGGTAATAAAGAAATTATTTACCGCGATTACGTCGACATTTCGGTTGCGGTTGCCACGCCCAAAGGTCTCGTTGTACCTGTTATCAGAAATGTGGAGAAGATGAACTATGCCGATATTGAAAAGGAAATTGCACGACTCAGTATCAAAGCCAGAGACGGTAATTTATTTGTTCATGCTTCTAGATCTAGATTAGTGATTTTTAAACTTTAGATACTCGAGGAACGCTTTTCAATAAATACATTTTCCGCAGAACTTTGTTGTTAAAAAATGTTTATTATATTGACATGAATTTTGAATCAGTATCAAAGTTGGAGAACTCAAATGACTAATTAAAAATGTAAAAATAAATTGAGTTATTAATCCAAATCAAATTAATTTATATTTTAAATATTTTCAAATATTCTATTGATAAAAGACAAAAATATGTATCTAATCTATATGTTGAAGTTTGTAATTTGTATTTTTATAAAGTCTAAAAACTTTGTATCAATATTAAACTTTTAATGATTTATATATTATAATCATTGCGATAATTCTATAATTAGCATTAAACATAAATATTTAATTAGAAATATTGTTATGTTTCGTAAAATGAAAAATATTTTAAAAATTTTGTTTGTCATAATGTATTAACAATAATTTATAATGTTAAATACCAGATTAATTAGTTATGTTTTTGTCGTCAGGTGTTAACAAATTAGATTACAAAATATTTCTTAGTAATAATAATAAATAAAGATTACTAACGCAAGAATAAATTCAGGTTAAGTTATTCCATCAAAAATAAATTATTAATCGGATAATAAAAAAATGTCTGTTATTACCCCAAGGATTGAAATATTTTCAATAGAATTTGAAAATAAAAATGTATGTATTTTTTTCTTGCAGGTCATTTGGCTGTTGAAGACATGGATGGTGGTACTTTTACCGTCAGTAATGGTGGTGTATTCGGATCATTAATGGGCACACCAATTATCAATCCACCTCAGTCAGCTATTTTAGGAATGCATGGCATTTTCGATAGACCCGTTGCACGCAAAGGACAGGTTAGATATTTTGTTTTACGATTTAATTTCGTTTAAATTATAAAAATATACAGTGCGATATTTTTATCTCTGAACATATGAACTGAACTACATACAAATTTCCTATGTTCAATTTAAAAATATAAAATTTTTTTTTAAAAAACCACGCTTATTTAAATGCACTAAAAAGAGGAAAATTTTTTATCTGACATTTACATTATTCAATTGTTATTTGAACATAAAAATAGTTCATGTGACAGATGTCATTAGTTGTATTAAAAAAATAAATATAAGCGTGTCATATCTTGTAATTGGTTTTTTTTTATATAATATTGTGTTGTCTCCTGAAATGAAACTACATGCAAAATTTCAGTTAGATCAAATGATAGGAAGTGGTTTAAAAATTGGTTACAAAATTTGACCGTGACTGACCGCGACAACAACAGAGTGAGTTAATATAAGCGTGGTAAAAACACGTCAAACGCATGGAGACATCCCTGACAGTTATGCAACCAATCTTACGTAATATGATGTTTATTTGAATAAAAAATGAAATATTTAACAGAATATGGTCATTTATTGTAAATTGCTGAACACTTAAATTTATAAATAATAATTAATAAATAATACTATACATTTTTAAACAGATTTCTTGAAATAATGCGAATAGTTTAATGCTTTCTAAATATTTTGTTGAAAGTAATTAATTTTTTTCAAATAACTGTCACATTAAGTAAGATTGGTTGCATAAATATCAGGGATGTCTCCATGCGTTTGAGGTGGTTTTTTAAAAAATTGAACATAGGAAATTTATATGTAATTCAGTTTATATGTTCAGAGATAAAAATATCGCACTGTATATAGATTTAAATATTATAAAATTTTGTAATCAGAATGACGTTAATCAGGCCTTGAAACAAAAGAGAAAATAAAAAGTTATTGTATTTGTTTGATTCCAGGTTATAGTTCGTCCAATGATGTACATAGCTTTAACTTATGATCATAGATTAATAGATGGACGTGAGGCTGTAATGTTCTTGCGTAAGATTAAAGAAGGTGTTGAAGATCCTAGCATCATGGTAGCTGGAATGTAAACCAAATCAATAACATCAAGAAGACATCGCATTTTGTTCTTAGAGACACATGGAATTTGTATAGATAACATTAATTCTACTTAAAGAAAATAACAAAACAAAACCATCGCACTATCAGCCGGCAAATTTTACATACATGAATAAAATATTCATCCACGTACGATATATTAGGATCAGAGACAACATAATTATATTAAGTTTACATTAATTATTTTTATGCTGTTTCGTTGTCATGTCGAAAAATAATATAAATGCTTTTTATTTGTCTACGAATTGTGAAAATTTATGACATATTTATATACAAATTGTATTACTATGTCATGATGTGAAATTAATTATTGTAAATGTTAATTTTATATGTTTAAAAAAAAAGCTATTTAATTTATTCAAATCAAAAATTAGGTGTCTGGATTTTAATATATTTTTAATTACGTTTATGTAATATTATTTATTAAAAATATGAACACGTATTGTGTACATATTTTGTTAAAACGTTCAATAAAAATGTATCGAAAAAAAGTATCATTAATTTTATTCATTAAATCAATGTTTTTCAAAGTTTTTGTTGTGACCATTTTTTTCTAACATTCAGAAATTTAATTGCAACATAGTTTGAAAAACATTGCATTATTATTGTTAATATTACAGTATTTTAAAGTAATTATAATATTTTTATGATTTATTCAGTTGAAAATAAATATATTATTGAAATTATTGAAATAAATCTTTATTTATACATAGATATATAACATATTTATTAAGAAAGTGGAGGAAGACATATCAAAGTACAGTAAATAAAATATTGCTACTTACTTTTATAATACTGTATATACCTAGATATTTTTTGTTAACATTATTTATTTTGTTAATTATTTCAATTTAATTATTTTCGAAATTAAATAATAAAAGTTTGAACAAATAAATGACAATTTTTATTAACAATGCAACGTAATAATAAGACGGATTATTTTTCATTGTTTAACTTTAAATCAACAAATAAGTATGAGTTTTAGTTGATTGCAATCATATGCTCGGTACATACTAAGTCAGGTCAATTAACTTTATCTAAAGATTGCTAGCTGGTCGTCGTACTTGCGAAACTTAATAGTGCGGGTAAGGGTTGAGATTAGAAATTGTCTTAAACGAGGGTTGCAAAGATCTCATTTTGATAACCGTTTCCGTATTATGGTGCCTCGTGTTGGTTGGCGAAACTTTACTGAAAATTAATATGTATATTTGATGTTTCATATGCTAAGTTTCGCTGACTCAAACTTGTCTGCTAGCTACCTATAAATAGGATAAAAAAAGATATTTAAAAACTTTCTAGTTACTTTTATTTTTTGATGTTTTTATAAAGTTTTGATATGGTACATTTTTTTAGGATTATAACAATTTTTATTTGAAAAGAGTTTTAAGAAAACTATCTAATTTTGTCGGGCGTCTTGAGGAAGCGCATATTGTCTTTTTTTGTACATTGCATAAGCGCATACAAATATGTTGAATAAGCGCATCATGATTATATTGAATAACATAACTAACCTAACCTACCCTAAGCCAGCCTAATATTTTAATGCGCTTATTCAACGTTTTTTTTTTCGCGCTTCAACGATAATTTTCTGCGCTTATGAAACGTTTCTGGTACCCAAAATGCGCTTCTTCAACTCTCCGATTTTTTTCATTGTTAATAGCTGGTGTCTTCTATGTGCGGTTATTTATTTTGTGTTGTGACATTAACCATTTATTTAAGTGTAAAATGTTTTTTTTTCATAATTAACATTATTAAATAATAATGTGTGTTTAGTGTAACTTAAAACAATTATAATTATTAACTAATTCAGTGTAATTTGAAACAATTATTGTTAACAAAGAATTTTGACCTTACATAAAATCCATGAAATATAAAGGTAAGTAGTAATAATTTATTATTGCGAATTAAAAATGGAATGCATTGCATTAAGTGATACATCGTTAAATGGGGTCGTTGCGCTCATTTTTTTTATTTTTTTAATGAAAAATATATATTTAGACAATTACATATATATAGATATTAATGTTAAATTATTTATATTTAATTAGAAAAAAATTATTGAAGTCGAAGGTCAAATTCAAATTTTGAAATTTGTGACGTCATCCATTCTATAGTACCATCTTGTGGCTAAATCAAAAACTAGTCGATTCTATTAGCAATGTCAAAAACATATACGTAGGCTAACGCCTCCGATACCAATAATAATAATATATATAATAATAAAAAATATGTAATTATAATAATAATAATAAAATGTATAATAATAATAAAATATATAATAATAATAATAAAATATATATAATGTATTATTAATATCAAGTGCACTTTTAACAAAAGCAACACTCTACCAGTAGCTGTCATTTGACATTTCTAATAAGTTGTGTGCGATAGAAAGAGATAAATACAGATATCTGACAATAGGTTATCCTTGTCTAATCTGAAAAAGGTTGACGTCATAAGCGTTGGGGAGATTCTGTGGCGCGTAAAAAACGCTATTTTTCCTAATTTTTTTTTTAAATACTGTAATCGTTTTTGAATTAAAAAAATGTGTTTTGGCCTTGTTTTTATATAATCTTTTAATATTTATTATTGAAAATAGTAAATTTGATTGAGCGCAACGACCCCATTGGTATAAACAGAAATATTATTTTAAATTCTAGATATAAAAAACAAAATAAATTAGTTTTGCAAAGTTTTCTTTTAACTAACCCATAAAATAAAACAAATGAATAAAGTACCGAGTTACATACAAATGTAATATAGTTATATCTTCGTGTGGGTGTTTCTGACTTGGCTTGTAGTCCCGAGGCCCCATCTTCCGAAGGCGTTCTAAGAAGCTATGCTTGTCAGTTGCACAAGGAATCTTGACTGCCATTAACATTTAATAAGCGTAGAAACGGGGGGGTTGCTTTGCTGTTTGCCGGGTGCCGCGTAAGTTGGTAGCGGTACGTCGCGAGACGTTAACGCGGTTTCACAAGCGGTTATGCTATCGTAAGGTAAGGTAAAGGCAAGGAATACATTCTCTAGTGGCCACTCTAAATTATATTGCCCGTTGGCTGGTCGGGACCGGACCGAGTCGGTCGCTTACCGCTTACCACTTTCGGTCCCGACGGCAGACGCCGCGTTTTGCTCGCTTTGCTTTGATGTTGAAAGACGACGGACTGGCTACCAAACGGGGACCACTTCGCTGCTTTATTGGGGCCCCCTCTAGACCTTTTCATCTTTCGATTGCTTGCATCATTTGCTTTAAGATATGTAATAAGATTTTTGTTTAAATATTTTTTTTATCGAAAGTTATTTGTTTTCAATTTTTATTATAATTATTATTTTTAAATAACAGTTTATTAAAACTAAAATATGTAGTTTTTATATTAAAATAATTAATTTTTTAATTGGTTTATATAATAAAACTATTCTTAGAAATGTGATTATGGTATACTGATTTTAAAATCATTTTCGAAATAGACAATTGGTTAATATTGTGAGTTTTAGAATTGCATATTTTTGAGCGCTAATTGTATGTTTAAAATCAAAAAATATATTATTTTTTTCTTTTAAAAAAATAATATAAATAGATTTTATTTGCGTAATTTCTTGCTTATATAATTTAAATTTTGCATAAAGTATTTTTAAAGAAAATAGTTTAAAATAAAATATTTTAGAATTTTAATCAACGAAATTTTGATGGATTTTTCTCGTTTCTCGTAGATAACTAACGTGACATATTTGTTCATGCAATTGCATAATCTTGCAGGCGCAAGTACATCGTTTTGGCAGAATATTTTATAACGTGTAACAGTTTTTTATTACTTTAATAAACAAAATAATAAATTTAGAATAAATACATGTTTTAATTACATATATTTAATCTCATATTCTAAAAGATTTAAAGGAAATAATGTTATAATAAAAAATACTTACGATTAGACCTTAGTTAATATACACTATCTAATAATACGCAATTGATCTTAGACGAATTGATTGATCCGATCTGAGATAATTAGAGAAACTTGTGTTGAGGCAAAGTTATAAACCGTTTGATGTATAGAGTTCTTCATGACGAAAGTTGGCTGGGCTCCTCTAAACTGTAAGGCATGGCATTCCTATGAGAGCATGGGGCTGTACAGTTACTATATTCCTCCGGTATAGTTAGTTGTGTAGAACTTGTAATCGGACGTTCTTCGGTCACCCAAATTCCATGATCAGCTATATACATAATATATATTTCATCTACGAACGGACACGAACGGTTTCGGCCACTTGGCCCACTTGGCCTTTCTCTATGTAACGGGCAACGAGATTGCACAACTACAAAACTTAGTCAGCGTATACAGTTGATAGTGGGGTAAGAATTGGTTGGGTGCTGAGTTCAGTCTACAGGGTGTTTGTTTATTAGAAAATTTGTGTTTATGTTGAAGAAAAGTAAAACTGGCTAAACACGAAAATATTATCAGCAATCTGTTGCTCGTATCGACAACTTTCATTTACGTCGTCGACAAAATTATCGCTTGATCCATATTTATGATATTTCTCATATATGCTCTTTTATTAACATAGTAAAAATACTATCAGAACTCATTATATTAAAATAAACCGGTTTTAGGTTGTAGTTCTCTTTTATTATTTATTAATAATCGACGTTTCGACGTATTAAATATACGTCTTCATCAGGAAAAATAATACAAATGACATTTTCAGTAAATAAACAGAACATAGAAACAAGTTACTAGATAACAAAATAAGTAACTAGATTAATTATTAATAAATATTAAAACAGAACTACAACCTAAAGCCGTTTTATTTTTGCTCTGTTATTCTTATCACTTGGAAACATTTTGTTCCGTAAAACACTTTCAGTCAGGCCAATCCGTAGTCCACTTACTAATTTTTCTACACTACACAATATTATTGCAATTTTATTTAAAAGTATCTTTTCGGAAACTATATTTTTAAGATATATTATAAAGAGAATATAATAATTAGATATGCGTATATTTATTTATTTGTATTCTTCAGGAAAATGTCAAGTTTCATAAATATATAAATTTTAACTGCACAAATATGTAGTTTTCATTGAAGAATTTATAATTCTCACTACACATTTTGCGTCTAACTGCACGTTACAATACGACCTGAGTTATCGCATGTCCACGCAGACAAAATTACATAATTTTGTCTAATAACGACCACAAAACAGATCGAAAATTAAAAATTTAATAAATGTTTAATAATTTTTAACTGATCCATTAAGAAAGATTTATTTTTGTTGTCGAATTACATTGTACAATTTTTATATTTTTAAAATTTTACAATTATTTAACTTTATCTGCTTTTATCGAAAAATGCACAAATTTTATCCACAAACATAGAAATGATTTGTATAATATTAATTGAGTTATGAAAAACAGTCAAATAGTATTCTTTAAAATATTTAATTTTTTTTTGTGAACTAATTAATATTTATTAAGAAAAAACTTAATAATTATAGACCTACGCAACGATAAAACAACATTAGCTGTCACTTATTTTTATAATAAGATGATATATTTTTGTTATATATAATTAGTTTTAAAATGACCAGTTAGGTTGAAATTTATAATATAATAAATGATTTATTAAATGATCATAAAATTTAGTTGTAAAATAGTTCGACCATCCTGTAGTGAAAATATATATCGTATATACATAGTGATAGTGTTGGTGAGCGTCTAATAGTTATTGGCCAATAGTATATAAAGTGAGTCTGCTATTCGTGTGTCGGTTCTCCTCTACTCTGGAGTAGTTGAGAAACTTGCAAACTCGGCAAGAGTTTTGCGGATAAAAACGTTATTGCTATCCTCTTTAGTGGTTTGCTTAAACATACACATATACGAATATGTAGTTGGACCGCTTACAAATTACGACCAACTAACTTGTTAAGATTTATAGATATCTATTATGTCTTATATATTAACGATAGTTTGTTTTATATTAGTATATTAAAGGTATTTAATTGCAATTAATTTACTATCCACATATCTAAAAAAATATATAATGCTTTCAGTCTTAACTTCTAATATAATTGATCCCACATTGTAAAAAAAATACGGTGTAAATGTTTACTATTTATGTGGTTCGTATTTTAACATCGAAAAAGATAAAATTAAATATTGTTTTAACTTTAAAATTTGTTTTTTTTTTAATTTATACAGTGGTTTATTTTTGTACCAGCTTTATGTTATATGGTACATGTGTACTTTTAATTTTTAAATTTATTAACACGGGGCATGGTTAAACTAACTAACTAACTAACTAAAAAATAATAGTCAAAAATTTATACCGATCAATGTGGTGGTCGCGTAGAGTACACGAATTGTATTAATGTGGTTAAAATATTTTTTACTGTGTATACAAGATGTATTAGCCTCTTATTTTTTTAGATCTCTTACGTTTAGAATATAGAAAAATGTAAAAAAACTGTCTGTATTTTTAATTATTACTTAAAAAATAAAATTTGCAAATTGTAAATAAAAATGAAAAAAAAAAAAATTATTACAGAACTTGCTGTTACATTTTTATTTATTGCACAAATTAATAAAAAAAAATTGGAAGATGAAAAATCTATTAATATCAACAAGAAATAATAAATATTTTAAAGGTAGTAACAAAACGTCCATTGAATTAAGAAAAGCATCGCTTCTTTTGCATTTTTGCTGTATATTATTATTTTAATTTGTTAAAGTTGTTTATTATTTATAAATATATATATATATATATATATATATATATATATATATATATATTTGTTAACTAACAGTAAATATTTTATTTTTTAAAAAAATTTACTTCTATTTTGCTATTTTTAAAGGATATTTTAAAAAATAATTAAAGAAATTGATTTAATAATAAGCGAAATCGTATAAACAAATTAAAAGAGGAAACCAGAAAAGCAATAATAGTAGTGTACTAATTATGTCTAGTACTATATTTTGATAATAAAAAAAATATCGATAATTTAGTTTAGGTTTATCACTAAACTATAGAGTATATAATCCCAACTGTATTAAGTTAATATTAACTTTATCAACATTACACGTATAGGTAACATATTCGTAAATACTTTAATGCAAACAATTTACAACTTCTATATATTACACATCACTTTTACACATACACACACACCTTTATAATTACACACACACGTACACATATATAAGTTCCAAAGTAATGGATAGAACAACTTAACGAAATGCATGTTATACCAGCACATACATCTAATGTAAATGCATTGCTGTTGCATCCCACGGTTAAGTATGGAGATAGTAAAGTTTAAGTTTCTTTGGAATTTCTTTAGTTTAAAGCTATAATATAAAAAATATTTATCTTACGTTAAACTTACATTTTATATTTTGATATGTATTTTTTGATTCATCTAGTCTGTCTGTGGAGACGTGCACTGTAAAAAATATTTTAACCACATTAACACCAAATATTATTTCTGATATTAAAACTTTGTACCTGTACTGATATCGGCTGGGTCTGAATGGTTCGTAATTCATTATAAGCTGCAGGTCTTTTGCTTGGCTGTGGGCTAACGACCCACACCATTGACAATGCAAATAAAAAAAATTGAAGAAACTATATGAGCAGATTCTCGAAGATATAGCCACTATGTTTCATCTAGGAAATACGGAAAAAATACAAAAAAACCGAAAAAAAAATGTTTTTTTTGCTAGAACAAAAACCGGAACCGAACCGAAAAAAAATCGGTTTATTTCGGTTCTATATATGTTGAAACATGCGCGTTAGCACAATTTTATTTTCCATGTCAGTTTTCGTTTTTTTTTTCATTTTCGGAGTCTTGTAGTGTAGTCGCAAGTCGCAATTCGTCTTACGTGATTGGTATTTGGTTTTTTTTTGTGGGTAGAAAATATTTTAATCATTAGAGGTAATTTTTATTTTTTCTAATTAAAAATAAATAAAAAAATCTGTATACAAGAATTTGTTACGTTAACATATGTTATCTTATTATCATATAATTAAAACATACATACAAATTATATAAAGTTTCTAATAATAGATTATATTATTATCATATACATATTACATACTTCTCATTATTATACCTTTAATAAATTAATAATAATTGTTATTTATATTATATTATATTATTTCATCATTTTATATAGTATATTTATTATAAAAGTAGGAACGAAATGTTTTAAATTATGGTAGAAAATAAGTTTTTAATACAAAAATAACATTCAAAAAATTTGAAAATTAATCACTCGGAACTGAAACGAAAACCGAAAAAAACCGTTCTTTTTTCCTGAACAAAAACCGGAACCAAACCGATATATATATATATATATATATATAATTGAACCGGAATAAAAACCGGAACGAAAAATATAACGGTTCGAAGCCTTGATTTTGACCACTTTTTGGTGGAGGAGTTTTTCAAAGTTGAACACGTCAACTTTAAAGTCTAGCACAATTTGAACTTCACTAGTATATAGCATCATTTCTGCGTTAGGTATGCGGGAGATGGGGTGGTGGTGGTGCTGAGGTACGGTGGTAAAGAGGACGGTATTTAGAGTGTCGTTTAGGTGTCGAAGTTGTTGGCGAATGCCCGAGGTGTCTCGCTGGACGGTGGGTGATTCTAGTCTAGCTCAACGCTCTGCATATGCTAGTGTATCCGATCTGCGATTATGAAGTATTTATTATGCAAATGACAAGGAACTTTCGAGAACTTACTTGCCACTAAAACTATATACGTTGTCGTAGAACGTAGAACGCGTATTAGTAACACTTAGATTTACGTTAATTATTGGACTTTGTTTATATAGTGTGCACGTTTGGTATTTTAGTTAGAAAATAAAATAATATTTTAAAAGCAGATTAATTGTTTAAGATCTGCTTTTTTTCTCTCTCTCTCTCCAATGGCATTACAACCCAAATCGTATCTTGACTTCATTTAAATACTTTTTCAAAACTGCAAGTGGTGCGTTCGCGTTTGTTAAGAAAAAAAATAAAATAATATTTTAAAAGCAGCTTATTAGTTTAAGGTCTAGTAGTTCCAAATTTTGCAATAAATTTATCTTAAGAATAAATAAAATTGGAAATACTGGTCCTAAGAAAATATTAGTATTAAAAACAAATCTTATTTTTGTAAAATTGTTTAGTAAAATATATTACTAATTTTATATATTATTCATTATTATACACGCAGAAAAAAAAAGATATTTTATTTAATTTGTATATTTTTTTGTAAATTTTAGATAATTTGTCTATTTAATTAGATTAATTATTCATCTAGATTAAAATTAGATTGAAAATTGTTATTTCAAATCAAGTCTAGATAAATAATATAAAATTGTAACGATAAATCAACGAGCAAGATTGGACAAACTATAAAAAAATATCTAATTATATATAATATAATTATCTACTCTTGCATTAGATGTTTCATCTAATATGGGGGTGCGCAGACAGATATTTTTATAAAAATATATTTATGAAACAGATAAAATTATAACCACAAATTTTGTAAAAAATTACATTATTTATCATTTTAACAACTTTATTTTAAAAGAAGTAAAATGTAAATTATAAACATATCAATATTTTTATTGAATTGAATAAATATTTATTTAGTTTTATGAGCTAAACATGTATATAGTATAAAATTAGATATCACACAATAATACATATATCTAATATAGAAGTTGTGTTCCATTTGTGTCGATGGAATAGAGAGGCAATGCAAGAGGCAAAGGGAGGATTTTCTGTCATTTCCCGTAACCGCCACAGTTTAACGAGCCACTTACATTCCAACCCGTTACTCGTCTGTGTCCCCGCCAACGGGGCACTAACCCTTTACACACCAGATAATAACTAATAAACACATTGCGAACTTGAAGTTCAGTTCGATTCTATACGCTACATTTCACTGTAATTATGTGTATAGTTGTCTGTGATTGAAAACAAAAATTATTTTTAATATTAGAAGTTGGTATTTAATATTTTTAAAGTTGAAATATTAAATGAAAAAATTATCTACAATCTCTCGATCTCCGGTGGAGTGCCTTGCTCGTTAGATTACAAATATTTTTAAATTCATTTTTATACTCATAAGTAATTACAATCATTAAATACTTATTAAATAGTATACACTGAATATTTTTTTACTTTAGATCAGAGGTTATTACTTTTAACTCAAAAGTGAATGTGTTTTTGAACTGTAAACTTATATTTTTCTAAAAGAAATAAAATTTAATAAAAAATATATAATAGTAAATAACAGTAAAAACTAGCTTCAAAAATTTGTATAAAATTATTTACTATTTAGTTTAAAATGGGTTATAACTAATACAGGTATCAAAGCAATGTAACTGCTATAAGAGCAGAACTAAACAAATGAAATAAAACAACCAAAAATAGAGCTTCTAATACCAATCATAGTGTATAAATGTAATTATAAAATTATTAATAGTTTTTTATTCAAATTTAGGTTTAATTTTAAAGTAAATATTAACTAATTTTATACAAAGTTTTTAATATATTATAATAGTTATACGATTTATTTACATTAGAAAAACATAAGTTTACAGTTCAAAAACAACACGTTTACTTTTGAGTTAAAAGTAAAAACCTTGGATATAAAACAAAATTTTTCTCAGTGTACTACTGTATACAAAGACAAAATAAAGAAACAAATAATATATGAAAACATCTTCAATAATCTAAACCACAAAGTACATATAAGTATATAGCGGCCAGATTTATTTCTAATATTAGGTTAGATTTAAACTAAATACTTTCATAACTATGGAAAGAGGATTTATCCAGCAGAAAGCTAGTGAGAGAGAGATAGATAGGAAATATCTAGAGTAGTTTTGTTTTATGTATATTTTATAGCATTTGTCGAAACAAATGACATTGCCGGCCTAGTTGTGTATCTCTCGTCGCGAACTTCGGGACTTAACTCGCTCGTGTCGGGGTCGCGGGCCCCTAAGACGATATACACGGACGGGGGAGAAGTGGTCCCTAGAGGAATCGCAGCTCCTAATCTATACAACGGACGCTGCCCCCCCTCCTTTTATCTTGACTCGGTTTCCTTTCCTTTTGCCCGGCTCTGTACTGTCTGCCGTCGGGGGTACATTGAGCTTCATCTAGCCGGATGTTCTCATCTTCATCTCCATCTTTAGCCAATGAAATGTTTTCTCGTTTGTAGTTTATGCTAAGGGATGTGCGAATGTGATGAGTGAAATGATGATTGCTTAAACGATAGCAGCGGAGATATTTTGGTGAAGGTGCCGAAAGCAATAAAGTTAGGTTTATATATATAATATAATATATAATATAATCAAACTATATTTAGCTTTTTGGCTAATTAACTACATTGTAATACATATTTACAAAATTATAAAAGTTACAGGAAATTTAGTGATGTAGCATAATATTTACATAATTCGTGAGTAGCGACAAGTGCCTGTCAGTAATCTAAACTACTGATAGTTTAAGACAAGCAGTAGATCAAATTGATGTGTATGATTTTGTTTAATTATTGCCTGACCTTGTAACATTTTTTTAAATTTTACGACGAACAGAAACGCCGGCCAGCGTGTTCGAAACATCAAATCTAGTATTATATTCGGTAGTAGCTAGTACACGTTCGGTTACTGCTCGGCTATCTGTACATGTATTTTTGTAAATAGTTGATTTATAATAAAAAATAAAAATTGAAACAGTTGGAAAATTAAAGATAAGTTTGCACTCTATTCAATTTGTTTGAAAAAGTTGACACGCAAAGATCTAAGACTTATATCAATGATAATAAAAAAGTGTCTTATAAAAGGATAAGAAAGATGAATATTTCTGTACAATAACATTGATCTATAGTCCATTCACTTTAAGAATGTTATGAAATATAAGATAATATTTATCAGCTTATAATTGACTGAAATTTGCGGCACGTTTATATTTCCATTTTGTTATAATTTTGACAAATTAATTATTGAAATCAATTTTAACATAGTAAAAAATCTTTCAGGACTCATTATATTAAAATAAAACGGCTTTAGGTTATAGTTTTATATTAATATTTATTAATAATCGACATTTCGACGAACTCAACGTACGTCTTCATCAGAAAAAAAGATACAGAACACAGAAACAAGTTACTAGGTAACAAAATAAGTATGTTGTTCTTATGTTCTGTTTATTTACTGTAAATGCCATTTGTATCTTTTTTCCTGATGAAGACGTACATTGAGTTCGTCGAAATGTCGATTATTAATAAATATTAATACAGAACTATAACCTAAAGCAGTTTTATTTTAAAATCAGTTTTTTTTAGATTTTTAAACCAGTTATTATTATTTCTTTGTGATATGTATGTAAAGTGCAGCATTCTTAATGTGACAACAATTTCTTCACAAAGTTTCCAAAAATTCATTGATTTTCAGGATTTTCTATAAGATTTTAAATCTAAGTATTCTAAATTAGGACTGGTATCACAAAAAGTTATTAAACACATGCAAATTAACAATGCGTTTAAATTGTTAATTGACAAATCAGTTAGAATTTTGCAAAATTTGGCAATCTAAATTCATAGATAACCATCAATTTAAATAAACAACATTTCATGCAGGTTATTGTTAATTTTTGTAAACTTTTAAGATTTTATTACGAAAATTGTTTTTAACTTCTTAAACATTTCCTCAAACACCTTTGGGAACTGAAATCGCTTACACCATACATATTATCCGACTGACTTATTTAGCCTTAAACATAACAAACCTACCCGAAGGTAAGACATAAGCAAGCAAGCCAAGGGGATGTAAACTTATAAAATTTCATTCGGCTCTCCCTTTCTCGGACAATAATTTCAGTTCGCGCTCCGGCGTGTCCAGCCAGGACCAGACTTGTGAACTCACTAAGCTAACATAAGCTTGCATTTTAGTTTGTGAACTCAACTCGATGGTACTTTGCAACAACTATACGATCTGGGGGGCTAGGTTTATAGTGAGCGGCACATTCGCTCTATTCGCCTGGAAGGGATGATTTGAGTTGGTACGGAACTGCTCTAGTGTTCTTGGGGTTTGAATTATGATATATGATTAGAATTTGTAATTTTTTTTAAATAATAAATTTTGTTTAAATTGACAGAATTTGTAATGCGTTAAAATTTAAAATACATTAAAAAATGAATATAGACATAATAAGGCTTTAGAATTAAGTTCTGTTTATATTTTAATTAAAAAAAAACAACGTTTCGGCGTACTTTACGTACATCATCAGGAAAATTATACAAATGACATATACAGTAAATAAACAGAACATAGAAACAAATTACTAGGTAACAAAATAAGTTACAAGATTATAAAATTTATAAATTTTAATTAAAAAAGACAAATTCTATTTAAATCATTGATTGATGTTATCTTTTTTGTTCATTTTAAATAAATTTATTTATAGTAAATATGCAGCTTTTTATTAAAAAAATATTTGTAATAAATAAATATCTCATAATCAAATAGATATTTATTTGCTATAATTGAAAAAATATTTAAAATGATTTTCTTTACTCGAAAGAATCCTTTTATCTATGTCAGTGTCGGATTTAAGGGTGAGTAGACTTGGCTGCAGTTCAGGACACCCATCGCAAAAGAGCCCCTACCAAGTAAAAAATTTGATAAAATTTTTATTATTATTATACGTTGTTAAAGAATATGTTTAAAGGTGACTTAAATTATATTTCAAAAAATTATTTTTTTCCTTTAATTAATGCAAAATATCTAACAGATGAAATTTTTGTGTTTGTTTTCAAGTGTTCTATTTAACAAAAAATAACACGTTTGTGCTGAAATCTTTACTAAAATTTTGTTTAATTTTAATTATATGATTTGATTTGTTTCAAAAAGCTACAAACACTTTTTTGCTTGTAATTAATTTTTTTAATGATGAAATAGGAAATATTTTAAAATAAAACGGCTTTAGGTTAAAGTTCTGTATTAATATTTATTAAAAATCGACGTTTTGACGAACTTAATTTCCGTCTTTTTTATTTTTTTTTTTGTATTATTTTCTTAATGAAGACCGACATTGAGTTCGTTGAAACGTCGATTATTATTAAATATTAATACAAAACTATAACGTAAAGCCGTTTAATTTTAATGTAATGAGTTCTGAAAGATTTTTTACTATGTTAAGAAAATATTTTATTTCTTACAATCATTTCTAGAAATTATATTTTAATTCTAATTTTATATTTATGTTGTTTTATTACGAATAAAAAATTATATAATTCTACAAAGACATTATATTTAGTTTTTGTCGTATAAGCACTGTTGCGTTATCCTTTTGAATTAATTACACATCTAGTGAGCTTCAGGATAGTGGTAGTGAATTAAGATGTCTGTAGCGGTGGTGTGTTTCTATGTTGTTCCTTGTAAGAAGGGGTCAGTTGATTTATATATGCGTCTCTCTATTCCAAGACCGGCTACGATTATCTACCATCGTCGAGCCGATGAGAGATTAATTTTTTCCGCCATGTTTTGTTTGATGTTCGTTGATTAAATTTCTAGATGCTCGTCTTAATTGGAATTTAGTGCTTTGAATGCTATTCGTTCGAAATTTGCCGATGTATGAAATATGTGAAGGGGGCCACGCTTATTTTATAATATATTATTGTGTATGCTCAGTTGGTTTTCATATCGAATTAATATGGAAAATATTTGTGAATTGAGAATAAAACAATATTAATAAGTACTCGTAATTTAACATAGCTTTAATAAAATAGTAGAGTAGGAGTATTTTGTAATTGTTACTGTGATAGTTTATATAACAATATTACATTTTTCATAAAAAAATTACATTCATAGAATTTGTAAATTGATGTTTTGAATAATATTGAAATAAGAAAATACGCTTATATATATACCAAGCATTGAGAATGTCATCTACGATGTATGGCAAAACGTCTGCGACGAGGATAAATCGACCACGGCCTATCTGCCCAGAAAATTTTATAAATTTAATGGATACCGGCTGTGAAAGCCTGTAGATTACTATAACTTTATTTTTGTTAAATAAATGATAAATTATCAATCCTGTTTTCAAATTTATCAAATCATTATAATTCGCTCAGAGCAGCGTCCGAATCGGCTCGAATTCAAAATGATAAATACCATTCTTGGCTCGCGACCAGCGAATTCCTTCGCAAATGTCTCCAGATTGAAATTCAGATCCAGTTTGGAGAAACTACTGCCAAAGTTTTCGGGCTCCGCTAGCAATGGCTTAAACGTCTCGAAAACAATCCTTGCAATGCAATAATGCGTAGTGTGTCGCCACATCGCGCCATCCGCAAGCCATCACCAATTTTGCGTTCGTCGTATTGATTGCCGGCCCCGAAAACCGAATTACTTAATAACTGTGTATAACGGCGTTCCGTCCGCCAACTAGCCAATGGACACATAACTTTGACAAAGTTCTTGGCCCCCCCGACGATGCATTCTGGGTAGTACGAGAACGGAACAGCAGTTCGGACCCATTCCGCGGGTACGGGAAATGGACGACGATAGAGACGATATAGAAATTCATTTCCAAAGGGTCCTTGAGAGGAGTTTCTCCGACAAGGAGAGTTGGAGAAAAATTCTGTGGCGCTAAGGAATTTAATAATGATGGGTTTGTGCGATAGTTGAAGATGCAATTATTACAAGGAACTATGATGTTTTCGTTATTGAGATTTTAGGAGAGGAGTTGAATAAAGATGTGAGATATAGACTAAACATATAATAGAATTAAGTGACGTTATTAAAAAAAAACAAGTATTATAAAATATTGTAAGTCGTATTTGATAAAAGCTCAGTTCTGTAAACACTAAAGTAAATTGTAAAATATCTACTTTACAAGTAAATTTACTTGACTTTAAGCGGACAAAAAGGCATTGTTTTATTGTCAACAACAAATAATTTTAGTATTAGAAGTTTTAAAAATTGACAAAAAGTCATCGTTTTATTGACAGCAATATTAATTATATCAATAGAATTTGAAATCGATGCTTTTTTGTCGGCTTAAAGTTGACACTTTAGTTAAAGTATTTATTATGATATTAACTGTAACGCTTTTTTATTTTAATATCAAGATTTTTTAATTAATATTTTGTTACCTAGTAACTTGTTTCTGTTGTGTTTGTTTAATATTTATGTCATTTATATATATTTTTTTATAATGATATAGGTGCAATATATCGAAACGTCAAATTTTAATTAAAATTTAACAGAATTAAAACTTAAAGCTTTTTTTATTTTTTACTATGTTATTTTACAATTTTATTACTTAAATAATATATCTAGTTTTGTATTATATTATATTTATATAATTTCATCAGAAAAAAGTTTCAATACATATATTCAATCACCCCAAACAATCTTTTGCTAGAATTCAAATGATTTCATCACATATTATCCCCGAAACATTATCTCACCTATTATTTAAAACATGAAAAACCAGAATTTCTAGTCATCGCAGACAGAAGTTTTTCTGCTCTGAACGTTGAACAAGGTGCACGTGGTCACGCTTCAACATCCCGTACGCTGGACCACAGTCGCAGTCGCGTCACGCTGTGCCCGTAATATGCGTGATGCATCTGGATCCTATGTCTGGATGCTGTCTATTGCCTTGCTTGCAACGCAAATCGGGAAACCGGTTCCCTTAATGCGTGTACATCTGTTGATAATGATTATTTTTAACGTATTTTTAAGATATATTTTTAATATTTCGGATATTAGTTTGTGTGAAAAGTTTATTTCACTAAGTTTGAGAAAATGCCTATTTGTCAGAAATGCGTACTTTATGCCTGTGGTCTCAAATTGGCTGGTCGTAATGCGATTTTATACAGGCCGCAACTATATTTAACATAGTAAAAAATCTTTCAGAATTTATTATATAAAATAAAACTAACTGCCAAAAGTTCAAGTTTTGTATTAAAATTTTATTTATAATTAACGTTTCGACGAAACTTAACGTTCGTCTTCATCAGGAAAACTGATACAATTAAATTTTAATACAGAACTTGAACATAAAGCAGTTAGTTTTAACTATATTTGAGCTACAGGTAAAAACAAATAAATTCACGTAAACTATAAATATTTTATGAAAAATATTTTTTTAATTATTTACAAATGATTACATTTTCCTTTGACGATTAATTTATTTAAAAAATATATTAAAATTACAAAGCTATGTGGAGTAAGCGTAATATATTATAAATTTAAAATAAAAATTAATATTTTAATAATTAAATATTTACATGCTTATTTTAGCAGTTTTATTTATATTTCTTGTAATATTTATTAGTAAACAATTATGAAAAAGAATTAATACAACATATACATATTAATGTAAATTATTAGACATAATAATTAATTATCATAGTAAAAAAATCTTTCAGAACTCATTATATTAAAATAAAACGGCTTTAGGTTGAAGTTCTGTATTAATATCTATTAATAACTAACGTTTCGAAAAATTCGTACGTCTTCATCAGAAAATAGGTACAAATAAAATTTACACTAAATAAATTTATAAAATTTTGCTTCTTGTAATTAAAAATTTATAAATTTTATGATCTAGTTACTTATTTTGTTATCTAGTAACTTGTTTCTATGTTTTGTTTATTTACTGTAAAAGTCATTTGTATTTTTATCTTGATGAAGACGTGCGTTGAGTTCGTTGAAATGTCGATTATTAATAAATATTAATACAGAACTATAACGTTTTATTTTAATAATTAGTTATATTTAAAAGTTTTAAAATTACTCCCGTCGGTAAGATTCAAGATATGCTTTCAGCCCGAAAATTATTTGAATATAAGGTCACTGCTTTATGCAGTCATAATTTTTTAATAAATTCCAGTACACGTCGGAATAATATCAAGAGGAATAATATCATCAATCAGTATAAAGACACAGATTTAAATAAAAAATTTCTGCATTTAATTAATAATTTCTAAATTTTATAAGCTAGTTACTTATTTTGTTACCTAGTAACATGTTTCTATGTTCTGTTTTTTTATTGTATATGTCACTTGTATCATTACGTTTAGTTTATTGAAACGTCGATTATTAATAAATATTAATACAGAAAGCCGTTTTATTTCAAAAGTTACTTGTGTTTTGAAGGATACTAATTTCGGCATAATGGAAAGATTTTGTACCACATCTTTTTGGATATGTACTCGTATGTAAATAAATGTATTGATTTAACAAAATAATTGCTAAAAGTAATTTTACATATTTAGAAGAAATTTAATCTAAAGAAAACCATAAACAGTGTGATTCCATATATACGAGTAATAGCTTAGTTACGTAAGAAAGCAGAATTTTTGGTACTTGTTAGATTAACATTGTATGTACGTCGATACGTCTATTTTTAATTAAATTAATACATAACTAAATACTAAAGTCTTTTTATATTAATAAAATAAGTTCTGAAAGATTTTTTTTACTATATTTATTAATATTTTATTTTAAATATACATAAGTTGAGAAACTAAAAAAAAGTATTATACTTTTATTTTAATTAAAGTGTTTATTCGGAATTTTATAATAAAACTTTAAAATCACTTGATTTTAATTTTTATACTTTATAAATTTTGAGTTTTAAATATTCTAACAAAAAATTAGATAAATGATATAAATAAATTATTTATTTATACGAGCACCTCCACCAAAAGTTCATATTTTTGTTAAAATTGTTTTATTGTTAGAAGTACAAATATTTAAAAAAATTAAATATTAAAAAATTAATAATGAAATAATTAGTATTACAAGAAATAAGTATTACAATATAAACAATTTTTTATAAATTAATAATTATAATAATACATAATTTTGATATTTTTTTATGTATAAATTTAATTCTAAAATTTAAAATATTTTATTATAATTTGATCTATAACATATTTATATTATTAAAATTTATATACAAACCAGATTATTTTTTTTATCATAATTTTAATATGATATATGGAACATGATATGTTATATAAAACTATTTTGTGGAAATGGTAAAAAAAATTATATAAAATAAATATAAAAATAAATACCAGCGTTCTTTGAATGTAACTAAAATTTATTATAAACAAAAATAGTACAATAATTTTGACACAAAATGCATAATAAAAACATAAATATATATTACAAAATTTATCGAGAAAATACAATGATACAAAAATTTTCTACATTCACTTAAAAATAACAAATACAGGACAAGAATAAATAAATTCGTTAACAAAAAAATTCGTTTTTGGAACAAAAAACGAACCATAAATCAATTTTATTATTATATCTGCTGATGTTTACACGAAAAATGTAATTTCTTATATACGAATTCTAGACTCCGAAAATGGCATCGTAAAAGATAAAAATTGTCGCACAGAAAGAGAGATTTTTATGTTAATATCTGGGACAGGAAATGAATAAAAACATGAGATGTATAGAGGAGTCGACGCCAAAATAGTTCTGACATTGTAAACACAAAGAATAAATATCGTTCTTGAAGACATTTTGATTTCGTTTTGTTTGCGAATAACGACTTTAAACTAATACGAGTTTTGGTTTAGATTCGAATAAAATCATTGAATAGAGGTTATGTTAGATATTTCCGATACATAAATTCTTTTCTTATTCGATGGGTTTGCAACCCCTTTTTGCGTAGGGTGAAACTCACAAAAGTTTTCAACCCCTCTTGGTTTGATAAGCGCGTGCGCAGAAGAACCGTAAATAACGCGCCATTCTTATATTGGCAGACAATGTTACCAGACTCTTTTCCTGATATTTTATTTTTGCATTCTGAAATATGAATTTCAACTTGAAATGTTTATTAATGAATTTTCTTTGCGGTGCTTTTGTTAGTGGAAAATTTGTTTTTGATTTTTTGTTTTTTGCACAATACAAGAATGAACGTGTTTGATTTTCAGATATTGATAAAATTGTATTTTAGTGTTTTATGGAATGTAAAAACAATTTTTGATATCCTTACAGTAAAATAATAATTTTTCAGTTCGTATTACTGTAACAAATATTACAATTAATATTCAGTTTGTTTAATTTTTAAAATCAAAATTGTTCTGTTTCAAGACGTATTTAATATTTTGATTTTTATTTGATTAATAAAAAACTAAGATATACTATAAATCTTTTTTCACCAATTTATGCTGCAGTGCGAGGTACATATTCAGAAAACTAATATTCTGATTATTAAAATATTGGCAATTTTGTATAAAAAATTTAATACCAATTTGTAAAATAAAATTATTTTTAATTTCTTTGAATAACTAGTAATATCTATTCTTTGTGTTAACAAATTTATATTTTGAATCTCATTTCAGTAAATAATTTTGATTAAAAACAAAATAATTTTGAAATGCACATCGATTTTTTAATAAAACTTGTAAAATTGTTTTCAAATCTATTTTTGTTTTGACTAAATTTTAAATTATTTTGATTTGCAAAAATTATTACGTGAAAAGTGTAAGGACTTTTATTAATTGTTAATTTTAAATTTGTTTCTGACAAATTTAATTTTAGAACGGTAAAACTGTTTTTGGTTATTGGAAAAATAAAAAAAAGTATTCGAATTATATCTGAGAAGAAAATTATTATAAACATAATAATTTTGTCATTGTGAATGAAAAGTATATTATTATTTTGTTATAATAATATAAGTTTTGTATTTTACTTTAAAGATTATTTTTTAATTGATAATCAATTGTGTAAAATAAAAAAGAGCATTTTCTGAATTTTGTTGGGAAAGTAATTTTATGAAGAATCGTGTTAGTAAAATTGAAGAATTAATTTGTTAGTACAAGCTGCATATAAGCAATAAAATTTAGCAATAATTTTGAATTAAGCCGTGTTTATTAAATTACTTAGAATGTGGGTATTTTAGATTTAGTAATTTTAATATTTTTAAAATGTGTAATTATTTCTTTGAGTAATTAGGGTATTAACTAAAATAATTATTTATATGTGATTAAAAAAATTATAGCGTAAGCTTTCATGAATATTAGTAAAAAAAGTAGCACTATGCAAAAATAAATAAATGTTTAGTTTTTTGAGAATATAAATTAAAAAAATGTTAGTATGCCAGTTCAGAAAAAATATAAATTATTCAGTGCATAAATACTAATAATAATTTGTTTGCTAATTGAACTGTATAGTCCGCCATTGACGTGCGTCCTGATAGGGGGTCCGTTAAGGAAAATAGGCAAAGAGGGAGAGCGGGGGGGAGTTTAAAACTGATGCCAGTCAGTGACGTCCGTTATACATGTATGTTCGATATGTGTTTAGTATCTAATAAGATTATTGTATCTGTGTTGAACAGTAATTAAATTCTTACGTCTTGCCCCTTTTATCGTCCGTCTGTCTGACGTCAGTTCCTTACATAGCACCCCCATCTCTTTTCTAAAGTCTGTTCACCAACCCCTTCTGTGTACACCCCTTGCTGTGTATGAACGTCATTGACACTAGTCATGGATGTCTTGATTGTGACAGTTTTCGAATGGAACTGATATATATGTGTATGTCTTGGATTTGTATATTGATTTGTTATATAATTAATTAAATTGTTATAATTTGTCGCGTGAGTTGTTTTATTTAACGATTGAAAGATTCTAGAATTCTAGATTTTTATTACTGCTAAGCATAAAATAAAAGTTTCAGAATTTTAAACTTTTTAATGTCAAATTATAGATAATATAATTTGAATTTTGGGTAAGAATTCTAGAATTTCAATTATTCAAGGCCTGTTTTTTTATTTTAGTATACAAAAGTTGAAATTTTGTTCTGTGTGAAATTTACCAAAATTGTGGTGAAAATTTAATTTGAAATATATTTTTAATTTAATAAATCTTAAGATAATTATTATGTGTAAATATTAGAATTTTGACTAAATTCTACACTTTTAATTCAAATTTAATTCAGTAACTTTGTTAACATATTATAAAATTACTTTGGAAAATAATAATTTAAATCCTTCTCTAAAATGTAAAAACCAAATTTATAATTTTTGTCAATTTAATACAATTGAAAAATATTTTTAACAATTTTTGAAGTCCAAATTTGTTTCTATGTTTAAAGATATCTTGAAGTTATTTTTATAAGTAAAAGCGTTAATCTTGCATATAAATAATAATTTGTTATTAATTTAAACAAATTTAGCAAAATTTGATTCAATATTTTAGTTTATATAGTTCAAGATTTCTTGATATTGATTTTGAAAAATAAGCACAAATCTTTTATGATTATAAAAATATACTTTGTATTTTTTAGTCCAAATTTGTTCCAATATTTTTCTTCTTAGATATCTTTAAAAGCAAAAGCATAAACTATTGTTTTGTTTAGTTTATAGTACGTTTAGTTAAATTTGATGTTATGTAAGATATCTTGATGTTATTCTTAAAAACCAAAAGTGCAAATCTTCAATCTGCTTAAAGATAATAATTTATAAGGGGATTATTGCGAAGCAAGCAGGCAGGTCCGATTTGAATCAGTGATTCATTGGCGTAGTAAAGTTAAGGAAGTTGTAGCTTTGAGAATCCTAGTTGTACCTACTAAGTTAGTTGTCTGATAGTTCCCAAAACATCGTAGTCGGTTCCCTTTAAAGGGAAGGGGAGGGCTTATCAACCAGGCTACTAGATTTACTAAACTCGAATACCAGATATGTTAGATGCGTTAGAATTGATAGTCATATTTCGTATGAGATGTTACTGCACTGTATGCAGGCTATCTTTGTTGCACGAGTGTGAATGGTGTATGTGTCTGTATGTGTCTGATGCAAATGATTTCGTATTTTCGGTTGGTTGGGGGAGGCAGGGATGTGAGACAAGGGGGCCAAGGGCCGCATGTAAGTTTCAACTGCAAGCGTGTTCTTCCTAATCTCTCGAATAACTTGAGTTTGAGCTCCCATGCCACGCTCATTCACATCTCAGATGGCTGTGTGTATTGATTGGACTGTGCCAAGATGGCCGCGGCGCACTCTTTGGACCAATTTGATGATTCACATGGACGACTCGTTTTTGTTTTTTTCAGAATTGAAACATTTTGCACGTTGTAAAAAAATCATTCTGCCGAAGGTACATATTTAGTGTATCGAAATGTCAATTTTAAAGAAAAAGATTTTTTACAGAGCTTTAACTTAAAATTTTATTTTGAAGGTTTTTATTTTGTTAAAAAATATATTATTTTTCGTTTAATGATTCTGTTTCGGTTTTGGTCTGATATTTTGGGATTTTGAAATATTGTTAATAAAGTTAGATTTTTTTATAAATTCAGATAGCTTCCAGAAAAAATTGCAAATGTTTTTGGTTTTTTATTGTCTAAATGGTATATTTTGATGTTATAATACTTCTTTTTATACTAAAGTATTATAAGTAAAATTTAATTTGTTTTATATAAATTTTTCTGTAGTTTTAAACAAAAATTAAAAAATATTTTTGTATTCATTTTTGTGTTTTATATTCCAGATTTATTTAAATTTGAAAATTCTTATAAAATTGGTTATTTTTATAGGTTAGATTACTATAGTTTTCATTTTAATTAATTTTTTTTCTGATTTTAATATTATAGCACTGTATATTCTGTTTTTAAATTTGAGTAATATGGTCGAAATTGAAATAAATTATAACGTATATTTTAATAAATGTATTATTTATTTATTAATTTTTGTTATATATGTAAATTTTTTTTAAATATTATTTTGATTTATAAGTTTTGATCGTGCAAAAGTTTCAAAACTAAATATTTACGACAACATTAAAAATAAAATTGTCTTTATTTTTAGTCTTTTTTGTTATTTGTTAATGAAATATTGTTTTTCTATTTGTTTAAATTATATTTCGTTGTGAAAAGTCGTGTTTCGAATAAAACAAAAATTTAGCCAATAAACGTAGTAACATATTTATAATCTTCAGATTTTTTTTTGGATCTTTAGTATACAAAATTTTATGTTCGATGTTTATGTCACAGTTATATTTTTATTAATATTGGCTATTACTTTGGAATATTATTTTACACATTATGTTTTTGCACAAATAGTATATTTCGATTTTAATTTTGCAGATACCCTGTTGCAATATTGCTAATATGTTTTGCCATTTTATTAATAAAATAATAAAAATCACATCTGTGCGAATTGAAAATTATAATACCCGTAGCAACAGACATGATTATTTGCGAAATGTCTCGTTAATTTTGCAAAATAATTTCGACAGTTTGTTTTAGGTATATTCTTGGAAATAACACATAGTTTAGTAGATTGATATTGAATTAAATAATTTTAGATTTATAAAATGTGCCCCCATTGTCTGTGCAATGTCGACACCACTGTCCGAATCTCAAGTATCATATGAATAATGCATTATATCAGTTTTCAAAGTGACAACTGGCAATTTTAGTGATTTATAAACTTTACTTAGTTTTCATTCCGTGATTGGTAGCGGCGCTAAAATCGTCCTTGTGCAATCCGACAATTTGGTTGAAATTCCCGCCATTTTGATGTGTGCTGTAGCGGGGGTGGTGATGGTGGTGGTACGACGTTCGATTGCTAGATGGCTCCGTAGGCTACTTGGCGACGTTCACGTCTCGGGCGTCTAATTTCGGCGTCGCGGTGCCTGATGCTCTGGAAATAAGAAACTATGATTTACGACGCTGTATATGGTGGAAGTTTTTAAGCGTTAGACCGGATATGGTAGCAGCGCTTGGCAATTGTTTTTATTGCCTGCTAGATTATAGTACTGAATAATGTTGGAATGTAATATTTTGTGGATAAAGTTAGCAGCAGAAATTGGATAAGAATTTTAAAATCACGTTATTTATTTGATTATTATTAATGTACGGCATTATTATAACTTTTTGGGAAATTCTACTGTTTTGTTATGCAACTATTTTAAATTAATTTTTAATTAATTCATTTTAAGTAAAATTATAAATAAACTTTAGCAAAGTGGTGCTATTTTTATAGGTAAAGAAATATTTATTATAAATAAAATGTGGTTATTAAATATATGCGTTTTACAAATAAAAACTGTTTTTAAATTTAATATATTTTGTAATTTTGTTCTTCTATTTTCCAGATATATGTTATAAATTATGTTTATTCCGATATTACTTAATAAAAATACGTTCATATTTTTGAACTTCTAATTTTGTTCAGATATTTGTGTATTAGGTATATATTATTAAAATATTTCTTTATATAAAAGAAAATTAAAGATTTATTAAAATAGAAATATTTTAGGATTTAGTTTTGTATTAATTTTATTTATAATTTGACGTTTTGACGTGCTTTACGTACATCATTATGATTATTTTTCGTGATGATGATGTACGTAGAGTACGTCGAATTTTAAATAAAATTAATACAGTATTAATTCTAAAGCTTTTTATTTTAAAACAGCTTTAAATTTATTATAATTATATTAAAATAAAACGGCTTTAGTTTATAGTTCTGTGATATAATGTGATTTGAATCTGTTTTTCTGATGAAGACGAACGTTGAGTTCGTCTTAACGTCGATTATTAATAAATATTAATACAGAACTATAACCTATAGTCGTTTTATTTTTTACTATGTTAAAGATTTATTAAAAACTGATAATTCTTTAATATTTTAAATACATTCAATTCTATACATCATCTATATGTACTAGAATTCTGGAAACTTTAATAAGATAAATTTTAAATAATAAATAAATGTTTTGTTTTACAAATTAATTTAATAATTTTTAAAACAAAAAAGTAGAGATGTTGGTAAAAATATATTATTTGCTAAATTTTGTTTTATCTATATGAAAAGACATATAAATTTAATTTAAACTCAATTTTTTATGTGGTATTTTTAGATAACTACACTATTTTTAAAATTTGAGATTTTTCATTTGAAAGAAATTAATTTAATATTAATTGTTTTATAAGCGCCTCCACCAATTTGTTTTAGTTACGGATTTGTTTCGTCACACGTAAAAGAACTACTCAAATTCTAGTCATGGATTTTTATTACAATTATTATATAATGAAATATTTTAATTTAAAATTGAATTTTAGTTTATATTTGTTGTATACAGATTTTTCTTTATTATTTACGAATTAATTCAAATTAACAGCCAGTTTTATATAAATAAGTTTAACTTTCGTGTTTGTAAAATTTCCATTAAATAAAATGAATTGTTAATAAACAAATTCTGGAAATCCGTACGATGCTAGATAGGTTTTTAAATGTTTAACTATTCTACTAACTAATAATGTACGTTTTATTTAATAAGTTTTGGAATATAGGAATAAGTTATTTATATTTAAAGTAAAGATTTTTAGTAAACTAAATGAATAAATCATTATTGCTATTTCACTATTAATTTAATTTAATTTTAATAAGTTATAGCAACTGATATTTTGTATAATTTTTATAAATTTATCTTTCGGAACACATTATATTAAAATTTTTAAAAAATATAGATTTGTTAAATTTGACAAACTTTGAAATTTGATGAAATTTTTTCACTTTTATATATTGACATTTTTATGTAAAAATGTAGTATTCTAACATTAAATTTATAAAATATAATAATAAATGAATAAACTTACCTTATTTATTAAAACATAAATTTGTTGCAGAAACTTTCTTCTCAATGTTGTCTTTCGTTATCACAAAAGACAGTTGATAAGTTGTAAAAATACAATTTTAAATTTTTATTTGAACAGAAGACAAGCAATTTTGCCAGAACACTTCAATTAAATATCACTTTTTTCAAAATTACTAATTTGATAAACTTTCAAATATTTTTAGTATCACATATTTGTAAACAGAATATCGATTTTTGAACATCAATAAATCTTAAAACTTGTGTCCTTACATTATTAAAACGAATTTGTAGGATAATTTAGCACCCGGAAATTTAGCGTGCGTCAAATTTGTCTTTCCATTATTAATAATTTTGTACGATGTGCATCTTGGAACGAAAAACCCAAAACTGACCAAACTAAAGATTTGCATCGGCCTTTTTAATTTTATATTTCTTACGAAAAAACCAGGAACCAGTTTGGGTGATATACCGGTTTTGCTGGCCGCATCAGGAACTCAGAGATTAATACAGGGGGATTGAGAAGGGGGGAGGTGGTTAATGCGCGTTATATTAACTGGACACTGGTCAGTTGATCTTGAAAAACTGGTCCATATACAACCGTCATTTTTCAGCTTCCAGCATCCGATTTTGAACATCTGTGCATGATTCTATAGTCGATTGCGCGCTATTGTTTGGAAAAAGTATTATAAGAATTATTTTTTTTTGTTGTTGTTGTAGTTAAAGGGTTGGTAGAAATGTATGGGAATTTTTTGAGTTTTAATATTATTTGTGTTATTGTTAAATTGTGCGACGCAATTTTTTTGTCTGGTGCTTGTAACAATGTATGCATAATTTTTATTGTTAGAAAATATGATTGCAAAAATTTGAAAGTCTGGTTTTATAAAGTGCTAATTTAAAAACTGTTTTTGAATTATGAGAAAAATTTGAATATAATATAACGTCTTTTTTTAGTACTTTTTAATATTCAAATTTCAAGGTCTGATCTTTATTTATATTTGGAAATAAAAAGGATTTTTGTTAACTTAAAATTCTATAAATGTACATATATTGTTAAAAATCGGTTAGCAAAGTTTTAGCAAAAAAAAATCTTTGAATGATTTTAAAATAAATTAATATAGTATAATAATAGAAAAATTTGAATATAATGTAACGTTTTTAAATACTTTTTAATATTAAAATGTCAAGGTCTATGGTTTTTATTATTATTATTTTTTTAAATGAAAAGATTTTTGTTAAGTTAATATTTTATAATACACTGAAAAAAATCCATATAATATTTCATAAACCGTCTGTGCAAAAATTACATAGATCGTTTGTGTAACTTTTACATACACGGTTTATGTAATATTCAATAGAATTTTTCGTATACCTATATATAATGTTAAAATCTGTTAGCAAAGTTTTGCAAAAAATCTTATAATGATTTTAAAATAAATTGTATTAATATTAATTAATAAAAACTGAATTATATTGACGAAAAAAAAAAAAAGAAATATAATTTTGTGTCTTTGAGGGTACTACACTGTAAAAAAATTGTTATTTTATATTTCTTCAATTTCATATTAAAATATTTTTTATTAAATATTTTTAAAAGTACTTTATTTTTAATTATAAAATTGAAATAATCAATTTTTGACTAATCTGTATAAGATAGACAAATTTTGTCAACATAAATAAAAGATAAAAAAAACGACATTTTTTTTTTAAATAAAGATTTTGAATTGATCAATACTAAATAACTATCATATGATTCTAAAATCAATCACACTGTATATATATATATATATATATATATATATATATATATATATATATATATATATATATATATATATAAGAACATGTTTAAGATTTAAAAGAATTATTTTTCGTTAATTTGAAATCACATCATATAGAGCATACATATTCAAATTATTTCTTATATATATATATATATATATAATGCTTATAATAATATATATTCATTGCATGTAGAGCACGTATGTAGATGTTGTGAGTCTGTGTTGTGCTACGTTGTATGCTGTAACTCTAACGTTATGCTTAACTACATACATACATGTAGAATTCTCTAGTTCGGCGTATATATGCGTCCACCACATACCTAATGTTTTGTACATGTTATCTGTAATATGGCAAGATCCTTTGTGAATATTAAAGTTTCCAATGCTGATTTTGCATATTCTAGCTTTTATATATACGTATGTCTCTGCTTTTGCTTTAGTTGCTAAAGCTCGGCTGTAGATGGAGCTTTATATAATATAGTAAAAAAATTAAAAAAAAATTAAGTTTGTTAATAGAGTAATAAATTATCTTTAGCAAAATGGTACAATTAAAAATAAATTCAATAATTTAGTTTTATTAAAAAAAATACTTATAAAGATCGATATTCTATATTTTCAAAAATAAAAATATGATTTAGTTGTATGAAGACAAAGTTTTTTAAGTAAAAAAATAGTTTTTTTTTTTGAAAAGTATTATAAATATAGACAAATCGAATGAACAGTTTTATTTTTGTGTATACTAGTATTTGTATACTGAACTACATTTTTGATAACTGCTTTAAAAAAATGTTTTAACATACAGTAATATCTCGGTTAATGAATAAATTCATTAAAATTAAAATTTACAGTACAAATTATTCTTTAATTAAATCATGATTTTCTTATTGCCATTTTTTAAAAATAAATTGACTTGTTAGTCGAATCTCACAGTCAAAAAAAAAATTGTGTTAAATTAACACAATTTTGGTGTTGCGCGAGGTCCACTACCTAAATTTTGTTAATTTAACAAAATACAATATTGTTAAATATTAACACTCAAATATATTTTAACACTTCGAGATTTCAAGACATTGTAATGCGTGGTTTTTATTAACAAATTTTGTGTTAATTTAACAATTTTTCATTAATATATCCGAAAATAACACACAAGTACCTACTTATCTAAATTTTTTACGGTGTAGTCACATCAACAAAAACTTTGTAAAAAAAATATTCTTTATAATAATTTATTATGTATATAATGTTTTTATATTAATCATTTTAGAGAAAGTGTTTTAGCTATTTGATAGATATTTTTTGAAATTTGTAAACATGTAGGTACTTTAATTTAAATTTTTTAAATTAAATTTTTATTTATTATAAATTTACATAAAGAATGTATTTTGAAATGAATGAATTATACTTAAAATATTTTATTAGTATTATTACATAAAATATTTACTAAGTTTCATTATTGTGATGGAATTATTACAGATATTATAATATGCAAACTTTTATTTTATATAATTTAAGAAGTTATACCAACAATACTTAATTTTACATTAAGTTTGTGATGCAATTTGTAGAAAGTAAGCAATTTTACATACGTATTAGGTCAGTTTTACTTAATTTATGTGATTAATATGAATTATGTTAAAATTACAGAATTTTAAGGTAGAAATACAGAATATTTTTTTTACAGTGTAGTGCTACTTTTAGTCTTTTTAGTAATATGAAAATTATATGCATTTCAAACATCTAATTATGGACACTATTATATTGATAAAAAATATGTTAGTAAAATACTTATTAAATAGTTTTCGTTACTTAAAAAAAAAACAAAACAGTTTATAGAAAAAAACAATTTTTTGTGAATATACTAAAAACAAATTCCAATACATCCTTTTATATACTTATTGATGTACAGCATTGCCAGAGCTATAGTACAAGCAGGGTAATCGAAAATTGTAGCCCTTGCGTGCTTGGCTGTAGTTATGCAGTGTAAACACGACTTCTCATAATGACCCTTGGTGGCTTTATATTTCTCGCTCGCACAACGGGCTTCCTGTGTGCTTTACCCGTGGTATGATGTGTCCATGTTTCTCTCCCTCCTAACTATGTGAGTGTGTGTGTGTGTGTGTGAGTGTGTTGGTGAGCTTTCGCTAGGTCTTTCTCTGCACTCACACTGGAATCCCCTTGCGATTATTATCAAAGGAGGCCATTTTAGAGGCGGAGCCAGCTTTGCATCCTCCCTATGACGTAGTAGGCCCCCTTCGCACCTCTCAAGGATTTTATTTGTGGTGATTTTAAGTTATGCGGTAGCTAGCGCTATGCGTGGTGAAAAATTGAAAGAGTGCTGAAAAAGTTTTTAGTTTTGCTACTCGTGGATAGATGGCAAACGTTTTTATAAAAATACTTTTTTTCTGTTTTTTTTTTATTTTTTATTTTTTTTTATTTTTAGGTGTAAGAATGTTGTTGAACGGTAATTGTAGTGCGTGTTTGAAAGTGTAATTGTATTGAACTGTTACGGAATAATTGGCGATATTGAAACAGAAATTTTGTATTATCATTGAATTATATTTAAAAGTTGAAATTTATTTATGGATATCAGTTACGATTATAAAGTCTTTATGCGCGATTTAAAATGAAATAGTTTTTAGTATTTTTTAAAAATAAAGTGGCACATGTCATAAGCATATTTTTAATGAAGTACTCAATTTAATATCATTTACACTTTTTTATTGAAACAATCAGAATAAATTTTAAAATCTTGGAATATTTTAAGAAAAAAATATATTGAAAGGGGTAGCGGGATAAGAATAGTGAATCGGCTCCAGAAGAATTTTGACTTGCCATAGCTTTTGACTTTTTAAATGCTCAGATGGTTTCTAGTCAGTATCAATGTCATAGTATCCATAATTTAAAGTTTTTAAAAAAGCGTTTTTTTTACATATTTGTTAGATTTTTTTTTTTTTATGTAATTAACTCGTTTTAAACCAATTATTACTAACAGTTATAGTATTCTACAGACTTTAGAGAGTATACGTACAATTTTTTTCAAGAGTTTTTTTACCCTATTTGAACACTACAGATTATTTTAAAACAAAAAAAAAAAAAAAACAAAAATTAAAAATACCAATTTTTTTTTAAAATAAGTGGTGTTTTCTAGAGTTGCATTTGACTTATAAAAAAAGTCGCAAATACAAAATGTAGCCATTTTTATAAGAAAAAAAAACTTTTAAAGTGCGTTTGAATATCTTGATCCAATAAAGCCGGGCGCACACTTATGCCGCGTCGCAACGCATCGCATTGCAATATTATTCGCCCAGATCGTTTTCAATGAACTATCGCATATAAGTTCATGCGATAGTTGCATAATCTTTGCATATGTAATATGTACATTTCGTTTGTATAAGAAACATTTCTTCGCGTGATCACTATGTATATGTGTATATAGCTAACATCGTGATTGCTATAAATGTAAAAATCTTAATTTGTAATGGTAACAGCACTTCAGACGACCCAAATATATTTAATTTTTTTTTACAATCACTGTTATACAAACGAAATAAAGAAAATAATAAATCTAATGGGACATTGACATACTTATATACCTATATGTAAAATTAAATTTTTTAATAAAACGTATAAAACGTATATATATATATATATATATATATATATATATATATATATATATATATACAGTCGATTCCGCTTAATTGGGACACATCGGGACTAGGGCATTTTGTCCCAATTAAGCGGCTGTCCCAATTAACCGAATTTTACATAAAATTAAGCAATCCATATTTTTCTTTCAATAATTTTATTTTATAAATTCTTGGAAAAAACTATAAACTACATATAACCAAAAAAATATAAACTTTTAAGAAAAAATAATAATAAATTCCAAAATAAAATAATAAATAAATACATACATTTTTAATTCAATTCAAAAATGTGTCAAGTGTAGTGTCTTTTGTTTTTGAAACATTTCACTTCTACAAAATCAGCACAAGTATTCAGTGCGGCTGTAGGGCTCCCTTCATTTCCCAGCAAAGCAATTTTACTAGAAACTGTCATATCACTTCTTGGCATCTTGGCAAGAGTCAATTTTTTTTAAATAAAATCGACAAAATGTAAGTTTAACGAACCTTCCACGAGCAAGGTGTAGTGGTAACTGAATCATAACTGAATACGTAACGATTGAGACAGCAGGGTAGACAGACTCTCACAGCTTTAATGACCGGTGCCGCGCCACGCCGACGCGAGGGTAAACATTAACCTTTGAGCGCGCGTGGGTCCGTACTTCATACGTGAATGAATGTGTTGGGAAAAAAGTTCACAGCGCGCGATACTAATGTAATTAATTGATACATATTTGCTAGTTTTTTAAATATAATTTTCCATGTTGTGAAGCAAAAAGATATGAAGCGTATCATATTAAATTTTTTGTAAATATTTTTTCTTATGAATATTTGTAACATAATATATACTGTGATCTTAAATTTACTGTCCCAATTAAGCGGAATGTTGTCCTAATTAAACATGTAAATTTACTGTTGGTTCCTTGGTTTGGTTTCTGTTCTTTGAGATTTGGCCCAAATAAGCGGCTGTCCCAATTAAGCGGTGTCCCAATTAAGCGGAATCGACTGTATATATATATATATATATATATATATATATATATATATATATATATATATATATATATATATATTATAATACTTATAAGTACTTAAATAAAATTCTGCCGACTTATTCTCATGCTCAAATCGGGTGTCAATTGATTGACGGGCAACTTAACACCTAGAAATATCTCATCCATTGTATATAACGCGGGAGAAACACGTTGTTGCATACAGGCATCTCATGCACTTAACATATAAGCACGATGCGACGCGCGTAAATGTAACACATAACGTAACGGGCATAGGTAGCATAGTAGCTACCGGTCGTACAGTGTTAACAATAACACGATTCCAATGTCGAGCTGGGGCGGCGGCGGGGAGTGGTGGCAGCCTATCCTGAGCTGAGTTCGAAGCTTGTGCCTCAGTTCGACACATTGAAATTAATTAGTGCTTAACGTATAAAGGCAAACGGTGCTGTGTGTATGTGTGTGTGTGTGCTACGCTCATTACGTTACGTGGACATACGTCAATGGCAATTTGTTGGCCGGGCGGCTATTACAATTGCTTGACTAGTATAGGTAGCTATCAGCCGGTAATTTAGGTATTCTACAATTGGGGGTTTGTTGCGAAACTTATAAAATTTGGATGAAGAATTTGATTAGATTTTATAAGGAATAATAAAAAATTTTTTTTTCGAATTTTGAAGCGATAAGTTAGATTGACAATATGACAATATTTATAAATGAAGAATATTATTTTATTATGTTACGAGAAGTAAAAAACGATCTTTATTGAGTTAAGTCCAGATATTTGTGGAGGCAGAACCGAGGTTAACAATCTGTGCGGAACATATAAAGAGCATTCTGCTTCAAGTGACATATGGTATTTTTCTTCACGCTTTTCAAACGAAATTAAATTAAAAATAAATAAAAACACATGTCAAGTAATCGTACTAATAGTTGTAGTTGTAGTTGTAGTATGTATATGTACATATTATTTACATTTGTTACGTTATTTGTGAGAATTAATGTTTCTTTGATCGAAAATATTTTTTTTTTTACAAATATGATGGTATACATTGCATTTCTTGCACTTCTTCACACATTTTTAATAATCAAATTCAATATTTGATAAGACTGATACTGCATTGCTTATTCTGACATATTTTTCTCTCTTTTTTTTTGAGATTATTTATAAAGATTTCAACAAAAATTTGATAAGTTTTTCTAATTTTTGTAGTGTTCTCGTTGACATATATTTGATTCTTATTTTTTTTGAGTATATTTGAAATATTTATAAAAGCAAATGAACGCCTTCACATACTTGGGGAATACACAGCCGCATACAACAGCGAAAGAAGACCTCATGGCTGGACCAAAAGCAGCCAAGGCTCCGGCCAAAGCAAGTAACCATTCAAAGCAAAGGCAAGGCGCAAAGAGGCAAGACAAGGAACGCTTGCTGCCTCCAAAGCGATGATGTAACCAAACTACCCCTTCGAGTTTGGTACCGCAGAGGGGTTGATCGGGGTTGAGGGGTGGGTGGGGGGTTGGAGAATGGTCGTCATCTCCTCGAGGTCCCTCGTTGATGCTGAGGCGGACACACGGACAGATCCTTGAGGCGACCGGCCACTGACCAGTATTGATCGCGGCGTCTTGTACGATGTGTACGCAAGAGGGATGTAGACGGGGATAGGTGTGGGCTGTGGACAAGAGGGTGACGGCGGCCCGGAGTGTGTAGACCTTGCTTAATTCCCGTCTCCATCGCCTCATTACACTCTTAGTGGGTGTACGCGATTACCGTCTCTAAACGCACCCGAAACTTGGCGCGCGACGACTCGCTCCCTTGCCTTACTGTTACTATCTGCTAGAATTTGTTTATATATGTTTGTAGTATATGGTTTGTAGTTTTTATTAGAAATTTGAAAAAAATTGAGTTGAATTTGTAAAATTTTCTTAAATAATGTAAATAATAAAAAAAATAGAATACTTAGTCACTTCTTTATTAACGTAAATACGTAAGTAACAAATACAAAGAAGTGATTAAAGTTTATTTTATCAAGATTTTATATTAATTCATACTTCACAATTACTTTAAAAGAATGACTTTCAAACTTATAAATGTTTAACAATAGTAAAAAAATCTTTCAGAACTTATTATATTAAAATAGAACGATTTTAGGTTGTAGTTCTATATTAATATTTATTAATAATCGACGTTTCGATGTACTAAACTAGACTAAACAAATGACATTTAAAGTAAAAAAAAAAACAGAACATAGAAGTAAGTTACTAGGTAACAAAATAAGTAACCAGATCATAAAATATATAAATTTTTCATTAAAGGAAGCTAAATTTTGTTTAAATCAGAGCATTTATACTGATTGATGTTATTTTTTCTTTATAAATTTCTATATTTTCTCTTATTAATCTATTGTTAATATTATTAATTTACTGTAAATATTGATGGGTCTTGCAATTATTACAGTATCTTCGAATTCTACATCATGGAGATTATGAAACCAATAATAATACTAATTTTTAAATGATTTCCGAAGTATTTTGAACAAAATGTAGTAGATGATTTTTTGTTATTTTAAATCGGTTGTATAAGAAGAATAACTTTTATAAAATATTTGATCTATAAATAATATAATTACAATTCTGTACACATTATGTCTTTTCTGGGTTTTTTATGGTAAAAAACCACAGAATATATCGTAATGCTTCACTTGTTACAAGATGTGAACAAAATTACGATATTAATTAAAAAAATAATTAATTCTTATCAATTAAAGATTTTTTATCTAGCATAGCATTATATTTCAAATATTGAATACTATTAATGAATACAAATTCTTATTCTTTATAACCTAGAATAATTTCGAATTAATCTTAATTCCAAATCGTTCAAAATTCCTTCAACAACCGCATTTCAAATCATTTGGCAACCACAAACAGCAAAACTATCCCAATATCTATTTCATCAATGCTCGTTTCACAGATGTTCGCACGATCATTTTAAAATTTGTCAATTCTCCAACATTTCAACACTTTTCTTTCGTACTCTTCACTGGCGTGGACTATGTGCTGTGTCTATTCCCGTATGCGGTTAACAACCCTTTCGCGACCAGCGTCCGCATTGCTCAACACACATTTGAGTACCTCAGTGAAAGAGTGACAAACACGACACTTTATAAGTTTTAAGATGATGCCGATTAAAAATAACTAGAGACGAATACACGTTTAATGTTTTCAAATATATAATATTTGATAGATATCCAAATTGACTGAAGGAAAAAATCTCAGTTTTGATCAAAATGTTGTATTTGTCACTATTCCAGTGAGTACCTCATTTGACTCGTATCATCATTGAGGAAAAGGGCGATAGAGTGTAGCGAAAAGGTTCACGCGCGTAACGCAACGCAACGCAACGTAAACCTATTTTACCCACGTTGCGTGTCCGCTTAGTTGAGTCAGTTTTTTCGGATGCGTAACTATGTGGCCGGGTAGGATATATGAGTGTGTGTGTTTGTGTGTGTGTGCATAGGGACATGAAATAGAATAGATGGGTTAGTAGAACATTGCGTTATGACTAGATGCGTTTTACTGGAAGTAAATGTACTTTCACTTATCGTTGCTATATTGCTATATACTATATTATTGATTTGTAGGTTAGGTAATATTTATAGGTACAGAGGAAGACATGTATTTAGGTAAACTCTTACAGCAAAAATTTAAAATTTTAATGTTTGAAAGAGCAATTATAGAGCAATTAAAATGTACATAGGCAGTTGCAGTACAGTGGTAACGTGTCACACTAGCAAATTAAATTAAAAAGAAAAAACAGTTAGTAAAACCTTATATCACTGAACTGATATCGGCTGCGTTTTAGTGGTTTGGAACCTATTATAAAATTTAAGCCTTTTGTTTAGCTATGTGTTAACAAGCCATACCATTGACAATGCAAGTAAAAATTTAGGCAGTTTCTCGAGTCTATAGCGTCTATGTTCTACTTGGGAATTATGAGAACAGATTCAAGATACTTTATGGATTAATTAATTGACAACAAATTCCACGTTTAGGCTGATAATTGTTTGAAAATTGAAAAAAAATCTTGAAAAATATGATTATAATAAAGGTTGCTAATTAAAAAATTAATCACTTACCTATTAATAATTAAAAAATGATTTATAGTAAAAAAAAAACCTAAACCAACCTACTAATCTAACCTACCTTAAATAGCCAATTACGTAAAAATACTGTATGTATAAATAGCCAATTGCGTATACATATACAGTATGTATAAATAGCAACTTTCTTAATTTTATAGAACAAATTTTATAGATCGATAATTATATCAGTAGGTATTTGATTATTTCCATAGGTCGATAATTATTTTCATAAGTCGATAAATATTTCTATAGAGCAATAATTAATTCTATAGGTTAAAAATCAAAACCATAGATTAATTACTTAATACACTGGTAAACTATTATTTTCATAGGTACTATTCAGTAGATCATATGTTTTTTTTCATAGGTCAAATATTTTTATCCATAAACAATTTATTATTTTGATAGTATACAATTTATTTAAAAATTTAAAATAATATTTATAATTAAATTTACAACTATTGTATAATAGGAAAATTAGAAGAATAAATTTCATCTAGAGGCTATATGAATGATTTCAATATATATTTTTTAAATTTTTGAAAATGTTATAGACATCATAACGATCACTATACTTCTTTTTCTTTCAGTCAAAGTGGTAAAAAGAGATGGAACATAACTTTGTTATCGTAAATTGAATCAGAAATTCATTTGTAATTTTACTGAGTAGCTATTTTTACTTTAGATACATAGCGTCACTGTTAATATAAATTAAACAAATACATACTATAAATTCATTATTAGTCAATTTTAAAATTCAAACAATTTAAAAGAAATTGAAATTACATTTAGAAAGTTAAATTCAGTAAATATAATAAATATTAAAAATTAAAATAATTAAATTAAATTGATTATTTAATATTTAATTCGTACAGATAATAAGTATCACATTAATTATTTTCATAATTTCATAAACGTATTTAAATAATTATCTCTATTTATAAAATCTCCCCCTAGCCACACACAGTTTTTAATTTCCAGTTATATCATAAACACATGTTATCAATATAATCGGATTGTTATTATTATAGGAACATCTCAATAACATTATTGTTAATATAACAAGTTCTTATTGGGTATAGCATCAATTGATTTCATATTGTCTTATTGAAGAGCGAGATAGAAACGCGAATAAAATTATTACTATCTCTCCTCTGGTACATTTGCATTGAAATCTGTACACGCAATCAGGACCGGACTTATGATTGAAAAGGCCCTAGGATAAAATTAAAATTGGTTTTTTGAAAGAAACTATTTATTTACAAATACTAATAAATAAAAAACTTATTTCTAAAATAACATAGTAAAAAATAAACAACATCGAACAAAATTGTTCATGAATGTCACTTGGTGAAATTAATATAATAATAATATTCTAAAGTTGAGACATTTTCTTAAAATTTCACAAGTTACTCAGTCATTGAATCGGCTGTTAAGCTATGCATCAATGACTGGCCAGATTAACCATAGTTGCCTTTCAGCAACTGATCAAAGCATCATACTGACGAGGTCCTGAAGACCGAAACACGTGTCTATGGTTAATCTGGCCAGTCATTGATGCATAGCTTAACAGCCGATTCAATGACTGAGTAACTTGTGAAATTTTGAGAAAATGTCTCAACTTTAGAATATTATTATAGTAAAAAATCTTTTAGATTACATTATATTAAAACAAAACTGCTTGAAGTTAAAGTTCTGTATTGATATTTATTTATAATCGACGTTTCGATGAACTTAATGTCCGTCTTTATTTTTCCTGATGAAAACGGACGTTGAGTTTGTCGAAACGTCGATTATAAATAAATATTAATACAGAACTTTTACTTAAAACAGTTTTATTTTAAAATACGTGTTAATGGAAATAAATTATTTGAATTTCTTATTTAACTCTACTTTTAGATACTGCGTAGTTCTGATAATAATTTTTTCTTTATCGAGTCAGTAGACTTGAAAGTTGGTCATTCAAACTTATTTTTAATTTCAGACATTTAAAACGTTATTGTCACTCATATAATTATAATAATCTTACTAATGTAATTAGATATTTTTGTCTACTTTATCGTATGTTTATCCCCCACTATTATTTGTTATTTATTCTGCAGTATTTAATTATTTAACTAAACATTAATAACAATTTGATTTCAACTAATATGTATATGTAGATGAAATAAATTAATGATATTGTAAATATTATCTAATTAAATAGATAAAATATCTATTGGATTTTTTTGTATATTTATTTCTAGTATATTTAGATTAAAGTAGTAAAGAATCTTTCAGAACTTATAATATTAAAACAAAAATACTTTAAATTTTAGTTATGTATAATTATTAATTAAATACATAGATGATATACTTGCAGTATATCGATACGTCAAAAATTATTAAAAATAATACAGAATTAAAGCCTAAAACATTTTTGTTTTTATATTTAGAATATTTTTTTGTTAATGATTTATTAAACATTTGAATCAAATTAAACAAAAAAAAAATAATTTAATTTTCTTTAGGTAGTTTCTAAGTTTTAGTATTTAGCTTAATGGTAAATCCGGTCCTGTACACGCAGTACCGGCACGTTTCAATAGCATCACCAAGAGAGGCCATCTCTCCGTTTCTATCTATGCATAGAGAGATATAAGCAAAACGGCATTACGATAATAATCCATAATATAAAATACATCCAATATCGGAACAATAGACAATATTCCTACTCCACTCTACGACTACTCGGGCTCCAATCTACACACCTATACTCAGATAATATAACATCGACAATACAGAGAGAGAATTACTAAGGACCCGGGTAGTGGTGCTGGACTTCGATTGTTTCTCAAACTTGTGTTTAATTTGTTTTGTGTTTGATTTGATTTTAACGAGCTTTATTAAAAATAATAATTATTCCAATTTCGTTCTTGATAGAAAAATATATAAAGTGTTTAACGAAAATATTAAGAAATGCAAAACTTTTTTATTAATCTGACAAATAAAAAACAACAACATAATATTTAATATTTAAAACTTTTGCAAACAATAATATAAAATAATTTGAGATGTATATTTTTAAAATCAGATTTAAGTCTTTATAGTTTATAATATTTTATACACTGAATAAAATTAAGAATATGCCAAAAAGAGCGATGACATAATATTAATTTATCTGATCTATAATAAAATTATAATTTTAGTTTTTTTTAAATATTTTTTCTAATTATTGAAAAATAACCTAAATGTATTCTTTTTGTTTGTTTTCAGGTCATTTTTAGTTGGTTAGTTTGGAAGTCGTTATACTCTGTAGGTAAGTCAGTAATAAATAATTATTTTGATGACTTAAACAACTTGTTATAATGTTTTTGTTTTACTTTTAAGATTGTTACGTAATAGCTTTTAAAATTTATATTTTAGAAAAAAAAGTTTCTTTTTAAATGCTTTTAAATATTAAGATAATTTATAGAAAATGTTGAGATATTTTAATAAATTACTAATTATAGTAGTGAAACTATTTTACAAAACTTATAATAACTGAATACATATTCTGACAAATAAAAAACGATATAAAACTATAAATGAGTTATTACTATAGAAATAATTTTTTTTTTGACACATTGTCAAATCATAAAATTAGTTGTTGAGAATGTATTAAATAAAGATTCTACATAGTAATTTTGTATGAAGAATAATAGCTTTATTTATTTATAAAATTAAATCGACAATATAAAAAAGAGCGTATAAGATGTGAGAGTTATCATGACTGTGGATGAAGCAACAGTTATTTGTCTGGGTTTATGTGTCCGTTATATTTTTATTATTTTATTTAACCGATTTTGATCCAGATATATCGTTATTAGCTGATCATCTGGTTAATTATACGTGATTAAAAAAGTGTTTTTTAATGTTTACGTGTAAAAAAAGTGTTTTTTACGTTTACATGTAAAAAACGTAAATAATGTAAAATTTTAGTTCTTTATTATGCTACTAGGTAGCTTTTTGGTTGCCTTTGTCAAATTTGTTATGATAAGTGATGTTTGTGTTTAAAATGTATGGACGCAAAATACATACATACATACACAATCACGCCATGTACCCAAACGGGTGTGGTCCAAACTCTTTTATCATCCCGAAATCAGTCGCCTCCAAACATTCCTATCCAAACAAGCAACTTTCGCTTTATCCACATTCATAATTCCTCTCATACATGCTTTTTTATTCTTACTACTTGGAAACTTTCGCTTACGCAAAACACTTTCAATCATACCACTCTAACTACTCATCGGACGTCCACGCAAACGAATACCATCAAAATCATTCAAATAAATCTTTTTAACCAAACGTTCATTGGACATTCGCTCAACATGTTCGAACCATCTTAACTGACTAACGCGAAATAAGCAACATATTATCATATTAATGTTATATGGAATATTCTAATTTTTCTTTTTGTACAATAATTGTACCTAATTTTATGATATTTTTTTATAATAATATTTTTTGGATATAGGTGTGTTGTTTGAATAACATTTGTTATGTATGTAGAAATTTGGTTAATAAGGAATTGGTGCATAATTATTAGGCGTTTTTTAAACAATATTTATTTAAAAAAAAAAACATAAAAATTTAACATTAACATTTTTAAATGATTATTTCGTAACGTAGTCACCATCTACTTCAATAACTGCTTGGAAGACGGTTGATTTCACAGGCAGAAGAAGAATAATATTTTTATTAAAAAAAGTAAACAAAACAGCAATTTTTATTAACAAACAATCCGTCTACAAAAACGCCTGATAATTATGCACCAATCCAATATATTGGCATAGATTATTATATGTTATTCATTCATTTTATTAAATTTCGAATGTAACTTTATATAGCTTTTGGAAAGTTGGAAATTAATTTAATTAATTCTTTTTTTTTAAATAAAAATAAATATGTAGATTATTCAAGTAAACCTAAAAATCTTTTTCAAATAATCAATTACAAGAACCAATCTTTCTCAAACTTTACCATATTCAATCCAATTTATACTATCACAACTGTTTAGTACCACCGGCGGATAGTTGGGTCTGGCTAGGTACGTAGTTGCGTTCGTCGTTGCGGTATAGTATCCTAGCCTAGCCTAGCCTAGGAAAGCAAGCAAGCAAGCAAGCACCAAGCGCCTAGCAAACTGTTTTAGCCAGCCATGCGAGAAATAATTCCACAAAGTAACAGTAATCGGCTTAGGGAAGATACTTCCTTATGAAGGTCATTCATGTATGCGGGAGAGAAAGGATGAGCCCATAGACACAAGAGGGGCCCCCGGGGGGAGGGGGGGGCGGTAGTCGTACGCGTTCGTCCGGAATGGTCCCGTACCGGCCGCAGGAGGTAATCGTATACACACACACACACACACACACACCCGCGCGCGTCGACCGACCAACTTGATGGTTGTTGCAGGAGAGAGGTCGAAGAGAATGCGATGGAAGTAAGGTTAGAATACCTAGATAGGTGAGGTTAGGTTAGGTGGAGACAGGTGTTAGATGGAAATAGATGTATGGGGGGATAGGGCTATTGGTTCTCCTATACGAGGATTGGAGATGTCTATATTTAATATGAAAGGGCGATCGGAATGTACCTATAGGAGTAATAGTCTACGTTGTTTGATGGACGATAGATATATTTATAATTATAAAAAGCATGTTCAGAGAATGGCTAATATTTTTATTTAATCTTAGAATCAGTTGTACCATCTCATATTTTAAAAAAAGTTTAATAATTTAAGGTTTTATATATTTAATATTTATGCATTTATATTTCAAGTAAATACTATAAAATATTATTTATTATGCAAAGTTTTCAAAACAGCTGATTCATTATGGATATCTCAAAAACCGTAAGAGATACAAAGTTGCTTAAATTAAACAAGATTTGCCGTACTAAAAGAAACAATTTTGTTTTAAAAAATGGGTCATTAAATATAATCAAAATTTTTTAATTTTAAATTTAAATAAAAAATAAACATTTTAAGATGCATTTTCTACAGAAACTTTTTTATGAGGATTTTACAGCAAGCCTCAAAATTTTTGTAACTCATATATTTTTCGAGAAATTCATATCAACTTTGTATCTCTTACAATTTTTGATATATAGCCATGTTGGGTCAGTTATTTTGGACACCCTGTCAATATATGTGATTTTAGTTGTTAACTAACTAATCGATTAAATGTTGCGAAGATAGTTAATAATCTAGTTGCGTATTTAACTGTTGATTAAGTTTATAATTTCTTTTATACCTAGAAAAGATTGTACATTATTTCAAAATATTTGTTAAGCTATTTTTGTTTATTATTTTTAGAGTGCAAATTTTAAAAAATTTATCGATAATATTTGTTACTTTAGAAGCAGTATTAACTAAACCTTCTTCTACCAATAATTCTTTTGCAAGATTCTTCAATGTAATTACAAAACTGTTTAAAAGTTTAGTGCAAAATAAAAGAGAACAAAAAAAAAAACCTCTAGCATCTAATAGATTTTCAGTAACTACGAGTATATATATCTATCCTATAGGCATAATGTGGCAGTCTGTGCAATTGTGTATATCGCGTATTGTATATATGTACTTGTTACAAAATATATAGTTATATTTTTCGCGTAACAACGAATAGCACTCATTGAAATTAGCACGTTTTTGTTTTTGCGAGTGTATCCCCCGAGAGATTTTCGGAAACACTTTGCCAGATTAAATGGACAAAAAATTACCCAAACGCACTATAGTTTTATTGTAGCCGAACTGTCCACTGTTTTTATTTTTACTCTATCTCACTCGCGTGCGTTTTTTTTTTTCGCCTGTTTTTGATTGTAACAATAGCGAGAGAAATACAATTAAAAGACAGATCGTTTATCTTCGTCGATACAGATCATGCAATTTGTATTTTAGTTTTTCAACAAAAAAATATACTCATATCAGCAATAAATATTCAAAAAAATAAAATATTTTCTAATAATATCGAAAAATATTTATAACTGACGGACTGGGCCATTAAATTTCGATGTTATTTGGTAGACTAAGGGCCGGTATTTTGTGTTCTGGTTAAGTGCATGAACAACTAACCGAGCTTCCAAATTAAGCAGGTTCTAAATTTGATAGATAGAATATATAGATTTAACCACCTGTTAATATAACCAGTACACAAAATAAAGAAAATGTGTTGTTTTAACCAAGTATTTAATTTAACCAACTACCGAATAACTTTAACCGAAATTCAAAATACCTGTCCTGAAAGTTCTAAAACTATAATAAAGATATATACAAAATAAATAATAATACGTATACCGAATTTAAAATATTGGTATAATATTAGCATATTTGTAGTATACAGGTAAATAGTAAACAAAAACAAATATTGGTGGAGGCGACTTTATATAAATATAACTATTAATTTACTCAATTAAATCAAAATTAAGTCCGCTTCATCTTCGTACTATGTACAGCGACCCTTTTCTATGCCCTTTTACTCTTTGCACCCTTTATTAAGCACAAACGTTATATCATACATATATACATACATACAGACAAACTTATATTTGTGTTTGTGCACAATTACATACAATTAATTAACGATAGTTCAAAATATTATTGGTATAAAGTAATTTGCAATTAATATGACTTTAAAATATACTTTGATGTTTTTAATAAAAGTAAAAATAAATAAATTATTTCTTTACTAAAGATTTAATTGTTAAAATAAAAAAAAGGTATAGGTAAGTTCTGTATATATTTTATTTAAATATAAACGTTTCGATATACACTACGTATATTAATTGTTATTATTTGAAATCGAAATATATAAAAATTAGACAACATATTGTACTATCATAAATTTTATTATTTTAATTTCTATGCGTTATCAAAAAAAAAGACTGAATAAAATATATAAAAAAAACTTTTAAAAAACCACGCTTATATTTAAATGCACTAAAAAGAAGAAAATAAATTTTTTCCTGGTTATCCAAAAATATTTTCTTCTTTTTAGTGCATTTAAATATAAGCGTGGTTTTTAAAAAGTTTTTTTTTTATATATTTTCTTTTCTGCTTTTTTTTGTTAAAATGTGTTGTCTCCTGGAATAAAACTACATGCAAAATTTCAGTGAGATCAGATGAAAGGAAGTGATCTAAAAATTGGTCACAAGATTTGACCGTGACAACACGGTGACAATAGAGTGAGCTAATATAAGCGTGGTAAAAAGCAATATAATTTCAGTTTTATGAAAATTTACTAAAACTATTTTTTTAAACATGTTTTAAACTTTCTGAAGATATAAAAGCAACTATAAGAAATGATAATTTTTAAGCACGAATTAGACTTATAGTAACACGAATCAACTGTTTTTAGCGTGAGGTCCATCTGTGGGTCTATCTGTGGACAAGTGTAAAGCAAATTCGGCTGAACGGATTGTTATAAAATTTCATATGTAAGCTTCGGAGGCAAATATCTCCATTTGTTCAACTTTTGGTAAAGACCTGCCAACCGGAAGTGGTATTTTTGCTGATTTTACTTTTATGTGTTTTTTGTGTTGCAAATATTTCGCAACAGAGATATATTTCGAAAATAATTATTTAACAAAAGCTGCTAAACAAGTAATTTTTCATATTTTTGGTATATATAAAATTCTGTAAATAAGTGGTATGTTTATGTCAACACAGTTTTGGTTTTAGTTACCATGACTACAGTATTTGTTGTTATACAAATTTTTCTAGTCCATAAATGTATTTAATACGATGACGGTCGGTTCTGTGGTGGCCACAGCAAATTTTTTCATACATAACATCAAAATATATTCTTTTACTTTTCTTTTGTAAGAGCATACAAAATTTAAAAAAAATATGTGTAAAAGTTAGTTTTTAAAGTTTTCATAAAAAAAAAGGCAAATTGTAATAATGGTTTATTTAGAATATTTCTTTTTAAGAGTGCATTGCAATGTATTAGAATATAATGACAGATGTATATCTCCATACATATTTTATGTGTTTATGTTTTTATTAATTTGAAGTTACTGAAGAGACATTTTAACAGAGAGTGATAAAAATGATTTAATTAAAAATAATTATTACAATTACTAAATTTAAAAACAAAAATTAAAAACGTATCAGAAATAGCAACACAATTTTGGTCTTAAGAAAGTTTAGAAAAAAAAAAAATGGAATGAGGATGCTGTAGGCATTTAGTGCAGCATATTTAATATTTTGATAAAAATAAGTAAAATTAAACACTGATGAAACTTTACAACATTATATATTTCAATTTTATCGATTTGGGTTTATAAGAGAAGTGAAAACTTCTTGATAAATTTGATTGCTAATATTTTAGAAAACATATATTTTTTAACATGGTAAAAAATTTATCAAACTTATATTAAAATGAAAAAATATTAGGTCAAAGTTCTAATTTATTAATTACATATGTTAAAGAAATAAGAATATAGTGTGAAAATAGTTTTTCATATTTAGTTTGCTTATAGGTAGTTCTAAATAAAATGCAAATCTGTATGCATCTGAATTTTGCGGTATTATTACATTTCTTAGATTGTTGAATATTCAACATGATATGATCGCGATCTCGAAGCATGTAAATAGAATTGCGCGCGATGTGATGTGATGCGATGTGATAATTTTGTTATAACCAGACATGAAACATTCAAACATGACAATTTCGAAATCTTATTACCAGTTGCAAATTATACCTTAATTGATAGGACGAGTTAGTATATTTGAGCTAAATCTATCAGATTCACTCAATTATTAAACTGAGTTATACACAGAAAAAAAAATCTTCAGATGAATTTTCTGTTTTAGTTTTTTGTCTAAAAAAAAAAATAATGATTTTTTAGTTGTCTAATTATATTATTTCTAATGCAATAGTAGATTATTAAGTTTGATCTAATGTAGTTAGATATTTTTTCTAGTTTGTCGTATATTTATCTATTCTTGTCCATTGATTTGTCTTGCAGTTTCTGATAATTTATCTAAACAAAAGAGGTGGGAATACGGACACAAAATATGTGAAGATTTTGTAAAAAGAAAATTTTCGATCGTAAAATTAAACTACTGTATACAAATTTAGTTCTTAAGTCTTTATTATATAGACACATATAATCTTTCTGTTTAAACTTGGCGTTTATAAACACGACATTCACTTTATAATAAATTTACCATCGTTCATCGTATCTAAGCGCTGATAATGATCGCATAGTCGATAAAACAAGCAATCCAAATTATCGACTTTGCTCGCATGTGACATTACATACGTGTATGCCTGGTATATATATATGAGTATGTGGTATATGGTATGGTGTGTATATATACACCTTGAACGAACGAACGAATGAACGGGCGAGAGTGTCGGTTGTTATATTTAGTAGGTCTTTAAGTTATCACGGTCTGTTGCTTATGCCCTGCGCTAGGCTACTGCGTTGCGTTACTATGCCTATGCCTGCGACCGGTTATGCTCTATTAGGCACGTGGCGGAGCCGAAACGGACCAGCAAGCTAACGAACATCATACAGGGTGCGCTTTCCACTTTTACACTCACTGTACAAGTATTTCAATTTTTTTTTTTATTTTTGTTGTTGAGATTTTTGTACACTGGGTGAATCATTTAGCTGAACTGAAAAGTTTTAAGAAAAATCTAGTTTATTAATGGGCTTGTTTACCAAGAATGAAATAGCGTTTCAAATCGTTACGTTATTGTATAACGTTATTTATTATTGTGTGGGATTTTTATGCACGTGGAAAAAAAGTTGAATTAATACCAGAATAGGATAATGTAACAACCATTAATAGAAACTCACAACCGTTACTTGAAATGAATATTAAAATAGCATATTAAACATCAATTTATAAAATGAAATGAACTAACAAATGAAACAAATAAATTCTACACTCTAAAAAAAAAAATTATATAATTTTACTTATTTCTAGGTATAATTACTCAACTGCTGTAATTTTAGTATAATTCTTTAAAAATTATAAATAACTTTTGAAAAATGATTAATTTGGCAGTAATAGGTCGGTGTATTTTGTTTTCATACATATGACGTACGGTTGTTTCGGTCAGACAAAGACAAATAATAAAAAATAGAATAAGAAGCATATGAGAGGCTAGATGACGTACTATATTATAAATAAAAATGTTGTACCACGAGCTTGTCTTTAAAAATCGGTTTTAACTAATATCGTTTTTAAAACAACGTAACTGTTATAAGTAAACAAATGAAGTAAAACACTCAAAAACAGAGCTTGTGGTACGAGTCAAAGAATTTATATATGTAGAAAAGAAAAATTTGGTGGAGGAGCTATTGAATACAAACAATTTTTATGTGAGGACTCAAATATTATATTATCATTATAATATTTTTTTTTAGAATAGACCAAAAAATATAAATATAATAATTTATAATATGTAGTAAGTGATGGCCAAGAAATAAAACACTAGACATAAGATATTAGTTGATTTATTGTTGTAGTGAAATTTAACATGTCGCGCCATTAAACGCACACCTCGCCAGCTTGCTTCACTCTGACACACACACTGTATTACCGACCAGGAACCACCATCATGCCACCTAGCACGCAACTATAACATCGCGGTAAATTCAAATTTAAATGTTTAGCACTATAGTTCGGCCTTCCTGACACAATGATTGCCCCTAATCATCTGTAGGTTAACAACAAAATTCGTATATCATTGGAACACTTAACATAAATGGTTCACACATAACTAATACATGAATTCGGTTGTTAAGACATAAGTACATAAATAATCTAAGTATACATAAATACATAAATTTGTTGATAAAGACATAAGTTCATAAATGATTCATAAAATCTTAAAATACATAAGGTTGGTCATAATTTTTTTTTTTTTTTTTTTTTTAACCATAAGTTATACATAAGATAATAAGTAACATAACTAAAGTAAAATATATTCATAACAATTTGAATTCGATTAAATATGTTCCTTCCAAAGTTTCATGTTTTCCGGAGAACACATTCCTTCGAATGGTTTTTGAGTCAACTGATGTTCTTCAGGATCCGTAATTACATAACGATCATTGTCTAGAACTTTTCTAATTACATAAGGACCACGGTATTTCGGCAATAATTTTTTATTCACTCCTGGAGTAACATCGACATTTTTGATCATAACATAATCTCCAATTTTATATTCATACGGCTGTTTGTGATGTTGATCATAATAATTTTTATTACGATTAGCAGTATATTGTATTTGTTTAGAAGCATCATCCCGCATTTGAATTAAATCACGATCAACGTCTTGTTGGTCTAATAAAGCTTGGCTTAAATCATCTTTAATTTTACCGATCTGGTTTATTCCGAATAAGAGTTGTGCGGGGGTTGCTCCAATCGAACGGTTTATAGTGTTATTTAACGCGTACTCTATATCGCTCAAAGTGGTATTCCATGTGGATAAACTGTTAGATAATTTACTTAACATTGGCGTCAGACTTCGATTTATTCTTTCGATTTGACCATTAGCATGTGGGGTTGCACTAGCAATAGCAATATGCTGAATATTTTCATTGTTTAAGAATTCTTTAAATTTGTCGGACATAAACGAACTACCTCTATCCGAAATAATTTTCCTCGGTTTACTATAATGGTTAAAATAACTTTTTAAATGCGTAATTACTTCATCGACTTTAGTACTAGTTGTGGCATAAAGTTTAACAAATTTAGTAAAAGAATCTATAACCTCAAAAATGTATTTATAACGATGATTCGTTTTTTCTAAGGGACCATAATGATCTACATGAAGACAATAAAATGGTTGTTTTCCTTTATCATGACAATGTAATCTACCTTCACCTTTATTAGCTATTGTAGAATAAGTAATGCATTTCAAACATTGAGAAATATAATTTTGCACTTTTCTCTTAATATCAGGGAACCAATAAACACGCATGAGATATTCTACGGTTTTATTTGTTCCTTGATGAGCGATCTCGTCATGGGCAACATTAATAACATTATTTATCATTGATTTCGGTACATAAAATAATAATTTGTTTTTTGCTTTCCGATAAACTAATCCGTTTTGCAATTCAAAATTTTTATCTTCTCGATGTTCTAAATCGTTCTTAATTTTGACAATATCAAGATCCAAATTCTGTAAGATAGCTAAATTTCGCTCAAAGCTATTTTCCGTAATAACAAGTACTGCAAATTGTCTACTTAACGCATCCGCATGCTGCATACGTTCCGCCGATCTATGTTCCAAAGTATAATTGTAATTCCTCAAAATTAACGACCAACGTAAAATTCGCGGATTGATTTCCTTGCGTTCTAACGTTAGTTTAAGGCTATTACAATCAGTTACGATTTTAAATGGAATTCCTTGTAGATAAATTCTAAAACGTTCTAAAGAATAAATTATTGCTAAAGTTTCTAGCTCAAAACTATGATAGTTTGCTTCAGCTTTTGAAGTACGTTTACTGAAATAACAAACAGGATGAAATTTACCATCGGTTTGTTTTTGCATCAGAACAGATCCATAACCGTGCTTACTCGCGTCACAATGTAACTCGGTATCGGTCGTATGAGAATAAACAGCTAAAACTGGCTCATTAATCAAAATGCGTTTTAGATATTCAAAGCAATTTGAACATTCATTATTCCACTGAAAGTCGGTTTTAGAGTTTAATAAATCATATAACGGTTTGGCTAAAGTTGCGAAATTTTTTATAAATTTACGGAAATACGATATTAATCCTAAAAAACTATGCAATTCGCGAAAACTTCTAGGAATTGAATACTGTGTCACGGCTTCAATGTTTTCTGGATTTGGACGAATTCCGCTGGCATCAATACGATACCCCAAATAATCAACTTGCGTTAACAGAAATGCACATTTAACCCATTTTAGTTCTAAATGATTTCGCGTCAAAGTTAATAATACTTCTTTTAAAATGTTTAAATTATCATCTATAGTTTCAGTCGCTATTAAAATGTCATCTAAATAAATTAATATTTTTTCTTCGTCTAATAATTTACGAAATGCAGCATAAATATAGCGAGTGAAGAATGAAGGACCGTTAGACAATCCGAAAGGTAATCTTACGTATTCATATTGTCCTAAATGCGTGGAGAAAGAAGTAAAAGGTATTGAATTCTCTTTTATTCGAACGTGATAAAACGCGTCTTTTAAATCTAAACGAGTGTAGTATATTTTATCTTTTAATCTATCTATATGATCATCGATTCTTGGCAACGGAAATATGTCGCGTTGTGTCATTTTATTTAGTTCTCGGTAATCGACTGCCATTCTATATTCACCTGATTTCTTAGAAACCAACACAATCGGACTAGCAAACTGTGATTTACTCGGTCGAATTATTTTCCTAGCTAAAAGATCATTTATAATTTCTTTAAGAGCTTCCTTTTCTTGATATGACAAGCGTCTAGGATTGAAATAAAAAGGTTTGAAGTTATTTTTTAAAATTAATTCCATTTCTAAACTCGTTTGTGGTTCGTTTGGTCTTTCAACATCAAAATAATATTTTTTAACTATCTCACAAACCTTACCACCTGATTGAACATCAATTTTCTCATTAATGTTTAAATTTACTGTGTTATTATTTTCTGTCGCAATATGTAGAATCTCATTATCCCACGAATTATCAATAATGTTAACAACAGGTTTTTTGATTATTTCAACAGTATTACTAAAATTTATTTGAATGTCGTTTCGGATAATAAAATCTCTACCTAATAGACAGGAACAACTCATAGTACAATCTGGTACAACATAGAAATTTACTAATAATTCTATATCATTAATCATTACAGTTAACTTTAATTGACCTAATATAATAATTTTGCTACTGTTGACACCTTCAAAATTATGAGATTTTACATTTGTATTCAAATTCACATTTTTGGGCACCTTACTTTCTAATAAAAGGGATATGGGGCTACCTGTATCTAGCGTTGCACATATCTCACTTTGTTCCAGTTGAAGTAACACCGTATAACTCGGAACTGGTAACACAACAGTTGGAGCAGATTCTATAAGATGGAAGGCATTACTTGTTTCACCGGTTTGACGACCATCATTGTCAGCAGGTGCGGAGCCACGTGCTTCTCTGCCATTTTGTTTACAGTCTCTTTTCAAATGTGCGGTGGATCCACAACCATAACAGGATCCTCTGGGCCTTCGTGGTCGGGGACAAGAAGCTGCAACATGACCTAAATTATTACAGTTAAAACATCTTACATGGTTAGTGTCGGTCTTCGATTTTTCTTCGGCAGGCATCTGCTTCTTACTTGTTTCATTTCGATCAATTCCTTGCGATCGACTAATGCTTGGAACGGACGAAGTTCGTTTCCATGAAGAATGGAATGATGCGCGAATCTTTGTATAGATTTCTAACTTGTCCTTAAATTCTCTGAAGTTACGTGCACCATACAAAATACTTTTTCGATTCGGGTCGTCGGTTATACCGTCAATAACATATTGTATAACAGCATCCGTTTCAATACTTCCCCTTGAAGCTAATTCTCGCATATGTAAGAAATATTCTTGCACCGACTCATCGCGTTTCATTTTTCTATCTTGTAACATTTTATGTAATTGTGCGCTAGTTGTTTTTGACGAGAATTCTTCAATAAGTTTTTGTTGTAAGAGTTTCCACGATCGGATGTCCCGTTCACTCTGAATAAATAGTTTAGCTAATCCACTTAGGCGTTTCTTTGCAAAAATAAATTTCTGTAGCTCATTCCAGCCCATCAAAATTGCATTATCCTCAAATTCGGTCACCCATAATTTAACAGGATAGTTATTACCATCGAACAATCGAATTGTGTCTTCAATATCTCTAAAACTTATAGTGGCATTAGTATTGACAAGTTGTTGACTTACGGAACTTCGTATTTCATCTTGATCCTCGTCGATTTCGTCATCGGGGTCTTCAGTGTCGACGTCTTCGTCACTGGGGCGACCTTGTAATAAATCTAAATTGGTCAGATGTTCACACAATCTTTGCGCGATTTCCTTAGGAGTACCCGTATAGTCTATTCGTAAAAGATTACAACTGGCTGTTAAATCACCGACAGAGCAATTTTGAACTGTCCACTCAACCTTCTGTGTGAATTCTTCAGAATCCGAAGCGAATTCAAATCCCGAAAACTTACGTAACCGGCTTCGATTTAAACGATCGCCAGTCACTCCGAATATAAACTTATGTAATGCTTTAATTACCGATGCTGGAGAAGTTTTAATATTATTCGCGATCTCGGGTATATCGATCAATGTTACTGTATTCTGTTCATCCCCCATAATAAATAATCAGAAATAAAACTTATAAAATCGTTGGCAAAACAGCGCGTCACTATCGTGCTCTCTCGCACTCACTAGTATTTATATCTCACTATCCTTTTCTACCACGTGTTTAATCCACAGTTCTAAGGTTCGAGTTAATTTCACTATTTCCCCTAATACACACAAATAAACGTGGTGATTGAATTCTTATAATCCCACTTCTGAAGCTGTAGTAAGTGATGGCCAAGAAATAAAACACTAGACATAAGATATTAGTTGATTTATTGTTGTAGTGAAATTTAACATGTCGCGCCATTAAACGCACACCTCGCCAGCTTGCTTCACTCTGACACACACACTGTATTACCGACCAGGAACCACCATCATGCCACCTAGCACGCAACTATAACATCGCGGTAAATTCAAATTTAAATGTTTAGCACTATAAATAATAATAATTTATTGTAAACTTTATTTCTTTATGTTGCAATTTGAAAATATAAATTATAAATTTGCAATATACTTTGAAAAATATTTTAAAAAAATTTTCAGAACTTATATTAAAATAAAACAATTTTAGGCTGTAGTTCTGTATTAATATTTATTAATAATCGACGTTTCAACGAACTCAACGTTCGTCTTCGTCAGGAAAAAATGATACAAATGTATTTTTTTTCCTGTAAGATGGACGTTGAGGTCGTCGAGACGCCGATTATTAATAAATATTAATACAGAACTACAACCTAAAGCTATTTTATTTATTTTATATATATATATATATATATATATATATATATATATATATTATATTTTTTTATTGAATACAATATATTTATTTGCCTCTTTTGGTAACAGTGTTTTTCAAAGTCAAGTAATATACTTTGTTTATATTGGGACTTAATTCTATTACGTTTGAGACTAAATTAGGTATGAAAGATGGCATAATGACAAAATAATTTAATTTTAATTCGAAAACTTATGTAAACATACCAGTAACTGACGCCATACGTTTATTTACAAAAATTAATGACGTGCCCACAAGTTAAGACCGATTTTCCTATAAGAAACTATATGTTCAGCTTCTCGAGCATGTAGCCCCTATGTTCCACCTAGGAATTACGGGAACTAATAATCACGATAAAAATACATTATATTTTAAATAATATTTAAGATTATAATTTTGTAATCTCTTAAAATAAGCCTGTAAAATTTTATTTCGTATCTTTTCTACATTTCTCCAATTAACACTACAAAACAATTACATAACGTCAGTCTCTTCAAAACAAATCAGTATATAAAATGATCATGAAGGATCAGTACATCATGCAATGATGATGCGCTCGACTAGTCGGTATTTAGTTTGAGTGACATTTGTGTGACAAGTCTTTGGGCGGAGAGTGACTCTATGACCATGTGACTACTGAATGTGTGGAATACAAATGTATCATTCAAGGTGTTAACCTATACACTAACACTTCTATGCGATTATGTGCCGTGCGGCCATATAGTGTTTTAGCCGCCAGGCTACATATTGCTAGCGCCCATTTGCACTTGCATATACCGCTAATTTACTCACTAACACACACATACACACATTACGGATAGAGTGACATTGGACATGGGAAAATGATTGTAGTGGTATGTGAGTAGTTGAAAGTCAATTAATTTGTTGTCAATAAATATGGTTTATCTTAAATATTTAAGTAAAAAATGGTTGTTATAAATGGTGAGATAATAATAAATAGACATTCAGTGTTTTTAAATGGAAATATAATTTGGTTTTAAGGGAAAAAGGTTACGACATTACTTACGTCATCAAAAGTAATGTCGTTGAATAAAATAAATTCAACGACATTACTTTTGTATACATTCGACTATAGTTGTGATTTAATGAGTTAGGTAATTAGTAAATTTATTTTCAGTACACTATCATATTGATTACTTTTTGATATAAAAAGTATATGCTAATTAACAAATAAAGCACTAATAGCACAACGCTGTCAGAACGATTATATATATATATATATATATATATATATATATATATATATATATATATATATATGTACCCTTTTGGGTACATGTTTTAATTAAAAATCGACGTTTCAATATATTCTACGTATATCATCATCATCATCATCAGCAAAAATTATAAAAAATAACAGAAATAATAATATTATTATATTTATTGTCATTGTTCATTTCTATATTTTTTTCCTGATGATGATATACGTATAGTGTATTGAAACGTCGATTTTTAGTTAAAATTTATACAGATCTTAATTTTAAAGCTTTTTTATTTTAATTTTTTTACTATGTTAATTTTTCGTTTTAAATTTAAATTCTGATGTAAGTTAGCGTGAACAGGGATTTTTGGAGTCCGATTTCGACATAATACCACTGGCCTACATCTGTCTGCAAAAAATTAAGTATACTTAATAAACATTTATTTTTAATCAAAACACAAAAATTGTAAAACATCTAGACACTTTTGTAAATAAAGTGTATACTTAATCAATATATTTACATACATTCATTCTAAAAAAAATATTCAACCCTCAAGAATTACAACTGAACGCGAAAAGAATAAAAAAAAACCACACAATAAAAGAATGAAAATAGCTTCACACCGCAGTTAATATTCCTCAATGAACAAACATTAAAATACAGTTTACGTCAATTCGAATTATTCGAAAAAATAAAATAAAATCTAAACCGAACATTAACGGGGACTCAGAGACGAGACGTTCGCCTGAACGGAGCCGCGGCACGGCGTTCCGCGCGCGCGAAAAACAGCAAAAAGGAAAACCGGGGAGAAAATCTAGTTGGCGCTGCGCGTCGGCTATTTAATTAAAAAGCGTTCAAACGAAATCTGACTTAATTTCGTAATTTGTATACCGTTCCAGACAACCTGTTGCTGCCTGTATTGCTTTCTCTCTACACATACGGCTCCAACACACACACGCATACACACACACATACATATATAAACGATTAGTAGAAAGTTGGCGAAGCCGCGCATTGAAAAAGGTACAAAGTGTTTGTTTTAGCATTCTCTCGATCGTGTGTCTCGCTTGGAATTGAAGCGAGTGGAAAACGGTTGTCTTTGTCAGACGCCGAAGCTAACAGTTTTGCTCTGTGTGTAACGAATTCGAAGTGTAAACGCACAGGTAATATATTTATTTACATATGTATATTCCATACATGTGTTGAAAGAAACGAACAAGCACCAAGCAATTTTGCAATTTAAAATAATTGTTGCTTCTCTTTATTTTTAGAACACCATGTTAATAGAATTGTTTTCTCTTGTTCAAATCTTAATATTCATACGTAGAATGCTATTACACTAAATCTTTTAATGTTATTTTTGTAATCTATGTTTTTAGTGAGCAATGTTTTATTGTTATAATATTTGTTAGCGTTTTGATCTATGTCAAGAGATATAATGCGAAATCGGGCGATAGTTTGTTTCGTGGATTTAATATATTCTCATATACTTTATATTTATAGAAGTGAGATTATTTTTTTGAAATCTTTTTCTATATCTTGTGTGTGTTGTTTTTATGAAATGTAAATCTTAATATTTTTTATTATTCTGCTGCTCGCCAGAGTGCTTCGCCCACATATCTAACACCATCCATTTGCTTTTACAATTGATTGATGATGAACTATGATATAACTATCAGTTTTCTTATTTCGTAGGTGGAAGATATGGGCTACATACTTGAGAAGCTGAACATATAGATTTTAACAATTATTTTGTTTAAATTGGTAGTAAAATAATAAAATTTTCATGACATTTATATCTTGTCATTGTTCGTTTTCAGCAAAATTATATATTAATTTAAATAATCATGCTACAACTTGTGAACGAAATATTTGATTTTGATAACGATGAAGAAATATTGTATCGATTAAATCGAATTAGAAGTTTAAAAGTATATAAAGACAGGTAAAAATTTGTATTTTTGTAAGATTAATAAAATGCTTGAAGATATATTTCTAATGAATGGTTGTGAGAAATATCAAGAAAGCAATACAACTGAGAATACCAAGAATTGTTGAAAATTTGCTTGATAATCAAAACATAATTCACGATTCTTGGCTTTTTATGAAAAATGTTACCGATAAAATAGACAGAAATTTATCAAGAAAAAATATTAACATTTCCTATTAAAGATATTATTCCTCTTCAATCTTCGGGTATATATAGAACACCGTGCGAATGCGGAAACATTTATGTTAGGCAGACAGGTAGAACTGTTTCTACTAGATTGACAGAACATAATAAGTCTAAACATTATTCTATTTCGTAGCAGATTCCTCCTAGTTACACCACATACCCTACGTAAAAATCTCATTTCTACAGCAGTCATTTTCCTTTTTTCTATATTAATAAATATCAATACAGAACTACAACCTAAAGCCGTTTTATTTTAATATAATGAGTTCTGAAAGATTTTTTACTAATTGTAAGTTACGTTATTTGATTGTATTTTTTGTGTAAAATTGTTTCATGCGAATTGTGATATATTTATTTAAATTAAAATATAATCTTATCCAAATACCCTAGCAACTGTTTCGAAACAAATGAACCACCAGCAGCGCACATTACTTATTAATACTTAGATATATACAATAAAGAAAGGTTAGGTATATCCGTTCATCAATAATAAACTAAGCAGCAGTAACTAGTCGAAAATTGTAAACTTTTCATTGGAACAACAACAGTAACAGTAGCGCCATAACGTCTAAACATTGATATAGGTCCGTATAAATTTAGCTTATAGTTGTTTCAGTTCTCGACATCTCTTACATTAATCTTACTCGGCGAGAATGATTATATCATCCCAGATTTCGAAAACTGGTAACCGCAGCATAACATGAGAGGATGAAGGTTTCATATACAGGGTGTTTTTATTTAAAACTCACAACACCAATAACCTGAAATCGAAACACGATATTAAAATTCTATAAAAAAATAGATAAGTTAGATGACCAAAATTGCTGTGGTCGTTTGACGAAGTAGTACTTTCAAAATACTACCATATAATAACTTACAGTATTGAAAGATAAGTTTGAATTTTTTTTCTCATTTAAACTATTTTTCTATATTTGTATTTTTTTGGAACGTTTAAAGGCAATAATGGATTATTTATTAAACATATAATTTATTAATTTATATTTATTTTTGAGTTATTGAAAGTAGGAATTTTAAATAAAATATCCTGTATATATAAATTCTCTTCTCTGCTCTTCTCTTCTCAGCTTAGAAGTGAATCTGGCTGGCTGGTTTGTTTGACTGACTAGAAACCGTGCTACTGCGCGGCTGGCTTCTGGTGGTCTATATGGTTTTGGCCTTTTTCGACAGTTTCAAATGTTGTTGAATTATTAGAATAGTCTGCGACATGATTTATGGTTGCTAAGATGAATATATAAACTAAAATTCGCACGCTGCCGCCGGGATATTTAGTAAGACATATTTTACAATTTGATTCTGTTAATGTCGCAGGTATATTACAATGGTTGTAAATATTGCACAAATACTTATTTTTTTCTTATAAAGAGCTGTTTTATTGCAAAATTGAATGTTTTCTAGCGTTTTCAATACACTTGAATCAGATTTATCAGATTAGTTATTTATTGTATTTATTGTTATTTTATTTATTTTACTGTAAAGTTGTGTTAGTTACGATAAATTGGTACTAGGTCAAATAATAGTATATTATGTCACGAGGAGAAGAAAAGAAAGTGATTTTTATTGTGTTGAGGCATGGCCGAGGGCAAACAATCTAGGCGAAATACAAAAAAAGCATTTTGCTGTGAGTGACATGTAGTATTTTTTCTCTGGTGATGTTTATTGCTTTACACATTTTCAATAATCAAATTTACATTCAAGTAAAAATAAACAAATGTATTTTGGCCGTCGATGCTTTGTTTTTATAGAATTAAATACACTGATTGTGTAGATGTTTGATGCCAATTTTTTATTCGTCTTTCAATAATAACAACAAATTTATTTAAATGGGGGGGTGTTATACTGTTGGAAAAAGTAAGGTTTGCTGCCATAAATTTACATATAATTTTTTAAGAAAGCCGCCATTTTGAAAATAAAGTAATTTGCAAATGTAAATTTTGTCCTGATCACTTTGAGGCCATTTTTTAAGTGAAAATTTGATTTTTTTTGAGAAATTTTTTTGTTAAAAACTTCAATAAATTTGCTTTCCAACGGTATAATTGTTGTTTATTGTATTTGTCGTAAAAGTTCCAAAAAAATGTTGAAAAACACATAAAATATTGATGCTACAAATGCGAATACCTCCTTAATGATCATTAAATCTTGAAATGTGTTCGAAGCCTAAACATATAAACTGTATCGGTCATAATATTTTATTTCTATATTATTACAAGAGCAATTTTTAATTATGTAAGAGATTCATCTCCTCTTGAACGAGCGAAGCTAGGTTCTTTTGTTATTATTATGTAAATCATTTATATACAGAACGTCGTTATATTTATGTCTGTTTATCAGCGTAATTAATTTGCAACTAATTAACTAATTAAGGGTTTTGAAAATAATTGATAATCTAATCGAAATAATATAGTTAATAACGTTTTATGCAAATTGGCTCTAAATTTTAAATTAATCAGTTACAAAATTTAATTTTAAATGTACAAGAACATAATAAAAAATCTTAGTGAACTAATACAAATATTTACATGAAACATTGTACCAGATGTAATACAATTTTACTCTTATATGTATATATGTATTATACGAACTGTAGTGTAGACCTAACCTAGAAAACGGGGAGATAAAGGTGAACATGAGGGCGTAGCAAACGATATTCTCTTCACATCTTGTACCACACCAAAATAACTTCAAATAGTCTAGTTGCTGACAAGTTTAAACAATGACTACCTTACCGTATTGTGTCCGTACGATGTATATATTCGTTTCCAAAATTTCACATTTGGAACTAACGGCCTTAGCAGGCCCCCAGCTCAACTTCGTGCCGGGTTGAGGCCGAAAACGAGAAAACCGGACGTACAAAGACGACCCTTTCCTGTCTCCTCCGCTTAACCCTTTACCCATCGGCAGTAACAACGACGCTGGAGCGTTCGGGGTTCTAATCTCTTCGTTTTCTCGTCCGGCAAGAAACTGGTCGTGGACCCGTGCCTGGCGTGGATAAGGGTTTGATCAAGATTGAGTTGATTGTACGTTGTTGAGTTCTCCACGGCCTTAGGGCTTGTACGGAGATAAATTTCTTGTTTACGAATTTTGTCTTTAGAGTTTAGAGAAAAATTTGTTATTGTGATTTCAGTGCTCTATAAGGTAATTAAGGCTATTTTGTAAATAATTATTAAAAAAAACATTGAAATTATACCCAATTAATGGGTCCATTCTGATTACAACTGTTAAGAACTATACGTTACAGGATATTTTGTCTTTTCCTATTAATAATCCCTTAACTAGAAAAGGGAAAAAACATTCTGTAACATTGTAAGTCTTACAGATGTGAAACGAATTTGCTATGCATAAACATGTAAAAAATAGTAAAAAACTTTTCAGAACTCATTATATTGAATTGTGATTTAAATAAAATTTGGCTTTCTTTAATTAAAAATTTATAAATTTCATGATCTAGTTACTTATTTTGTTGCCTAGTAACTTGTTTCTATGTTCTGTTTATTTACTGTAAATATCATTTGTATTTTATTTTCCTGATAAAGACGTACGTTGAGTTCGTCAAAACATCGATTATTAATAAATATTAATACAGAACTATAATCTAAAGCTTTTTTATTTTTATCTTAAAAAATTTATATATAAGTAAATTTTCTTTATTTATTAACTTTATTGATATTTCTAAATTTCAATGGTGCATAAATATTAAATAGTGCAAAATTATAAAAAAAAAATTGGTAAAAGTTTGGCCATCTTGAACGAATAATGAATCTCTGTGTGAATCTCTAGGTTGACATATTTGAAAATATTTTACTGGAGCGAATGTTTTTAAGAGATAAGAATAAAACAGCATGTATGAGAGGTATCATAAATGTGGATGAAGCATTTATTCCCTTTATTCAAAAATAAAAAATACCGGTGTCTTATTTTTAACTCTAGTTTAACATATAAAAAAAATCCAAATTTACTGGATGGGAACGTTTTTAAGAGGTAAGAATAAAACAGCATGTATGAGAGGTATCATAAATGCGGATGAAGCACTTATTTCTTTTATTTAAAAATAAAAAATACCGGTGTCTTATTTTTAACTCTAGTTTAACATATATAAATAAGTTCAAAATTGCTAATTTTCAAAATATATGTACATATTATGAAGGAGAATGCAAGAAATCATAAAAATTTTCTTTATTGTTATTAAAAAAAAAAGTTATTGCTATTTTTAATAGAGTTTCATATTAATTTCGATTTTAATTTTACTTAAAAATAAATACTTAGTTTAGAAGTTTAAAAGTTCATAAAATTTAATTAAATATCAGATGCATTATAGAAAAATTTTACATGTATACAATTTTATGCTAAGAGAAATTTTTACATATAGCAACCTTATCTAAATGATTTTACAATTAAATTTTTAATTTATCTACATATCATTGGTATAATTTTTTTTGATGAAGATGTACGTCGAGTTCGTCAAAACGTCGATTATTAATAAATATTAATACAGAACTATAACCTAAAGCCGTTTTATTTTAATATAATGAATTCTGAAAGATTTTTTTACTATGTTAAAGGTAATAGATAATTTTTATCTAGATGAATTATCTAGATAAATTCCAACATTGATCTTATGTGAATATAGTGGAGTAACTATCTTATCTGGAGTACATGCATATACAGTGTGTTCCAACCAAATCAAATCAAACCAAACGGAACTATAAACGCAAAGCTTGGTACAGAGAATAGTGGGTCCGAAACTAAACTAAAGCAAAAGGGTTTTTGGTGGCATGGGCCGTTGCTATCGCGAATTGGGAAGAAGGAAGTGTTTGGGGAACATGATCGATACACGTATTCACTTGTACCAATAGCGAGGTAATTATTAATGCAAAAGTGGTTCTTGTGCACGCGGGGCAGGGCTATCGCTCTCTTGGTTTCGGTGCGGTTTGGTTTTGCTCTATCGGTTGGAGACTTACCCGAATTCGTTTCGTAATGTGCCAACGCCATTGCCACGACGAACTGCTCCCTGATTTTGACACTTTGTGAAATTTGAATATTCGCAATGACGGTGAGCTACTGGCTGGCTTGCACAATTCGGATCGAATAAGATTGATTAATGATTGAATGAGATTTTGGAATTGGAATATTTTTTTTAGGATCTTTATACAGTGTCCCTCAAAAAGTCTGTATCATATGGGAGATTTTTTATTATTTGTTTTTTGAAAGTTATTATTACGCAATTTTTTGATGCTTTTCTATATACATACATACACAATCACGCCATGTATCCAAAAGAGTGTGGCACAAACTCTTTTTATCATCCCGAAATTAGTTGCCTCCAAACATTCCTATCCAAACAAGCAACTTTCGCTTTATTCACATTCATAATTTCTCTCATACATGCTCTTTTATTCCTACTACTTGGAAACTTTCGCTCACACAAAACACTTTTAATCATACCACTCCAACTACTCATCGAACGTCCACGCAAACGTATACCATCAAAATCATTCAAATAAATCTTTTTAACCAAACGTTTATTAGACATTCGCTCAAGATGTACGAACCATCTTAACTGACTAAAATTAACTTTTGCTACAACATTTTTGTCAATTTCACACTCATCATACACTAATCTATTTCGTACCCGATCTCTCTTATTTACACCACATACCCCACGTAAAAATCTCATTTCCACAGTAGTCATTTTCGGTTTATGCGTTTGCTCGAGTGGCTCGAGTGAGCCACAACACAGACCAAACTCAGATAATCTGAAGATAACTGAAAAGTCGAAACGAACTTGATAGGGAATTTAATAACATTATAATAAAAAAATATTAATAAAGTTAACACATATATATTTTAATTATAATGTTATTAAATTCTTTATCAGGTTTTTTAGTGTTTTAGCAATGACGCGTTTCGACTTTTCAGTCATCTTAAGATTTTCTGAGTTTGGTCTGTGTTGTGGCTCGAGTGAGCTACAGCACAGCTCAGAAAATCTGAAGATGACTGAAAAGTCGAAACGCGTCATTGCTAAAAACAATAATGAACCTGATAGGGAATTTAATAACATTATAATTAAAAATATGTGTTTTAACTTTACTAATATTTTTTTTACTACAGAACTACAACATTTATTTTATTTAAATAACGTAGTTTTTAATTAAAGTAAAAATTATATAAATTTAAAAACACTTACGTATTTTCACCTCATTTTTAAAAGTGATTTTTGACAAAAGTGTTTTTGACGTTTATTGTTATCGTTTTTTTTGAGGAAAGTGTACGTTGAGTACGTCGAAACGTCGATTATTAATACATATTAATATAATACTACTCTGTTAAAAATGTATATGTTGTTATTTGCAATAAGAAAGTTGTATCTCATATTAAAACATTCTGTATGCGGTGCAGAGAACAAAAATTTGAAATCAATTTAACATTTAAATTTTTTAATGAATATTTAAAATGTATACGTAAAAAAACATCTATGTAATTTATCACATTATCTAAACAAATAAAATGATGTCTGTAAAACATATAAATTAAAAAAAAAATAAGTGAATATTTATATTTGCGTACATATACCTAAGTTTCTTCAGTACTGTTATTTCAGTATTTGCATATTAATATTAATTGAGCATAAAATTAAATATAAACAGAACATTATTTCATATAATTACTTGAAGTTTTGTATTTCACAATAAATACTTCTACACATGTAGTGTAATAAAGAATGTAAAGAATGCACATGCATTTTTAAATGAACGACCATCACATCGCATGTTTGCGTAAATTAAAAAGTGGGGCGCAGAAATAAGGCATAAAATTTTCTACAGACGTGGTGGCATGACCAACGTGTGTGTATGTGCGCGCTTGATGTCACGTGTTCATTTGAAACCTGCGTGCAAAATTGACTTAAGTTTAGGTGCATAGCCACGTTTAAGCCTCATGTACCAACATATAAACGCCTAATCGATCAGAGCGGGCGGACCCCCTTCAGCCACCAGCAGCAAGGGAAAGCAGTTTTGTAACGTGCCAGCACACAACCGTTCACGGCAAACTTAATAATACCAATACTTGAGTCTACGTCAAAATAATTTACGAGCAAGACTGGATTTTTGTTAGGTTGAGGTTAGGTTATACATAGCAACTAATATCCTAACCGTTCGGAATGACTAATGACCATAGTGTTTTGTCTTTACCCCCCTCCCCCCTCCCGACTCTTCGTAGCGCGCGCGGAGCGAAAGCTCGGACTAAGTTTAAATTAGAAACGTCTTTTTACCATCTCAGATGGTTTTCTTCAATCGATTCATTTTCACGGCGTCTCATTGGCTCGGAGGCGTGGCTAAAAGCTCATCGCATCACCCCCTCTCTACTATCCGACGACTTTTCCACTCTCTTGACTGTGTGTTGTGTGTGTATGTGTGTGTATTCCTCCGCAACGAACAAGTAGTTCCCCGCGCTTTCAGGGGCGCAAAACTAAAATTTCATTCATTCATACGGATTTTTTTTCCAGTATTTGTCCGATTGGTAAATGCATTTTATTATGACAACATATGAGTGCGCATACCTATATAATAGGAGTGGGGTAATTTCCCGCATGACCTAGATGAAAAATCGTAAAAAGTTTTCATTCAACTGTAAAGCTTTCTTTTGTTTGGGTGCTTTTAAAGAACTCTTGTGTCTGTTTATGTGTATGTGTGTGTGTGTGGTAAGATTTTTAGCGCTTTTTCCTTCTAACGCATTATGCCATCTCTTTCTGTAACATTTTCGCAATAATATAGTTTTAAGGTTGAATTTGCTTTGTTCGCATGTTTAGTGTGTATGTAGTTGGGTACCTTATGTGCATGAGTTGTTATATCTTATACGGTCCAATATCGCTCCGAATCTTTGACCAATTACGCAAATGTATGTGACATTAGGACACGATTTGAATGGACGTTTGTCGCTGATAGCTGCGTCTAATGACGAACCATTCTGTTCCACTTAATTTCCAAATTAGTTTTTCGCCCTAGACTTACACATTTATATATATGTGGTAATAGTTTCAACAAATGTCGCTTTCCGAAAATCTATTGCTATATTATAGTAAAATAATTTATTGTTATGTTGTACAAGTCGACAATTATTGAGCATGCTTCTGTTTATAATATTAGATGGTAAATTTATAGTGCTGTATAATTATTACATAGATTATTAGTATATTATTTATTATCTAATATAAATTACAAACTGAAATTACTTCAAACGGTTAAGTGAAACTGTTTATTTTTTGCAAATTTTAGGTTATTTTTTATAAATTAATAAGCATTTTCGTCAAATAGATGATATATTTTTTAATTAAACTAATATTATTAATATTTTTGAATTATATGTATACAATAGTTTATTATTTATCTTACTAAAACTGTGTGTAGAATCGTAGATAATTGTAGACCAAAATGAGTTCTTATGAAAATAAAATTTTGTACAAAAACATGTAATTTTTCTTTAAAATTATGGCAAAAATATAAATCTGTATGTAAAATCCTTTTAGGCGGACATAATTTGTTAATAATACTTATTAATACTATGTTTATCGAAAGAAGAAATATGGTTACAAAAGAATTTGCATGCGAGAAAGACAGATAATTTTTCATACGTAACGACTTATAGTAAACATAGAATATTAATAAATATTTGTTCTCAAATTATATTCGGCTACATTGGGCTTAAAGTTATAAAATAAACTTCAACTTAAAAAAAATTATAATGGAAATTTATGTAAACTTATTTTCCAGCCACTCTTTATAAACAGTTGCGCATGCGTTAAATGGTCAAAAAGTTCTGGTCATGTAAAATATTTATTAAATTAATTTAAAAAAAAAACAACTAAAACTAATATAAATTTATTATTAACATAATGATTATAATCTTTTCTAAAATTTCGGAAATTTTTAATAAGCAAATTCTTTATATTTATAAATAATTTCATTGCACAATTATAAACTGAAGTTGCTTATAGTATTTAAGAATGAAGCAGAAATAACCGTTAGCTTTTTTTTCTGTAAATTTTAAAACTTGTAATTAGAAATATTGTAAAAAATATTTTAAAATGTTCAAATATACCATTTGATTTAATTTATTGTCGTGGGATACTGATTTTATGCTGCAATTCTGTACATCGTAAGCTTTACGAGATTTTTTGTCTTATTCTAGTAAATAGAATACATCTTTTGATAGAAAAAGACAGAATATCTTGTAAATGCTATGGGTCTCACAAGATACATATATACAGAATTTTAGCATTCGCTATCAAAGCTTTTATTGTTTGTGTTTCGATGTTTATTTAACACAAAACAAATTTTATTTAAATTTATTCAATTTCAATTTGTATCTATAAATTTCTTTATACTTATAAATTGTTTAAAATCAATTTGATTTCCATTTAATTTAAAATTCATCAAACAACATTTTCTATCATTGTCTGACCTAGATTTTTGGTAGTTAGCCGTGTAACCCAACCATTTGTCTGCCATGTAAAGTAGATATATGTGTCAAAAAAGTCTAGCATCAGCACTCATCAGAGGCCCCAGCGCATATACATTCGCACAAATTGTACGGGCGAAGCAAGCCAGGCAGTATTGTTTTGACTGTGAGATGGGGTGACCACATTGTGTCATGGCGGCACAGTTGCCCGTACCCAAAGTTAGCTGAAACATGGGGTCGCGGGTTAAGGGGTGACGGAGGGCGATTTAGGTTGCTGCAGATGCTCTCCAGCTAAGAGTTGCAGCGTTTGCAGGCACGTCTTACTTGCCAGCTAGTTGGAAGGGGCAACGACAAGCAATTCTAGTACGTATGACTTTGTCGGAAAAGGGGAGATTTCAATTGGAGAAAAAATAGCTGAAAAAAAAAGAAAATTTAAAATTTGGCGGGATTTCTTTACATACGGTGTGGAAATTAAGTAAGGAATAAATTTAGTAATTCCGTTAATATTAATTTTTTGGTAAAAATCTCGAAGGGGTACAGCGATTTTGACTACAGCGAATATTTTCGCCTATTTTCAGTTTCGTATGTCATTTGTTTTTACAGTTATGACGTCATCGACTTTTTTTTTTAAATGACAACCTATATTTTTTATTATTGATTTTGGTAGTACTTTTTATTTCGTTTCCAACCATGTAAGATTTTCAATATGTTACATTTGAAAAAAATTGAGAAAAATGGTCTTAAAGTTCAAGTATTAAAAATTAATTAAATTGACAAAATGAATCTAGACACCTAAGTTTGACGGAGAGTTATCGACGCCATATTCATTTTTATTTTAAAATTATAAAAAAAGGTTAAAAATCGAACCAGAAATTTATTATCTACCCAATTCAAAGTTATAAACCTATAACTAGATTCATTTCGTCAATTTGATTAATTTTAATATTTGAACTTTAAGACTATTTTTCTCAATTTTTTTCAAATGTAACATATTAAAAATGTTATACGAATGGAAACGGAATAAAAAGTACTAAGTACCAAAATCAATAATAAAAAGATTGTTAAGATTTTTATCAAGAAACAAAGTTAAAATATACTCTTAACAAATTTGCGTTTTGAAGAAATAAATGCGTAAGCTTTGCGTGCAAAATTTAATACATTTCAAATTATTATAACTAAAAATGTATTAATTTTTGTTTTGGAATAATAATGTCTACATCGAAAATGTTATTTTCATTAAAATCTAATTTAATTTAATAAAATTGTGAAATTTAGCTAGCCTTTATTGATATTGTTGTTTTTTGTTTTCCTTTGTACAGTTCTTTTTTCTTTATTCTACGACGCGTTCCGATCTTGCGATCATTATCACTTGATAATGATCGCAAGATCGGAACGCGTCGTAGAATAAAGAAAAAAGAACTGCACAAAGGAAAACAAAAAACAACAATATGAATATACAAGTTCAGGAAAATGAAAACAAAATAAATTAGCCTTCATTGCTTTATTTTTAAAATATTCATATTATAATTTCACTATTCTTAAAATATTTCCATAAAACTTCATATGCTTTTTTGTTGTTAAGTAGGTATATCTATGCATGATAATGGGATTTGTTCATTGATTTTGATTGTAAAACTTAAAACTGAGTGTTTTTTTTATTAATTTTTATTTGTATATACATTATTAATTTTATACTTTTAATTACATAATGGGGTTGTCCCGTTTTTTTGAAGTATAAAATGTAAGTGCAGAAAACGATTATTTATGTTTTAATATATTATAGAAAAAAAAAATTATTATGAAATACCTTCTAATTTCGTAGATATTAATTATTAAAATATCGACTTTTTACCCGCCAACGATATTATGACGTCACTTACCTCACAGACACTTCAGTGACAGTTGATAACTGGTTACATTCTTTGTATGTATACGCTTACCTAGACCTAACCAACAAATACTGTTAAAGAAAACAATTTCAATTTTTACACGAAACTGATGCATAATTATTTTATACTTTATTTTTATTAAACTATTATAAATAGTTTTTGTTGTATTTTTACTTAAATACATTATTTAAATAAAATAATTATAATTGAAAATTGTCATTAACGGCAACATCCAGCAGATAGCGCCAGTGTTCTGCTTCAAGGTAACTGACGTCATACAGAAACAATTTGAATTTGTGAATATTTTTTAATATTTTTTTTTCTCTGTAATAAACCAAAATTAAAAAATATGTATGATATATTTTGATTACTTGAGCCTTCAACTTTCAGAAAAAAAATAAAAATAATAGTGTTAGAAAAAACGGGACAACCCCATTATTATTGCGATAGTTTTTTTGTTATTTTGCAAATATTTAACGTTATAATTATTATTACTTTTATTAAAACGATGCTTTTTTGTTAATATTTTAAACTTTTAATGTTATTACTATGAATGTTAATGAGAAGCTCTTTGTCGACTTGAAGTCGTATTTAGTTCAAGTATGCATTTTAAAATCAGATAATTTACACAAATTATATATAAACATATAGCATTAAACTAATTTTAAAGTTTTATATTCCAATTATTTAACATTAATTGCCATTATAATTAAATATAACATTTCATAATTTTGTATCGCACATTAATAAAAATCAACAACAAATAAAAACATATTTAAAAACAATAATTCCATCATAATACATATAAAATTAAAATAATTGAAAATTAATTATATGTGATCGAATGCGTATATATATATATACATATACAGTATACACATACAGTTACATAATTTATCTAAATAATATATATAAAATGGAAAACGTTGTTTACAATATCAACGAAATGTTTATTTAATGAAAGCATCGAGCTTAAAATATATGCATTAAGTTTTAGTTTACTGGGATTTAAAATATATTTCAGTTCGTTGTTGCGTGTTGCACTCACAGCATTTATAAAATTGCCGTTCCAAAATAAAATCGATGCATTTTGTTTAATGACTCTACAAATGAACACACATATACACACAGCCGCATACTCTCACACTGACTCTCCGAGCATTTATAATAATTGATTATTGAAAATGTAATGGTTGGAGTCTATTACCAGATGTACTAACATATGTTTTGAAACTGAATATTATCGGCCATTAATTTTTGCGTTTCATGTAGCGATTCGCTAATGTTTTTTTTTTTTTGGTTTTTTGTTTTGTTGTGATTTTTGTCATACGAAATGCAACCAACGCACATTCGATGAATATTATTTTGCAATTGAAGTGCGCGATTGGTTTTTGTGTAAAATAATATTTTTATGCACGTGCATTATCCGTAAATGTTGTATTTAGTTTCAATTGTTTCACTGGATATTATTTATCTATTATTTATTTGAGTTTCTACATTAACATTTATCTTTGATCTATATGTTTTTTTAGTTATTAAATATTATTTAAAACAGAAATTATTGTTATTTTTTTCCATAGATTTCTATAGATAAATCAAAAACTGAATGACTTCCACGTATACCAAATTTCTGTTGTAAAAACGTTTACTTTATTTCCAATTATCATAAATTGGCTATAGAAAGGTTATTAAAATAAAATGTATAAGACACTGAATTTATAGAAGTGATTATAAAACCACTTGAAATTTTAAGATATTGTTCATTTTGCCTTAAAAGATATTAAAAAATTTATATAATTGTAATATTATAATAAAAATAATGTCAAATAAACTAAAAAGTGCAATTTAAATTAAGAACACGAAACTTGTTCAAAAAGCATTACTTGCGCTATTTTTTTATAAAAAATAATAATATTTTATAAACTTTATAATTATATGAGAAATATATAAGCATACTAATTTAATTTTAAAGTATATTATTATATTTATTACATAAGTTTTATACGAGAAGTTTAAATTTTGTAAATATGTATTATATTCTATTTATTTTTTTAGTAGAAACTTTCACACAGTTTTTAAATTTTTTATGCACGATTTGATATAATTATATTGTGGAGCTGTAATTTTAGGTAAACATTTTTTTTTCTAATGTTCAGTATTGTAAATAACTGAATAAAAATAAGATAATTATTTCTTGAATAGATTTATTCGTCGAATAAATTTTGAATTCATATTACGAGTATAAAGAAAATAACCAAATAAAATAACTTTTCTTGATGTAAATCACCAGTGTTACCAATGTAATAATACTTTCAGTTTGTAGTAAGTAAATGTATAATAAAATATTTTATTTGTTTTTTGAAATAAAGTATGAACTATATAAACATTTTTTTTAAATTTTAATTTATCATATTTAACATAATAATTTGAAATATTTGTAACGTAAATTATACTGTATTAAAATTTTTAGGCCGATATATCTAACTATGAATAAAATATGGAATAGTTAACCATAGAATAAACGTAATGTAAATATATGTAGATTTATTCTAAGATCAACTATTTAATATCTTATCCGAAGTTGCTTAGAATATAATTGTATTACGATTTTTATTTATAAAACTTTTAATAATTACATAAAGATAACATAGTATTTTTTTCCTGATGATGATGTACGTTGAGTACGTCGAAATGTCGATTATTAATAAAAATTAATACAGAACTGAGTTCCTAAGCCGTTTTTTTTACATAAAGATATTTTACTAAAATATAAATTTATTATTAATTAAAATTAAAACATGTTTATAAATAAAACTTTTAACTTGAAATACCAAAATTCTCTCAACTGCGAAGACTAACATTTAAATTACAAAATATCTAATTAAAACCTAAAAAACTTATTTAAAACAAAATTTAAACACGACTAAAACATTCGGGCGCAACCCTCGCATTTCCAATATTTTTTGCAACATTTTTCAACCACTCGAAACCAGAATTACTCAATTCTCATCCTTATACCATCGTGCATAAAGCTGTAATTCGTTCGTCGCGTTTCTAGGCAAGGAGATATTCTTTGCTAAAATTCTTACAGCGACGGCAGTTTCGCAGTATCGACTCAAGTTGCTTGCTTTCAGGGCGTCGCGGCGCTGGAGCGGGACAGGGGGAGAGGGGAATGTAAGTAGAGGGGAGACTTCAAGATGGCGGTCGTGCCTGGGTGCGGTCCCTTGATTATAGACAGTGGACTTACATAGGGGGAATTTTGCTAGGGGTCTCTTTTGTGCAGAGAACTCTGTGGTTGTGTATGTATGTGTGTGGTTGTGTGTGTGCTCGCAACGGAGATGAATGAATGGATAAGGACTGGAAGTGGAAAAGAGATGGATGGTTTAAATGTGTGTGTGTGTGTGTGTGTGGGTAAAGTTGCTTGTTTGGAAGCTGTGTAGAGCAAGAGGTTGCCTCTCTCTTGTATATTCGGAGATTCGGTGCTACGTGCGAGAATACGTATTGAAACGAATTCTGGAGATTTTCAACTTGTCTTGTACGACTGTTTAAATTTTGAATGTAGAGAATTTGCAATTAAATTATTTACTTGTTTTAAAAAAGTATTTGTATTTCGAAAAATTAAGTAAGTATATTGATAAACAAATAAATAACTTGTTTTACAATATACTGTAAAAATTATTATTACAATTATTGTTAATAATTAGCAATATAAAACACATGTTAAATATAAATACATTTGAAAACCAATTTTAACTTTTCTATGTAGTATTATTTATGTTTAATTTTTAATCAATAGATCAATATAATTACGATTTTTTTCTTAACATTATTTTATAAAAACGTATTTATAAAATAATGTTAAGAAAAAAATCGTAATTATATTGATCTATTGATTAAAAATTAAACATAAATTGATAAAAAAATTTTTTTTTTGTTATTTTATATTAATAAATAATAAAATATTGTCAAAAACTAATAATAAAACATTTTTCAGAACTTATTATATTAAAATAAAAAAGCTTTAGGTTGAAGTTCTATATTATTTTATATTTAAATTCGACGTTTCGATATACTAATATGTATTATTATCAAAAATATATACAAATAACATAAATAATAAACAAACAAAATAATTTTTTTTTAATAATTTGTATATATTTTTCTTGATAATGATACACCTGTAGTACATCGAAACGTCAAATTTCAATATAAAACGAATAACTAAACAAATTAAAAACTAAAGTTAAATTCAGCAGTTTAAAAATACAAAAAGCAGTTTAGTTTTTTTAATTCCAAAATTAATTTTAATTTGCTGCTCATGATAACAGCTTAGCATTCAAAATGTTCTTTGTTTATTTTTAATTTTATGTGAATTTATTTTACTTTTATATTTATTCATATTATTATATATTTTAAAATTACTGTTAGGTTATTAAATATAAATAAATGTAAGGGTTAATATTTTTAATTTTATTTATTTTTAAGATAAATGACAATATTTTACTGGCTAATATGAAAATTATTCTAAGGATAAATTAATTCTAACATTTGGAGATACTGGCCCTAAGTTGGCTATTTTATTTCGTAATTTTCTAATAATTTTGGAACGAGAAAATTCGGAGAATTTAACAAGGAATAATTTCAAGAATTTTGTGCCATTTTTATCATGATTTATATTGTTTTAACGATTCTTTTTATTGAACCAAAAGTTTCATGAATACAGAAGTAAACATTTCTAAATTTTATCGTCACAAATCATCATTAAATAAATTTAAACAATTATCAAACTATACGAAATTCTCTTCTCCTGTTCTTCAACAAGAGCAAATAGACATATAAGTTTCCTATTTCCAATTGCACTTAACTACCAACGGCCCTTACTCCGAAGTTACCGCGCGAGACGAACATACCTCCCCGGCCACGTAGACATGGAGAACCCGTAGACTCCGGCTACCATAATCCATTCCTCCTGAGAACAATGCTTTATTACTACAATAACCTGGGCCACCGCCGTGTAATTTAGCTTTTGTGCGAACCAATATCGCGCTGGCTGACTTAATATCATTCCCGGACGTTTGGTAGCTTGCTCTGCGCTTCTCTATAGCTTGTCTCTACGATTACGGGTGTACTGGCGAAGTATGTGTGTCTGTAGTAGAACTCTGGTAGATGGAATACTAGTAGATGGAGGTAGCTTGTCAAATCAAATGCAAATTTCGAACGGAATTTTGGGGTAACTGGTGGTTTTACCAAAGGGATGATTGAGGAGTGCACGGAACTGGGATGCAAGAATGTTTTGGGAGATCTTGTTAGGTTTTAGGGTTGCGTGTTGATGAGGGGGGGGGGGAGGGCTAACGTTTGGTTGGAGAGAAATAAGAATTCTGTATCAGAATTCTTTTATTAATATGTTCTTTTAGTATCCTATAAATGCATCAAGTAGTAAGTAAAGTAATTATTTGTACATCATTTATTATTTTTAAGATATAAAAGAAGTCTGCACTGTTGTTTATTAATTAGTATTATTATTTTTTCAATCTAAAATATTATGTCACGTTTTTTTTCAAAAGTATTTAAATTTTGGTTCTACAAACCGTAATATCAGGTTTTATATATATATATATATATATATATATATATATATATATATATATATATATATATATATATATATAACTTGTCTACTAATTTGAATTTTAATTTGGTTTTTGAAAAATTAATTTTTATATTACTTGGTTTTCTTTGTCTTGGATAAAAAGTTATCAATATTAAAAAAAGTACATTTGTTTTTAATTTATAACTACATTGTTTTTAATTATTTATTATATTTATATTATTTATTATTTTATTAATTGATTAGTTTAAGTGTTAACTTTAGTAAAATTTGCTGTAAATTATTTGTGTATTTTTAATTTGTTCGATTTATGTTATTTTTACATTGGAATTAGGATGTTAACAGAAAAATCACATCATTTTTAAATATTAATTTATTAACAATAGCAATTAAGTCTCTCATCATACTTGTAAGTGTTTACATACATATTTTATATTAATTTATTTGTATTGTTTCTGGTTTTATACAATTGTTAATTTTATAATAACAATTTCAGTGCTTCCCTGTGGCGAAATATTGGACTTGCAATAAATTGATAGATATTTAAATGCGTGCATTTTAATAACCTAGTCAATCAGTTACCGTATCCCGTTATAAAAAAAATTTTTTTTCAATATATATATATATATATTTACTATCAAAAGATATATATATATATATATATATATATATATATATATATATATATATATATTTATAACAATTGGTTTCATATCCAATACAACCTTGCTTTGTAAGTTCGTTGTGCGTTTGTAACGTGTAGTTTAATAATAATAATAATAATAATAATAATAATAATCTTTATTTCTGTTGATCCTTGTAATAGGACATAGAAACAGTCAAACATATACAATTATGTAAATACATAAAAGTGAGAAATACAGAATATATAATAAATGATAAAATAAATGTTTAAGAACGTATGAACAATTTTTAAAGTTAAATGAAAATAATTTTGTCTCCTACTATTACAAACATAAAAGTTTTTGAATTGATTTTATTTTTAGTTTTTATAGTGTATTAAATGTAATTGTACTGTTAATAATACTTAAAAAGGATTAACCTTCCAACAAAATATGTAATCATACATAACCTCTCCTTAATTTCATCAAATAAATAACCGATTTAAACCTCAACATGAAACAATAATCTCAAAACATCAATATATGTCTATGACATATCGAACAACAACTAATACATACAAAACACATCAATGCTATGTATAAACGCTACTGGCCAAGCTCTCTCTCGTATAGCTTGGGATCTAGCAAAGCAAACTGATTAATACAGAACCCCCAAGTCTATATAGTTCGAGCAGATTAATTAATAGAGATTCAGAAGCCTTCATTAATAACGAGACAAAATCCTTGTACGAAATTTTAGTTCAAATTTCGATACAGAGCCGCGCTTATAGTTTCATTGGTAAACGGTTGGAGTGTGCGGGGATGCGGGCGAGGTTGTGATTAATAATTTGCAAACTGTGTATCAAACTATGATATAAAGGTAATTTGAGCTGGCAGATCGCGAATGCGGCTCCCGTGTGCCGTGCCGTGGCGTGGCGTTGGGGCTAGGTTGTTGTACGATAGATGTTGACGGTAGGACAGAATGAATAATTATTGTTCTATTTTATGCGGTTGTGTTGTTGTTATGCGAGAGCGCGGGATTTCGGATGTGAGTTGTAGTTGCCCATTGCTGCAGCACCGACTAGGATCTACTCTGTTATAGTTTATCTTTCGTTTAAACTCTATTCATGTTCACTATCTGCGAAGCTGAAAAAAAAATATACATGCCAAGTTTATTATACATGTATTTGTTAACTTATTTAATATTGTAAATATTAGATTAATATTTTAAATACACTGTAAAAAGTATATCTTAAATTTATGTAATTTTTACATAGGTTTTATCAGCAAAAATAACATTTTGTAATTTTACTATAATAATTTATGTAATATCACATATTTTATGAAAATAATTAAGTTTTATTTATTGTTTTTTTTATCTATCTAGATATTAATATTTTAAATCTAATATTGTTGATATCCCGAAAAAATCTATTTTTTACTAATATTTATGAATATAAATGGTATTTTATAATAATTTTTTGTTTTAAATATTTGAACATAAATAAACGTTGTTTGCAGTTAAATTTCATATTTAAAAAGAAAATGGGACAATCACTGATTGAAATATAATGCAAAATTTAAAAAAATCAGGTCTATAAAAGCGTATTAAAGTGAAAATATCTCTGAAACTGTAAGGTTTAGCAAAAAATGTGTGGAATACGTATTTGCCGTGAAAACTCACATAATTAAAAATTATGATATAATTGATGCAATGATGAATATTATTTTTTATTATGTTACTAATTTAACTTATATTGATATACTTAAAAAAATAGAAAAATTTATTTTGTTTTACTAAAATACACAATTTACGAAATAATAAATAATTTAGTAATTGATGAAATTCAATCTTTTATATATTTTTATTAACTACTAAGCCAACGTTTCGGTAATCACTATTGCCTTCTTTAAGGCTAGCAGAATATTTTAGTAGATTTTAAAACCAACGCAAATTTACTGATATACATGTAGAATCAACTAAAATATTCTGCTAGCCCTGAAAAAGGCAATAACGATTGCCGAAACGTTGGCTTAGTAGTTAATAAAAACATATAAAAGACTGAATTCCGTCAATTACTAATTATTTATTAAATATTTACAGTCGACTATTTTTCCAATTTAATAAATAAATACTTTTCTAAAACTTTTTCTTCACACATTTGTATGTCGAAAATTTCAACATTCGTAGTTTTAATCCAACGCCGAATCTCTAGTCCAGTCAGCAGTATTTCTCAAGAGAACCAGAGATTCAAGCCCTCACTCACCCCTAGCTGGATCCACTGTCCAGCTTTGACCCCGCCGCTGACCTCATCCGTCGTGAAGTCAAAGATGCAGCATCAGCATCAGTGGATGGGAAAGAAATCAGGTTTCTCCGAGAGCAGTAGATCCGGCTAATCCTGCGCGCTGCACTCTCCCTAACTTTTATTAGTATATTGCGTATAATAAATGCAGAATGCCCTTCTATGTAAGATGAATCTTGTACGTTTGTGATTTGTCGCTAGATGGAAATTTTGAACGTTGATGACCGCTGGGTCAATCTCATTATTTTTGAAATGTGATTTACGTTGAATTCATTCGCAAATGAAATGTTGAGCGATGAATGAAGGATTTGGTTTGCTTGAGATTTTTGTTTGATTTAAAGTTGAATTCGAAGTAAGAAAAGAATATTTATATGTTAAGAATGTATATGTTTAAATTTTCAATTGAAATATAAATGTATTTTTAATTTTAATTTAAATATTTAAATTTAATAAATATTAAGAATTAAGGGAATATTTTTATGAATTGTAGTATTTCTTGTATCATAAATTTGTTTGATTTATTTGGTAGTAATATTTTTTGTTGTGTTAGTCGATTTTTTTATAATAATTGTTTTATTTAATTTTTTAAATGATGTACCAAAGTTTTATTTGTGCTAAAAATAATATAGTAAAATTTGATTCATTAATTCTACTTTCATCATTTTTTGCAATATTTTTTTCAAAACTTACTAAAAAATTTAATAGAATTACATTTTCGATCTTATAATTTGCCAAATTTGAAGGTAACTTTAGAATGAAACTAGTAATTAACAAACCGTGCAGATGTCGCAATTAATTGAACTTTCCGATAATTACCTACTAGTGGAAAACTTAAATTTATCAAGTAATAGGTTCAAATTACCTATTCTCTGATTTTAAATTCATCTATAATTAAAAAAAAAAAGTCAATAATAATTTAATTTTAAAAGAATTTTATTTCAAATAATTCTTTAGTTTATAAACATATAAAAAATTTATTTACTCTATATGTATTTTTAAAATTGAGTTTTTTCTACTATGTAGAAAAACAAAATACTCAAAATAAAAAATTTGATGAGGCCATCATAGAACCGACCGTCATCGTATTAAATAAATTTATGGACTTGAAAAATTTTATGGTAACTAAATTCATGGTAATGAAAAATAAAACTGTCTTCATATAAATATGCCACCTACTTACAAAATTACGTATAAAATAATAAAAAATTATTTAGCTGTATTAAAAAAATGTTCCAAATCAAAGTTGTTAGTTATAATTTGTTAAACACATTTTTTCGAAATATGCATCGGCTGTTGCAATATATTCGTAAAACACATAAAAAATGACATCAGTAAATTACCACTTCAAGTTGGCAGATCTTTACCAAAAGTTGATCAAATTGAGACATTCACCATCGAAGCTTAAATATAAAATTTTATTACAATCCGTTCAGCCGAATTCGCTATACATGTATCCACAGCCGACAGACGGACATCACGTTAAAAACAGTTGATTCGTGTTACTATAACCCTAATTTATGCTTATCTGTAAAAATCTCGATATGTTAAATTTGGTACAATTACAATACCTCTCTTATCATATGTGACATGCCGGTCGGTAAAAAGGTTAACATACTTTTCTAAATTATTTTAAATAAATATTTGTATGGCAGTGTGATAATTTTATTAAAGTTTGATTAACAGGAAACGATACTGCTTTCATAATGTTTTTGTTAAAAAAATAGTTGTCGAAAATTTCACACGTATTTGGTTTCTCTACTATATAGTATGTTTTTTTTTTCTGTGTGTAACCATTTTGATGCTGATGTTATATGATTGAATTAAGAGAGGCGTCATTTTAATTCAGTGCTGATTTGTGTGTATTCAAAACACTGACGTTAACTTTTAATTTAATCACAGAAGCCTAGCACTCGGTTTTCAGCTAATAACATTGCGGATATATATTTTCATTTTCGTACTATACAGAAGTATTTGTTGCTAGAACACACTACGTGTTACGCAGTATGATTTGTCAAACTTACATTTATTTAAGTCAGTACATATTTACATACGCAATCAGTTCTCGTAATTCCTAGATGGAACATTACAGGCTATAGGTATGGTTGAGAAGTTAAACATATAGTTTCTAAACAAATTTTTACTTGCATTGTCAATGGTGCACAGCCAAGTGGGTTCCGAACCACTCAGACTCAGCCGATATTAGTTCAGTGGTACAATATTTTAATACCAGAAATAATATTTAATTTAATTTCTTTTGCGAATCAGAAATCTTTGGGGTCCGAGTTCAACACGATACCACGTCCCACGGCTGTCTGTAGGCATTATTGTGTATGTATGTATAATTAAAAAAAAAACTATTGTTATTATTATGTTGTATAAATTTTTAGTATTTAAATGCAAATTAAGTTACCTTATGTAATGTCTTTAAATTGATTACAAATAAACTATACAAGTTTTTACTATCTGTATACTAAATACCTATACTTAAAAGTAAATATGTGTATAACTCTTCTCTAGGTTATGTAGTGAAAATTTTGCAAATAAGTTCGAAAGCTTGACAGCCACATCAAACGGTCAGTAATCAGGGAATACTCACATTAAATTGCTTCTAATTAATTATCATTTCATACGTGTGTATCATTTTGCTACAGACCTTACGAAGTTATATAAACTAAATAGACTTACCGTACATAAAACAAGAGGTCCGGAAAACCCTTTTGCTTTTAAGCAATAAAGAGTTTCTTTAAATTTAGTCATCTTTTTTTGTAAAGTTCTTATTAAATTTATATCCTTCAAACTAAGTTAGCTGTAGATAGCCAGGCTATTGAAGGAAGTATTTAGATGTGAAATGTGTTGTCATGTTGTCAGTATGTCTTTATATATGGTGAATTTTTTTTACAGGAGTAGATTAAGAGTTTTTTTAAGTGTTAGTGTTTAGTTTGTGAAAACAAAAAAATTATAATTATAAGCAATTTAGGATATAATTAAATATTTACATATTTATGGTAAAATAAATTAATATTCGATTCTTGAGTCAATTTGATTCAGGTTTTTTTTTTAACAAAAATTGTTTTTCATTTTGTATAACGTAATTTTGTATAGCAACTTAATTTACAAAGTTTCTGAAGAGGGCTACAATGAAAGCTGAAAATTTAAAAAATATTTTTAATAAATTAAATTGACTCAAGAATTGATTATTAATTTATTTTACCGAAATTTCACAAGAGTTATAAATAATAATTCGTAAACATTGTTTGTGTATTTATTTAATTTTCATATAATTATTAATTTTATTGTAAAATTCGCAGTAAGTATTATATCTAGAAATATTTAAAATAACAAATATTTTTATACACGATCAGAATAGTTTAAATTTAATTATTATGTATTTTACATAAATAATTTTATGTTTATTTTTAATGCATATGATACATTTTAATCAAATAATTATTGTAAAGTTTAAAAATTGTAAATTTTTTTATGATTTAAATATAGAATTACCATACATTTCTTAATATTTCTGATAATAGAAAACAAGATTTTAAATTCAAATTTCTGTAGCAACAAATTATTAAAAAAAAAATAATTGCGTAAAAATTAAATATACATTGTAAAAAATATTAAACATTATCTGGTGTTCCATATTTGGAACAAATTAAAAATAGTGTAAATATTATACTTCGAAAAAATATCACAGAATACACGTGCTAGTTTTGCCAAAACGACACTATTTTAATTTAACTACCCATTTATTTACATTATTGAAAAATGTAGTTTATATGCACAAATAGTTTTATTTTGTACATAGAAACGTTACACAAAGAATAGCGTTATTTTTTAACACCAACAATTTAAATAAATTTCACTGTTATAAATAATTTCAATAATTTGTTATCAAGATATGTAATATTTTAATTATATAATTTATTTTATAACTTTGTATTTATTTTCTTATCAAAAGATTTTATTTTTAAATAAATAACATACTAACACTTAATAAATATGTATATTTCGTTTGTGGATTGCTATAGTTAATGTTTTGAAAGTTTATAAAAGAGACTGCATTATATCAAACTTATGTATGTGTTTAATATTTTTTAAATAGTTTTAGTTTACATTCTGTATCCATTATATTATGAGTTCTGAAAGACTTTTTACTATACTATATAAATTATATTATATCAGAATTATCCAATTGCCTTGCTACAAGCTATTCAACTATTCCACGATTATTTTTCTTAACTATCATCCACGTTCACGTCGAGCGCCAAAGTTAGGAAAATAGTTATCGTAAAATGATCGTTATCCGCTCCTGTATCCTTCATGACGTAGTCGCATTGTCCCTTTGCCTTTGCTGCCAGCACTAACGTCGTCCTCTGCGGGCAGTCCAGACAGGGATAGAACACGCGTCTTTCATCGGCTCGCCCCCGTGTATCGGACAGAGAACGATGGAGTCATGGCAAAGGCAGTTGGAAGGAAACCCTTGAAACGGTGTGCCGGCCTGACCATGGACTATGGCCGCCTAGACATATAAACACAACGCCCTAACATTGATAGAGGCGGGCGTTTCTGATCTGTATTGATTATGCACAGTCATCCACCCTTTTGGCTAACGCTACATGTGTACGACGATAGTGGGTAGGTGGCCCCGGGGGTAAGGGTTGAATCTATGAACCGGGGGTGCGATGTAAGATTGAGGAACGACTAATGTTGGGGGTAAATATGAGTTGGGTTCGTAGCGGATTGCTTTGCTGCTACTGGAGAAGAAAATATTGCAAATTTTAAAAGGATTTATAGAAAGTTATGTAGTAAAGTTTCAAAGTTGTTTTGTTTGAAAGTCTGGTTAGAAAATATTGATTTATTTATAGTAATAATAGTAAAGTCAATTTAATCAATATTATTGTATCTTTCCTGTTTTACAGTTCAGCTATGATAGATTAAAGTTGAATACTACAAAATTCAAAACAATAATATTTTGTATTAACAATAAATACGAATACACTAACAACCTAACATTAGGTAATTGTACACTGGAAATAGTTGACGATATTAAGTACATAGTAAATGATAGAAAATCGAAACTGCAGTGTATTTGTAAAAGAATTGCTAAAAAAATTTAGGACTGTAATATAGTAAAAAAAATCTTTCAGAACTCATTATATTAGAATAAAACGGCTTTAGGTTGTAGTTCTGTAATAAAATTATTAATAAATCAACGTTTCGACGAACTGAATGTGCGTTTTCATTAGGAAAAAGATAGAAAATCATTTTTTTTACACTGTATGTTTTTGTATGTTCCGGGCCGGTTGCACAAAGTATTGGAAACTTAATGAGTTAACTGTTAACTGTGTGCAAGTTAGTGAATTGGTTAACTTAGAAAGCGTTTAAAAATGCTTTGTGCAACCTGGCCTATGTCTCAATTTTATTTGCCGCTATTTATATTATTTAAATATGCCATGATTTATCTAAAAATTTTCACAAGTTACTAGATAATTATATATAAAAAACTGATTATTGTCTCAAATATTTTTTTTACTATTCAATCAAAGTATTTAGAAATAATAAAAATTGAAATTCTTTAAGTAATAATCTTATTAAACTTCCAGTTTTCATCGGATAAAGATAAAACAAATTAGGTAATAAAAACAGAGCAAACTAAACGACACAGTAGAATAAAGATAAAGCAATACGCACATGCTCTAAATAATATATAGAGAAATGAATTTTCAATTAATACATATCAAACGGTTGTGAGAAAATTGCAATAATAACATATGTATGATACACCTAACTCACATCTGACCAGACTCCGACTCAGACTCCGTTCGCATGTAGAAGCAAGCAGCCCCAGCTCCTGCTAACGTTGTTACAATATAATTTATACCAAAACTAGTTTTCACCTATAGTTTCCTTTGCCGCCTCAATGCATTGCCTTCTGGGACGACGCGGCGAATATAAACGAAAAGCGATTTTGATAATATACCGACTAGTCGCCGTTGTATCTGTGTGCGTATGCAATACTCAAAATTTGCGTCCGAATACATATTCAAATTCCCAAACGTCCGAACATTCGAGTTTGAATAATTCCGCGTTATGAGCCTTATTTAGTGGCGGCCGTAAGGGCCAAGTTTCCTAGCCCGAGGACCTTTGATATTGTAATATATTTGCCGCATCTATAATTTAAATAAGGCTTTACTCGAGAAATTTAGTTTCGCATTTACTTGGCAACCGTCGTTGGCGGCCGCCATCAGCCATCTCCTCTCCAACTTGGTTACGGCCGTCACCTACAAAACCAACGATTTCTCTGAATTAAATTTCTTGAAGAAAGCTCTAACTTTTTCAGTCAGTGCTAAGACATTTATATTTCTACTTACAGTAGTTTTTGTTATGTATATCTACTTCATGCAGAGGCATACGTAAAATTTTTTTAATTATGGCAGGGTAATTATGCAATTAGAAAACGATCTAAGGGGTTCTCCAGGTAACAGCGCCATAGGCAAAATTTTATAAATTTTCGATGTTAAACATATCCAAAAATAGCATTTATAAGTAAAATATATATTTTATATGTATTGAAAAGCAGTCTGTCACTTTTACTTTTAAATTTAAATATTTTTAAAAATGTAGTTAATATGAAATTTTGAAATATTTTAAATTTTTATAATAATATAAAACATCTATATGTATATTATTTACATAATAAATTTGTTTTAATTTAAATACACAAAAAATGTAGTAATCGCCACAAGAATTTAAAGAAAATTGCTTAAAGAAAATTTGACTTAAAATTATTTACAATATCTAGTAAGCTATAATTTCTTTTGAAGTTGTTAAAATCATCAATACATAAAATTTCTATCTTATATTCAAATTGTATTTTTTATAATTATTAAAATATTATCATGCATAATAGCGTAATTTATTTTTATTTAAAAAATTCTCATTATTATTTTACATATTAAAATAATCTGTATTTATTTTAATTGTATTTTGCAACTTTAACTCTTAATATAATCTTATGGTTGTAAAATTAAACTTGTATTAAATTGTATTGTATTTTTGTATATTTTAACTCTTAAGTTAATAAATTAACATTCAAAAAGAAATCGGTAGATACAGTTAAAATAACTTCAGAACATTATTAAAACAAACATCAAATTGTATCTCGCAACTTTAATTGTCATATAATCTTAGTAATGTAATATTAGACGTGCTTTAATAGGACTATAATTTCCTGTATAATATACAGTTACTTTATAATTTACTTACTTGAATAATTTAACATTGAAAAAAAAGTCGATAGATACAGTTAAATAACTTCACAAACGTCAAATACCGAAAAAAAATAAGAATCAAAAACCAAAATCATAATCACCCAGTCAAAGTCTCAACCTAGTCATTTCCAAAATTCCGCAGCATTCAAGTGCATTTTTAAAGCTAAGACAATGTACGACTGACTGTATGTATCTTCGTATTTGCACAGCGCAAGCAAGAGATGGTCTCATCCTACAGTCATATTTCTCCTTCAGGATTACAACGCTGTGTGAGCCGATGGCGATGTTTGGTTAGGATCCGGGGCCGACCTGGACCGGGGCGGTGAGACAGAGCGCGAGAGATAGAGAACTGCCAACTAACTTAAACACATACTGCATGACTTGTCACTGGGATATGCGGTAATTGCTTCTGTAGTTGTTGGCTTGGGTGCTATAGCTTCGTGGTTATGTTTGCACTAAGATGTCCGAGCCGGAAAGATGTTTGACTTTTGTTTAACGGAGTTTTTGTCATTTGTTTTGTTTGATTTAAATAAAATATAGTAGAGGAAAAACTACTAATAGGATTCGAATTACTGTTGTATTAAATATTTTAATTAATAATAATAATTTAAATCCATTTTTAAATATAGTAGTTTCTCTATTTACGAGAGTAATTGGTTTTTCGAAAATAGTACCTAAATAAATAACTAGTAAATGGAGCCATGCAAACCTGCTCATATCATCAAATACTTTACTTTTATTGAGATAGAAAAGTTTTTTAAATCATATGTTTATATACAAGTTTACTGATTAAAAAATAAATTAAATTACCTAGAAGTTTTAAATTAAATACTATAAATTAGTTAATTTTACTTTACTCAATTTCAGATTTATATTGTGACAAATATGTATATACTTGTACACACATGCCATTTATTATTAATTTTTTCATCTTTTTTTAATATCTGAATATTTTTAAACTATCTTCTAAACTTACTTTTTAAAATAACTTTTGAACTATATACTATACCTTATTTCAAGTATAGAATCAGTATGATAGCTGGACACTAGCTAACCATGTATTACACTATTGGTCCAAGCCTAAGAGGGTGGGAATTGTACAAGACCGTTTTAACATCCCTTGTTAACTAATATCTTATCTACAGTAAGAAAAACACGAATAGATGAATAGTTATATATCTACGTATTTATTAAACTTCACCCGCTGCACGAACCTACTGATTCTTTAGTTGAAATAAAGTATAGTATATATACAGCATTATGTAAAGTTAATTTACTTTAATATTTAATACAATCATTCTTTGGTTTTATTGAAAATACTTTACTTTTAATATGTTTAATCATTAAAATGAAAAAACTGAACCGCGTTAAAGTAAAATTGCGTAAATGAAAAATGTTCTGAAATTTTGTTGTGTTTGATTCATCTAAAAAACATTTACATCTATTACAACAGTTTCCATAAATAATCTCTTTAAAGTCTAGCTTACATTAGTAAAGTTAGTAGTAGAATGCGGTGATAGAATACGTACTATTTCGTTATTAACATAATATACACATATCACTATCCCAAAATATTTACGTACGTGCTCTACCACCGCACTATACTACTCTACTAATGTAACCCAGGTTTAACTATGGTATATAGGTACTTATTAATCTATTTTGAAACAAAAAAAAATAGCTTTAATTAATCATCCCGTTAAATATATATATATATATATATATATATATATATTTAAGTAGTATTATATATCATACTGCACTGCATTCAGAGAGCGTCGCCGTCTTCTATCGCCGCCATGCTGAGAGAATACGAAGGAAACGGAAGACGATGTTATAAATAACTAGCGCGCCAGAATGGTTTGTTACTCTCCTCTAACAAGCTCACCCACTCCGTGCGCGTACACACACAATGCCCGAAGAGGATGTCCTCTTAACCTTTCCGCGATGGCCATTGTCCACGGTGAATGAGCGACGTCATATCCGGTTAGCATTCGTTAAAAATGTGGCTCGCTCGCTTTTACACTGTCACATATATTTATTAAAAGTTAAGTGTGGTTTTGCTGCTTTATGAGCGGTTGTTTGCTAAATGCTAAATTAGCTAGAAGTTTTAAATTAAATGCCGCAAATTAGTTTAGTAATTTTACTTTAATCAATTTGTGACAAAAATTATATATACAATCACGCCATGTACCCAAAGTATTTTCTACTATGTCGAAATTAATTTTCTTCAAACATTTTTATCTAGACAAGTAACGGTGTTTTTGATATTGTTGGACACAACACGTTTTGTAAATGGACTACTAAAATATTTAGTTAGTTTTCTATTTACATTTTAATAAAATAATAATTTACAAAATATTGTAACAATTTGCTATCTTTTTGCAACTTAAGAGGACAAATTTTCTTCTGAGTAAATTTAGCATTTATTTTAGGATGAGGCTATTTATACATACGGTATGTATACGCAATTGGCTATTTATACATACTAAAAAAAAAAAAACCTAAACCAACCTACTAACCTAACCTACCCTAAATAGCCAATTGCGAAAAAATACTGTATGTATAAATAGCCAATTGCGTATACATACCGTATGTATAAATAGCCACTTTCTTTCTTTTAAATGGATCCTTTACCTAATTAGATAAAGTTGCACTTGGATCTTGATTATTGAATAATTACGATAATAAAATATAACTTTAATTAAATAAATATAAATATTATAAATAAATTACATATAAATTTAGCGACAAAATATGAATCCAAAATTTGACTTAAACTGAATTCTTGCTCGTATTTTACTTAAAAAATATGTTTCTTTCTTACTGACTTAACTCGATGGTTGACTGTATCTTGCTGCAGATCGTAATTTGTCGTAACTCGATGTTGTCTGTCACTTGCTGCTGGCCGTAACTAACTTAGTCTAGATGGTACCACTTTTTAAGTTACATTTTGGTCATCAAACTGAACTCTGCGAGGTAGCTACGTAAATATAAATATCTAGTTTACTATAAAATCGAACTTTGAACATCATTTTAAAATATATCGAAATTACTGCCAGTAGTTCAAAGTTCGATGCACTGAAAATGCTTAACAAACGTTTACGTTTGTAATAATATATTAATTTAACTATAAATTTTAAAATAAACTCTTAATTTTATATAATTTACAAATAAAATTAACGAGAATAAAACTAAAAATATCTACGTACCCATTTCATAATTAGAATTTTACTAAAGTTCTCTTTTAATCACCAAACATTGTGAAGTTTTATATAAAACTGCCGCAAAAGGTGTTTGTCTCTACCGGTCCACACACACTTATAACCGCTTTTGCATCTATATGCGTATACGTAAATGTATGTTAACATGTGTGCGTATTTATGTATATGTGTGTGAGTAGGTGAAGAGATTCATATGTTCACGGTAGGTTCCCTCGTCGCCGCTTCCCACTCGCATACGGTGAATTGTGTTCGCGGCATGCACAACGCCTGGATTTACAGATGTGAATTAATAAAAGCAATTAGTTGAGTACGGGCGTGTGAATTATTTAGAAATTTATGATATTCTCGAGAAATGTAATTGTTTCTATGGTTTACTTCTATAACGAGTTTATGCGATGCGCTTTACACACACAGCACACTGTTGCAATTGCGAATGTGTGTGTTGTGTGTATGTGTGTGTTTGTGTGATTTCAAACTTATGTACTCACTATAATATTACGTTTCAGAGAAATTGTTTGTAGTTTTCAAGTAATTATTATGTCTTTAATTTGCTAATCTTATAATTTGTTTTTTTTTTTTGTTTTTGTTAGTAATTTAAGTTTTCTTTTAAAAAATAATAATATAATTTTTTTAAATTAAATATTAGTAGTATTATAATTTAGAATGATACATACAATTATTATTAGTGGCTGGATTCCATAGCATTTTCGAAATTATACTTGTTCGATTATTTGATTACATTAAACAATTTTTTTTCTATTACTCAATCATCTATTAATGCTATATTAGTTAAAAAATATAGGTCTCTAAATAGTACACAATTTTGAATTTTCCAGTAGTGTATTTAGTTTTTTGTTCATTATTTTTGAGTTTTATTATTAGATGGAGAACACATTACAATGTTTTGTTATATTAATAAGAGAGAGAAGTTGTGTTTATAAACACATTGGTATATTCATTTATTTTGATGTGTCTGGTTACAAAATGCAAACAAACACTATATCCATTCTTTTTTAAAGTACATAACAAAACAATTCATGTATTATGTATCTATATTTATGTTTGCTCTGATGTTTCTAGTGTTAAATTTTTTTTTAGACTCTAACTACTTTTTATTAAAAAACACATTTTTGCTGTAAATTTAAAACAATGTATTTGTCTCAAAGTTTATTATATTTATTGTATTTTTTATTAATTTTGTATTTAAAATTTTATTTGGTTTAAATGTGTAAGATTTGTAGAGTCACTGCATGTTCTGTTGCTTTTTTTTTTCCGAGAAAATGGAATTCTTCTAGTTTAATAGTAAAAAACCAAACATTCTGTAACGATAAAACTTTTACAGATGTTAACTAAATAGACCCATAAATGTTTTTGTAAGGTTCTAATTATAATATTTTATTTATGATATTCTATTTCTATTCCAATTATCCTGGAAGATAATTTCCAATTTCCATCTTATCCAACATCACCTATGCAAAATGTGATTTGTCCATAAATGTCCAACAACAATATCCACGCGATAGATACTAACTGTAAGCAAACAGGCATACCAACTATACTATAAGCATATAGTGTCCATGCAATCAAAGTGAACATCCTGGACTTGTCAGGATATTAGCGGCGTGTGCAGAAACAGGACTCTCACCGGGCGCGACAGGAACTAAACGTGCCACCGGCCAACTGCCTACATCCGCCCCGATAATTAAGGAAATATTCTCATTTGCACCTTAATTATCCCCGTAATGACTTTATCAACTTTCCAATATCATTACAAAACGAATAGAATCGACCATCTCTTGTCTGATCACTGTGTTCGTTGAGCTAGGCTGTTTCTTGTTAAGGAAAAATTATTATTGAAATTATTTCATCTTTCGGTTTAATTAAGATGGGTTTGATAATAATGCTGTGAAGTAATTAAAAATTATTAATGTGACTGTATATATGCATTGACTGAATTTGTGTAAAAATAACATGATTAATTTGTAGTATTTTATATACAAATATAATTCAAAGTAACTTACAAATTTAGAACTTAAATAAATATATAATAATAATAATTTATAGTGCAACAAACATTGAAGATTGTAGGATCTCAATAGCGAAAGTTCTGGACGCAAAATACCGCAATGGAAAAAAAGTTCGATATATTGTTATACATAAAAAATATATGAAGATTCATTTTACTACTAAATTATTTCACTACAAATTTTTATTTTTGAAATATATATATTTAATTTTTATTGACAAGTTTTCGAAATCAATTTGTTCTTTCTTCAGGTTATTACAACAATTTTTTATTGATAAAAATTATAAAATATGAAATATAAATAATATGTCTTTTACATATTACTATTATGTATTTTTCCGATGTTGGTTTTTTTTGTAGATTAAATACATATGTGTAGATTTCGTGTTAAAATATTTGATGAGTGAAATATTAAATACAAAATTAAAATGTTTTTTTTTTAAGATTTATATATATATATATATATATATATATATATATATATATATATATATTTATATATTTATATATATATATTAATATATATATATATAGTTTTTTTTTCTAATTTTTAAAAACTTAACAGATTTATCAAAGACGTAATAGTGTAATAAACGTAATAGAACTATTACAATTGTAATAGACTGGCAACACTACCCCTTTCGTCTTCAATGATGGCCGCCACCACCTTGCTGAAGCAAAGCAGAAAGCCAAACTTTCAACCCCCCCTCATCCTAGTTGTAGCTGAAGCTAGCAGACCTTAGCTCGGCACTAACGGGTAACGTAAGCAGTAAGCTGGTGCCAAACATTTCAGAGAGTGTCGAGTATTGATCGAAGAAGATGGCCGCCTTGCCCGCCTCACCTTCCCTCACAGTCCTGCTTCAGCTCTAAGATGCTGAACGCCCGGACGGCCCCTTGTTCTTCGCTAACCGCCACCGCAGTTTGCCGCGCGACGCTTGTATCGTAGCCGGCCGCGTCTACGTAATTAAATTTATGCAAATGTATTCGGGATTATGACGTGGGGGGCTGGGGGCTGCGCCACGCCGCCTAGCTAGCACGCCGTGTTATAGACATATTAAACTTTACTGGCAGCCCGAGTGCAAATTGAGCTGTGTCAATAAAATGGGGGGGTTGTTAAGAATGTAGCTAGTATTTGTAGTAGTAACAAGAGAAGATATTAAGATTGGGATCGAGTTGGTTTTATAGTAATACTTTTAAAGTTAAATGCAATTTATATTTGTTTTTCCTATTCTATTCTTTTGAGGAATTAATGTAAATATTGTATGCTAAGTCTATGACGTAAAGTTTAAATTTTAAAGAAGATATTTGAGAAACTTGGTGCAAAATATTAATATAATAATAATAAAAATTTTATTTAGCTCAAAAAAGGCTACACTGTAAAAAATATATTTTAAATTTATGTAATTTCACATAGGTTTTAACACTAAAAATACCAACATTTTATAATTTTATTTTGATAATTAACGTTATATTACACTTTTTATGAAAAATTACATTTACAAAACATGTAAAATTACATAAATTTTTTTACAGTGTATACAATGTACAATATATATAGTTAAGAAAACTCCTTAAACATTTATAATCTATATTACACTGGTAACTTAAAATTTGTACTAATTTTACATATAATTTATTTCACTCTTTATTTAAATAATATTTTTTTATTATAATTTTGAAATTTCTTAATTCTAAACCATAGTTTGTAATTAACTTTTGGTGTAAAACTATTTATTTCTTCTCCCTCCCACTTAGACACTTAAAAATTTTTTTGTAAGATTTTGTATCATTCTTCTGATGATGGCGTAACTGCCGAAATCACGTGATCAAAACTTTTTTAATAAAAAGAAAAATTGTGAAATATACCAAGTGTTTTATTAAAATTTAATATTTAAATATGTTTCACCGAGAACCCACAGCTACCTCTATTAATTTAAATAAAAATATGCATTATTAAAAAAATTATTAAACTTTGTATTAATATCATTTTCTCTAAAATTAAATTGAATATTTGCTACATGGTATTTAAATATATATCTTCATTTATTTATTTTTTTCTAACACATATTTTTTGCATATCAATTTTTGGATTATATAAAATATTGATTTAATTAGCGAATGGTTATTAAATACAGGAGTTCTTAATATATGAATCACTTAATAATATAATGATCCATTACTTCCCGTTCGATATATTTAAAATTTTTTTAATGGAATACTATATTGTTACATACATAGTTTTAATAATGTCACGGTAATATACGTACATACATATTTGTGTAAAAATGTATATTAAAATAAAAAAGTTAATATTACATATTTTATTTTATATATTAGTTAATAAGTTTTTGTATCTGATAAGTTTACAGAAAATTTCTCGTATTACACAAAAAAAAGAATACTTTTTAAAACACCCAGTATAAACACTGTAAACAATTTGGTGTTAAACTTATATTTTTTTTGTAATTATAGTTTCTATTATATTTCTAACTTTTAAATTATATTTTGATATTATTTTACGTCAGAATTTTTAGTGGAGGTGTTCATTATACTGCATATTAAACTTTTTTGTGAATTTATTAAACATTTTACTAATTTTGATATTTTCGTAGCAATTTGTATAAAAATAATTTTTTTTTAAAAATTTCTTTCTTTTATTTCTCCATCTAATATATATTTACTATATTAGGTTTTTTGGTGGAGTTGCTCTGCCATTGGGCACATCAAATTCCTTTCTTATTTCCATACCCAACTACAATTCTAATCGAATCTTCTAATCAACAATCTCCCGTCTCCTGCACCTTCGCAAACCACCAGTTAATTTCATCCCAACCCCTTTACAATCCGGGGTCTTATCCCCCGACGGACTTACCCTCTACGACATAAAGACGCGTTAGTAGAATCGAGGCTTGTATAATTCAACGTACAAGTACGTTAAATTCACGATGACCATACCTATAGCTTGGCGGTCGTACTTGGGACGAATACTACGCAAACACCACGTGGACGTAGCGAGGGGTTGAAGAGACGCAAGGGTGGACTAGCGAGTTACCTCGCCGCCGCACAGATAAGAGATAGAGGTATAAACTAAACCTAATCTAACCCAATAAACTTTATAGTGGCAGCAAATGGTGGAGCAGATAACGGAGGAACGCTCTGCCTGGACGTCGTTTTGAGAAGTTGTTGCTCACATATATGTGTATTTGTGTATGGACATACGTGCGCAGCAGTGAGCTGTTTTACCGGTACTGAGTCGAGGTTGTAATCCCAGTACCACGTTGTTAATGATGGATATTTTGGTTTCGATGTTGTATTGTTTTGTTCTTTTGGTTGATGTAAGGTTTTGCTCTGCTTTGCGATCTGCAAAACTGAATGTATGTTATAGAAGAACAGATCCCTGTCGTTAAGTTTAGGAGGATGTATTTGTTTAGATTAAGTATATGGGTTTCAATAAAATTGAAATTTATTATTTGTTAAATTACTATATATTTTTGTAAGATAAGATAGCACTATTTATGTCATTTAAAAATATATATTTCTAATTTCTGTCAATACTATTTATTTTCTATCAATCATATTTACAAAAATGGCATTAATACCCTCAGTGTTGGGACAGTTAAAAATAAAATTAATATAGATAAAAATAAAGATACAGTATATTTTTGTTATCTAAATGATGTAACAGATATGAAAACAGAAGTTTGTCTAGATAATAGATAATTAGATAATTTTCATTATTTCAAAACATTTCACTTTTGTAATTTTCAAAATACTTATATGCACATATTATTAGAGATAACAAATAAAAAAATCATACAAATTTTTTTTATTTTTATTAAAAAAAATTATTATTGTTATTTTCAAAAGAGTTTTATGTAAATTACGATTTTATTTTATATAAAAACATATTTTAAAATTCCATTAAAATAATATTACTTACTTTAATAGTTTCAAAAGTTTATAAAGTTTAATTAAATCTCAGATGTATTAAATTATTACAAAAAAAAAAAACTTATAATTGAAACATATGTTTATATATTAAAATTCTACTTCATATTCTGAATTCAATAATAATTAATAAAAATAAAATAATTTCCCTTAAACAACAAACAAAGAAAATTATTTTTTGTTACTAACTTTTTGCCACAATAAGATCATTTTTTAAATTATTATCAATAATAATTACTTGATTGACTGATTTTAAAATAAAATAAAAGTGACCAAGTGACCAAGTGACATATAAACAATTTAGAATGCATCAGCAATTACGAATTCTTTGCCAAGGAAACATTTAAATACAATATGGCAATTTTATTTAGATGATTTTCCAATGGGTTATAAGAAAATTAATCTAGGTTAGGTAATATATATTTATAAAATAAAAAGGCTGTAGGATTTAGTTCTGCATTAATTTTAATTAAAAATCGACATTTACATCTACTTTTTATTTTAATATAACGAGTTCTGAAAGATTTTTTACTGTTATCAGTATTTTTTACAAATTTGAAACGGTAACTTTTTATTAATAATGGAATTAATATCACAGCTACAGCAGTGCAGAATTGAAATTCTAGAATCTGTATAATTAATTTACACGTAACTTACAATATTTAATATGTCAATCAAAGTAAGCTACAACTGGACTACAACTACTTATTTTTAACAAACCGAAATTCAATATTTTATATTTTTCTTAAATTTAAATTATAACTCTTTCAACATTATTTCATAAAAATAAAATTTCACAGACGAAGAAAAAAAAACATCAAAATTATGAGCAACTTTGTCGAGTCCAGCGTAAAATAAAAACCCAGTAAAAAACCAAATAAAAATAAGAGACGACGTCGTTGGTTTTTATAATTTCCCACGGGTGCTACAATCCCGTTTTCGTGAGAGAATCCGGCGAGAAGCTGCGTCTACAATCTTGTTCTCGCTGGACCAGTGGACCAGTCCAGACGCTTTGGATACAGAACGCGCGTAAACGTGCTCAAACCAGATTTGAATCGTTCCGATACGAAGTGGTCATCTTTTCATATGCAATGAATTTTTAGTTTATGTAAAGATGCTATTTGTGATATATGCTAATGAGAAGAAATTGATAGGTATATGTTTTTGCGCTTTGATATGTTGAGAATTTTTGGTTTGAGATTTTGATAAATGGTTATTTTATATTGGATAATAATGCAATTTTGATAAAAGTAGGCTTTGTTAAGTTTTGATTTGAAGTATGTATAAAAGTGAATAGGTTGTAATAATGAATTGCAAATTTTGATAAATGTGCATTATATTTTTTTCTTTCATCTACACTTAAAAAAATTGGTAATTTTATATAAAAACCTGGGGCAACTGATTTACACTAGTTTAATATGTAAATTTACAGATGTCACAAAATAATTTTTACATTATATAAATATAAAATACGTATATTTTATGTAAGTAATTTCACTTAAAATTACAAAATTATATTATTTTAACAGAAAATTTATGTAAACCAACCTTTCGCTGAAATAATATGTAACTTTTTATTGTGGTAAGCAACTTTTTTACAGTGTATATTTTAATAAAATAAAATAATTTTTTGTGAAGGTACTGATTTCAATAAAATTTGACTTCCTCTAATTAAAAGTTTATAAATTTTATGATCTAGTTACTTATTTTGTTACCTAGTAACTTGTTTCTATGTTCTGTTTAATTGGGTACGTTGAATATTTTTGTAACCTTAGATAACTGATTAGGACTTTAGCTTTATCTTTTGCTACTGATGATGAAAGTTTAGTTTTCAAAATACGTATATGTATATTGCTTTTTTAAAATTATTGTTTGTGGTTTAAGGGAAATTATTGTATTTTATATGATTATATTTTATAATTGAAACTTAATCATATTTTTTAACTATGTTATCTTAAAGAAATATTAATTATTTAAAAGAAATGATGCAGATTAATTTAGCGTTGGCGCATAAACTGAATAAAAGATGCGTACACACACACACACATACATACGAATATAGAACAAAATAAGGTAGAAAAGAGAAGAAAAGTGTGAAAAATTTCGTTGTCCATAATGGCGTCATCGCATCAGCTGATCATGTCCGCGGTAATCGTATACCCATTCCTTTCGCCCCGCTGGCCACCCATCCTAACCTCAAAGACACTAAACGTTTTTGTTCCACACGACACATAACGACAACAACCTAGTTGGTTCTGCGAGCAGCGAGGCTGCCCACTGCCCAGCTTTAAACCGTTGTGTCCAAAATCGTAAGCGTAGTTAGTGCCGTCCGTGATAAAACAGGCAACAGGCTACTGTTGGAGTCGAAATTTTCGTCAGTAGACGGTTAAATCTTTATCAGTTTTTTTCAAGAAAGAAAAGAAAATTTAAATATCATAAATTGCTTGGCTGGTATTACAAGCTCGGTTTTTGAGTGGTTTAGTTTATTTGTTTAGTCCTGCTTTTATGGCAGTTACACACTCTTAAGACCGGTACTAGTTTCAGTAGGGCTTCGAATTGTTACATTTTTTGATCCGGTTCAAATAAAAAAATATGTTTCGGTTTGGTTCCGGTTTTCGTTCCGGCAAAAAAAATGATTTTTTTCGGTTTTCGGTTTAGTTCCAAATGATTAATTTTTAAATTTTTTATATGTTTTTATTTGTACTAAAAACTTATTTTCTACTAATTTAGAACATTTTATTCCTATTTTTATAATAAGCATTCTACATAAATTGATACAATAATATAATATGAATAATAATTATTAATTAAAGGTATAATAATTAGAAGTATATAATAAATGATAATAATATAATTAATTACTTGAAACTTATACAATTTGTATGTATTTTTCAATTATATAATAATAATATATGTTAACGTAACAAATTTTTGTATACGTTGGATTTTTATTTATTTATAATTAAAATAACAAAAATTACTTATAACTATTAAAATATTTTTCGATGTATTTTTATTAAAATTATTTAAAGATTATTAAAAACAAAGTTATTATCAAAAAATACACTTGTCTCAAAGTGATCCCTAGTTTCATTTTCAATTTCAATCCACAAAAGATAAACCAAATACTCTTTCGCGTAAGATGATTTGCGATTTGCAACTACGCTGTGGGACCCCGAAAATGAAAAAAAAAACGACAACTGACGTGGAAAGTAAGATTGTGTTACCGCGTGTGTTTCAACATGTATCGAACCGAAATAAACCTATGTTTTTTTCGATTCAGTTCCGGTTTTCGTTCCAGCAAAGATTATGTTTTTTTCGGTTTTCGGTTCAGTTTCGGTTTGAAGCCCTGTAAAATGAACAAATAAATAATTTTATTTTTGACTTGAACACTAGAAGAGTTGATTCTGGAACGTTCGAGAGGAACGAAACGTTCGGGCGCTTAGTTGCGAGGGCTATACAGCACAAGGCAGCTCTCTCGTTCCCCCTCCGAAATCGTCTTTATATAGTAGCAACACAGAGACGGTCCTCTAGCGCTGATATCTTTTGTGTCCGGTTTCGTCGTTCGGTGCTGCTGTACTGTGTGTCGTTGTTCGTATGTAGATTACGGCAGATAAAGGCCGTAACGCTTCGCTGCATTTCGCGGCAATTGTAGGCTTTATTGTTGTTAAGTAATGATGTCGTTGAGGTTTTCAGTTGTTAATGATATGGCGTCGAGCGTCCAGAGCACAGCACACACTACCGAGTATCTCTAACTTCTTTACGGAATGCGCTCGGAGCGGCGAGCGAACTGTTTTGGTATATTGTACACCGTATTATGTTTTCGTGTACTATTCCATGTTTTTGGCGTATTTGACACTTTCTGTTGAACGTGGCACATGAACGGCGCGGACTACATACTAATATAAGTTTCGCGCTAACCCCGGAATTTTATTGTTGAATGAAATGAGAATTTAAAGTTTTACTTGCTGGCTATTTACATGGTAGTTTGAAATAAGTTCTTTTTGGGGAGGATATGTACAAGTTGACTCGAGTATTTGTTCAAGAGGTTTACGCTAATTTGGTTTTTTGAATGTTAATAACAGTTTAAAACTTATATAACTTGATATTAGTTTAATAAATATTTGTATTGTTTATTCATAGATGTTATTTGATATATCATTAGTCGATTATAATTATAGTTCAAATACTTTGTCATTACATTGCAAAGTTTATTTTATTTATTATCGAATAAGTATATTATAAAAAATATAAAAAAATCAATTAATGTTTTTTTGTAAAGTTTATAACCGAGTAAAAAAATCAGAACTCATTATATTAAAATCGTTACCTAGAAACTTGTTTCTATATTTGGTTGTTTATTATTTGTATTTATTTTTCTGATTCTGTCGAATTTTAATTTAAAACATAACAGAACATCAACCAAATTTTTTTTTATTTTAATAAAATTTATGTTAAATGAAGTACAATTATTTTTATTTTTTAATATATTTTATAGTACAGTAGCATACTTACCAATACTGTGTTCGGGAGATACGTATACAGAATGTCTCAAGGCAACCTTACGCTATCCGTATTTTACGAAATTTGGTATTCCGATATGCTCAGTTGAAGTAAAATATTGGCAAAAATATGTCACTTTCGATTTAACCGGAAGTCGATTCTAACTTTCTTATTTTAAATGGAATACTCCATTTTATATTTTATCATTGAATTTAGGAGTAAATTTTACTTATGATACATTAAAAACATTTTACTTTTGTTTCTGACGTATTTCAATTTTTTTTGACTTTTTGTTTGAAATTGGCAATATTTTCCAGGGTTCGTATCTCAAGAATACAATCAAATATTTACAATTCGTAAAAGGGGGTCTTATTAAAGAAGCTTTGGACTACATTTTCATGAAAAAATAAATTAAAACTATTTAAAACAGTGCCTCATTTTTTACTACTTTAATGAATTTCACGTTTAAAAAATAGTGATAGTTTATGTAACATTTTCTATGTTGAAAATTAATAAATTTTTAGTAAAATAGAAAAACATGTGATTTGGATGTATTGTTGTTATTTTATTAATTAATTATCATTAAGCTACATTTATACTACGGTTTTAGTAGTAGCAGTATGTATAGTTATTACTGCATTTTCACTCAATTTTAATTTATTTATTATTATCCAAAAAATGTAATGCAGATACTACAAATTATTATTAATTATTATTATCCAATTATTATTATGCCAATTTTTGATGTCGAAATCAGTTTATTAATTTTAAGTTATATTTTATATTTTATTATTATTTATATTATTAAAAGTTAATATTTAAGAAATATTATAGCTGTGGATATATAATATGATCAGCTTGTGCACAATTTTGTTAATAAAATAAATAAAAAACAGATATAATTTTAGTATTTTATTTTTATAATAATTTTACATAAAAATTATGTTAAATATAATTGAATTGTTATTAAATATTAAATGAAATTATTTTTATAATAAGAACAAGTTCTTTTAATTGACATTACATTTTAATTTAACAGAAATATATAAAGTTATTTAATGATTGCATTAATAATACAATACATAATTTAAAAAATTAGAATATCATGTTTTAAATTTTATATTAACTTACAAGTTTTTTTAAAAAATAATTCTTTGAAGTTTGGCAAAAAAGGCTTAATTAGTTTTCCAGAAATAATTTTGAAAGTTTACCAATATTTAAACTATTTAAATAAAAACGAATATATGGCAGACTAATTTACTTCCTTTATATTAATCGAGAGATATATTAAATAAAAATAATTTTAGTTTTAAATCATAAATGACTTTTTGACATAAGTCCTTTCTGTCAAATGCCAAAGAATTATTAAGCTTAAAAGTACTTTTCTGATTTACATAAACTTAAAATTAAGAGGTAGTTATCTCAGTTTTCTTAATTAATAAATATTTAGAACATTATTTTTTAAAAGTTCAATTAAAAACATATTAAAAATATGATACATAATACTAATTTTAATATCTGTATATTTAAAAGCTCAACGGATTCAAAATGAAAAAATTCCAAAAAATTTCCTTGTCCGCCATCTGTGACCAACTAGCGAAATTTGTTTCTAATTCTTTTTGCAGCCGCTGGCGGCGCTGGTGGTCCGCGACCTAGCTGATGGAAAAAAGGATCGATATGAAAGTTGCCTTTGTAGACCACTCCCTGTTTTTCGGCATCGTGAAGGGTCTGAAGGTGCCCGCTTGAGTGGTCCCTTGCGCAAACGCCGGCCAGCGCGGCCGTGTCGTTGCACTCGTGTCGTGAGGGTTGCCGCACCGTGGTGAGTCAGGGGAGCACGTTGTCGCTACGCTGTTACCGCTGAAAGTACAAGAGTTGTAATGTTTAGTATTGATAAAATTTTCTGAAAATATTTTTCAAATTTTTAGGATTTATTATTATAAGAATTTTAACAATAGAAATATAACAGTGGCTTAACAATAAATTTTGAATCTCAAAATTTTATAATGGGTTTTTTTCCAAATACAGTTAGAGAAGAGAGAATTTTTGAAAACAATATTATAGTATCTACATAATTTTCAATAAAATTCGAAATTAATAAGTACAACATATTCAAATTCTGTACAAAGTAGGGTATATATTTGTCAAATAAATATATTTTGGTTTAATTAAATCATGTGGCGTCTCGCAGTATAAAACAGGAAAATAAATAAATTTAATTATAGTCAATATCTTGCACATATTCCTAAACATAGCAATTTCTACTGAAATCATTTAGTAGTAAAATAAATCTTCGATATTATTACTATTTATTACAATATTAAAATTTCTTAGTGTTTACGGGCCCCCGTGATCGTCAAGGCCCCCCCTTATTGTGGGGTTTCGCGTAAAGAACTTACACTACTAAAATATAATAACAAAATGTTTTCACTATATTATGTCAATTTGTTTGGGTATTAATAACAAAAAGATATTTAGTTTATGCACTGGTTTAATTTACTTTAGAAGTAAATTTTAAAATGCAAATAAATTTATTATAGTGATATTAATAAATACTTAATCGCCTCAACTCTGTAACAAAATTGGTAGTACTAGTAACTTTGCTAATAAACATTAACCACTAACATTAGTAGACAAATAATAAAAAATAAAAATGACAGTTATTATATTTGTTTCTATTGGTTATTATTGTTAGCAATGTTGTTAAAACTTAACAACTTTGTTACACAATGTGGGTAAGTATTAATAATAATAAATTTATTAGTAAATCGTTGAAATAACATTTAACACTGTAAAAAACCTTTCATAAGTCATTGGATTAAAATTAATATGTTTTAGGATAAAGTTTTTTATTATTTCATTAAAATTTGACGTTTCGATTCATAAGATATGAATTATTATTAGGAATATAAATATAAATAAAAATAAACAAACGTAACTTAGAAACAAGTAAGTAGATAATAAAAAATTACTAATCAAAGGTAGCCAGAAATAAATAATAAATAACAATTGTTTTAAGGTTATTTAGTAGGGGATAAAAATTTACTTGTGAGATAAATTTATCGAGCGTTTGTAAAATGGGGCCTTATAGTATAATATTATTTATTAAAATTTTATACAATTTAGAAAAAGTTGGTACGTATGTATAAAAAAATTTATTAATATTTTGCACCTAGGAAGTGAAATATAATATGCTAATGAATTAATTACTTAGAAAGGTGTGACTGAATATCAAACATTTTAATTGATATTTATCTTAAACAATCAATTAGTATAAAATACTAATATGATAATTGATTAGTATATTATATTCTAAGAACGTATATGGCTTTTGTGTTTGTCAACAGATTGAATAGTATATTTTTTACGGCTAATAATAATAACAAAATTGTGTATTTTTAACATAGTACAAAAATCTTTCAGAATTTGTTATATTAAAATAAAAAGGTTTTTTAAATTTAGTTTTGTATTAACTTTAATTAAAATTGGACGTTTTGACGTACTTTAGATTATAAAATTATAAATTATTAATTAAAGGAAACCCAATTTTATTTAAATCAGTGCCTTTTTCTTAATAAATTTCTATTGCTTCTCTTATCAATCTACTGTTAATATTGTTGACGTCTTGCAATTATTGTTTTACATCATGAAGATTTTCTAACGTAGGTATATGGGATGCTGGATGTATTTTTATTTGATGTATCTTTTTAAATATTTATCTTGTATATTTTTTATGTTCAGTCAGTACAATTTTTAAGGAATTGTTGCAAATTTTGATTGTAATGATTGAATGATTAAAATTTTATAATATTTCGAAAATAGTATTATATTTAGTTTTTGTTTTTAAATATGCAGCACAACTTATATTCAGACCACACAATCACAGAGATTGTTAATTGAGAAGACATGAAGACAAACAGTATTCCATTGGCTTAGAGACTAAATATTACACCCAAAAAATAAACAAGGTCATTTTTTTTTTAATTTTACGACGAACAGAAACGCGGGCCAGCGGATTCGAACCATCGAATCTAGTGTTATATTTGGTTGTACCTAGTATCATCTAGTATTTAAACATGCCCGGCTACCGCGCGGGAAATTTATATTTTTATTGTACTTAAAAAAATACAAATGGTAAAATATTTTTTATAAAACTTTAATTAAAATATAATAAGCATTAATGCTATCCAACTAGAAGTGCTAGGGTACATAAGTAAATTAGAAAAACAAAATGTTATATTTGAGAAGCGACAACATCGGTTGATAAATATGTTAGTTGAACTGTCAACAAACAGGGTAAAAAAAGTAAAAACTCTTTCTAACATGAGTTTCGAACAGAATCAGCAAAATGAAAATGCAATTCTGGAAAATGAGCGGGTAAAAAATGAGCGGCAGGCGAGCGAGCGAGCATGTAGAAAAAGCACCACCACCAGATAAGAGAGTAAAAAGTCGTCGGGGTTTTAAAACGAAACTGTCGACATGCATCGTTCGTCCAAAGTAGCAACTTTATTTTATCAGTGTATGTGCGTGTACTCGTACGTTCCGTATATAACTCAAAACTGCCTCTACACAAAGAGAAAACACATGTCCACGTCAGTACAGAGAAACTTGTCCAGGTAAACAATTAACATTTGTCCAGAGAAACGAAGTATTTCTGATAATCATCAGTTTGTACATGTTCAACATATTTCGCTAGAAAAACCTAACCTAACCTACTTTATACCATCGCACACAAAAACCCACCAAAAACTCTCTTGCAAATAAGAGCCAAATTTGCTTGTGTCAAACATAAACACCTAACCTAACCTAGATTATATACATCAAGCGAAAATACGCCGAATTTATTCAGAAAATACGAGCGCAAATCGCATGCTAGTAATAAAGTTTAGAAGCTTAGAAAGTATTCTACCGTATGCGAGGGTAGATAAAGGCTTATTCTTGTTTTCAGTTAAGCGCCACCCCCTGAAAAACTTTTTCAGCAATGGCTCCGCCCACTTTTTAACCAAGTACGGTGCCATTTTAGCTCGGGCACATAAGTTATAGGGTTTTTTTTAGGGAACTTTGGTGCCTCTGCACACCCCGGCCATTAAAATAAATACCCTTCTTTGCGTCTCTACACCTACCTACCCTCTTGGTGCCGTTAAATGTTTTATATTATATATATGTGTGTACATATATAGATATAGGGGAAGCTGGTGCTTTCGTTTATGGAAACATAATGAAATACCCAGTGAAGATGTTTCATAATTTTGAATTTTATAAATGAGGCTTTATTATTTTTAATTTAATTTGGTCAATATTCCTCGTGATTTTGCTTCCTTTTGTGGATGGGAATTTTCCAGTATTTGTTTTAGGAAATTTGCAAATTGGATATGCATATATTTAAATAAATTTTTTTGTTAAAAATATTCGAGAAAAATTCATTTTGTTTAAATTATTTGATTTGAATTTTTAATTATTACGTTTTATTGTAACATATTTCTGGTATTAATTATAAGATTTTTATAGAATTAAAAATAAATTTAAAAAAAATGATATAAACTTTTTTTTGTAAAAATATCAAGTTTAACCAGTTTCGGAACATAATATTGTGTTATGCAAAAATCTTTATACCAATTTTATTGCTTTGAATAAAATATATATTGCACATTTGCAAAACTTGTTTTTATATTATAGAAGCTATTATATTAGAAATCTGTTATTTAAATTTACTTATATCAGTTTTTTGTGTTCTATTATGCAGTTTTGCAATTCATATGTTGAAAAAGCAGTATTTTTATTGTATTTTTTAAATAGTTATTTTATAGAAATAATAATACTATTATTTGCTATAAATGGAAGATTCTGAACAGTTCTGTAGCATTACAGATTGAAAATAAAATAATTTCCTTTAAATCACAAACATATTTATTTTATTATTATTATTATTTAAATTATTATTACAGAATGTTTTGTTTTTTCTAATGAATAGAATTATTCATTTGATAGAAAAATACGAAACATTCTGAAACGCTACAGAACTGTTCAGAATTACAGTATAAGTTTAATTTCAAATAAAAATTATATTTTTATTTATATCTATATGACTATAAAATTTTCTTTAATATAATTTTTTTAGATTTATGTAACTTTTTTCAATTTTATATTTATTTAAATATATTAAAGTAAAAGTTATTATTTTGTAAACATATTAAAAATTCATTACAATTTATATTTCTTTAAATGAATAATTTATAAAATAAATTAATAGGAAATTCTGAACGAAGCCGTAACATTACATAATGTTTTGTTTTTTCTTTCAAATAATAAATTATATTTTCTAAAACATTCTGTAATGCTATAGTTCTATTCAAAATTTTATTATAAATCAATAATAAATTTTATCATAAATCAGTAAAAAAAAAAACCAATAAAAATTTTGTTTTAATTTCATTAAAATAAATATTATTTATAAGTTACAAAACTATATTAAATATTATTAATATTTTATTAAAAAAAAAAAACTATCGAATGAAATTAATTCTGAAAAAGTTATGGTAAATAACAGGGGGTGATGCTTATGGAATGACATCAGATCTATGGCAATGGTCGAATGCTGGCATAAGCGAAGAGAACAATTATTATAGCATTGTTTGTAGTGAAGCCTTGTTGAGTCAATATAATTAATTAGTAGCTATTATCAGACATAATACTGTGCGGTTAAGCGTCTAACAAACACCTATATGTGTGTACGTATGTAACGTGTGCATGCGAACTGCCATCTACTGGCAGAACTTGGAAAGGACAATGCACGGGTCCATATTGTAAATGAAATTAAGAAAAATCTATACACTTCATGTCATATTTTAATTTTAAATAAAATACATAAGAAGAAAAACTGTAACTAGTTTATGTAAAAGAATACATTTAGATTTTTTTAATTGCTTTGTTTTAATATCTTACAAATATTTAATATTAAAATTATTGGAATTTATAGGCCTATTCTTTTCACATCTGTGGGCCTGTAGCGTTATAGAATATTCTGTCTTATTCTATCAAAAGAATTTATTAATTCTAGAAAAATATAATTATATAAATATTTGAAGTAAAATGCTGTAACGATTTAAGTAGAATATTAAAAACATAAATGTAAGTTATAATTAAATATAAATAACTAAAGATTACAATAGAAAATTAATTCTTTTGTAAACTTTATTTAAGTGCTTTTGGAAAGTTGAAGGGGTGTATAAAATCTTACCCTATGTTTGAATTGTTATGATAATTTTAATAGAAATTTATCTTTTTTATAAATTGCATATTTGCAAAAATAATTTTATAAAATTACATATTTGAACTTAATAATTTAGCTATTTGAATTTAATTAATATTTTTATAATTAAACTTGATCATTTTACAAAAATAATAGAATACTTGTGAAAATAATATAAAAATCTTTTTAGAAACAAAATAAAAAAATATTTGTAAATGTAAAAAAATTAATGTTAGAAAAAATTAATAATTATTAAAAAACTGTCAATATAAAATATGTGAAATGAATAATCTTACTTTAAATTTAAAATTTGCAAAAAACAAATATGCTGTTCTTTATCATAAATAAATATGATAAAAAAGTCAAATACCTTTTCACTAATAAAAATTCTTTGTTGCGTGCGACGCGACGCACGAGTTGCATAAATTATGATAAATATTGGTCGAGATACAGTCATGTACAGTAAAAATCTTGTTTGGAAATCAAGTTGGGTCACTGCGCATCCTGCTTATATCAATTCGGCGCACCGTCTTAAAAAACTCGGCCAACATGGCAACGTTGCGTCTTGGGCTGCAATCGATTTTTTTCAAACACCCGCCATTATATAACACGCACATTTTTACAATTTTCAACAAAACCAACCACGAATTTTATTCTATATTTGATTTAATTTATGTTGAGTGAATGGATTAGTTGAGCGTGCACAGTAAGTGAAAAATTAAATTTTCTTGAAACGTTCACACAGTGTGAATGTGGCAACATCGCACCTTGACCATTTCACATCTTGCACAAAATGGCGCTTGCTGACTTGGAGGATGGAATTCCGATGAAGAAGTTCTTGAAAGACGGACACAAGTCATCTCAACGAGATGGATGTCGGTTTTGTCCGTAGCACTCAAAACACAACAGCAACAGCAGAGCAGAGAGTTCGGCTACATTGAAAGAATCAATCGCTACATTTGTAAACAGGGTTGTGACAGAGACTGCGGAGGGTAGATGCGGTGCGTCTGTGCGGGGGTGCGGGATGAGCTCCCCACCTCCAACGCGCGCGTCGCCACTGCCCTTGTAACGTTCCATTTGGTTATTGGCTCATTGCTATCATTGATTGACTATTATTGTTTTGGTATGCGCCGTTTTTAAACCGTGGTTACCGGTCGAATCGGTCCGTGTGTGTGTCTGTGTGTGTGCGTACCCGCCCGTACTCCGTCGCGCGGCTCCGGGCGGTGGGTGTGCATTTTTTTCCGGTTTTTTACGATTTTTTTTCGTCGTTTGTATTTTGTTTTGTTTCTCCTCATGTCATGCGCTTTTTGTAACGGGCCCTAGCTTATCGTACGGAGTGATTGATGCATCAATTCACCTTCGTTGTTTTTTCAATTTCCCTCCCGCGCGCGATTGCATTGGGGTAAATTACCCCTACTTCTTACTCGATGCATTTTTTCCCCGTTTTTTTCCGTTTTTTAAATTCGATGTGTATTTTTCTGTCACTGTTATGTTTTTATATTTTTTCGATTCGTTATATCCTCCCCCTAATATAGATTTCCATCCCTTCTCTGCATTGTCGAACGGTATTTTTAATTTTGTTTTTTTTCCCTGTAATTTGTTCGTTTTGCATTTTTTTTTCGCTGACCTAGATATTTTGTTTTGTTATTATTGCTGTCTTTGTCTTTATTATGATTTGTTTCATTTCACTTTCACTATCAGCTGTTATCGAATGCATATTGGTTGATTTACTGCATTTTTAAAATATTCATTATATATTTATTATTATTTTTCACTTGCACTTTTAAATGAAAATTTTATTTTGTCATATTTTATAATACAACTTTCATTGCATTATTATTTATGTTACAATATAGCGGTTTAGTTTATATATAATTTTTTTACAGTTTTCATAAATTATATAAATAGTAAATAAGAAATTATTATAGTTAAATGATGACATTGTACTTTTAATAATTATAATAGGAAAAGTAATCGATAAATTTTATAAATAATTATTCCAAAATAAAATGTGTTTAATTGAAACTAGATGTATGTTATTTGAAATATTATTTAATGTTAACTGTAAAATAAGAAACAAAATATATTTCGGGTTACGAAATAAATAATTTTTGTTAAATGTATACGAAAATATGAACTGTTTTCATAAATAATTTAAGTCATCTTTATGTGAATTAAGCATTTTAAAATATAAATAATTCCTTTTCTATAAATTAAGTCTTTTCCAAGTAAATTAAGTTGTTTCCATGTAATTTAAGTTTATAAGTATGAATTTAGATTACATATTATTTTTCGTTGCAAACAGATTAAGGCCCGATTACACAAAACATTGTTAATTCAATCAATTACTTAACTAGGCAGCTAGATTTTCAACTGTCTTTGAAATGTCTCATTGATTGGTCAGTTTGGCAAGTTAACTAATTGGTTAACTTACAAAGCTTGCAACTGGGCTTTAATATTTTCGTCTGAAAATATAAAGTATCATCCATCTTTTGGCTAGATGAATTCTGAAAAATTGGCTATTCCAATTTTAGCCTCAAAAACTGTAACATATATTTAAAAATATCATTTTATGTTTATATTTTTGATCATTATGTTTTCCTAATGAGTCACACTTTTTATTTTAAAACAATTTTTATAAGAATTTTTGAGCAATCAGTTGTGGTTTTCTTTAGTATAAATTTAAGAAATATTAAAAAAATATTAAAAAATATTAAAAAAAAAATTAATTATCTATAGAAGAAAATTTTTTTATTTTTAAATTTCTTAAAAATTGGTCGAAAATTGAAATAAAAATTGTTTCAAAACAAAAGGAAAATCTAACTCCATCGTTTTTAAATTAATATCATTTCATGTTTGAAATATATTAATGCCGGATAACGAAAAATCATTTTCGCAATTTTGTTTCATGTACTCGTATTATATAGAAAATCGTGATGTAGGAAATATTTGGAAAGTTTTATTTTAGCATATGGTGCAGCGCGGTGCGCGGCTTTGTCAAATATTTAGCTGTGTCTGTAAAGTTGGTACCCGCATGACAGTATGGGTATATCCTAGCCACATCGTATCGCCAGGGCTCCTGTATCTCTGTGCGGCCGCCACGCGTCGCGCAACGCGTATATTTCGTGTTTTAAAAGCGAGGAATGGGTGCGCACGATGCACGACGGCACGGGTACAGCGCCCCCGCCGTTCCTGGATTAGAAGCCTGTTTCATGAATATTTTGTAAAACAACCCTTTCGGTCAGCGCATACCCCCGCATGGACGCTGTATTGCCACGACGAAACAGAACGCGCAGTATACATGGGCGTCGATCTGTTACGTGAATTTATGCACGTAGACGATTTGGAAGAAATTGGTGATTGGCTCATTCAGACTACTTTACTTATCGTGAAATTAGTGTTATATTTTAGCCAATAGCTTGTGGTTCTGAACCTAAACTACGTTAACTTATGGAAAAATAATGCAAATGCCAGATTTTATCAATTGTTATTGAAGCTAAAATTTTTTTTGTATTTTTACAAGTTGTAGTGTGACAAACGTAAACGTTTGCTAAGTACGAGCAAGAATTCAGCTTTAAATTACATTTTGATTATATTTTAGTTGATAAACTGTAATTTTTATATATACAATGATAGGCAAAAGTGTGGAACCAAGTAAATATCTCGAGAAATACACATTAGATCGAAAAAATAAAAAATATGTCTTCAATATTTATAATATTTATTTAATTAAAGATTATGGGTAGTAGCATGTACCAAATTAGTCGTGCGACTAACTTGGTACATACTACCCATTATCCATTACTTTTGTCATATTTTAATATAATTAAAAATATTAAAACCTTGTACCATTGAATTGATATCGGTTGAGTCTGAGTGGTTCAGAACCACTAAACACTGTAGATCCCTTGCTTGACTGTGACTAACGACCCGCACCATTGCCAATGGAAGTAAAAATATGGTTAAGAAATTATATGTTCAGCTTCTCGAGCATGTAGCTCCTAGCTCCTATGTTCCACCTAAAAATTAAGGAAACTGATGATGATTAAATATTAAAACATTGTGATGATTAGAATCTTTTTCTTAAATGAATTTGATTATAAATTTCTTAAATTTTGTTTTAGAATTTTTTTTTAAGAAAGTAAATAAAATATGTAATTTCTAGTTTAGTTTTGTCAATGTTTTTCTTGAAATCAATTAATACACATAGCAAATGTATGCATTAAAACAAGAAGATAGTGATAACACTAAAGCACCCACGAGTATTTGGAAAACCGACGCTAATGCATCCTGCCGTCGACAAAGACAGAAAGCGTCAGTCCTGCTGTTTTTGTTGTGTCCAAAAAAACCGAAATACAAAAAGTTGAAAATTTTACTATAGAGCAAGCCCGGCAGCTCGGCAGACGGGGACCAGTCTCCTGTATATATAGTTTCTCGTTTCTAGTGCATGTTGGGACACAATACGTAATCTCTCTCTATTCTTTAATTAGAAACTAAAAGTACATAGGTACGTTCATTATTTTGTAATTATCTATACAATATTTAAATACGCTCGTTTCGACGCACGCATTTTATCTTCTATATAATTAATTTTTGCATTGTAAATACACGTTCGCTGGGCTGGGCTGGGCTGGTTGATATTGTTACAATAAAATCAACCAAAATTTTCATAAATGAGTTGTTATGCTGTTATAGTTACTGTTAAAATAATATTGCAAAATGTTTACTATATTTTTCATTTCAATTTAAAACTACCGTGAAAGTAAAAAAGACAAAGTATTAAATACAATTAAAGTAAAATTAATTACATGCAAAATTAAATTAAAAAGAAAGAATTGTTCTGTGAAAATATTTAAGGCAATTATTTTACAATTAGTAGTTAATATTGCTAACTTATTTCAATATACATTATTAAAAAAGAGTAAACATCAGATCAATCATAAATATAGATATGTAATATCTATGTCTAATACATGAATTGTTTGCAGATCAAACAAGGATCTAAAATAAAGTCGCTAGTTAACTTAGAGACATTGAAGTAAATGTAAACACAAACGTGTTATAAAACAAAACTTCTATATCTTATTAATATAACATATAATAATATCTATATTATGATTGATCTAATGAGTAAACAATATTAACCACTGATTTAATCACAAACAACCACAATCGTAAAAGAAATCATCTAGATTTGACGCACACTGGTTAGTTACAATTAGGCAAAACACTGTTAGACCTATTTACACGAAATAACATATATATATATATATATATATATATATATATATATATATATATATATATATATATTAATTTAGACATGCTTAACCGTGACTAAATATTACGAATAATTTGTGTGTTTATTGCATTAGAAGATATGTTACTGTGTGACTATTAATCGTCTTTTAGTCGCGCTACTAACTTGGTATATGCTACAACTAAATATTTTTTAAAGTGTCATTTGTCGAACAAATCAACTCATTATTTTTGATAAGCACGTTACCTTTCTTTAATATTTAAAATAACAACAGAAATAATTATGTAGATTTTAATCTTGCAAACTAAATAATAATAAATACAAATCTTAGCAATACAATTCTGACAATATCTTCTGCAGCTATTCACCATTCAAACGAATTAGAACTTCAGGAAAAAATCTAAAAAAAACCGAAAATTGATCACTAGAACTTTGTACCTGACACCGCACCGCATTTTAACCCACAAAAAAACGTACAAAAAAAAAGCGAGCCACATTTGCACGAGACCCATTTACGTAACCGAATAAGTCTTTTTTCGGTAACACCATTCCAGCTTCGGGAATCAGTCTGGCTGCGATACGTTGGATTAATCATTCCGTTACGGCGGCGGCCGTGAACCGAGGGCTAGGAGGGCAGCGGCATTAAAGACAGGTGGTCATTAATTCTGGCCGGCTCGTAACCGATAAGGTAGCCAGTATGTGTCTGCGGGACTAAGGGGGCTTCGATTTGCCGAAACAGGGACATTAATCAGGTGGTCCCGGATAGTGTCCGGGAGGCGGCTTGTTCTGTGGTCGAGGAAGGCGGCGGTTTGGAGGAAGTTAGACCTAGGGAATTGACGGGATTCGAGAGACCCGGAGAGCCTACTATGTGATCTGATTGCCTGATTTCTGGTTGCTGTTTGGGGGCCCCTATGTTACACGGCTGATACTTGACATGCTTTAGATTGGGTGATTGGGATGAGGCGCAGGCGACTGTGATTTGTTGTTACGATTGAGGAATTCAATGTTTGTTTCTATCTTTGTTACTGTGTTTAGTATGGAATCTAGCTTTAAAATGGATGTTTTAGGCGTATAAAGACATAAAAATTTATACATACGCCAAGTACTAAACATTGACTATTTGGGGTTGATTGCATAAAATACAATTGCAGTTAACAGCGTGATTAACTTGTCAACTAGTTCAATAGTTGATAATACAATTGCGTAATTAACTAATGATTTAGTTCTCAGTCTGTTATACAAGTGATATTTAACATATTTAACAAAAACTAACTATAATTTCTATTACTTTTTATTACTAAGATAACAATCTTCAAGTTAAAATTAATCAAATGACTTCTGATTGGTTGTATTACAAGATTTGTTTAGTTTGGATTTAACCAAATAAATATAACCATAAAATTCTGTTGTCGTTTTTTAACAAAATATTAACAAGATATTTGATTTGATTGAACATATTTCATTATTTCCAATAAAAATAAATTAAAATTACAAAAAAAATATTCAGTTGTTTAAATGCTGTTACCAAATGTAATATATTTATTTTAAAATAATATACCGGATATATGCACATCAGTTACTATTTATTAGAAAATAAAAAATTGGCACTTTTAACTTGAATATGGTAAGTAAAAAAAAACACAGTTTCCAATATATTTACTAATGAAAATGTAAAACAAATTTTATAAAGTGAAAAGTTTTACTTCAAATTATATGCAATTGAAATTAAATCAAGCAAAATTATCAAACTTGTATGTAGTGATCTACAAATTTTTCTTTTAAATGGACAGAGTTTGTGCCACACCCTTATGGGTACATGGTGTGATATATGTATATATGTATGCATTTATTTTTAAAAGAATTTTTATAACATTTTTATTATAGGAAAACATTTTTTTCTAATGTAAGTCACTTGCAAATTATATTATTCTTTTTATTTATTATTCTTTTTATCGATTGTCATCACATATGATAAGGGAGGTATTGTAATCATACCAAATTTGTCATATAAAAATTTTTACAGATAAAACGAATTATGTTTATAGTAACACGAATCAACTGTGATTCGGCTGAAGAGATTGTTATATTTCATATATAAGTTTCGGAAGTAAGTATCTTATTTTGATCAACTTAATACAAATTTTTCTATTCCATAAATTTATTTAATATACGATGACGGTTAGTTCTGTGGTGGCAACAGCAGATTTTTTTATAAGTATTAAAAAAAATACTAAAAATAAAAATATTTAACATATTTGCGTACGTTTCAGATAAATAAATCAGTAAATAATATTTAATTGTAATTATATAATTACAGACACACTGCCATTTATTTGAAATTTATCATACTCATTTTTTAATTGGGCGACTAGTAAATATCAGAGTACCTGTTTATCAATATTGTAAGAAGAAGAAGAACTACGTTTATTATGTATATAATAATTCAACATTTATTTTTTAATAAAATATAAATAATTAAATTAGTAGTTCAAACATGTTGAAACAATACATTACTGTTTTGTTTTTGTTAAAATAGTCAGTGTTTCGTGAATTCTTGTTGTGGAATGACATTAAAAATGAACATTGTGTTTTCTTAAATGTAAATAATTTTAAAAATCGTTATTAATTATAACTATTTAAGTTAATAAATAACGGATTAGAGATTGCAATTTCTAAATATTGCTACAAGTTTGAGATATTATATTAAGTATGCATAATTTCATTAACAATTTTTAATTGCATTTTCAATAGCAGCTAAACAAATGAACTATGGTTTATAATAACTTTTGAACCAATTAAACATAGCTGCTATTAATCTGTTGGCATATAAAACAAAAATAATATTTCTTGCGAAAGTTTCATTTAAACTGACAACTTTACGATGTCAACTGGACATATTACAATTTTTTGTGCGTTACTTAAATTTATTGTGTATTGTGATTAAATTGATAAAAATTATCAAATTTAAATTAATTATATTTGAAATAGACCTGAAAAATTTAAAATAAACAAATTTTTCTGTATAAAAAAAATTTGATTTAAACTTATGTGGTGTAATTAAGTGCATATAAAATTAACTAGTGTATAATTTTTATAAAATTTTATTTAAAAACTTTTTATTCTTAATTTTTAACACTTTGTAATTCTTCAAGTGATATAATACATTTAAATACAATAAGCGAAAAACTAGAATGTTTTAACTAAGTTAATGTAATATAATAATATCTCATACGTAAGTAACATGTTCGTTATGAAACATTTATATATGAATACATGTACGTGGTGAACATCAAGACAAGTAGTATAAATTCTCGACAAGTGTGGAATATAAATATTAAAATGATAAAATTAAAATGTAGATATAACAAAAGTCTACCACTAATTACTTTAGACGAATGTAGAATATAATATTAAAATGCTTGCATATGAAGTTTCATATCTTTATACAAACGTTTGTCAAACTACTATTCGCTTCAAAATTATTTTCACTTGGCATAAAAGGTTAGTATTGTTTGAGATAATTTATCTATTATAATTAAATATATTTTGGTGAAACTTTACTACAAACAATACATACTATTAATTTTATTAATTAATAATTTATAATTTTTATAATTTAGTTACTTATTTTGTTACCTAATAGTAACTTGTTTGTCGTTTGTATATATTTTTTTGATACTGATATACGTGGAGTATATCGCAACGTCGAATTTTAATTACAAATTTTACCGAACTGAACTCTAAAGCTTTTTTATTTTTATGTAATGTGTTCTGAAAGATTCTTTACTTATGTTATTCGTTTTTGTTACAATCTGGTGTTGGTGTTAGGTTTAGTTACAAGATATATGTTTCTCTAAAAAAAAATCACTCACGCTCCAAGTTTTATTATATACACTGTACATTTTTTTTGTAATTTTTTATGTTTCGTAAATCTAAAAAATGTAATATTATGTTAATTATCATAGTAAAATTACAAAATATTGTTATTTTTATACTGTTAAAACCTATGTAAAATTACATACATTTAAAATAAATTTTAGTACAGTATTAAAAAATATATATAATTTAAGATATCGTTCATTTTCACTTATTATTAAATTCATCTGACTATAATTTAGACTTGAACAATAGTTAACGCATACAGCGTAAATAATAAGAGAAACTATATGTAGGTACAAGTTATATATCTGAAGATTTTCACGTAAAACGATGTTTTACTGAGGTTTAAATTTTATTACGATTTTTTTTTTGTATTTTTCGCAAAATTACGAGGCGGGATTATGTTAGCCATTTTTATTGCATTTTCACCTCTTTACGTATTTAAAAAGACAAAGCTTCGTTGGCAATTAGAAAGGATTAGTTTGTTTATTCTATGTTTTTTCATAATTAGCGTCCTGGGCGGTGTTAAACATGTGTGTTAGATGTGTTCGTGTGTGTGAGCGTGTTAAAGAATTTTTATTCTACTTGACATCAACAACTTATGTTTACATTAGTCTTTATATAAAACGACGCTATATATGGTTTTGATGACAACTTTTTCTCTTTTAAGCTATTTTATTTGGATTAAAATTTTAAAAGTCGACGCTATACAAGCTGCTGGAGACTTTTTTTTTCACGAGTTTTGTGCTGCACAGATTATGTACATTATAATAAAGTAATTTATGATTTTTAAAAGGTAGACATTAGCTGCATTGCAAAATTTTAAAATAATTACTAATTTTACTCTATAATATACATATCATATTTTTTAAGAACCTTATTTTTTTTCTTCAAAATTTTGCTTTAAATTCAAGTACTTTTAACTCAAAAGTAAAGTGTTTTTGAAATGTAAACTTATGTTTTTCTAATAGAAATAAAACATTTAATATATTAAAAATAATACTAAGTTTATTTGTATAAAATTATTTACAATTTAGTTTAGAAACTAGTGTTTTTATGGAATAAATGTAATTGTAAAATTATTAATAATTTTTACTTCAAATGTAGTTTTATTTTTAAACTAAAAATAATTTTTACTTACTATCATTTTTTCTATTAAAATTTTTATGGTCATTAAAAAAACATAACTTTATAGTTCAAAAACACGTTTACTTTTGAATTATAAAAAAAACCTCGGATCTAAGTAAATTTTTCTAAGTGTAGTGGTTTTAATAATAATAATAAAATATAATAAAAATAATACATATGATTTTTTTTTATTTTATAAACAAATTTCAATAATATTTGTATAACTTTACTATGAAATAAAATTTTAAAAATTAAAACATTATTTTTTTTATTATATTAATTTTTATAATACTAATTTATAATATATTCCTATATTTTGAAAATTATAATACTGTTTCTCCATGTAGTGTACTTTTACAAATACTCGTAGTTCTATTTGATTATAAATAATGATTACAAATATTCTACGGTAATTTCCTACAGTTTATAAAATCAGGATCTGTAGGACATAATAGCTATTTGTATAGTTTTGAAGCATAAACAATTAGGAAATAAATTTTACTACACAAGAACAAAACTAATTAATACCACAATTCTGTGCACATCTTGTAAAATTTATAACATTGCGACATATTCTATAACTTTATTAGTTTTAGAAAATATTAACAGAATTGTAACGTAATATAATCTGTATAATAATCTGTAGATATATAAAGAAGAAATACTGGGTATATTTTTTATTATATTCTCATTATTAAATTATATGTAATAAATTTTGTTACAGTTTTATTTTAAGATAACTGATACTAATAACCTTGAACAAATAAATGTTTAATATAATAATACTCCAAATAATGAGAAATTTTGGGAAAAATAAAATCTCAGTATTTTGAATATTATTATAATTGATACTCTTCATTAAATATTAACAATAATAACAATCAATTGAAATATTTATTCTCAATAGAAAACAAATTTCGATATAAAATCGGTGCACAAGCATATAAATCTTCTTCAACAACAACTTAACCCAACAATTAGCCTTGTTTACTCTTGTTTTTCCGTCAGTGACGAGGCGCAACGGTACAGTGATGCAATGTAAGTCTTAATCTGTTGGCAACATACGTCATGTTGGGCATGCTGCACAGGTAGATGGGCAACCCACCACAGTAACCCATCCAGAGCAGGAACCAGCAGACGGCACACACACACACACACAGGTATAATCGCAGACTAGAGGCCGGCCGGCCGGCCGTTGTAGCCGTGGCTCTCGCGTGCTCACATAAATCATTCTAGATTTATCCGCATTCAGTAATCCGGACTCGAATCCCGGTGGCGGACATTCGTAATTATTTTGCAATTTATAATGGCGTCGCTGTGCTGCTGCTGCTGCTGCTGTTGCTGTGCCCCCCGTGCCGTGCCGGCGTGCTGGGGCCGTGCCGTACTGTGCACGAAACGCAGTAATAGTAAACGCAACCGACATTCTATCACGCATTGCACAGATCCGTCTTTCCGGTTACGCATATTTATATATTACTCATATCTAATGAAGTATTTGAATCTAGTTAAAACAACAATGTGAAACAACTATGAAATAATATAGAGTAAATATTATAGAAAAACACTACATACTTTTTAAGGATGGGATTTTTATGCACGCTGAAAAATGGTGAATTAACGCCAGAATAGGATTATATAGAATAGATTAATACAAATTCACAACTGTTTTTGTTCATATTGGTGGGTTTTGCAAATATTTTTGAATTTTACATCAAAAAGATTTTTGTTTCTTTTAATTAAAAATTTATTAATTTTATTATCTAGTTACTTGTATTTTGTTATCTAGTGACTTGTTTCTATGTTTTTTTTGTTTATTATTTATGCCATTTGTATATATTTTCGTGATGATATACGAGGAGTAAATCGGAACATTAAATTTGAATTAAAAATTATACTGAACTAAAACCTAAGGCTTTTTTATTTTAATATAATGAGTTCTGAAAGATTCTTTACTATTTCAATATATTTTCAAGCTTATTTAATCAAATACGAAATCAATAAAAATTTGTAGAAATACATAGCAGGACGGTCCTGCTTCATAACGTTTTAACGTAAAACGTTCACATCTATACGTATACGTGTGTGTGTGTGTGTGTGCAGCAGGAACGAAATGCAACAGAAACGCATCACACTCACTCATACACGCACACACAAAACCGTATGCCTACTGTTATATCTATATATGTTATAACGAATAGATTATGTCAAAAGCGCTGTGCTATGCTCAGGCCCGCGCGTCTATGTGCGTATACGCGGCCCATGTGTGCGTGTGTGTGTGTTTGTGTACGTTTTTCAACAAAAATAACCATTTTATTGTTGTTGTTGCAATATGAAATTTGCGCTGATGCATTCGGGATTAAGATGGAACGTTATATGAAATATTACTGACGATAATTTATCATATTGCATATGTATGTATGTTTGTTGGTGCACCCAGTATGGGTGTATATGTGTGCCGGGATATACAGGTACGATATACAATATACGCAATTGAAAATTTATACCGTGGGTTTTTGTCTCTGATATTGGTTTCATTTTTTGGAATTGTACGCGTTTTTTTCCGTGGTTAAATTTTTTTTTCTATTTTATGTTATCAATATATTAGTTAATATGGGTTTGTTAGATGTTTTTAAAATTAGAAAGTGAACGAAATGTTATTGTATGGTGCCTAGTCTAGTTTCTAGCAACTAAAGTTAACGACTGGCGACAATTATTTGGTTATGGGATTTTAGATGCAACTAGTTTAGGAAATTTATTTTCTTCAAGTTGGTATTAAATTGATATGTTGATATCAATAATTATTTACTTCTCATTTTTAAATGTTAATTGTAATGACATTTGATATATATATATATATATATATATATATATATATATATATACAGATAATAATTAATTTTTAGGAAAGTAGTCAGAAAAACGGGTAAATCAAAAACTCATTTATGATTAATTGTCAAGCTTTCGATGGCAGTATCCCATCTTCTTCAGGACATTATCAACTAAAGTTTTGTGAAAACGCAAGTACTATCACTTCATACGTGCGTTTTCACAAAACTTTAGTTGATAATGTTCTGAAGAAATCGAAAGCTTCACAATTAATCATAAATGAGTTTTTGATTTACACCTACCCGTTTTTCTGACTACTTTCCTAAAAATTGATTATTATCTACATTACTATTAGTCAAAATCCGAAAATTTTGATATATATATATATATATATATATATATATATATCAAAATTTATATATATATACTTATATTTAGGTTGTAGTACTGTATTAATATTAATTAATAATCAACGTTTTGATGAACTCAACATACGTCTTCATCAGAAAAAAAAATACAAAAGTTATTTACAGTAAATAAACAGAACATAGAAACAAGTTACTGGGTAACAAAATAAGTTACTAGATCATAAAATTTATAAATTTTTAATTAAAGGAAGTCAAATTTTATTTAAATCAGTTACTAGTCACACTGATTGATGTTCTCTTTAATTAATACAGAACTATAACCTGGAGCTGTTTTATTTTAAGATATTCATTATTCTAACACATTTCTAGTTTCTGTTTGTCAACTAATTAATAAATGTTTTGAATACAGTTGACATGGTTGAAGTTAACATCGGTTTAAACAACTGACCCATAAAGTATTGAATATATTGCATATCGACATATTGGAATATTTTTTAAAATTTATTTTAACAACTATACGAACTAACAAGTAAATCTCCAAGATTTTTTTTAAATATCAAAATTATTCAAACACAGACTGTTTAATATAATGTAATATAGGACATTTGAACAAATAAATGTTCGTATTGTCTTGTGAAATTTAATATAATAACACTCAAAAAATATTGAGATTTTAAATTTATCATCCCCAAATATTTCACAATGATAATCAGTCATTGAATCGGCTGTTAGGCTATGCATCAATGACCGGCCAGTTTTAACCGTAGACACGTGTTTCGGTCTTTAGGACCTCGTCAGTACGGTGCTCTGATCAGTCGCTGAAAGGCGACTGATACCGGTGTTTAGTTCTGGCTGCCTTATATGGCAAGTACTTTGAACAACTAGCGGCGAGAATTAAATAAATATCACCAACGCCATCTAGTTAATAATGCGATAAGCAAGTATAATATAATGTAATATAGGACATTTGAACAAATAAATGTTCGTATTGTCTTGTGAAATTTAATATAATAACACTCAAAAAATATTGAGATTTTAAATTTATCATCCCCAAATATTTCACCGAAACACGTGTCTACGGTTAAAACTGGCCGGTCATTGATGCATAGCCTAACAGCCGATTCAATGACTGATTATCATTGTGAAATATTTGGGGATGATAAATTTAAAATCTCAATATTTTTTGAGTGTTATTACAGACTGTTTACTTCATTCAACAAAAGAAAAAAGTAAAATACAGTTGTAAAATTTGTGCAATAATAGGATGTTTACTTCAAATATGTCTAATTACAAATATGGAAATGCTTAAATAAATTACACCAGATTAGTCCTTTAAATAAAGAGAACATTTGTCGGTGTGTGTGTGTGTGTGTGTTTGTGTGTACAGTATATGATGGGTACAGGGTATGTATCGAATTCTGTAACTGGCTAATTAAATCGTATAGTTGATGTTCTATTGATGGGACAATTAACATCGGAAATCTCTGAATAGAATTACTGAATTGATATTATAGTAAAGAGGCTACTAACTCTATCTGTATGAGTGGCTGTGTAATTGCTTTATATATCTATACATATTCTATCTAATACACACACACACACACACACATATGTAATATACCCTACCAATACTATTGTGCACTAAATGCTCACTTATTTATTATCAATTGCGTATTCATTTTATAATTACGTTAGGACAAAATAACAAATATGTATCATGATTTGTTGGGTTTGTTTATATTGAAAAGACGATTTTTTTGATATAAATAAAAAATAATAATAAATATTATATACAATTTTTGGGCTGGTATGTCGTTGTCGATGTATACTCGTTGCAGACGTTTTACCATACATTGTATAGATGGCATTTTCAGTGCTTAGTATTGGGTTTCAATCACCAAGACTGAGGATGTCATTTACGATATGGCAAAACATCTGCGACGAGGACAGATCGACCACGGCATAGAAGCCCAGAAAATTCAATAAATTCAATGGATATCGGCCGTGAAACCCTGAAGAATACTATTAATAAGTTAGTTGTCCAATTAAAACAACTGACAGATTCCATAGCATTCTTGATCACAACTGATTGATTTTACAACATTTATTTTCAAAAAATATTTTTATCTACATTTTAGTAAGCTTGTCACTTTTATTACCTTTCAGTACATAAAAAATAAATGATTAAAATTCAATATTGTATATCTTAATAAATAAATTTCAAATAATCTTAAAGCATAATATATTTAATACTAAAAACACAATATTCATTTATTTAAATATAATGCGTTGACAGCACGGCACGAAAGAACAGCTTGAAAAGAATAAATTAGTAAATTATTTTCAACAAGTAACTACATTTTATTTACGAACCCTGCATATATATATATATATATATATATATATATATATATATATATATATATATATATATATATATATATATATATATCCTAGCCATCAGCTTACATGGGCGTGCGTTTCACGTACTTTTTTTTTTAAGTGAACGCTTTAATTTGAGTCTCATTAGGAAGTTTTTTTTTCCTGCAAATGTCGTACACATGTTTGACACAACGTAGTTATATACATATACCCGTTATGTTCGGTAGCCTATAGTAATGCTACCTCTCTCTCTCTCTCTCTCTTTGCTAATTAAAATTAATGATCTGTAATTAGTATAAGTTGTTAAAGGATAATACGTAGCGTGAAATTTTAGCTCATTTGTTTCTAAATATATTAAAGAATTTCTGGCCTCTGCACCAACATAGTATTAAGCATTTTTAATAACAATCATCTGTTTAGCTCAAGCATTCTTGGGGAAAAAAAGGTTTGAATAATGATTGTAATTATAAGGGATGTTTCTATAATTTACGCGAATATTATATTTTGTTTATTATGTTGGTAGACTTACAATTAACACGTAGGATTTGCAAAGAATTTGATAATATACTAGTAGAAGTTTATTCGCGTGTTTTAATAAATCTTGAAGCTTATTTTGAAAAATAATTTTGTACCGACCGTCATATTACATAAGGTAAGGGAGGTATTGTAATCAAACTAAATTTGACATATAGAGATTTTTGCAGATTAGTATACGAATAAGGCTTATAGTAACACGAAACAACTGTTTTTATTGTGATGTTCGTCTATCGGTCTGTGGACACTTGTAGAGCAAATTGGGCTGAAGAAATTATTATAAAATATCATATTTAAGTTTCGGAAGTGAATATCTTAATTTAATAAAATTTTGGTAAAGATTTGCCAATCGGAAGTCGTAATTTACTACCACTTTTATGTGTTTTACGAATATTTCGTAACAGAGATATATTTCGAAAAAATTATTTTACGAAAGTTGCTGAACAAGTTATAACTAACAACATTTATTTGAAATATTTTTGAATTCGTTTAAATATTTTTTTATAATTTTTTATATTCTGTAAATAGGTGGTACATTTATGTCAAGATAATTTTGTTTTTACTTATCATGACAACAGTAGTTGTTACCGGAAGTGGTAATTTTCTTATACCATTTTTATGTGTTTTACGAATATTTCGTAACAGAGATATATTTCGAAAAAATTATTTTACGAAAGTTGCTGAACAAGTTATAACTAACAACATTTATTTGAAATATTTTTGAATACGTTTAAATATTTTTTTATAATTTTTATATTTTGTAAATACGTGGTACATTTATGTCAAGATAATTTTGTTTTTAGTTATCATGACAACAGTAGTTCTATTTCATAAATTTATTTAATACGATGACGGTCGGTTTTGTGGTGGCAACAGCAGATTTTTTTTTATAGAAAACAAATGGTTTTTCATAATTAAAAATATTCAATATATTAGCGTACCTATCAGATAAATAAATCAGTAAATAATATCTAATTTGTAATTATATAATTGCAGTAAAGCTGCTATTTATTTGAAATTTATTATACTCATTTTTTAACTGGGCGACTGCTAATATTGTTTATCAATATTGTAAGAAAAAAAATTACGTTTATTATGTGTATAATAATTTAACATTTATTTTTTAATCAAATATAAATAATTAAAGTATTAGTTCAAACATGTTGAAACAATACATTACTGTTTTGTTTTTGTTAAAATAGTCAGTGTTTCGTGGATTCTTGCTGTGAAATGACTTTAAAAATGAACATTGTGTTTTCTTAAATATAAATAATTTTAAAAATCGTTATTAATTATGACTATTTAAGTTAAAAAATAACTGATTAGTGTTTGTGATTTCTAAATATTATGTAAGTATAGTTACATTGTCAATTTATAAGTATAAGGTTAAATAACAGATGAGGGTTGGTAATTAATATAATTTAAATTTTCAAATATGATTTGTTGTCATCTTCAGAAAAAATTACTTGCAGCAAATATGATGGTGTACGTCAAATTATTGTATATTTTATTATAATATAACAGAACTTAAACCTAAAGTTTTCTATTTAAATATAATTAGTTCTGAAAGTTTTTTTTACTATGTTAAATATAAGCATTTTTTCTGATTTCATTCTGGTTAAGGAATAATTTTGAAATTTACACGTAATAATTGTAATTGAAAAAAAAGGTATTTTAAATTCGACGAGGTATACTACCTATACTATACGAACAAAGTTAATCGAGATTTTATTTTTGAGATGGAAACAGAACGTGCTCGGCAAACAAAAAAAATTAATTAATTTAAAATTTCAGTAGCGATTCTCTACGCGTATGGTGGAAAAAACATTAATTTAATTGACATCTATTAACTAACACAATCATAAAAAAAGAGGAATAAAGTATTATTGGAAAATGAAGCAAAAAAGTGTATATATACGAGAGTTTAATAGCCGATTGAATTGATTGAGCAAAATACATATTGCCCCCTTTACTCCTACCCACTTCCTTCACCCCCCAAACCAACCACCCTCCTTTAGCTATAGCGTACGAAATGATACCATTTTCTGCCGCATCATTCCCTGTTTTCGAAATGTCCATTTCACTTTTCATTCCATTCCAAAACATCGAATAAAAATTTTCAACACATTAAGACGATTTATTGTTTACCGTATAGAGAGCACAGTGATACCAATGCCAGTTCAACTGTATCAGGTACATATGCGATCTGTGACGGACAAAGTCTGGACTAAAAGTAATCAAACTTAACATGTATCAGAATGAGATAATATTAGGAGTTTTTTTTGTGTGAAATGGTAGTCTAAGAATATGTGATGAAAACAAACAAACATAATGGGAGAACGCGCTTTGAAGGCACATCATAATATATACACAGTAAAAATTGATGACATATTCTATGAATGTAGTTTTTCAGAAAAATTGTAAAATTACGTTAATTATTATAGTAAAAATTACAAAACGCTACTATTTTACTGTTAATAATTATGTAATATTACATAAATTTATATTAGATTTTTTGCAGTGTAGAGAAAACTTTGCATTATAAAATTTTCTAATGAACAAAAGTAAATTCTTTTTAAAATTAAACAGCTTTAGGTTGTAGTTCTGTATTAATATTTATTAATAATCGACATTTCGACGAACATTATTTTTTTTATAATTTTTCAATATTTCACTTTGAAATAGTAAATTTTACTGACTGCAACGAACCCATTAAAATTAATTAAAATAAAAAAAAAACTAATTGTATTGATTTTTTTGTTTCAGATATAAGTAATTCAAACAAATACATCGTTTATCTACATTAGCATCGGTGAGTTTTTTTTTAACTTTTTTAATATAATTTTATTTAGGCGTATTTATTGTAATTTATTGTATATACACTTTAGGTTCTTTTATAAATTGATATGGGATTATTTGATTGTACCCCATTTTTTTCCACTCCATTATTTCCACCAATACTTTTCTTCCACCAATTTTTTTTCCACTATACATTTTTTCCACCAATTCTTTTTTCCCACCAATTCTTTTTTCCAAAAATTCTTTTTCACTATATATTTTTTCCACCAATTCTTTTTTCACTAATTTTCTTACCAAACTTAACCTAACCCTAACCTAATCTAACCAAACCAAATATTTGGTGGAAAAAAGTATTGGCAGAAGAAAGGTTTGGCGGAAAAAAAGTACGGTGGAAGAAATGGATTTTAGCGATTTGTAACCATGATTTAAATGTTTTCTTAATCTCAGCGCACTAATTGGTAATACATGTATATGATAATGATAATTACTTTAATAGAAAGATCTTATGTAATTATAGGCGTAAACAACAAAATTATTTTTTTTTTCATTATTATATCCGTAATTAGCAAAAAGATTTGTTTCCAAAAATCGACATCGGCTATATTATGACGTTTGCAGTACATAATAGAGTTATATGACATCATCGCAACGTCACCCTTGAAACACGTGCTATACTTTTTGCTAATTTTCAATAATTAATTAAAAACTAACTAGAAAACTTCTCTTGTTTTTTTTTGCTATGAAAAATTATGTTTAGCATTCAAGTCTCAATTGTAATATGTTTTTTAAAATTTAAATATCGTGTAATAACTTTATTATTAGCAGTTTAATATGAAACCAAGTAATATTTTTTGGGGTAGACCTTAGAAGTACATATAGTAATACAAACACAAATCTACATGTGGCTGTGTATGTATGAATGTTGATATGCAGTTAACGCCGTTTGAAAGTGTATTAAGAACCATGAACGAAAATACGCGGATGGCTTTTAGCAATTGGTTCCCGATGTGAAATATAGATGGCATCAATATTCAGTTTTTTTTTGGCGGAGTGATTTATGATCGAATCGGGCTTCCCCGAGTTTTATAGTGTGTCGACTGCTGTTTTTGGAAAATTGACAAATTCTAAATTAAACCAGTTGTTAAGTGATCAAGATACTTTATATATACAGTTTTGCCATCAAGAATATGGTTTTCGGTACAAATGTTTATGTTAACAAAAATGTTCTTATTTAAGATTTTTTTTACTACTAGCTTTAAAAACATTATATTACTATATTTTATTGATATTTAAGCATTAGTAAGTAAACCTTTTAATTTATTATCAATATGAAAAATAATTCTATACAATACAGTAAAATAATCTTTTGTATTTGTTGTAATATCAGCCAATGAGTTAATTAATTTTAAATTAAATTAAAATATTTGTTAAAACCATAAGAATATCAATGGCAAAGTCAATGCATTTTTCTTCATTTAAAAATTAACTAATGATTTAAATTAGCATTAAAATAATGGCGATTTAAGCAAAAACAATATACTATAACCGTATATATAAGATAGTTATTATAATTATATTAAATAAATTGAAAAATAACTAAACTTTTATCAAATCTATTTTCGACTTTTTTGAATTCTACTAAACATATCGAAATCTTAATTACCATTCGAAATTCTATCAACCGAACAAAAGTCACAAAGTATCGGAATGTTCGGCAAAAACAAAACAACAATAGTACAGAAATCCTTTTAAAACATTAAACCTAACCTAACAAGCTTAACATAGTCACATATAACCTATTCGGAACACTGTAACCGTTTTTTTTTTTCCCGGTTCAGTCTCAATATAAACCCCCGAATTTGAATTAAAACCAACTGGCCGGAGCCTGGAGTCCGGGGCTCCATTAAAAAAAGACGAGAAAGCAAAGCGGTATCGGCCAATATCCGAAGTATCGGCCATCAAATTTTTACAATCACACCACGGGCCCACTTCGATATTAACGCGCGGCGGCGCGCACAGCTGTCCGCACTTGGTCGCCGCGACGCCAATCGGGGATTTTATGTTTACCTACTTGTCGAGAGAATGCTTTTCCTCTCTCTCTCTTTCCCTCGGTTACCGGTTCGACTATGTTACCGGTTTACGTGTTACCGTTACCCGTTTACCGTTTCACTCGCTTTGGAGTTTACAATGTTTCGCTGTATTTTCGGGTGGTATATATAGGTTGATCGTAAAGTCGAAGCCATGTTGTACCAAAGGTTCGAATTGCGGCAACATATTGACAGCACGTTTTGTTGCTTTTTCACGACAGTATTTTGTTATTTCGGTTTTTGTTTTGTTTGGTTTTTAGAGGTTACTTAGATTTTATAATTTACGCGTTAAATTTGCTTTTGCAATTAATATGTGATGTATACTTAACTTTATTACAAAGTTTGATTAAATTAAAAAGAAATTGATAATAATTTTGTTTAATATTAAAATGTTTATTAAAAAAACAAAAATAGTAATCCAGTTTTTCTTATATATACTATTATTAAAACAACGCAAATTTCATAAAACTAGAATTAAATAAATGTACTAATCGAGTTTGTAATACCAGCCAAAGCTTCTTTCAGTAATAACCAGACTTGACTCACTTAGAGGAGACCAACGAATATTCACGTGTTCACTAAGTTCACTATTTCTTCATTGATTACTGTGAGGATTTCCACACCCTTTCAAGATTCAGTCAATCGAATATGTTTACATTTGTAATGTAATATAAATATACAGAAAAATACCTCACATCAGCTAAGTAATGCGAAAACATGTAACTGAACAAAAAAAGTAATATGCATGTAAACGTACTAAGGGGTAGATTGTATCACGCATGTATCACGTGAAAATGGAATCGTCTTAATAATTTTAGTATAAGCATGCAAAGGTAGACTGTAACTATATAACAGCATAAAAGCAAAGCAAGCTCAATTTACTGTTAGCTTGCGATGTGTTAACTTTAGGTGTAGTCTCGAGCATGTAGTCCCTATGTTCCTCTTAGAAATAATGGGAACTGATGATGAATATATTTATTTATTGAATACAATATATTTATTTTGCCTCTATTGACAACATTGTTTTCAAATTCAAATAATTCACTTTGTTTACTGACTTTGTTAGAAAGATGGCGTGATGACAAAACAATTTCTTTTCCATTTAGAAGCTTATTTAAACATACCAGTAATCAACGTCACACGTTTAATGATAGATATTAGTTAGATACCTACAAACTAAGAGCGATTCTCCTGTAATAGAATAAACATTTTTATTTTTTAAATTTTCTTGGTGTATATGTTAAATTATAAACATTTGTTAAGAGCAAGTTAAACAAAATATTACACTGACCACAAAAAGTTTATTAAATTAATACATTTTTGTATACCATGGTCAATGCTTACAATTTTTTTTCTGCTAAACAATAAGACCAATACAAACTTTAAATTAATTTAATGTAGCAAGCACGCATTTGATCTTGGCCAGAACGCAAAGTTGATTCAACATCAGTGCGCGCTGTTGCCTGCTTGAAACTGCTGACATTTACGCAAAATCTATTTCAATTAAAGTTAAGCTTGATTACAAAACTTTGATTCGGCCATTCGCCTGAAACCTCCGCAGCCCGGACTCGGGGGTGCGATGCAGGCCCGGCTCTTCCTCCCAACGCAACCGCCATCGGCCGCGCATAGCTCGGCAGTTTAATTACAAACTTTCAACGCACTATCAAACAGGCCACTCGCATCTGATGCACACCAAGCACAAACTGGACCCAGCTACAGGGTGGCTGATAAGTCAATAATTATATTTTAAAGTTGGTATTATATTATGAAAAACAAACACATTTTTATTAACTATTACGAAAGAATGGAAGCTTATTTCTTACAAGTTGGCGCATCTGCAGAAAATTTTCCAGAAAAGGTCAAAGCTTGAACACAAATAATTACGTAATTTTTATTTTATTAATTGATTTACTTTTTTTTTTTTCGTAAGTATGTATATTATTTTTCGAATATTTTTTTTAGTTATAAATTTTTTAACTCGTTTTTTGTTAATTTGATAAAATTAGTTTGTTTTTTGTTTTGATGCCATCACCACATTATTTAGAAGGCCACAAAATTTACAAAATTATTAATAAAAATATCATATGACTCTTCAACGAAAGAATTTAATATTTTATTCAAAGTAAGTATATTTTGTAATATTGTAATAGTAACAATAGACGCTCGTGGTTACAAGTAACATGTTATTAATATTATATATATATATATATATATATATATATATATATATATATATATATATATATATATATATATATATAACTTTATTATTTATTTATATATTATTTTTATGAGCCCTGAAGAAGGCAATAGTGATTACCGAAACGTTGGCATAGGAAAGAATAAAAATATTTAACTGATTGAATTCCGTCTATTACTTATTATTTATTAAATTTTACTAGTCCAATTTGAAATATAGTTATTGACTTATCAGACATCCTGTAGCCGTAGCTAGGCTAGAGAGCGAGTTAGAACGCAAAACGCGAAATTAATTGTACTTTGGACATTATTAAAGTATAATAGTTGGACTGGCGGATCGTGTGATTTTGGTTTGCACTATTGTACAGTTGCTCTGTTTGATGCTGTCGGGATGATAAAATAGTATTTGTGTTGTTATTACGAGGCTAGTTTAGTTTATTTTGTCTATGAGGAGAATGTATGTGCTACGCGGGGTCTGATTAAATCTTTCATTAGAATATGTGAAAGCTTTGGCTATGTGGTTAGATTCAGAATTGGACTTGTGAGTGAAGGATGTGTTGTAATTTTGAAATTTTATTATTTGTTTTTTTTCTTTTGTGTTTATATTATATTTTAGATGGAACTCAGATTTTTGTTTTTTAGTTTTACTTGATATATTTATACATTAGAAAGAATACTTGGTATTATAAGCTTGGTTTTAAAATTGATTTGAATTAATATCAGTTTTAAAACAATGCAATTGTCATAAGACTAAACAAATGAACTAAAACACCCAAAAATTGAGCTTCTAGTAATTAAGTTAAATTGTGCAAAAGCAGAAGGTTTATATGTTCTTATGACAGATACATTGGTGCAATATTAGATAAAATAAATTTTAACACCCATTTTATAATATAAAATATTGTTTCATTTTATAACATATTTTCTTTTAGACTGTTGAAGAATTAATTATCTTAGATACGTAAAACATGTTTTTCAAATTAAATTTAAAAAACTATTTTTATTATAAGTGCTAGGAAAAAAGTAACCTAACTTTTTAAAACAAATTGACTGGTGCAAGCTCTTTTTAATTGTTTTAGTTTTTTTTTTAATTTTGGGTTATAACTTCGATATTTAGGAAAATAGTGAAAAATATTATTTAGATTACATTTATATACTTTAATGATTATTTGAATGTCATAAAGAGTTTCATTATATTGTTTGTAGTTTTTAAGTTATGAAACCCATGTTTTTTTTATGGTATCATCATATGGTACCACAACTCTAGAAGTGCTTTGATCGCAAGTACCGAAATATGTGTGATAGTTTATTTAGACAATTTTTCGAAATTGCAAGTGGTGCGTTTGCGTAGAGCAGCGATGAGTTCCGAACAGTAATCTAAACTAATGACATTCTCAAGACAAACAGTTGATCAAACTGTTATGTCCGATTTGGTTTAATTAATGCCTGATTTTTATTTTACAAAAAGTGCCTTTTGATTTTTATTTTAAATGAATAAAATGATGAATAAAAATTTCTTAAAGAAATTCAAAGTCTATTCTTTAACTCCCAGATAACCGCGGTTTGTTATCTTTTATAGTTTCGCAGAAAAAAATTCATAAAATTAGTTGATTTTTTTTGGACGAAAAAGGCGTATAACCCTTAAATATTGTGTATATCATTTATTATAATTAACAAGATTGGAAGTATATGGGTACACCCATATATAGACTACTTTGACATTTCTAGGAAAGTTGGTAACACTGTATTTTAATAATATCATAATTTATGTGGGCACTAGGAGAAACTTTTCTGAAAATTTGATCAAAATCGAATAAATAATGTAGCCACAATAAATATTAAAAAATTTTGTGATTTTTTTCTCTCGATAAGTTGGCAACACTGTATTTTGTTAAAATTGCATAATTTATTTAGGCACTAGGAAAATCTTTTATAAAAATTTGATTAAAATCGGTTAAAAATTTTAGTAATATTTTTCTCGGAAAGTTGGCAACACTGTATTTTGTTAAAATTACATAAATTATATGAATACTAGGAGAATCTTTTGTGAAAATTTGAGTAAAATCGGTTAAATAAAATGCCCATAATAAACTTTTAAAAATTTTAGTAATTTTTTTCTCGGAAAGTTGGCAACACTAGATATTAATAAAATTGTATAATTAATGGGAGCATTACGGAAATCTTTTCTGAAAATTTGATCAAAATCGGATAAATAATGTAGCCAATATAAATTTTTTTTAAATTTAGTAATTTTTTCTTCGGAAAGTTGGCAACACTGGAAAAATAAAACCACATCACCATCTTGGGTACTAAACAAATTTATCCTGAAAATTTTATTAAAATCAGTTGAACCGTCTAGGAGGAGTTGCGATCACAAAATTTTGTCTGACGACCGAGCGAGTGAGCGAGCGAGCTGACGACGCACATCCATACACCCACATAAACTTAGTTCGGATTCGTTATCTAGAGGCTATATGAAGGATTTCTATACAAATTTGTTTTTATTTGAAACTGTTACAGAGACCGTACCAAACGCTATACCACTTTTCCTTGCAGTCAAATTGGTAAAAAATAATAATTAGGTAATTAGAATAATTAATTTGATAATTTTATTGAAAATACTATAATTTTTTTTTTGTTAATTGAAGTACCATAAAATATAATAATGATAGAAATATGACATATTAAATTAACAAATCTCCAACTATAATATTAAATTAAATATGATAATAAAATTAACTAATCGTATATTTACATATACCATTTCCGAAATTCAATTTATTCTATTTTCATAACGAACAAATATCAAATCGGAGACAAGTTGACTTCATTTTAATCATCGTAGCATTTACTTGAACCGTTTCCAAAAACGTTGACATACATACAGACAATCGCACACTATCTATATATCTATATCTATGAGATGCATATGCACGTTGAAAACACATATCTGACAGCGTCATCTACAAATATACTCATTTTAAAAACAGATAGCAAGTAACGTATAACAAATTATTACATATTCGGTACATACATCATATATTTCGCGTGCGCGCGGAATGGCGTGGAATCAAATTGAAAATTAGAGAAACGAGAGACAGATTTGTTGAAACTTTCGGCGGCCGAAATCTGTTTCTAATGAAAGATTTAATCAGACCACCGTTATAAATTTCTCATTCGTTAGGAAAGAGAGTTCTAAACAGTTTTCCAGTTGGAAAATAAATTTTTGTTTTCCCGAATGCTGTCGTGACAGTTTGATTTATTTGGCTGTTCTATAAGTTTGGTTTGAGTTTGTTTTTCGTTCGATGTAATATAGTATTTTGAAAAATATTTTTTAATATAGTTACTATTTATGCTCATATTTAGTGTATATTTACGAATATATGTAATTATTTTTTGTATTTGTATTTGTATGCAAGTATAGATGAAGTGTTTAAAATAACTGGCTTACCATGAGTATTTCCGAAATTTGAAGAGATACAAAGTTGGTTAAAATTGTATATACAGGCTGTAACAGAATAACTATTTCTAATTTTCAGAAATGATAAAGGGCACATAAAGAAACATTTTTTATTAATAAACTAGTGTCCGGAAATTTTTTTTTTCTTTTTTTTTTGGCAGTCGATTGTACATCGTTACAATTTGTGTATCGAAAATGGTGGTCGTAACTTTGAACAATTTTTATAAAGTTTAATGCGCTATTATTTCTAATAAAATGTTCCTTAACTTAACTACTCTTTGATGTTTTGATTAAGATTGTTTTTAACGATATCTAGTGTATCTTGGCACCGAGAAATTTCCGGACACTAGTTTATTAATAAAAAATGAAACTCTAAGTGCACTCTATCATTTCTGAAAATTAGGAATAGTTATTCTGTTACACTCTGTATATAATATTTGCCGCACTAAGAAGTTATCGAAGCTTTTGTTTTTTTTTTTAATAAATCATAGGTCACTAGATATCAACAAAAATATTTTTAAATTGTTTGTTTGAGTTTGTACAATATTTTAATATGCATTTTTTGCAAACATTCTTTTTTGTAAATTTTCAACAGTTTAAAATTTTTAGAACTTATACACTTTTCCAAAAATGTATATTAACTTCTAATTTTTATATTTTTTTATCATTAAAATTCACAATTTCAATATTCTATACTTGAAACTATTGTATTGACATTCTATCCATCAATTATATCAAATAAGTGAATTCTCAGAAGTAAAAGTATCAATAATCGGTCGATATATTTGCATAATTTGAATAAACATATGCATCAGGTACATACAGGTATGAAAATATAATTTTTAATTGAATTACGAGCGAGAGGGCCAATGATGGCAAATGATACGAGAGCATGAACGCCGCCACGTTGCGTTGCATGGCATGGGTATGTGTTTATATATACAGATATCTGAATTGTAACCTGTATATTATTTGTGGGTGACATAATTGTTATTACGGTAGTAAACAGGTTTTAATTCAATTGATTGGGCTTGTTTTCAATGCGGAATACGTCAAATGATGTCAGGGGAGTGATAATTTAATTGAACTATATTCAATAATAAGACTTTTCATATTATATGATGGTTGATGTGCTGTGTATCGAGTTGATATTTGCTTCTCGTACACAGGTAAAATATTTCGTTTTTCAATATTGTTAGTTTTTTTTTCTTATTTATTTTATGAACGATTGCTTGTACTAAAAAAATTCTTAACTATTTCAGGGATTCACACCTTGTTAAAAAAGCAAAGCTTTGATCACTTGAAGAAGTGAATCCTTTAAATTGCTTAAATTAAATAAAATTTATAAATTTTTGATTAAAAAAAAAATTATAAATTTGATTAACTAATTACTAATTTATTACCTAATAACTTGTTTCCATGTTTTGTTTATTTACTATAAATGTAATTTCTATCTTTTTTCGTTCGTCGATACGTAGATTTATTAATAAATTATTACAGAACTAAAACTTATAGCCGTTTTATTCCAAAATAAATAAATTCGAATAAAACCAACTAAAAAATATATCTAATTACATTATATTAATTTGTGATGTGACGCATAGTGGTTTAGTTGAATAACCGAATAACGGATGTTTGGTCAAATTTCAAAAAAAAAATTTTGCCCACTATAAAGTAAAAACATATTCGAATAGCACGAATACCGTAAAATTATTTGGTTTTGGTCCCATTTCTTATACATATTAGTAATGTCATAAATAACAGTTCAGTTGAATATCCAAATAACGAATATTTGGCCAAATTTCTACCAAATATTTGGCCGAATACAAAATAGTAAAAACATGGCCCAATAGGCTTTGGTCCTATCTCTATAATATTGATATATTTTATTTAATATGATGATCATTTAATTAGTTTTTTGGATACCACAACTAAAACATTTAAAAAGGTATTTAAATATTTTTCTGTGCATAAATAATAATAAAATATTAAGAAAATTATGTAAATTTTGCTAGCTGTGGATTCAATTGCTTGATTTTGTTGTAGTATAGTATAAAAATGAAAATATGTGTAAGTATATTTATTGGCATAGCTGATAATGTTTCTATTTAGTTAACTAATAATACGGAACATAGCTTGACGTGGCAGGCAGCTTTAAAAATACAGAAGTAATTAAGTCAACAGACGTGAGTGACTTGGTAATTACGCTGGCCGAGCCAACTAAAGCTGCATCAACATTAAGCGAGGCAGCTTCGCTCTTTCTACTCAACGTTAAAATAAAAATAAAAAGCCACCGACAAGAAGAAAATAATAAAAACCCAGCGAACTGTCAGCAAACAACTATTAGAAACTATTCGCAAACAAAGTTACAGCAAATTAGTAAAGTTCCAACAAAAATCAATAGAAAAAGAATCGCGAGAATGTTTTTAACAGTGTAGGACATGCGTCCCGAGCCTCGAGGGGGCACAAAAAACTACCCCCTTCGGCCCCGATGGTGCAAGCGAGCAAAAGAGACGCAACGTGCGAGCTTTTAAAATGCGATGGGCAAAAGCGACAGAGAGGCGGAGTTTCGCACGACACGTGATTGGTCCGAAATGTTTGAAAAAATCCGCGGCTAACCATCCCTTCATCCCCCCTAACACGGCTACATCCCACCAAACCGGTTTTTCCACACTTTAACCTAACCACTTTTATATTATCCGTGTAGGCATTGCTTGTGTGCGTGTGTGTGTGTGAATGTGTACGAAAGAGAGAGATAGAGAGAGAGAAAGGGAGAGATGGGCGCCCCTTTTCGATGAGAAAACAGTACTTTGCTTGCAAACATTATTTTTGGACGCCATAAATTTACGGACGCAAAATAAATATTTTTGCAAAAACACAAAATGTTAAGGACTTTTCATTATGGTGTATATGTATGGAATCGACTGCTGCATCAAAATTCGAACTAATCTGAAGTGAGTGACGAACGCACAGCAGAGCGCACTTCATTTTTCCAAAGCGACTGCAGTTCGGAACGGCATGGTTATGGCGATTTTTAATGTCCCATATTGACCCGATAGAAGCGTTTGTTTTAATTTCGGTTTTTGTTTTGCGATTGAATGCCATATACTTTTTTTTTGTTGTTGTTTAATGTCTATGAAATATGTTTGCATCTGTTGCTTAATAAGTTTGATTTATTGAAATAAATATTTACTTATGTTATATAACATAAATAACAAAAATCAATTAATTGACGGTGATTTTTCGCGATTATGATTATCTGTATTTAACTCAGAAGTTAATATTGTTTACACTTTTGAATAAATGTATTGAAAAAAGTTAGCAATTGCCTAAAATGTATATGTTTAAGTAGTCGAGCATTATACCGAGTTGTAAGGTAGCGGTTAACATGGAAAAACAGGTTTTCCATGCGCATTGCTCCTAAAATTATTTGGGAGAAATTGTTTCAAATAAATGTTGTAGAGTATCAAATTCTGCATTTAAATCAATAAACAAGATTTATTTCGCATATTTTATAACTGCAGAAATTGGATTTGAAAATTTACAAAATTACAATTTAATAATAAAAATAGAATTAAAATAAAAAAACAAGTAAATTTAAATTGGAGATATAGCTCACGTAGAGATTAAAATTTATTTTTTATTACAATTGAATTACGACTTACTTCTTGAACATAAATATTTGAGCTTAATGGAAAAAGATTGCTTTTTACGCCTAGTTTCATAATATACTATTTTTAAACCAAAGTTTCAATGTATATTGTTGCTATTTAGCTATTTAGCATGATATGCATATATTATAATGAAATATATGTTAAAAATAGTAAAAAATCTTTCAGAACTCATATTTGTTTATTATATTTGTTATTCGAATGTTGTTGTTTTTGATAATAATTCACATGTAGTGTTTCGAAACGTCGAATTTTAATTTAAACATTGCAGAGCTTGAACGTTAAGTCTTTTATTTTCAAAAATTAATTCTTCTGCAAGTATAGATATAATGATATAAATTTATTTTTTAATTTATATCAAAATTTAAATGTTATAATTTTGTCGTAATAAAATTAAAATTATCTCAGTTTAAATGGCATGTATTTATATTTTTTCGTCAAATTCTTTTTACAACTAAATTAAGCAACTAATTATAAAAACATTTAAAATTAAAAACTTCTTCAAACCCGGACAGGCTGGTAGTACATCTCTAGTAAATTACAATAATTAACCAAGTAACCTTTTTTTACATAATTTTTTTTCACCATCCTACATGCAAAGAGGCAAACTTGTCCTGTACATACACACATATACACAGCGACTTGCACAGAGTTATATATATCTACGTTGAAATAATTAACTTAACAATTTGTTATTATATTTAAATTAGCTACGCATGTAATTACAAGGAGCGGCATTTGTCGGACGTTAGGCAACCGTTTGCACACCTTTATTAGTTCGCTTTTTTCGCCGCTTGGAGGCAGAGAGTCTGGCGGCAGCGCAAGAGATTGTGAGTAGTACTAGCGTTCTCTGTAAGTGTACAGGGTGTTAAACTTAAACTCTCACTGCGAATAAATCGAGATCTGAACAAGATATTAAAATTCTACAAAAGCAGGGAATAGTTGTATCAGATGACTCTATTTTAGCTTTAAACTAAATAAATACCGAGACGTCTTGTAGTATAGACATTCCGATATTTTAAATAATTTTTATCGATGCTTATCGCTAAAACATTTAAATCTAATTATTTTTTGTTGTTATCTAAAAAATATATTTAAATTTGTTCATTTTAGAGACATTATACAATTCGATTGGTTTGGTTAAGGAATATAATATATGAATGATATTGAAGATATACGTTTGTGTGGACGTCCGATGAGTAAATAGAGTAGTATGATTAAGAGTGTTTTGCATGAGAAAATGTTTTCAAATGGTAGGAATAGAAGAGCATGTATGAGAGGTATCATAAATGTAAATGAATGTGTCTAGATAGAAATGTTGACATAGTGAAAAGAGTTTTTGCCATACTTTTTTGGGTACATGGCGGATGATAGTAACTTTCGCTTCATCTATATTCATGATAATTTTTTTTTAGATTTCGAGTTATTGGTGTTGGGAGTTATAAGTGAAACATCCTGTATACACATGCACACCAAACGGAACGCAATACGGCGATGAAATTTCAGCATAAGTGGTCGGCAGTGTTTCGCCTGAATTATAGATGTGTTGCTTTCAGACGTACGTCACTTTGTTATATATAAAGTTTACTTATATAGCTCTATCTTTGTCTTGCGCCCAGCTTTTTTCAGCTATGAGTTTTTAAAGGGTTCTTCAGGCCTTACATAGCCAATGGGTTCTAAAGTATTCGCAGTGTTTTGCTACTGTATAGATAATGCTTTACTAAAAATGAAATTCGAATAAATTGTGTGATACATTTTAATGGTAAAGATGAAATTTGAATATATTTCATTATTAATTTTTGTTTGTTTCTTTGTATATTGAAGTACAAAAATAGTCTAATGATAGTTGTAATATAAGCGATTAATTTTATTGATAAGATCTTTTTACTTTACTGACAATTTCTACGAAAAACATAGGACGCAACGACAGCCACTCCATACACTTTTTACTATCATCTATTGCATGCGCCCTACGTTTTTCGTTTTAAATCTTACAAGTATTGTCATAGTTATTAAAAATTCATAATCACAAATTTTCAGGACAATCTGTATGGGGTCAGGAGTCTGTATTTTATACTTTTTAGTTCGTTTTAAAAAGTGTTATATTAAATTTTTTTTAATTTAAATAATTATTTCTAGATGATTTTAAAATAGATTATAGGACAATTATTCTAGATTGGATAATAGATATAAAATTTTAAATTTATCTAAATACACTGTTAGAAACAGTACGTTTTTTTGCCATTTATATTTTCATGTAATTTTACATAATTTAAATTTTAAATTAAAAATTATTTAATTTAATTATTGCATCTAACATTGCCAATAAAATAAATGAGATTTAAAAAGATTTTTAAGTAAAACATAGCAAGCTCTCAAATGTAATGAAAATCGAAAATATCAATAAATTATCGAGCTTTTTATGTACTTTTACATTATTTCTAACAGTGTAAGATAAAAGGGAAGGATTTTTTTTATCTAGATGAATTATCTAGATAAATCCAAACACTGAAGGTGAGTATACGAGCTACAGTTTTTTTTTAATCGCAATGTTGAAACCTCATTTTAAATGAACAAAAACAGCACGATTTGTATTTATTTGTCAACAAATCGATATATTTTATAAACATTAAATATTAAAATCAAACCTGTGGACAAATAACCACATTTACACACATACTACATAAATAATTCCATAAATGACCATTCCTAACAGAAACATATTATCCAAGTCAGCTATGCAACAACACGCTATGACATCACCGCAAAATAATTGACAGTCAAAAGACGTGTCAAATTTTGAAGTTATATGCGGTCTGTCATCGCGGTAACTCCCCGCGCTTTAATAAAAACTACCAGATACCGTTCGCTCGCGTCGTTATTCCCAAAATCAAAAATCTCTCGAATCTCGCGGACCAGTCTAAAAGAACAATGTAATGTGTTTCAGCCGTGGCAATATGATCGAAAACCCGGGACAGGAAAGTGATTTGCATATGTAGGAAAATCCGAAAAATCAGTCGCGTACAATGTGACGTGGACATATGATGCACATACTGGCTATCTTGCACCGACCGGATGGTGCATAGTTTAAAAAGTATACGTGCATTGAGGCGATGTGAATGTGTGGGTAGATGTGTGTGTGTGTGTGTGTGTGAAAAAGGCGAAAATTAATCACGTAGAATAACGATCGTTATATGTATGCAATATGCGCCAAAATGCATATATATATATATATATATATATATATATATATATATATATATATACAAAGTTTTTTTTGTAATATGCTTTATATATTAGGAAGATTTAAAAAAATAATTATATGTGATGTTAATTAACCGTATTTATTATAAACAGTGCTGGGACAGATAAAGAAAAAAATAATTAAAGTAAAATTAATAATACCGTATTTTTTTTATTATGTAGATGAAATAATAGATATTAGAACAAAGGTTTATCTAGATAATAGATAGTTAGATAATTAATTATTAATTCATTCTTTTTTAAAATAAAACTGCTTTGGGTTATAGTTTTGTATTAATATTTATTTATAATCGACGTTTCAACGAACTCAACGTCCTTCTATATTAGGAAAACTGATACAAATGATATTTATAGTAAATAACAGAACATAGAAACAAGTTACTAGGTAACAAATAAGTAACTAGATCATGCAATTTATAGATTTTAAATTTTATTTAACTCAGTGCTTTTACAGTGATTGATGTTATTGTTTTCTTTATAAATTTCACTTGCTTCTCTTATCAATTTGCTGTTAATATTTTTAATTCTTAAAATATATGCATATAGTATTAGGGATAATAAATGAAATCATAAATAACATTGCATTTCTTGCACTTCTTCACACATTTTCAATAATCAAATTCAAATTCAAGTGAAAATAAACAATGCAATTGTCAATTAACTTAACTTGACAATTATTTTGAATATAGTTGTCGGAGATATCAAATTAAATACATTTGACCGAGTTTCTTTGGTTGAATATGCAGTTTTTGACCACCATGAACGGTGCACATTGTATTTCTTGCACTTCTTCAGACATTTTCAATAATCAAAATAAAATTTAAGCGAAAATAAACAACACAATTATTAATTAACTTATCTTGACGTAATAGTTTGTCAATATGGCTGCTGAGATCTCACTTGAAGTTGTAGTTATATTTGGCAGTGGCACCAGTGACGTATATAGTAACTGCTGTATAATATTGTCATTAATATAAGAGTAACATAATGATCTTTTTTTACATAGGCAATATGGTAACGTAATATATCTATATGATACGCTTGAAGAAAAAATATATTTATAAAATGCCATTAAAATAATATTAGTTTGTATTAAGAAGATTTTTTACTTTAGATCCGACGTTTTTACTTTTAACTCAAAAGTAAACATACTTTTAGCTGTAAACTTATGATTTTCTAATGAAAATATAAAAAATAATCAAACAAATACAAATATTTACTAGAAACACAAGGCACTGAAAATTAATTTAGCAGACTGACAAATACGTATCAAACGACAATTCAGTAAAACATATTTCTAATCTAAAAAAAAGAATGCGCGTAGCAAATATGAATGAATGTCTATATATATTTTACGTTTCGTCGGCTGGTAATATGTGTAATGATGTCGTTTTTGTGTAAACCGTAAACTGTAAACCGAAATGAAAGTTTAACAAACCGATGCACGCGATGCTTTTGCCTTTCAGCAGCAGCGAGCACAAGCGTCAGAGAATCGCGCTATTGTTTTGCACTTTTTGCAAATTGATTTCGGTTAAATTACTGCGTTTTGTTCGGCACGATTTACCGGAGAATGTCTATACATACGGCGTACGTTCAACCCGATAATTGCTTGAGAATATGTACACTCAATAGACGAGTATTTTATACGCTTATTTTAGATTGATTTGCGTCGTGATGTATTGTTTTTTTTTTGGAAAGATGTAATGATAGAGTATACGCTGTAAAAATTTATGTTTTTATATAATTTTACATTTTTTGTAAATGTAATTTTTACACAGTAAAATTACAAAATGTTGTTATTTTTGCTGTTAAAACCCATGTAAAATTACATAAATTTAAGATATATTTTTTACAGTGTAATATTAATGTAGGTTGTTTGGACAGAGTAAGAAAAAACATTAAGGTTTGTATTTGGTGTTAAATTTTAACATCAAAAAAAGAAAAAAATATAATTTTTTTGTAGCGATATTATTTTAATTTAAATTTTGCTTATTTAAATTCATGTATTGGTTTATTTTTACACCAGCACTGTGTTATACGGTATGTGTGTATTTTCGGTTTTTTTAATTTATTAAAACGGACCGTCGTTAAATAAACTAACAAAAAACTATCCAAAAAATAATGGTCAAAAATTAACACCGATCAATGTGGTGATCACGTATAGTACTCGTAATGCGGTTACAATAATTTGTATACTAATATTGGTTTTCTTCAAATGTATTAAAATATTCATATTATATTACTAAGTTGTTTATGCAGAAAGCGGTTATTATAATAGTTGTACAATAATGTACTAGTTTTTAGTTACTATACATATATACTCAAAATGTTGAGATTTTATTTTTCTCAAAATTTCACAAGATATACTCAATCATTGAATCGGCTTGTTAGGCTATACATCAATGACTGGCCAGTTAACCATAGACACGTGTTGTATTGGTATTTTGGGAAAAATAAAATCTCAACATTTTGAATATATTATATTAATTTCACAATGACATTATGAACATTTATTTGTTCAATGTTACTATATATATATTAATTTCACAATGACAATATGAACATTTATTTGTTCAATGTTACTATATATACTACTGGCGGCAACACTAAATATGACAGTCATTCAACATCTATAACAGAGTACCGGCAGCCATATTGAAATTAGTAGGTAATAATAAATTGACAGTTACATTGGTTTTTTTTCTTGCTTAAATTTGAATTTGATTATTAAAATTGTGTGCAGATATTGCAAGAAATGCAATGTACACAGTCAGATTTGCTAGAAATTACATATTTGGCTAAAGAAACTATAGTTCTCACAAATCGTGTGACAAATATGTATTTATTGTTCTACAATTGTTAATAAAGTTAAGGTTATTTGATACGTATTTTTTGTGTGGTGTTTATTTAAAAAAAAGTTTATCTATTAATACGGAGTGGTACGATTGAGAGTGTTTTGCGTGAACGAAAGTTTTTAAAAAGTAGGAATAGAAAAGCATATATGAGAGATAGAGAAATTAGAGTTGCTTGTCTTAATGGGAATGTTTGGAAAAAAACTAATTTCGGGATAGTGGAAAGAGTTTTTGCCACAATCTTTTGGGTACATACATGGCGTGATTGTGTGTTTACATATGTATGTATTAAATAAACAATAGGTTATCTAAGTTTAATAATGATATTTTTTATTTTATTAATAATATAGACATTCTATTTCTTGATTTTGTATTTCAGAAACAAGATAATAACTTTTGGCTATTATATAAACTAACAACAATTTATTGTTACTGGAGTATAAAAGAACATAAAAAAAAGTTATATAATCATAAATTATTAAATTTAAAAAAGAAAATATAAATATAAAATTACATAATTATAATTTCTGAAATGTTTGGAGAAAACTAATTTTGTGATATGTGATATGTATGTATTGTGTATGTATTAATATATTTATAAAAATGTCAATTAATTAAAAAAAAATTAATATTGTAAAAGAAACTTTAAAAAAGTCTAATTTGGAAAATAAGATAAGCATATTAAAGCGCCATATTGTTGGTGCATAATTTGCGATAGATATGGCAACACTGGCATGTTAATAATTCGTGAACGAGCAATATTTTAGAGTATTAATGAGTTTGATATCTTGATTTGCAAAATTGTCAAAGTTTTAGATTATTTTAGATTTTTATACGAACAACTGCGCGCCACGCCACGATAATGATATTAAAAGTTTGGACTTGAGGATAAATTTTAATTATTTTACGTCGTCAATGTTTCATATAACTTTTTTTTTCGTTATATATTTAATATTATGAGTTTTTAATAACTTCAGCAGCAGTATGAAATTTTTAAACTTTTTATATTTTACAAATAAAAATAATCATTTTTTTATACGTTATTTTTTATAAGTATGAAGAAATACATTTTTCAATGCATTTTTCTTCATTTAAAAATTGACTAACAATTTAATTAGTTCATCAAAATAAATTAATGGCGATTTAAGAAAAACAAAACACTATATCCTAAAAAAAATTGTATTTATTAGTAATTCCTTAAATAATGTTTTAATAAATTTAAATTTTATGTTATATTTAATTTAGTGTTGTAATATATTTTTCTAGTAGTAGGAATAAAAGAGCATGTATGAGAGAAATTATGAATGTGGATGAAGTGAAAGTTGCTTGTTTGGATAGGAATGTTTTGAGGCGACTGATTTCGGGATGATGAAAAGAGTTTGTGCCACACCCTTTTGGGTAGATGTATTATACTATATATGTTTCTAGATAATTAAAGTTGTTTAATACTTATTATTATTTAACTAATTAAAATTTTGTAAGTTTATTACTCAATAGTTTGTAACTAATTAATCATTAGGTAAATTACATTTGAAATATATCTATGTAGTAAAAATCTTTTAGAACTCATTATATAAAATAAAACGGCTTTGGGTTTAAGTTCTGTAATAATATTTATTAATAATCGATGTTTCGACGAACTAAACGTCCGTCATCATCAGAAAAAATGATAGAAATGACATTTACAGTAAACTTGACGTACTTATATAGTTGCGAAAGATGTCATTTTAAATTCACTTGATGTTGTAGAGATGTTGGTGCTGTCACTATATAATAAGGAACATTATTGTACTAATAATATAATGACCTCCTACATAGGTAATATAGTAACGTAATATCAATATTTTAATACGCTTGGAGAAAAAATAAATACATTTTAAAGCTAGTAGTAAAAGAAATTGTAAATTAAAATAAATAAAAATTATACAAATATATTTTTTTATACATATAAATAAATATATTAATTTAATGTGACAATTCAATGTTACTATTACAATATTTATAAATGAAAATATATATATGTAGTAAAAATTGATTTAAACTTTTTTAATGAGCCATAAAAAATAAAGTGAATATATATTATGTATTCATGAATATTGGTCATTAGTTCAGTAGTATAAAAAATGTAAAACGTTGTTTGAAATTTATGAATAAACAAAAATTACGGTTACATTATTATTCAATGAAAACACCGCGTACATATTTTAATTAATTTCACTAGTAAATATAAGATTGAATGAATTTTTAGTAATTAATAGAAAATATGAAAATTAAAATGCTGGCGCATATATATTTTTATGTAAACTGGTTTCAAAATGTAATCGATGTTAAATATATTGTGCACAAGTGTGTGCGTGTGTATGTGAGTGTGTTTGTGTCTGTGATTAATTTTAAAATTATGTTACTACTACACGCGACCTGGAAAAATTCAATAGATATATAGGTTTATATTATGAATGAATATACGGGTACCAAGGCTATTGGGACTGTTGTATAATGGCTGTATTTACATGTACTTTTAGTGAACAATAGTATTTGCAAAATATCGAACTGTTATATACATTATTGATTTTTAAAATAGGTTTTAGGTTGCAGTTTTGTATTAATATTTATTAACCATCTACGTACTTAACGCACATCTTTATCAGGAATAATGATACAAATTATATTTACAGTAAATTAACAGAAAAATAAGTAACTAGATCATACAATTTATAAATTTTCAATCAAAAGAAGCCAAATTTTACCAATCTACTGTTAATACTAATGGGTTCTGCAATTATTAGAGTATCTTCGAATTTTACTTCATGAAGATTTTCTAACGCATGTTGGGCAATAGCAGATTTATTTGGATGATTTAGTAGATTGATAAAAGATAGAAATTTATAAAGAAAAAGATAACATTAATCAGTCTGAAGGCACTGGTTTAAATAAAATTTGTTTATTTTTAATTAAAAATTTAGAAATTTTATAACCTATTTACTTATTTTGTTTCCTTTTAACTTGTTTCTATGTTTTGTTTATTTACTGTAAATGTCATTTGTATCATTTTTCCTGATAAAGTTGTACGTTAAGTGCGTTTTAATAAATATTAATACGACAGAACTACAGAACTTACAACCGCAAGTCGTTTTATTTTAATATAATGAGTTCTGAAAAATTTTTTTACTAGGTTTTTGATTGTTTTTTAAAAATGAATTGTAAAAAATTATCTCTGCCTTACGTACATGCTAGGTTATTTTTGTATTCAATCTAATATCAATAAATATTGCAATTGTATTTTTTTTTATTGGTTAATATTGTATAAAGATATTTTAATGAAAACTGTTTTTAATATTATAGGAAAACAATTGTTAATTATGACACTTGAACAATTTTATTGATCGACGTATCTTCAATTAAAAGTATATGTATGTACAAAAATCTGTTTACTAAGCTGCTCACTGAGAAATACTACATACCTACTTTTTCATCATACGTACGTACGTACAGAAATATATGTAAAAAACATTAACAAAATGAGAGCAGTAATTTACAAAATTCAGTCTTATAATACATATATGATATATATATTTCAGCAACAGTTCGTTCCGCTTTTTAAATTCAATTATTTAAATTTTCTTTAACATAATTTAGCTGGGGCGAAGTGTGAGGCCGACATAGAAACCTCCTGGCTTCGAAATTCATTAATTTCGAAAAATGTAACGAAAGTATTTTGTAAATTTTCCGTATATTTTGCAAAAAAATTTGTGCAATGAAATGGCGCGGCGGGCTTGGGTGAGCGAGTACCCGGGGGTAGTTCACCACCACCCCACTAGCCAAGAGGGTGGGTAGGAGCGGTGGAGTTTTACCGCGTTGCACACCAGTGGCGGGCATATGGGGTAGGGGGCGTACGTCGAGGTTTGGCGGCAGCTACAGTGATGTATGACCTCGGGGCGCCCCTGGACCCGGACTCCGCGTTCGACTACGGCCTCATAGGCGCCGGATTTTTGCTTTTTTTATCTCTTGTCAAAGTTTTTGTGTCTTGCTGTTTATCTACTGCCGAGACTGCGTTTTGCTTCATTCGCGAGCTTTATTAGGGTGCTTGCCCGATAAAAATATTGAATACTGATATATATATATATATATATATATATATATATATATATATATATATATATATTATTGTTACGAATTGATTCTTTGGAATGTCATTGAATGATGTTTAAATAATTAAAAAAAAATGTGAAAATAATTATTATTTTGTTAACATAGTAAAAAATCTTTCAGAAAAGAAGTTTTATTTTTTTTTTATTACTTTGTAACCAAATGATTGTAAGCTTGACATAAATAAATTTGAAATTAAAATATGAAATAAAATGTCATCGAATAGTTGATGATGTTTTATTTAATTATAATTGTAATTAAAAATTACAAATGCATTATTAAAAAAATAATTAAGTTTATATAAATTTTCAAACTTGTTCTTATTATTTGTTTTTAGTTTTAATCAGACCACTCTAAGTTTAATATTTTAAGACAGAGTTAGTGGTTTTAAATCAGTCTTACTTATTAACTTATTTAAAAAAATATACCTACAATAAAATATACGATTATATATTTATCAATTTTTGTTGGTTTTAATGCAGACAAAAAATTGAGATTATTACTTAATATCTTTTAATAAATTTTTATTGTATTTTTACAATAGTATTCCGACTAAAACTTAATACTTACTAGTTTTGTGATAAATAAGGTAGTCTGAATCTGAATCTGAGTATGCCTGCATACTCTAAATAACTTTTGTTAGAAATAATGTTACGTTTACATTTTAACGAACAATTATTTTCAACGAAAGATATTCATAAAAATTGAAATACGATCTTCCTATGGCGAAAAGTTATTAAAATTAAATAATTTCCCTTAAATCACAAACTATAATTTATTTAAATTTTGCTACTGATGATAAAAGTTTACCTTTCGAAATACGTATATAGCTTTTTTTAAATTATTTTTTGTGGTTTAAAGGAAATTATTTAATTTTACTGAAAGATATTTTCATAGTAGAATTTAGTTACTTGACAAATAACATATTACTTGTATAATTAAAAATAACAAGTTTATTATTTATTTGTATACTGTATGACAAATATATAATTTCTTAGTTATTAAAAATATATTTAATATTACTCATTTAATCTTGTAATTACATAAACATTTAACACTTTGTAAGTATTGTTTATTTCTTTTTCTTCTTATTTAAAATGATGTTTGAAAAATAAATATACACGTTTTTATATTGCTCGTTTTGCTAATTAATTTTGCAATTAAAGTGCATGTTATTACTTATGTTTTTCTCATATTTAAAAAATGAGTAATGTGTTAAAACATTCTATTATATTTATTTGTTCTTTTAGTATATTTTTATCATAAACAAAATTAATTCTAATAAATGTTAAATAAGTTTATGAAAACAGGATGAAATCTGTAAAAAAAAACGTACGTTTAGCAATAATGCATTAGTGACATTTATCTATAAAATTCATTCAAATATAAATTTTGTTATTTTTTATCTTGTATAGATTAATTTATAATTTTATGTTTATTATTTAATTTAAGTAAATTTTTTATGATCTATTGTAAAATCATCTATATAAAATGGCTGGTTTTTTTCTTCGGCATAGAATCTGTAATCGTATCTGCTAATGCATTCATAATTGTTTACATTTCAAATCAGTCAATTAAGTAAATATTATTGAAATCAGTGTAACACATAGAATTTCAATATACCTATAAACATATGTTTTATTTGTAACAGTTAACTATTTTGTAATAGGTTAATGCATTTGAACATTTTAATGTATGATCTCTTGAAACTACTAAATCAGTATTATTTTAATGGTAATTTAAAAATATGCTTGTTTTATCTAGAATAAAAATAGAAATTATACGAAACTCGTTTTAAAGTGTCAATAACCATTAAAAAAAAATTAATACCAATTATCTAAGTATATATTATATACTTCTGTTCTGATATCTCTTATCTAAAATAAAACTGCTTAGGTTGTAGTTTTGTATTAATATTTATTAATAATCGACATTTTGACGAACTCAAACATTTGTCTTCATCTGGAAAAACAATACAAATATTAATACAGAACTACAACCTAAGCCATTTTATTTTAATATAACGAGGTCTGAAAGATTTTTCACTATATTATCTATTATTTAATCTAAATAAACAAATATTGTATCTTTATCTAGATTAATTTTTTCTCTATTTAGTCCAACACTTGCAATATATAATACAGTCCAACACTTGCAATATATAATACGAAAAAGTAGTATACATTAACACTATTTTTACATCATAAAATTTTCAATTATGCCAAAATAAAATATGCAATGGCAGTTTTCGCAGCACGCCCATGTCTCTAGAATGCATCAACCAGCGAGTGCGCGTGCTCCACCCGTACAGTACTTTAGTCCCAGAATTAAAACAAAAATTGAAAAACACAACCAAACACAAAACCGAAAAAACAGAGCAAAAAAACAACAACGCGAATACAAAAAAAAATCGTAATAAAAAACGAACTTCCATTCCGTGTCAAGGCGCGAGGCGACGAAAATTTTCATTAGAACTTTACTTTAAGGTACGACTCCTCGGAGGATGTGTCGCCGCGTGCAGCATATTACTTTTTTGCCGTCGTATCTCGAGGGATGAAGGCAGCCAAGCCCCCGCTCATGTATTGGTCCAGTGTCCAGTGCCGGTTTTTAGGGCACTAGCGGGTGGCTGGGGGGGTTGGGAATGTGGAAGGGTAGGAAACGCGGGTGGTTGGAATACAACACGACGTTTTGCGCGCGAAGTAATTAATGGAGAAGACTACGCCATCGTGTTCGGGACTGATTAGATATTTAAATTTTTGTTGCGAATATTTCGGCTAGACTGCCTGTTTGGAAATTTTGAGAAATTCAGCTACTAGTGCGATGAAAAGAATTTCAATAATTATATTGGCTAATGAAAGATATTTTTATGATGTTATTGTAATGTAGTCTAGATAGTATATACTAAGTTTACATCACAAATATATTATTAATTAAGGGCCAGTGTTTTCAATTTTTATTTATTCTTAATATAATATATAATCAAAAAATCATAGGTTATTGGATTGATCTATATTCTCAAAATAAATGACAATATTTCATTGGCTAATTTTAAATTTATTCCAAGGATAATTTATTCCAAAATTTGGAAATACTGGGCTTTATTAATTTAGTATTTGGGCTTTAGATTTTTTTAAATGAACACTAATTACTAGAAAATAAAAATTTGACTTGCGTTATTTTAAAAATAAAAATTATGTTAAGTTATTAAAGTCATCTCTTTAAAATATTATGGCCCGTAATCTCCCTTTAATTTTAAATTAATTTTTAATATTTATTTAATATAAAACTTTTTTAAACTTTAACTTTAGCATTTGTAAACTAGATATGTGATAAACTATTTTTTTTTATTGTAGTTAAATATAGCCGTAAAAAATGTAAATATATAAGTGTAACTTTCGATGAAAAAAATCACATTTTTGATTCATAAATAATATAATAAACTTTTTCACAATTGCATTAGGTTTCATAACTAGAAATTTCAATGATGTTGACGTCGTAAAAATGTTGTATTATAGCTATGCACGATCTAAATTGGAATATGGATCTTTGATTTGGTTTCTTGTCTATAATAATTTTATACATGAATCAGAATCAGTACAGATAAATTTCTGAAATGTATTACTTCTAGAACAGATAAAGTATATCCACAGCAAAAACTAGATCATGACATATTGCTAAGTAGATTTGGCTTTAAATTTTTGGATTACAGACGAATTAAAACAAGTATAGTTATATTGTACAAATTTCTACATAATATGGTTGGCTATCTTAGCTGACTTGAAAAACTTAATTTTTCAATTACAAGACTTTCGTGTCGTTTTACTCTAACGTTTTATTGTGATTCTTGTAGAACAAATATTTATATAACAAGTATTTTTATATAAACATAATGTGCTGAAATTTTAACAATATTACTTATCTGATTTTGATAATTTTTATGAAAAGTTACATTTACTAATTAATAGTTTAATAATTAAGTTAGTTATAATAATATATTTGTATATGTATTAATATTATTATATATTAACTGATTTGTCATTTTTTTAATATATCTTGTCCTATAACTGTTGGGCAATAAAGTTATTATTATTAATATTATAACTCACATGATTTGCAACACGAGCCGTAGGCCTTAGCCATCATAACATGCTTGTTGAATAATATAAATATATTATTATTTAGATTTTATAATATCAAATGAATTTTATTATTTCCAAAATTTCTATGTAAAACTTTTTAATTCCTTTTATATTTTAATTTTATAATTTATTTTACTAAAGTAATTAGATGCAAAAATTAATTTAATAATTATTTTAGTATATTAAAAAAAAGAGATTACGAACAGAAATAGATTAATAGACACTGGATTTTAATTGGATGATATTCCACTATAATATATTACTTTTAATTTTTTTCTATCGAAGAAGTTTTAAATTATGTGAAATTTTTAAATGTCATAATGTCTCATCTAACTTTTTACTCGATGCTCTTTTTTATATTTTTTTGTTAAGAAACTTTTAAATTTTATAAAAATGTTGAATGTCATATTGTCAAGCATGAAAAATTTAACTTAACTTTAGATAGAATTATTAAATATAATGATATTATCTAGCCTGTTATTAGTTTTTTCCTTTTTACGGCTTCATAAAGAAAATTTTTAAATTTGATTAAACATATTACATGTCCTAAAATATTAGAACAAATTTTATATGGAGACGAAATTTTTTAATTGCATATTTTTGACATATATTTTTAATTTTAAAACACTGTTTAAAACTTAACCCATGGTTAACTATCTATCTAACCTATCCTTGGCAACTGTTTTTAAAAACTCTCATTTATTTATTTATTTATTTAATTACACCAAACAGGCAACAGCCCAATTAAATGGCGTAAGTAGTGCAAACTTATAAAACATAATACATAAATTTATCTAAAAAACATTAAGGCATTACGGCAATCTATTTGTCAGTTTACAACTGAATCACATTTTTGTTTTTTATATGACTGACATAAGTAAAATATTACATTTTATAAGAAATGATAACAATAAAGCCTAAGTTATATTAGTAGAGTTAGTAGTAGTACTGATTTAAATAAAATTTGGCTTACTTTAATTAAAAATTTATAAATTTTTATGATCTAGTTACTTATTGAGTTACCTAGTAACTTTATATTCTGTTATTTAACTGTAAATGTCATTTGTATCTTTTTTGTGATGTTGTTGTTGATGTTGAGTTCGTCGAAACGACGATTATTAGTAAATATTAATACAGAACTATAATTTGAAGCCGTTTTAATTCAGTATAACGAGTTTTGAAAGATTTTTTTTACAAGTTATTATATTTTATAATACGATTTTTTTGTAGAATAATAATTATACATTTAAATGTCAAAATATTAGGTAACAAAATTAAATTATAACGCAAAAAATACATATGTAGAAATTGTATTACCATATATAATTTTTTGTTAAATATTCGCTGTAAGTACATTATAATATGCTTAGGCATATAATTTAAAATTGTGTATTAACAAATACATATGTTTTGTAAAATTCGTATTTAAAAACGATATAGTCATATAAAAAATCCAGTTTGACATTATTCGATATTTCCATCAATTTCAATTTTTTTTTTGTTAAATTTTTATTAACGAGGCAATATGGGGGCCTCATTTATGCCGCAGAAATATTTTACAAAATATTTAATGTTACAATTTTCGTTTATATCGCGTAATTTTAACACGGTATTTTATATATTACATGTTATATATATATATATATATATATATATATATATATATATATATATATAGGTATATGTGCTTATTATAACACATATAGGTGGCCAATTACTTAACATTTAATTAATCAAAAATTAAAAATTATTTCTGGTTTTGATTTAAATTATTTTTTGTATCGATTTTTGCAGGTATATTAATTGATTTATATTTGTGTGTATTTTACATTTATTTTTAATTTAAGTTTTTAATAGTATATAATAAATTGTATATTATATTACGAGGATTTGTAGCCGAGGAAAAGCCGAGGCCATGCAATCTGGGATGAACACAAAAAGAGCTTTCTTTCTATTTCTTCAAGTGTTCTAAGCTAAGCTAAACTAAACTAAAAATAAATAAAAATACATGCCAAATAATTTTAACTAGTTACTAACAGTTGTGGAATAGTACGTGTGTGTGATTAAATCATTATATTAATTAAGATATAATTTATACTTCTGTATTTATATTAAGCATATCAAAAAAAAATTAAAATATGTGGTATTTCAAATACTATTTCAATGTTCTCTGATGTAATTTATTTATCTAATAACTAGCACTTTTATTAGACGATGCATAGCTTGGTCCCAAATCTAATTACTTTTAATTTATTAGCATTAATATATAAATATTTTCTAAGTATAATCAAATAAAATTTATAAATAAATATAAAATTCAACTAGTCGTTATTATAAGAAATCCATTTAATTTTCATAATAATATACATGACCATCAAAAAACCTTTAATAAGGCTCAAAAAACCAAACTGAAAATGAAAAAAAAGTCGGTGTTTTTTTTTCCAAACAGGTTTAAAAAGCTCTCGTGTGCATAGTTTTCTCAATTATGAAATTCCGGGGTGCGATACGGCCCCGATCCCCGTTTTATATAGTGAAAACGAACGAGTACTCGCGCGCAACGCGTATACGTACATTCGCGGACATTTTTGCATAACAAAAACGCATTGCGGCTTGTTTTTGAAAATATATGACCATCATTCAATTGTCGTAGGCAGCTGTGAACAATCACTCAATCTATCGAAGGTGGCATTGGAGTATTTCGAGATGAGGCAGAGGGTAGTTGTGGTATCGCGATCGCGCTATAAAGGGCATGTGATATTTTTGTCAGTTCTATGGTGTTGATTTTTGTAAGGTTAATGCAAATGCTATAATATTTGTAAAGAATGGTGTTATTTGATTGGAAAATTAGAAAATTTATCTGTTCTTTATTTGGGCGATTTTAATAATTTACTTTAGATATTATTATATTGGTAGCCAGAGAGCTCCTGTTTGAGTTTATACAATGTTGTTTTGGTGACTATGTTGATGTATGATAGTGAGTGTTGGGTGTAGCTGCTTTGGAAATGAGATTTTCGCAAGGGGGTGTTTGGTGTAACTATAGGACAAACCGGTGAAACCTTGAAGACATGTCATAATCTACACTACAAAAAAATTAATGTAAAATTGCATTAATAATCGTAGTAATTTTACTATATTTTTTGTTGTAATTTTAATAAATTATTGCAAATTTACTCAAAAATGATAAAACTACACTGAAAAACACAGTAAAATTACTACAATTATCAATGTAAATTTACATTTATTTTTTACAGTGTAGAGGAAAAACTTTGCAATATATTTTTGATTAAAGAAATAAAAAAAAAATGTGCAATATATAAAAATTAATTTAATTCTTAAAGAAAGCATTAATATTTATTATTTTCTATATTGATTGGAGTGGTATGATTGAGAGTGTTTTGCGTGAGCGAAAGTTTCCAAGTAGTAGGAATAAAAGAGCATGTATGAGAGAAATTATGAATGTGGATGAAGCGAAAGTTGCTTGTTTGGATAGGAATGTTTGGAAGAGACTGATTACGGAATGATGAAAAGAGTTTGTGCTACACCCTGTTGGGTACATGGCGTGATTGTGTATGTATGATTTAAAGAAAAAATTAACATTTTATTGCGCATTTGAAAATAAATTGATTTAAGATTTGACTATATATATTTACTACTCCGTCAAGATTAGTGAAAGTCTGCAGCAAGCTTTATATCTATATGGGTATTTGTAAACTAGTTTATGTAACAAAACACAGTTTTCATTGCATTTCGATGTTAAATTTGTTGTAAAAATACCCCAACGGCCAAATATTCATTGTTTCTAAAAAGCGCAACCATTTTGTCGCTATGGTTACACAACGGCGCTATGTTTGTTTTGCACGATTGGTCTTTTTTTTTTTCGGCGGACCACTGGGCTATATATTGATCCAGAGGGAACACCCTCGTCATTTGGGATATCGCTGGTCAAGAATTTGACCATGGAAAAAATCAAATCGGGCCGCGGCGTGACGATTTTCACTTTTTTTTTTCTGCCGTTGCTGTCCACTGTTATTTTTATTACACGTTGTTGCGTCATTATTTGCAAACTGATTGTTAATGTAACACATAGCACAGCGTGTGTGTGTAGAGTATATAGTCGGGTAGTGATATCGCATAGTTTTTAGTCACGTGATATCCACGATGGACTATACAGCGGTCCATTAGTGGGCATATTAATGTAATATCTATTCGTAAATTGATTGTTGTTATTTCACTATTCGATATTAACATATGTCGATTGTGGTTGTATTGTTTTCGTGTTGAGCGGTTTACGGGCATAACTATACCCTATATATGTAAAATTTGGTAAGAATTTTTCTTATAAAATTTATTTTATAATTTTTTTAAAATTAAAAATACTGATTATTCTATTTCAGCTGTATTGTACTTGATTGGGGGGGGGGGGGTGTTTCAACATTAAGTTAGACAAAATTTTTCTAGTGCTAGGATTAAAGGTTCCATGGGCAAAATTTCATAGAAAGCAAGTCTATATCCAGTAGCTATGAACGATTGACTATTATTTTTTCTTTAAAATTAGTCTTTCTTGGATCATCATTCTTGTGAAGAAATACACATAAAAATGTTTTATTGAGGACGTTTCGATTTTTAAAAACATTTTTTGACAAAAATATGTATTTTGTCACACGAACGATTGATCCAAGAAAGACTAATCTTAAAGAAAATAAATTACATTTTGGATTCAAATCAAAACAAACCTAACTTAGTCAAACCTAACCGAACTAGTACAAAATTCTTTATATGTAGTAACTTTTTATAAATAATTGATTATTACATCTTTTTTATTTTTGTTAATTTCATTTTTGAATATGGACTTTTTGGGTATATTCTCTATAAATTCCTTTAAAAATAACGGCCTGTTTCTAATATTTTATAAAAAATATTGTACATAACAAAATATTTTTGTTGCAAGAATCTCAAAATTCTTACCAGGCCGTTACCTTTAACAGAAATTATACAAAATATATCCATTTGTTTGGTAAGATTTTTGTTCATTGGCCTGTAATCCAACCACATTTTTTTTTATTATTAAAATCTTATAATAACAATGCTTTATTTTTTTAAATAAATATATATATATATATATATATATATATATATATATATATATATATATATATATAGTCACTTGTTGTTTTAGATGACTTTTTACAGATATTTTAGTGGTGTTGTTTTATTGTTTTATTTATTATTTTTGAGATACAAGTATTAATTTCTAAGCCATTAAATAAATTTGCCAAAAAGCTAAGTCTTATAATTTTCAAGATTCTCATATATAGCAGATTAAATAAATATTTAAGAAAAGTTTGCTAAAAAATCACCAAATTAAAAATGGAAAATTATTATTAATCTTCAAACTTTTACGGCCGGAATTCATTGAATTTATAGAATTTTGTGGGCTGGTATGTCTTGGTCGATCTATTCAGTCATCAAGCACTGAGGATGACATCAGCGATGTATAGCGAAACGTCTGCGACAAGGATAAATCGACCACGGCTAATCAGATCAAAAATTTTATAAATTCAACCAAAAATTATTATAGTAATCTTCAGGATTTTACGATCGGTATTCATTGAATTTATAGAATTTTATGGGTTGATATGTCTTGGCCGATTTATTCAGTCACCAAGCACTGAAGATGCTATCTACGATGTATGGTAAACCGTGTGTGACGAGGATAGATCGACCACGGCATATCAGCTCAGAAAATTTTATAAATTCTATGGAAAATTATTACTTTAACAATTTAAAAAATATGAAGCAGTATTAATGTTTTAGATGGCACTACAAGCATTTTTTTATAAACCCAATATAATACATTTTTGTAAATATAAAACAAATATTTTGTCCAAAATTTATAATAAATAATTTTAATATTTAAGCGTAACAATATTAATGCATATAATCAGTAAAAAAAATTGTGCATTAAACGTAAAAACTTCAATAATTACAGGTTTTTTCTTTTTTAACGAAAGCTATTAGAAGTTATTAGACACATAACTCGTTTATACGATACAAAAGTATTAAAAGTTTGCTCTCATTTTCTGAATATCGTTGCAATGTTTACGATATCGTAAAATTTTCATTGTTTTTATCTAATTTAATACATAAATTTTACGGGCTTTTAAACTTGTTATAGCTTCTTCTAATTGTATCGTTTGAGCTTGAAATTTTTATTAAGTATTATGGTATATAAAAAAAAGTTCAATTTTTATGCCATAACATTTAATTCTGCTATAGATGAATACATATGTTATATATTACTAAAATTTATTATATAAATTTTTTGTGTTGGATCTTATATATAGGCATAAAATTAAGCCTAAGTTAGATTTAAGGAGAGTATATTGCTTAATTTAATTTAATTTGCCATACATCGTAAATGGCATCTTTAGTGCATGATGACTGAAACATCGCCTGCGACGAGGATAGATCGACCACGGCATACCAGCTCAGAAAATTCTATAAATTCAATGGATACCGGCCGTGAAAGCCTAAGATTACTAAATAAATATTTATTTTTTTGTAGAAAAAAATCTTTCAGAACTCATTATATTAAAATAAAACGGTTGTAGTTCTATATTTAATATTTATTAATAATCGACGTATCGACAAACTCAACGTACGTATTTATCAGGAAAAACAGACACAAATATCATTTGTGTATTGTAGGATAAGTTTATCGAAACGTCGATTATTAATAAATATTAATTCAGAACTACAACCTAAAGCCGTTTTATTTTAGTTTTATAGAAATTTATTTATAAAATACGTATACCTACAGCATCAGATTAAAAATTTAAAAAGTAAATATATTTTTACGGTTATAGTCCGTAATTGTTTGTGATTTTACAAAAGGCCAAACACAAAATTGTAGCATGTAGTCTGGCAACAGCATACATATGTATATATGTACTCTTGTTTCACTGTTCATGTTCTGGTGTGCTCTGGGTAGTAACATTTTCGCAATTCTGATACTGATGGTTTTGGTTAATCTTGGCGTACGGGACCGTCCGTTCAAGTTATAAAGTTTAATTTGAAATTAAACAACGGCCACATCGTCGGCAAATGCCGCCGCTGCCGTTGCCATGGTAACGATCGTCGACTGTTATAGCCATGGCAAAAGCAGAGTCAGTGCCAAGCACAGAGAGAGGTTATATTCCCTGCTTGGACTATTCTATCGGTACAGTGTACAGTGTGTGGTGGCTATGCGAAACAAAAGTTGGTCGAGTTCGCCATTTTTTATTTCAAGATATAGTAAACGATTTGCATAAAATTAAGCGCCAGGTCCTCGCAGGCATGGAACTGTTCTCGTACTGAACATTTACATAGAAAGAAGCTTCGTGAGGATTTTATTTTTTTAGTTGGTACGAATTTATTGGGTGGGTGGTCGTAAAGTTTGCGGGCTAAATACAAGAGTTTGGCGTATTTTGTAACAACAACAGTTACGCAGTATATTTTATTTGCTTATATATATTTTTAAGTCTTTAAGTTTGTATAATAATATATTTTTTTTAAAACGTTTTAGACGTTTTACAGGAAAGATGAGGCTAAAATAGAGAAAAACTATATCTTCTCAGAAAACTACTAGTTTTGATGATTTACCTTTCTTATATTTATTTAAAATTGACAACAAATATATACTCACGTACATACATACACAAGCACGCTATTATTTTTTACCAAACATTTCTATTCAGGCAAGTCACTTTTGCTTTATTCACATTTACGACATTTCTCATACATCTATTACTACCACTTAGAAACATTCGCTCACGAAAAATACTCTCAATCATTTAACTCTTTCAATTAACTTTTGTTACAACATTTTTTTTCCAATTGCACACTCTTCATACACTAAACTATTTCGTACCTGTTCCCTTCTAGTTATACCATATCGAACCTCACGTAAAAATTTCATTTCTAGAGCGGTTATTTTCTTTTTATGCTTTTTGCAGTCAAACCCAATACTAACAACTCTACCTCTTATCAAATATGAGTAGTATTTCTATTTTTAATATATTTTTATATTTAATATTCTAAATTCATTTAAGCTGATTAAAATTGCTTAATAAGTAATTTTAAGTAAACGTCAAAAGTAATTTTGATAAAAATCACTTCTAAAAGTGAGGTGAGATTACGGGCCATATTTTATTTTATTTCTCTACCTTATTGTTTTTTTATTTTGAGAAATATTAGAAACTTTAAATTTTTTAGTAATAATATTCTTTTAAGCAGGGGTGTTCAATCTTTTGATAGCTAAGATCATCCTAAAAAAAATTGTAATCGTGGAAATCGACTAAGCATGTAATGCCAGAATAGGCATTAATTTAATTTCAAAGCACATAGGATTTTTTAGAGAAATTTTTAAGAAAAACATTTAATATTAGTATGCGTTTTTAGTTCAATCTGCACTGATATTGTATAAATATCGACTAATTTGTCGTGGTGATCGATCATCCGATTACAATTGAAGGGTTGAGAATATCTGCTTTAAAAAAAATTACTGAGAATAATTATAGAGAATTACGAAGTACGAACAAGTACGAAGTACTTGTTCCGTAGTCATTCAGTTAGACACCATTCGAAACTGCAAGTCATGCATTCGTATAGAGCAGCGACGAGTTCTGGTCAGTAATCTAAACTACTGATATTTTAAGACAAGCAGTTGATCAAACTACTGTGTTGATTCAGTTTAATTAATGTCTGACCTTGTAGCATTTTTTATATTAATTTATTATTAATTCAAATATTTCTTTTAAAACATAGTTTAAGATCAAGTTAGTTTCAAGCAAAGTAAAACGTTTTTCAAACAATTTCATCTAGTCCTCAAACTTTTCCATCAAACCTTTTCAATACAACGTAGAATTCTATTTGCCAGAACCGAATTTGGTTAGATTTGAAGTGGTTTTTTCGGTGAGAGAACGGGAGAGGGCAGGTACTTCTTTTATCGTGATTGTCAGAATCCATTCGGTATAACAGTAACCTAGGTCCCTTCTGTTCTGGCGCGCTAAGTTCTGATGGTCTTCCTTTCCAGTTCGGTTAAAATGGAATTGCCATTGCCATGGCAACCCATTTTGTATATATATATATATATATGTGTATGAAAGAGAGAAGCGGGTGGTCGTACAAAGGCAGAGTGTGCCCTGATATTGCCTGTTTTCAATGAATTTATCGTAAAGACTTATCGTAATTCTCCACATATAAAATGCTAATAAACTCTTTTATTTTTTCCTACTCTCGTTTTTATTTTCTGCTGCTTCTGCTCTCATTTGCTTGTCTGAACAACTGAATGAGAACGTAATGTTAATGTTTGCACTGAAATGTCATTTGACGTCTTGTTATTTTTATATAATTTTTTTTTTGTTTTAATTTAACTTAATATTTTTGTAAATTAAATTTTTTAATATATGAATATAGATGCTAAAAGCGTTTGATGATTATAATTTTAAAGTTATCTTTACGTATTGTACTGAAAGAAAAAATGCTTTTGTTTTAATAATGTTTGATATTGTATTATATCTTTTTTTATGTCATCGGCTTTAAGTAAATGAAAATTTTATATATGATAAATAATTAGTTTCACAAATTTAGATAAATATATTTTGTATTTGTAAATTTTTAGGCTATTATACCAATATTTCATTAATTTTATGCAAGGAATTATTTACAATTTTAATAGAAGTATTAGATTTACAAAAGTATAAATATATTGCTGTGATGATTAACATATTTTTATTTGAGTTGATTCAAAAGGAATGCCATTGAATTTTTATTTTATATTGTAATCATCTTCCGCTAAAACAAAAAAAACTTATTAGTTTATAACCGTTTGAATTTTTTTTTAAAATTAATACGAAACTAAAACAGAGTAAAGTACTGTTTGTCAATGGTTTTATTATAATATTATAATTTTTTTTAAAGTATTTAGATTCTTGTAGGATTAATTATTTTGTAAAAGATACATTAATAAGTCTAATACATACATATGAACCCATTAGAGTGAGGCAAAAATTTGTTCCATTTTGCAGAAATTATTTGTCACCAAACATTTCTATCCAGTCAAGCAACTTTTGCTTTATTCCCATTCATGATGCCTTTCATATATGCTCTTCTATTCTTACTACTTAAAAACAATAGCTAATGCTTAACACTATTAATCCTATCTCTCCATCCACTCATTGGACGTATACGCAGGCATATATCATTAATATTATTGATGCACATATTCTTTTAACCAATCATCAACTTTAGCAACAACACTTTTGTCAATTTCACACTTCTAACCAGACTATTTCTTATACTAGAATTTTTATTATATTTTTATAAATTCGTGAACATATAATTTGAATAAAATTACAAAATTTTGTAAATTGTAATAATCTATTGTAAATTTTATTTTGTAAATCAAACAACGAACAGATACAATAATAATTATTGTAATTCTTAATTACAAAAATAAATAGAAATAATAATAGCTAAGTAAATTTAAGAAGCTAATTTTCTTTATTACTAGCAATTTTTTTTTATCACTAGCAAATTAATGTTATTTAACCATCTAAGAATAGTATTTATTTATATTCAACCAGCTAAGTAGTGAACGCGATAAATGATGATAGATAAAATATGAATAATTAAATTCTTCTTTACTGCTATACGATTTTGTCAGATTTATATACAGATCAATAGTCAAAGTATATAAAAAAAAACTAAATAAGTGAATTAATTAAAACAGTTTTTAAAATATTGCCAGAATAAAAAAAAAGATTAATATTATGTTTAAGTATTATATAATTTATATTGTAATTTCTATCATATTTTTAAATTTTGTTTAAAAACTTGTTTTGAATTTCATTCTTTTGCTTATAACGAAAGAATATTTTTATTTAGTATCTACTTTACATTTTAAAATTATATTAGTCATAACTGTCCGTATGGTAATTACATATATTTTGTGTAAGATTTGCTTTTGAAAACATTATATAAATATAGCTATCTGAGCACGTTCATCCGGTGAATAAAAATATTAGCATAAATATTATGTTAATGTCAGTGGTTCCTAATTAACATTATTTAGCTTGAAAAGCCAACAAGCAACATCCAGGTTTCAGGTAGTGACACATTCATAACACCGGAGCCGAGGCCGGGATAGCTTTCAGTTTTCAGTGTTTCAGCATTATTTTGCATTTCCACTTCAGTTCATCATCACCGACCAAAAAGCACTTGTTTGTATATATGTATGTATCTCCGTGCTGGTAGCTAGCTATTTTTTCCCGTTTTTAATATCATTCCGGGGAACTCTTTACCGGATTACGTGCGTATAATTTGACGGGCAGTAAGGCGACGCTGTCCGCCAAGCGGTTTTTACCGTTTCCGGACTACTGTGTGTGGTGTTTATTGTTGGTTGTAAAGCGTAACCGTATATACACCGGTTAGAAAATGGGTTGGTTGTGGTACTGTTCTGTCTGGACACAGTGGTTGGTGACTGGTACTGCCTCTGGTCTGGTTTGCAGATTAAAGTAATATTTCAAAGAGCCGAAATTAAAGTTTGTAGTCCGGAATGCTGTAGAAATCTGCCTTATCTACATAATGTGGATTTATGCGACGCATTTTGTCGCATTTAGACGCAAATAAAAGTGTTTTTCATTCGTAATTTATGCGGACTTTTCGGGTACTAGCTCCCGAGAAAAGTTTACCAACTTTTTCGTTTTATTTTCGCGTTGGCTAACTAGGGACCAGTGGCGGCTGTAATTTTCAATAAATGAATTTATACTCAAAAGCTATATATTTTTCTATAATATTGTCGTTTTTGTTTACAACCATAAAGGAGATAAATTGTTAAGCAAGAATTTATTTTAAGGTTTATTCTGCACTATAAAAATATTAAATTCATGTAATTATGTTTAAACTAGACTATTAATGTACTAATATAACTATTAACTTACAATTAAATTAGTTAATTTGAAAGGCATAATACTATAAACAGATATCAATAAATTCATATTCAATATGCAAAGATTTCTGTTCGAAGATTGTCAAGTTTGTTAGAAAGTAAATTTTTAAATGCACAAATACGTAATTACAAAATTTTTCTGTATACAAATACACAAATATACTGTTGCAAAATACTAGTTTTTACTTTTTATTTTACTATCAAGATGAAATTAGATAACTATAATATATACACTTTTAAACTTCGATATATTTTTCTGTTTTTAATGTTATTTTGTATTATTTGATGGCATTTTATTTATCGTTTATTTATATTTTTTTTTCTTATAAAAAATAATACGTCAATTATATTTATATTGTGTATGATATATATATATATATATATATATATATATATATATATATATATGTTTCATATTGTTTTGAGAATATATTATAAAAATCAAATTTTGTATCATTTGTAAATAAGATAAAATATTACTGTATGATTGATACAAGTTATTGGTTATTCTGTACAACTAATGTTATTTTTGTTCACATCTTTAAAGACTCGTAGCGTTATATAATATAGGTATAGCTTTTAATAGTAGGTAGAATTTTTCTTTTCCCAGGAAAAAAATAATATTTCAACACTGAATTGCAGCATAAAGATATTCTTTTTTCAAATATTTATTGATAAACATTAAGTAATTATTTTATTCAAATTTTTTGGGTATTTTTTAAAAATATTGTAATATATTCTGTTTATTTTCTATAAATTTGGAGATATATAAAATTATGTAGTTAAAGATGGCAATATTTTTTAAGTAATTAATAAGAAACGTTGCTATTTTATCTTAATTTAAAATATCACTTTAATGCTAATTTCACATTTTACAAATACGTAGTACAATCTATAGATACCAAAATATTCTGGAATTCTTTTTGGATGCGCTACTGAATATTCCTATTTTCATACCAACTTTATTTTTATTCTTTTAGCAAAGTAGAAGTTCATAGAGTTGGCCATGCTCTGGATGCTGATTTAAAATTTTAATCCCGATTAAAATAACCCATTTATGTAATTAGAGTGATATTTTATGTAAGAAATATACGCTTGAATGTAGATGCCAAGTATGCATTATCGCCGGTGGTGGTTACAAAAAAAAGGTTTTTTTTTGTCGTTTTTCTGAATGTAAAATTTCTGAAAGATTTATTTTCTGATGAGGTGATTAGTAGGAATAATTAACGAAACGTTTCAGTCAAATGATGGGGTCCTAAATGACAATTTTTCTTTAGCCATGAATAGAATGAAAACGATTATGCCACTGGAAAGAATTGAAAAGTACCGTGGCTTTTGTTCAGAATTAAATTTAGACATTTTGTTCAGGTTTTGTTGGAGCTAATAATGACAGTTTTTATTATAAACGTTCTAAGTGATTAATATTCTTATTAGATATTTGTTTAAATTGTTATTTAAAAGAAAGACTATTACATAAATATTTTTTTCAGCAGTTTTAAATGTCTTGTTGCACGGTTATTATTTGTAAACAAATATTTAATAATGCTATGTTTATTATGCGTTATTATATACAATAACAGTATCTATCTCTCCGTTAACTATATTTTCTTCTTAATTAACGATATATAATAAACATAATAATAATAACATTTTTATTACCATATAAACCGATATATGGCATGCGAAAAAGTTCATTAAAAAAATACGTACAGAATTTACATTACAATTGAAAATTATAGAATTTGTCACTAAGATAATCATTACACTTATAATATTTTTTGTCAATGAAAAATCTCGTTAAATGAAATTTAAAATACTATTAATATATTTTGGTAAATGATTGTAAAAGATTAGGCCAATGTGATTTGGGTTAAATTTAGCTTTATTTAAATTTATAACTGGGAATAGTGAAGTTAGATTTATTTCTTGTATTGTATTGGTGCAGATCGCTTTGAGTTGATAATTTTTTTTATATTACGAATGAACAAAATAACGAACTATAGACAATTACATGGAAAATAATATTAATAGGAAGTATTTCAGTCTAAAACGAGTTTAAATACAGAATTACTATTTATTTATTTTTTTTTTTACATTTTACATTGTTAATTAATATTGTAAGTTAATATATTATTATTAAATGAATAATAGAGATTATAGTTTTATAATTATTTGTTTATTTATGATTTCTTTATGAATATAATTTTTCTATTTTTCATTTTTTTTTCGACAATTTTTTTATTTTAAGTGGTTTTGTACTTCTAACTTTAATTTTATATTTGAGAAAGATTTTGACTAGTAAATCTGTAATGAAGTGATTATATAAAAATGTAGATTTAATTATTATTGGGAACTATAATTATATTTGTTATCTATGTTTTTTTCTATTATGAATCATTAAAGAGAAGAAATAAATATATACTTTGAATTAAATTAAGTTTCTATATGTAAATAAAAAGAATTTATCAAAGCAATAATTTTGTTTGTAAAATACAAATTATTTAGCAAATAAAAAGAGTGATATTAAGCTCCGAAACTTTTTTATCCGACGGAAAAATGCGGCCATCTTTCCGTCGGCATATCATCGTGGGTGTAGGAAAAAAAGTACTTATTTTAAAAAACTTGTATAAAAAATCATAATATTAATAAAATAACTCAATTATTGTTTACTGCATTGATTTTTATTATATTTGCAATATTTTGTTTTGCTTATTGTCAATATTGTACCTATATATTTTTTGATATACCTATTGAAAATATTGAAATGAGTGTCTAAATTTTTATATCAAATACTTACATTTATTTTATATATTGTGTTGTTTAAAAACATATTAAGATAGTTTTTCTAATATATACACAACAATATTAATATTTTTTAAATAAAATTATAACACTTATGTGATTTTATTTGTAACTATAAATTTTTTTTTTATAAAGTATGAATAAAAATTAACCTAAATATATTTCTGTAATAATATAGATATATTTCTAAATCTTCGATTAGTTATTCTTGGATTATCTATTTTGTTAACTTTGACGGAGTAACTAAACCTAAATTTATTTTCGAGTCTGTAGTTAATCTCTATGTAATAATACTAGTATAAATGTTATTTTGTTAATTTATAAATAAATATTTCGTTATTATAATTAGTTAGTTAATGATAGTTAAAATTATGATTAGTTATAATTAATATTTTAACATTTTTATTATTTTTAAATTTTTGCTGTAAAAATATAATATTAATTATTTTACTTAATATATAAAAAAAATGCTTTGATTATGTAAAAAATATAGTAGATAATATTTTATATTGATATGTTAGAATTTAATTGAAATATTATTGTTATTTAAAATGCATTTCATATAAATTTATTGAAAATTTGAATAATAATAAAAATTTTAAACCAATCTAAGATTACATAAATAAGAAGCTATTAATTTTTATCACTTATTCTTTTTTATTTGTTGTAAGAATTGTTTGTTATTCAAACGTAAAATAATGAATGTTAAATTTGCTTTAATGCCATTCTTATATTTAGTTTAGAATGTATTTTATCAAAGTAGGAGTTAATTTTTACGAATAAGTTGGAAAATCCACGGAATCCATTTATATCCGATTAATGTGTTTTTGGTGTAAGAAACACGTCTGTACGTGATCACTGACGTTAAATATCGGATTTAAAATTTAATCCCACACCGAGTTTTTTTCGTTGGGTTCGGTTCGGTTCGGTTGTGCGGTATTATTTGCGCGACGCAAAGCTGTTTGTTTCCTTTGAATGCGTAAATTTTCGGTTCCTTTAATCGTGTGTCCATTTCCGGACCCAAAAGTTTACCCGAAAAAAAAAGCCATTTGTTTGGAAATACAAGAAAGTAAAAACTCTCGTTCCAGCGACATAGAGGAAATTTCCCCTGTGACGAGTGAACACTTACGCCAAAAACAGAGGGAGGACCCTTAAGACATATTAAATATTGTCCTTGCCGATCCTTTTCAGCCGTTGTTGAGGGGGTGATGGGTGGTGGGATGCGGAGGGTGTCCCAGCTATCTCTCGTCCATAATCGGTCTCTCGTCCAATGTAAATGATTTATTAGGGTTGAGTTTCGTCCACAATAAAATGCAAACTCTTCTTTAATGATATGCAGGCGAAGCACTTTTTCCAGCCAATGACGGTGCGTGCTAGGTGAAAAAGGGCGTGTCTTCAACGTCGGTTTTTTTGTCCCCCTCGGTTGTCGTTTGGTGGTGGGGGTGAAGCTTCGAAAAATACAAGCGTTGTACCAATCGCGGGCCTAGAACACAGTTTTAGGTTATTTTATACGTCGGGTAAAGCTATGCCGAAGCTTTTGCCGAACGCGGCCGAACGGTGGCGGCCGGCACGGCGTCGGTGCTTCGGGGGCGCCCGGACGATCTAGGATCGACGCCCGGACTATAGGGCGTTCTCTGTCTAACGCACATGCGGTGTGCGGGCGCGCGGTGCTGTATTCAAATTCATTATCTTTTCGCTTTAGTGATGCTTGCTAGTTCTTCCTCTGGTATTCCGGTCTGTATTACTATATGCAAATGATCTGTTTTGTATGTATTTTAATATGGTTTAATTTGTGCGGCCGGTCGACGTGCGACGCACGCCAGCAAAATGCCATTATGCCATACATTTCTACAAATTTATATATATATATATATATATATATATATATATATATATATATATATATATATATATATATATATATCTGTGTATATGCTACCTATGCCTATATGCATGTCTATACTCTCTTCTACTCTTCTATACCGTATCGCGTGTATACGAGTACTCAACAGACTACTACTAACTCAATTCAATTCAGACAACTGTACACAAGTACCCGCATGGAAAATTCGTCTCTCTGTACTGTGAACAACATTTTTTTCTCTCCGTCTTTTATTTTTTGGCAAATTCTTTTAATTTAAAATTTTTAAGTATTACTCATTATTTTCTCTTTGCTTTAATGCTTCAAACCGATATTTTATTTCCTACATAATATGACTATATTATTTTAAAAATATTGATACATTTCATATTGCTATATCTACGTTTTCAATTTTTATAAAAAAAAATTAAAACATTGTTTACAAAATAACGATAATTTCTATACTTTATTGAATATATAAAGATATATTATAATTATCAATATTTAGTAATTAATTTTATGTTTAATTTAGAACTATGTTTGTAACTATTTATTATGTAGATATATTTAAACGTACGACTAGGCGACTAAAGTCGTTAATTGTACTTAATCGACCGATTAAATGGATAGGTGCTACCAGCCTTTATTTTTTAGTTTTATATGAATTTAAAATAAAAACTATATAATGTTAAAATAATACGGTTTTAAGTTCTAGTTTTGTATTAATATTTATTAATAAGTCCACGTTTCACCGAACCCAACGTTTGTTTTCCTGATGAAGAGGAAGACGCATGTTGAGTTTATCGAAACGTCGATTTATTAATAAATATTAATATAGAACAAGAACCTAAAGCCGTTTTATTCTAATTCGAGTATAATGAGTTGAAAAATTTTTTTACTATGTTAATAAATTATTTCTTATTAATTCATTTTATTTATTTTATTATATTTAATCAACAGGACATGTAACCCAATTACAGATTTAAATTAGAATCAGTATGTAAAATTAATTAATAACAAATTAATAGATAAAGAAAAATAATTAGTATAATAGTCATATATATTTCTTAATATTATTTTTATTAATTATATTTTTGCTACGATCATCAATGTAATATTATTCATAAGTTTTAAAATATATAATTATGTAGAAGTATAACAAATAGGTTTAATTTTATTTGTAGTAGAAGTCAAACTTTTAGATGAGCCGTAATAGATTTTTATTATTAAACTACAGTTATGTTTACTATAATATTGTTACACTTCCCTCATATTTCCATTTTAAAAATAATTGATGATAATATTAGAACATCATAGCTAAAAAATTGTCTTTTTGAAATTGGTATTTATAATTGAATATTATACAATTGCAGAAAATTATAAGATGTAAAAAGCAAATATTATATGAAAACAGTTTTAGGATAAAATTCTGTTTTTATGTTAATACAATGAGTTCTGAAAAATATTTTACTTTGTTAAATATTATATGCATTTTATGTAGGTACATTGCTTTTATCTTTTATTTCTGTCATTTATCAAATATAAATAATTTTTTTATTTTTGTGTTTTAATAAAATTTTAAGAAGTAATTTTATAAGAACGCTTTTTTTTCGTAGAAAATGTTTTAAAATGTTAATTTTTATTTTAATTATTTCTCAATTATTATTTACTCATACAAAATAACTTTTAAAAGTGTGTTGACAAAACTGACTTATATTTTTGGTTACAGATATATAAATAACTATTATTATTTTTTTTTTTAATTATACTTAATTTAAAAAAAAAATAACTGTATCAAATTTTACTTTCACTGCAGTATCAAAGAAAGTAAATGTGTTTCGATATATTCGTAATCATTTGATTGTAAACAATAACAATAATAGACTATAATAAACGGTTTGTTGGGAGGGGGGGTGTGCAGTGTACGGGGGACGAGAATTTCTCTAAATTGTATGTAGAACATAAATCCTGTGTGTATGTGTATGTGTGTGTGTTTATATAGGGTGTCAATAGGTTGAACAATTTGTTATACACCGTAAATTAGCAATCACTTTCGCTCTTGATATCAACATATTAATCCATTTTGAAATTATTCACACGCATCAGCCACTTAACACTAATTAGCTGATCATTCACACTAAATATGTAATTATGAAACGAAACATACGTACATACATGCACAAATCTATCGCTTCTGCATATGTGTGTGTATATATACTATTACTATCGGAGTTCCATACATTGGCAATACCTACATTGACATATTTTGATAGTTGTACTGTTAAACTAACATTTAATAATGAACCGATTCGCATACCGTTCCGCAAAACGGGTACTAAACGGGTTGTTCTATGTTTCGATTTGATATACTGCTCTGATCTATGGGTTCTGTACTATCCAATTTTTTTTGTTATTTTTTTGTTAATGAATTTTCTAATTAAGCTTATTCTACTTATAGTAAATATTATTTTAATATTAATAAACAAAATAATAATATGAGAAAAAAAATTTTAATTTTTGGTTTTTGTAAATTAATTTTGTACTTTTTTATTTTGGGTACTTTTGTACCCATTTGATTAATGTAAATGCAATAGTTAACTATTGTCATTTAAAAGTTGAAAATTTAAGTTAAAACTTATGTTGAAAAAAAAAAGTTTAGACACCTATGAATCGGTTATCTTGAGCAAATGTCTAATGAACTTTTGGTTAAAAGAATATATGTGAATGATTTTGAAGGTGTACGTTTATGTGGACGTGTGACGTGTGGAGTGATATGATTGAGAGAGTGGCTTACATGAGCGAAAGATTCCAAGTAGCATAGAAACAGAAGAATATGTATGAGAGGTATCATGAATGTGAATGAAGTAAAAGTTACTTGTCTGAATAGGAATGTTTGGAGAAAACTAATTTCGGAATAGTGGAAAGAATTTGTATCACACCCTTTTGTATATGTATGTACATTAATTTTTTTTTTATTTTTGGACTTGGTGCACTATAGTTATGAACATGCCATAAGCTACTTGTAATAAATAGTGTTGTTATAAATAACAATTAAGTTAAATATATAAATATATTTTTGTTAGTTTGTGTGATTTGAGGCCATAGATAAAAAAATTTATGCAACTTGTGAGTAAATTATGTTTCATTCGGATATTTTCGGGTTTCGCTACGCTTTGCACGAAATTTCTGAATTCATGTCACAAAATCTATCTTTACACACTTGTTACAGAAATAACTATTTTCGTCTCTTTTCGTTTGCAAATTATAAATAGATTTTTAAAATATTAAAAATACTAATTGTTTTTTGTACTAATTACATATTTCTTTACTTAATATAAAACTAACTATGGTAATTACTTTCTAAAAATTAAAAAAAAGGCATATAAAAAGAGTCGAATACTGGTACAGTTAAACTAACATTTAATAATGAATCGTTTCGCGAAGCGGTTAGTGAACGGTACACTGTATAATACCGATGCGTATATACCGGTTCAATATGTTGATTCTATCCATTTTTTTTGGCGCATAGCGACTGTTTATTTTTTCATTTTTTTTTTGTTTCTTTTTTTTAACGCACGACTCTCTCTTTTTTTTTCTCGTTTTGTTGGCGAATATCAAAATCGTTTGTTTATTTTCTCAGGCGTTTGTTTTCTATTTTATCTCATGTTTTGTCCGTTTTTGTGTTTTCATATTGTAGCCATTAAATTCTCGTTGGTCATGAATAAAAGGTGTAAAAAGATGACATTAATTTTTAAATAAGCTGCAACTACCTAACGCGCCTAGCCGTGCTACGAAGCAAATAAAAAGAAAACGACAACGCGCGATATATTCAGGAATCAATGGTTACAGTTTTTCAGCGCTGAAAGAATTATTGGCTTAGAATTATATACGTCTATATACCGTCGAGAAGAATGAATAATTAAGCTTTTTTGCTAAAGGTTGGTACTTTTTCATTTAAAGTTATTTTTCCAATTAAAGTTGAATTATGAATCGAGTTTATTTATAATGTATTTTTATAAATTTTATACAATATTTTATTCTACGCTTTTATTAGGAGAATAAAGCTATATACCACATTGAAATTGTTGAATAAATTATTATCGCGTTTTTTAAAGTGAAATAAATTACGAAAGTTTTTCTACTGAATTTTAATTTGTTTTCTTGTTTATTCATTAAATTGTTATTTTCTTTTGTTTGACTGTAGTCTGCAAATGAAATGTTTTTTATTTTGTTCAATATTCTGTAGAACTTTTTTCATTATAAAGTTTCATTTTGAAGTTATTGTCAATATTATATTATAATTTACGTAAAATGAAAAAAAATGTCAATAAACATCTCTTATTTGTGATTTGTATAATATTAAAATGTAATATTAATAAATGTTTTTATTAAAAGTGCTTAATGCTTATACAATAATAAAATTGCACAGGTCATTTTGAGCTACAAAATAATAAATTATTTGCAGTAAAGACTCAACAATTTATTTATAAAAATTACATTTAGCGGTGTACTGTTATTTTGGCACAAATTTTATTACTAATGCTAGCTTTACACGTTACATTTTTATATATAAAAATCTATACAATTTTCTATAAAAAATTATATATAGAAAATATACAAAATTAATCAGTTTTACACGATATAGAATAAAATGTACAGACACACAATGATATTTTACATTTTGACAATTTTTTTATATCTATGCTGAAAATTGCATATTTATCAAAAATAATATTTACTGTTTCAACTAAATAAGATATAAAAAAAAATTATACACATAAATATGAATGATAATAATACATAACCTAAATGAGAGTTTGACGATTTTAATACCAATGCGCATTCAGTTTCGCGTCGAAAATGTATTAAAAATAAGGCTTGTTCTAATTTATATATTTTTCTATATAGATTGTCACGGATAAACTAAGTATACGCGTGTATAAAGTATTCTATACAGATTTATACATAGAATCGAATATTTAATCGTAGAATATAAAAAAATTTGTTCTTACAAAAAATGTTTCGTGTAAAGTTGTTTGTTTACCTCAACCAGTACTAGTATTTGACTGTGGATGCGTCCATTGCAATCGAATATTCAAGCGTTCAAACATTTTTTTGAAATTTAATTATCAATAAAATGCATAATATATAGCTATGGAAAATTGTTAATTTTGAATTAATATTACATAAATAGTTAGAAATAAAATACACAAATATATTTAAGTAGAAAAAATGGAAACAAATTAAAAAAAAAAGAAGATAAATAATAAATATCGCAATATTTAAAAAAAAATTAGTTACTGCAGTTTCAAGCGTTAGGTTATCTTCAAACTAACTTATTTTGAAGCTGACCTAACGGTTGAAACTGCAATAACAAATTTTTTTAAATAAATATTGTGGTATTGTACAAAGTAATTGTGTTTTATTATTTTATTTTATTACTCAAGATCTTATCTTATTATTAAGTAAAGACTGATTAAATTACATTAAAAAAAACTACAACGGACGCGCACACCACATTTACGAAATGTACGCCACTGCATATAATATGATACCATAAACAACAGTACGTTTTTCATATTACTTTTTTTTATAAATCTTTCGTAACATTACTTTGATTCTAACCACAATATCTGTCAGAATCTCTCATAATATGAACATTCATATTAACATTCATCTTAAGAGTGTTGCACATTTCAACTTTGCTATCATCAACAAACGCGTAAATTGCGAAAAATCGCGTATTCATTTACGTCTATGCAGCAAGCTGTAACTAAATAGTAAATAGTTTGCAAAACACTTTAATGTTAAGCATTGTTCGTCTGTCCATCCATCTGTTCGTGGTGGCTATGTGCGAACATCTCTAGCGCTAATTAAAAATACGTCCCTACCGGTTGAGTTAGAGAACAGAGCTAGACTAAAAAGAAAATAGTGCGGGAAATACAAAATAAAAAAAAATAGAAAAAAATAGGGGGGAAAACTTGTCTCTGTGTGTGTGTATGTGTGAGTGAGCAGAGGCAAAAATTCAAACGTCTAGTTACTTCAAAAATGTTTAAAGCCTTTGAGACTCGAAATTAGATATGTAGCAGTTGCTTTGTAATTATGTAACCGTGGCTGGGTTCCTTTTGTGAAACTGTATCATCGTCATTTTGCTGTTCAATGGGCCTGTTTTCACAACGTTTATTATATGGGTGTCTTTTTGCTGTTCGGCTAATGCTGGAGTGGTCGTGGTTAAAAATGTGAATTTTGTTTTATTTTGGTTATGCTTGGATTAATTTGGAAATTTAGTCTTTATTGCAAGTTCTTTTTGATAAAATTGTTTATAAAGTAAATACAAATATATAGTAATTATACACAAAGGTTGAGAAGATCTCTTATGTTTTAGGATGCGAAGCAGGGACGCGGTTACGGGGAGGTTTTGAAAAAAAAAACGATTTTTTTGTGAATATCATGAAAATTATAAGTGTCTAGAATACATAAATAAGAGGGTTTTTAGATCCGAATGCATAGATTTAAGACCAAGAGACACTTAGATTTTCTATAAATTATGGTAGGGCCACTAAAAATCATGAAAATTACGTATAATTTATATACCATCAATCTTATAATTGCCTGATAATTTTTATTTAAGCTATTATCAAAAAAAATCATGTAACTTGTTAAAATAAAATATAACAAGTTTTGTATTAATATTTAATATACTAATAGACGAAATGAACGTCCGTCTACATCAGGAAAAATGATACAAATGATATTTACAGTAAATAACAGAACATAGAAACAAGTTACTAGGTAACAAATAAGTAACTAGATTATGCAATTTATAGATTTTAAATTTTATTTAACTCAGTGCTTTTACAGTGATTGATGTTATCGTTTTCTTTATAATTTTTATCTAAGCTATTATCAAAAAAAAATCATGTATCTTGTTAAAATAAAATAAAACGAGTTTTGTATTAATATTTATTACTAATAGACGAAATGAACGTCCGTCTACATCAGGAAAAATGATAAAAATGATATTTACCGTAAATAACAGAACATAGAAACAAGTTACTAGGTAACAAAATAAGTACCTTTGTAACTATGTTCTGTTATTTACTGTATCATTTGTATCATTTTTTCAGATGAAGACGTACGTTGAATTTGACGAAACGACGATTATTAATAAATATTAATACAGAACTATAATTAAAGCCGTTTAATTTCAATATAATGAGTTCTGAAAGATTTATTACTTTGTCAAAATAAAACATAGTAGCGGGCCACAAACGTGTTATCGGGTAGTTTTTACATACTATCTTTAAATGAATACACCCATTCACCTAGTTTTGAATTAGATATTATACTTAATATGTTTACCAACTAAAAATTTTGTGTACAATTATTTTTCTTTTTTAATATAGAAAATGAATTTTATCAATATTTACAGAATATTGACGAACTGCACCAATCAAATTTAGTCAATTTCTGTCGGTATATTAACGAAATTCTTTACTTGAAAAGATGCGAAATTTTCTCGGCAGTAGCCGGAGTAGGTAGATGAGTGTAATTTATTTGGTTGGACGTTGGGTGGGTGTGGTGGGTTATTTCGCGTGCAACAGTGCACGACAAAATGGCCACCCCTTTTTGGTTAGCTCGCGGGCCTAACGACTCCGGCTTCGCCGTACTCCCGACTACGACCTCAACGTACGGAATACGCGCCCGGAACACGATTATTTATAGCTACGGGGCTGCACGCCACCACCGCGCCGCACCGTTTCGCTTGCAAAAAAATATGCTAGCTGCATTACAGGACCGTATTTGCGCGATTTATCGGTTGCATTTGAAGAACGATTGATCATAGGTCATACGATTTTTTTAATTCTTTAATAATGTAAGTGTAGGTACAATTTTGTTATGTTGGAACAGGTGTCGTGCCAGTTGCGTACGTGCCAATTATTATTTAGTGCCATTTGCGTACAAATAAGGGTCGGGTCAAATTCAGGTAGTGAAGCTAGTTAGGCCAAGTGCCAGATGCGTACGGCGGTTTGGGAAGGGTCGAGTTGTGCTTATGAACAAAATATAATATTTATAATACGCTATAATATCATCGCACATAATTTTTACAAATAATCAAGTCAGTATTTAATTTTAAAATTGACCAAGTTTATATTTATTGGTTTAAATTTGATTTGTGTAGATTAATATTTAATAAATTCATATCGTTTACCAACTTCGTTACTTTTTACTATATTATGATAAATTATGCTTAAATTCGTGATGTTAAATTTGTAATAATAATTACATAAACTTTTCCTCACACTTTTCCCAAAAGGACTTCATCCTGTAATCATTTTGGAAATATGTAAATTAAAACGCTTGGTTAAATTTTCACAATAACAATAAAAAAATCCTTTATTGGCAAATTTCGGCTGTTAAGCCATTATCAGAAGGTAATACTACAAAAAGTTTAACAAAATTTGTTTTTATATATCTAAATACAACAAGTAAAATTAACAAAAGAGTAGGGTAGTTTATGTAATTATTATTACAAATTTAACATCACGAATTTAAGCATAATTTATCATAATATAGTAAAAAGTAACGAAGTTGGTAAACGATAAGAATTTATTAAATATTAATCTACACAAATCAAATTTAAACCAATAAATATAAACTTGGTCAATTTTAAAATTAAATACTGACTTGATTATTTGTATGATTATTTGATGATATTATAGCGTATTATAAATATTATATTTTGATCATAAGCACAACTCGACCCTTTCCAAACCGATGTACGCATCTGGCACTCGGCCTAACTAGCTTTACTGCCTGGGTTTGACCCGACCCTTATTTGTACGCAAATAGCACTAAATAATGATTTTACGCAACTGGCACGTTTGCAACTGGCACTATTTCGCGATGTTAAACTAAAAATTAATTTCGGCAAATATTTTTCTATCGTATCTATTGTAAAATTTTAAAAAAAGAAATATGCAGATTGAAATGAATGAAAAGACGGTAACATTGCTAACATATCTTACATTTGCTATACATGCTTTTTATATTGTTTTTTTTTTTAGTTTAATTTACACCCTATTTGTAAACTGGTTTTTGTTCTCTTTGTAAATAAGTTTTTTTGAATTGCCCTATTAGTTTTAACAATTTATAAAACTACATTTTTTATTTTAGTTTTCATTTAGTTTTAGTTTTCATTTAGTTTTAGTTTTCAGTAAACGTTAATAAATTAGAATAAAACGACTTTAGGTTCTAGTTTTGTATTAATATTTATTAATTAATCGAAGTTTCGACGAAGTCAACATGGGTCTTCATCAGAAAAAAGCTACAAATGACATTTATAGTAAATAAACAGAACATAGAAACAATTTACTAGATAACAAAATAAGTAAGTTACGAAAACAAAACTGACATTTTGGATATATTCATTTTATCATTATCATATCTAAAAATAGAAATATTTTTATTAAAATAAAACGGCTTTAGGTTGTAGTTCTGTATTAATATTTATTAATAATCAACGTTTTACATACATACATACATACATACACAATCACGTCATGTACCCAAAAGGGTGTGGCACAAACTCTTTTTATCATCCCGAAATCAGTCGCCTCCAAACATTTTTATCCAAACAAGCAACTTTCGCTTTACCAACATTCATAATACCTCTCATACATGCTCTTTTATTCTTACTACTTGTAAACTTTTGCTCACGCAAAACACTCTCAATCATACCACTCCAACTACTCATCGGACGTCCAACATTTTTTTCAATTTCACACTCATCATACACAAATCTATTTCGTACCCGATCTCTTCTATTTACACCACATACCCCACGTAAAAATCTCATTTCCACAGCAGTCATTTTCCGTTTATGCTTTTGTACTTAATGTACATCTTCATCATTTTTCCTGATGAAGATATACGTTGAATACGTTGAGTTTCTTGTTTCTTGTTAGTAATTAATTTTGCAAAGTTCAGCTTTAATGTACCTATTATTATTTATCTGTATAATAGACTAGATCTTTTATCAAGTATAATGTTTCCGGAATATATAAACCGATCAAATTCCATAGCGTTTATAATTAAAGTAAAATAGCTAAAACAACAAAAAAAGGCGCCGTTAATATTCCTTGATGTTAAATAATGAACACGAACGGCGTGTGTGTATATAGGTTAAGTAACAAATGATAGCAAATCTATCTTTACGCTGTTGTGGTTTTTTTTTTACTTTGTTTTAGTCGAACATATACAAAATTCAAATAACGAACAAGATGCATGATAAATTCACCACTTTACCCATATAGTTCGTTAATTAAAAATAGAGAGACATCGTGGAAAAAAAATACATTGTTGTCAGCACCGCCTGATACAGCATAAATCAGTTGTTTTATATTGTATACTTAAATTGTGTTTCGGTACAAGTTTTGAATTAAATGCGAATAATTAACTAGAGCTATAGATAAAGTATTTTAGAATACAGGGCGTTTGGGTTTCTTTGAAAAAAAACTTTAAATATATTGTAGGTTTATATATTTTCTATCTTATATTATTCATATTAAACTAGCAATAATTTAGAATATTGAAAATTTTTTCGAAACTTAATAAATAATTAAAAAAGCTTCTGGTTTTACGTTCTGCTTGGATTATATTTGGCTAACGTTTTGACATCAGAGCAAAAACTAATATAAAAAATAAACAAAAAAAAAATCAAATAACTATAAAACCTGGTGCTACACTTTTTTGAAAATATTGTAAAATTGTCAAAATATTTTTTCTACGAGCAATTTTTAACTATGTAAGATGTGCAGCCTCTTTTTAACGAGTGATGTTTAGTTTTCTGTATATTTATAGGTATATGTATTTGTTTGCTAATTGTATTTTAAAAACGAGTTTAAGAATTCTTGATAAAATAGGGTGAATCTAACGTTTTTGGGCATGTAAAAGCGATTTATACTTTCAATATACGATAAAATGTTGTGATTATTAACTTACATTCACACTGCCATTTTAGCAATAGCTATCTGAATATATTAGCTAGAAAAGTCATTTCCAATATAAAAACATATTTTAATATTTGTTTTTGTCACAATGAATAAATTGACAAATTGGTGTCATATAATGAAATCACAATGGAAACATTGCCAAACTTATCACACATGGTAATATTGCAAAAATTGTATAATACTCTGCTATTTTATTTTATTTCTCTATAATTTCGAATGAGGCTGTTCCATTTTTTTAAATCTAAAATAATAATATATTTCAAAAATTGTGTACTAAAATTATATATTTATTGATATAAGTCAATTTAAAAAGAAAAGCTTGATAAATATATTTTTTAAATCACAAAACATCTCTCACTAGAAGATTTCATCATCTAGTTTTTTATGTTTCTTTTGCAAAATTATATTATGTCTTATTTTGACTACGGCACATTTAAGAATACCAACTATATCGAATCATTGCTGCCAAATTAAAAATGTTTTTGGGTTTAGTAGAGATAAATTTAAATATAAAATATATGCATCGAATTTAATTTTATAATAGATTCTAAATTGCTAATAAAAAAATACTGCTTAAATTATTATACTGACTTTTATTCTATAAACTTGATTTAAATTTTGTGAAAGTATTAACTAAAATTTGTTTATATTTATTGAAATTTACGCTAATATCGATAAATATTTAACTAAAAACATAACATAATAAAATAAGTTATGCGAAGTAAAAGCATGTCTAAACATCCTGTACGCAATATAGCAAGCAAGAGGCATTTGTAAGCAAAGGCAATAGTATAACGCATTCATTACCAGGCGTAAGAAGAGTAGTTGTGTGGGCGGCCATTTTGTGTTGATTGTCTTTTGTTGCGACGCGGTGAAAAATTACCGCTGCCACCAATTTTTTCTGGCACGTCGTTTTAGCGTTTTTTCCCTTTGCACGCGGCAGCGTTACGTTAGCTTTTTTTTCGGCTTTCCACCCGCTTTCCACTATATCCATGTGTACCTATGTGTGTGTGTGTATTTTTTTATTTTGTTTTGTTCTCCATAGTCGGGCAACACACAAATGAGTTCGGCCAGTTTTTCTTCGTATATTTATTGTGTTTGCTTGGCGGGCGCAGCGAGAGATTGTTTAGACCCACGGAAAAGAAATGAGACCACTACTACTGCTTTGGGGTTGATTTTAACGGAGGTTCCCCTCCCCCACCCGTTTAGAAAAGCCGGAGCCGCCATTTTGTCATTAACATCGTGCTGGCGAAATGTCCGCCTAGTTTTAATTTTACCGCTTTACAAATTGTTGTTTTTACGTTTTTACCGCGCGTTTTTCGGCCACCGTGATCCCAAAACAAGCTTACTAAATATTTTGGTTTTGCTTCAGACTGTAATTTATTTTATTAATTTACATGTTCTTTTTTTACATTTTATATGTTTTATAATTTATATGGATTACTTTACTAAGTGTGTACATCTTGAATAAGAATATAATATTAACAGCCGGTTTTATAATAAACACTTTAACTAATGTCGGTATTTTGAACTGCAATGTTACATAACAGAATGTTTTGTCCTTATCTGGTAAATAGAGTTTTCTATTTGAAAGAAAGAAACAAAACAATCTGTTACGCTACATTGCTGTTCAGAATACCACCATAAAGTAGAATTTACAGTCAATAAAAGGTATCGATTTTAATTTTTATTGGCATAATTATTATTGCTGTTAATAAAACGATGCTTTTTTGTCAACTTTTCAAGCTTCTAATAACATACTTATTTTAATTTGATCAGCATTTACTTCGATTACTTAGTTTGAAGATTATCTAACAGTTGAAATTGCAGTAACTAATTTTTAATAAATTTTATGATATTTTACAAAACAATTATTTTCCTACTTGTTGTTGATAATAAAACATTGCTTTTTTATATGCTTAAAGTGGACTTTAGTTAAAATGTTTGTTATGAAATCAATAGTAAATATTTTAAACATTACTTGTCAGATTAATATTAATTTTTAATATTTCAGTTTTTATTTTTTATTAAATTTTCTTCATTTATAAGCTACGAGTATTCGACAGTTTATAAAATAAAAGTAATATTTTTTATATAAAAGAATACATACTCGTAAAAGTTATATCATTGAAATTTGAAAACTTGAAAAAGATCACTGTGAAAGCACTGTTTTAAATAAAAGTTGGCTTCCATTAATTAAACAAATTTTTTGTTTGTTATCTAGTTACTTATTTTTTTATTTAGTAACTTGTTTCTAGGTTCTGTTATTTACTGTAAATGAGATTTGTATTAGTTTTCTTGATGAAGACGGACGTTGAGTTCGACGAAACATTAACTATTAATAAATATTTATACAGAACCTAAACCTGAAGCCGTTTTATTTTTTAAAATTTCTATAATTTTATTTATTATTTTCAAAATAAATTTTTTTGAACTAATTATTTGGTATTTTATTATCTCATCTAGATAATAAAAAAGTGCCGTATATTTATCTGTCCCAACACTAGAAATAATATAGTAGCATTATGTAAAATACATAATAATTAAATATACCTAATAATATATTTAGAAGATATACAAATATTTTTTTTGTAAACTATTCAGAACAACTTAGAACGTATTCAAATTTATTTTTCAACATTAGTTAGAGATGACATTTCACCAAGCGCGAGTTTGTATATTTTGCAAATTACTAGAATTAAGTCTATATTCGCGGCCTTACCGTTTCCCGTTTCATTATCGTTATTGTTATTTTGTTTTTCGGAATTGTTTAAAGAGCTTGATTAATGCCGTCGACCCGCCCCCATTCTCCCTTTTCTATCTCTGTCTCTCTGTGGTGCAAACGTATTTATTTTGTTTTCTCGCGAGGTTTTTTTATTTAATCTTTTATTATAATTTTCTTGTCCCGGCTTGTTTGTCTAGCGTCAACGTTTTTTTGTGTGTGCTATTACATCGCATTTGTTTGTGTCACGTGATTTATCAAATGGATTTCTTTCTTTTTCTTCTTCTAGATAAATAGTACTGAATTTGTTTTGTCGGATATATATGAATGTCTAATATTTATTTGGCGTGGATAAATTTTTTGGATACGATGGTTTATATAAAGTGATAAAATTTGTAAAGATTAGGTTGGAATAATTTTACATATTTTTAGAATTTATAATTGTTGAGTTTGTTGAATAAATTGCTATTTTTTTAATTTTATAATATTTATTACATTTTATAATTAAAACACATTGTAAAAAAGGATTGTAATTGTAGTTGTAGTCACAACAAATTTTTCTATAGATATTAAAAAAAATAATTGATTTTTCATAATATAAAAAAAAACATATTTGCTTACGTATTAGATAAATAAATCAGTAAGTAATATTTAATTGTAATTAAATAATTACAGATATCCTGCCTCTTATTTGTAATTTATTATACTTATTATAAGTAAGAAAACTTTAATTTATTTATAGTGAACAAGTAAAAGAATAAACAAATGCATAGATATAAATAAAATTATAATTAACATAGTAAAAAATTTTTTAGAACTTATTATATTAAAATAAAAAGGCTTTAGGATTTAGTTCTGTTTATATTTTAATATAAAAATCGACGTTTCGTATAATTTTTCCTCATAATAATGTACGTAGTATTTTTGTTATAAAAAATATAATCAACACTTAATCCTGAAGCATTTTTATTTTAAATGTATTTTTAATTTATTTTGAAAAAATGACTCGTATATATTTTTTATATTATATATATTATTTTTATTTTATAACAATTTTAATGTCATTGTATTAATATACGTATTAATAACTATTTAAAATAAATTATTATAATATTATTGTTTGTTTATTAATATGCGAGCCACAAAAGGTTTTTGTGTCCTGACGAATCGTTGAAGTCTCCAACATAAATCTTGATTTATTTGCTATTAATAATGTAATTTACGGTAAAATTTTGTTAAACGTTATGTTATTATAAATTTTTATATTATTAATATATATTTTTAATTAATTATTTTAATATTTGTTATAAAAATATTGACGGTAGAAATTTAAATTTTTTAAATGCATTATCAACACTAATATAAAATTTTCTGCAGTATTATACTAATTATTTTATTTTACGTATTATTAATATAAAATGTACTTTATAAAAAATATATTAAATTAATTTTATTTTAGAATTAAATATGAATAAAAATTTCTTGACACTTGATTATTTTTCTTGTTAATATTTCAATAAACATTGAGTAACTTTAAGATTTGCATTCTAGATTTGCATATTGACTGTTAGTACAAGTTTTGTTTTTAGATATTTTAGTTCAATTATTTAGTTCTTTGTTTCATGACACTTGTTTTATTTTAAAGTTACAGAACTTCTAAACGAACAAAGTTCTCTGAGTGGGCGTGTTCGAGGTCGCTTTTAGTATAATTTAACAAATACAAATACACTTAGATATAAAAATTGTGTCTACTAATTACGCGCTATATTTGGGTTGGAGTTTAGAATAACAAAATATTTCGTGAATAGTAACAACAAATAATAATAATAAAAAAATTAGCTGAAAAACGATATTACAAAGTAATTCTCACAAATAACAATCTGTTAAATCACATTATCAGTGTACTGACCTATTTTATAGACCTATTGTATAGTGAAATTTTTATTCAAATAGGATTTCAAAGCTATGAGTCATTTACTACGGTTACATGATACCCTGTAAAAATTTTCACCTCACAAAATCGCACAAAATCTCAAAACTTTGACGGCTTTGACGTTTAGAGAAAAAAACCAAACATTATTTATTTTTTGTTTCGTTGCTAGGATATGAGTTTAGGATTGTCAGATATGGGAAAAAAAATAAAAGCACACTTACCATTTATATTGATTGACAGTTATAATTTTTTAAACGTTGCAAAACTATGCATAAACGTAGCACGTTGAAAGCAACAAGCTAGTTCGGTTGAATCAAGCCACGAAACACGTAATTTGTTTTTATCGTTCAACAGAATGGATTAAAAGCAGTGAGTATGTAGAGACGTAAGTCAATTATTAAAAATTCCTAATTGGCTTTGGAATCCCATTTGAATAAAAATTTCACTATACGATCGTTTCTAATTTGTTTAAATCGACACCGCTTAAAAATTTCGAATTTAGTTAGCACTATGTTAGTTAGCACTATGTTCAGTTAGCACTATGTTCAGTTAAAACTGAATTTAAAACATTTTTTGACTTTGATTAATAATTTATAATATTTTTTGTTATCTGGTTACGTTTTCTTATTTGTTATTCGTATTTATTTTCCTGATGATAATTCATGTTTACTAAATTGAAACGTCGAATTTTTATAAAACTTTAACTAAAAACCTCTTAATTTTAATATGTAGTCTAGTGCATGATAAATTTAGTTTACAAATTTAAAATTTATGATTTAAAATATAAATAATATGAATTTAGAAAATAATAAAATTTAGATTTAGAATATCACCACATTTTATATTCTAAATCGTAATTTTTAAATCTAACCAATCATATTATATTTTGGGAAAAATATAAAATCTCAATATTCTTGAGTATTATTATCATATTATAGTATTTTAAACATGTGACATATGCACATTGCTGACTTTGTTTCGTTGTCGTAAGCTGTCAGTGTTAAATTTCAATAAAAAATTTTTTTTTTTTATATTTATTACATAATAACATAATCATTCCTGTGATAATTATGTCACTTTTACTATCATTTGAAAAATCAATTTTTGAAAACCAGTTTCCAAATAATCTCACATGATGCATATGGCACAAACGTTAAAAAATATACATTCAGTCATGATTTCTAAGTTAAGCCCTGATTGGTTGGATTTTCATATTTTAAATCTATCATGTACCAGTGCTTAAATTTGGAATTTTAAATTTAAATTATAAATCTTAAATTTTTGAATTAAATTTATCATGCTTAATGAGTTCTGTAAAGATTTTTGCAAGTTTAAATATAGTATATTTAAACACAATGTAAATTAAATTAAAGTAATAAATAATTAGTATTATTAAATATTACAGGCAGCCGTAGGCTAGTGGTAGCGTATTAGACTCGGACTCCGAAGGTCTGTGGTCACATCAGAAATTTAATTAAATATTATTTCTGGTATTAAAAACCTTGTATCATTGAACTGATATCGGTTGAGTCTGAGTGGTTTGGAACCCACAATAAGCTGTAGGTCCTTTTCTAACGACCCGCACCACTGACAATGCAAGTAAAAATTGTTAAGGAACTATATGTTCAACTTCTCGAACATGTAGCCCCTATGATCCACTCAGGAATTACGGGAACTGATTACGGGAATTATTAAATATTATTATATTACCTAGTAACTTATTTCCATGTTTTGTTTATTTACAATAAATGTCATTTGTATCTTTTTTTTTTTATGAAAACGTAAGTTGAGTTCTTTGAAAGGTCGATTATTAATAAATATTAGTACAGAACTAGAATCTAAAGCTGTTTTATTTTAAATATTATAAACTATCGGTATTTAGATGATAATTATTTTCTATTTTAAATTTTTTATGCAAAATGTATAATAGTATTTTTTAAATAGTGTAATAGGTATATTTTATATTTTAATAAAACTATTTGAAATATTAAATGTAACTGTCTTTGCTATATAAAGCAAATACTTAATAAAATCTAGAAAAATAATTAATTCTATCTAAAATATATGGTAATTAATTGTTTCATTTATTAAGCCAAATAATTTACAAAAAGCGAAGCATCAAGTACATATTAATAAAAGCGCCGATCTTCAAACAAAATATATGCAAAATATTATATAAAACAAAATATATTTATATACGTTACCTACCTTGAAATGTAGCAAGCGGCAAACAGCGTAGAAAGCATTTTTCCTATACTATATATGATAAATAAAAAGCAGAGGCAAAAGGCGTACAACAAATAATAAGCACATACACAGTGAAAAAAGCATAAAAAAGCACAAACAAAAGCATTTAATAGCCATAAAACCTTTATTTCGCATACAAAGCATGATAATACATATATATACACTATACTACGTTGGTTGCTATACTGCACACCATTGTCAGTGCGTGCCAAAAAGACACTACGCGCTTTTTTCAGGCACGCACGCATTTTTGACTTTTTTCTGTTGTCTGTTTATTTGTTACTAATTTTATTTAAGTTGCGTTATCAAAATTAAAACAAAGATACAATATAATGTTAGAAGAAACTGATTTATTTTTCAGCCAGTGTTTATTTCAGGGGAGCAAGGGGTTAACCCCCCTTGGAGAATTTTCAAAGATTGCCGCAAAATAAGACAAAACGCAACTACGCAAAGAAAGCGTAGTGTGTACAATTAAAGATTATTCTTTATTAGTATAAATGAAAATTTATATTTATACGTAATTCTGTATTTGTTTTACTAATAATATCTATTAGTGCTTTTATTTTTAGGCTAATTTTAAACTCCCTCCGTACATTTTTATGATCTCCCATCTCGGAGATTTTGGTCTAAAATAAACACTATTTACAGATATTTTTATCAACATTAGAATAATTTATAATATATTTTTAATTTGTTTTATAAATTACATAATTGGATGTAGAATAGTTTTTTTTTCGATGAAGAGATATAAATATTTCTAATAATAATTTTATTTAATTTTGTGCCCTTCTTCAAAATAAATGAACAATTCTATATCAAATTATAAATGAGTCAAAAATTATACTATTTTTTTTTCCAAATTAAAAATATAATATACAAATTATTTATTATGTTACTCTACAACTAGTGTAATTATGAATCTGTTTGAAAATAGATTATTTTGAAGCATAAATGTATAAAAGCTAAAACATTTGATAGTATACAAAATTGTTAACAGATTAGTTTATTACTGATACGATTATAAATCTTTATTGGTAAATGTAGTGTTAGATTTGAGGTCTTTTTTAAAAGTAATATAGTATACTTTATGACTACATTTTTAAATTTATGATATAGTTAAAAACAAATTTAAAATGGTAGCAACTGTTAACTTAGACGCACGACTAAATTAACAAATGCTACCATCCATAATATTTAATTATTTAATATATAATATCTTGATATACGAACCCTGGAAGATGTTGCCAATTTCAAATCCAAAATCAAAAACGATGAAATACTTCAAAAAGTTGATGAATTGTAAAATATCTTTAATGTATCATACGAAATATTTACTCGTAAATTCAATGGTAAAATAAAAAATTGGATATTTCTTTTAAAGTAAGAAAGTTAGGATCGACTTCTGATTAAACCGGAACTGAACATATCAGAATAACCTTATATACAAAATTTCGTAACATAATATTCTATAGTTTTTAACATACTGTTAAAATCGTATTCTGAATGTAGAGTATATTATTTATAATAAAATAGAAAATAAAACAATAAATATAGTACAATAATATATACGAGGAAAATTATATAAGATTAAATTTAAATACCAAATAATTAAATTGAATGGTACGAGATATTAATGAAGATTAAATGATACACAAGCTTTTTATCTTGAAAAATTATTATTATTTTATTTTAACTCTAAGTCTTATTTGCACTTTTTTATTTCGAATTAGTATTATATTTTAGTCGTAATGCAATCTACTATATATTGCTAATCTTAATTTTTGATAAAAATAAAAAAAAAACAATTAATAATCCATCTAAAATTTACGTTGTTTTTGTTTCATAAGTTAGTAAATATGTATCTTAGTTCAGAATTGCTAATTCTGCGTTAAAACTAATTTCATGAGAAGTAAGAATAGTCTGAATGTGCCTTTATTAAAAAATAAAACATTTAAAATATATCACCCATGTTTACTAGTAAATGATTAAAGAATTATCAAGTTATACAAATGTCAAATTTGTATTTTGTTACGTTTTTTCCTCTGTCCATTGATCCGTATTTACATTTAATAAACGCTTGTATCCAACATATGTACATATATGTACATTCGGTGACTAGCATAATAATAATAAAAAAATATTTAATCCAAAGTAAATTTGTGTATGTGTACAAATCGGATAGGTTTTTTCTATTACTTTTATTTTTTTGATTTAGTTCCAATTGATTAATCGGTAACGTAAACTACAAATACTTAATTGACATTATTGATGTTTACTGCATTTTTTAGTTGTTCGTGAACATTTTTGCAATGTGTTTTCATTTTTTTTTATTTGTTAGTAATACTTTTATTTACTTTAAAATACTGGTATTTCAAATACTTTTTAATGTCTGTAACATTATAATATTTTTATATACAGTGTGAATGTACCAAACTTACTATAACCTAAAGCCGTTTTATTTTAATATAATGAATTTTGAAATGTTTTTTACTATGTTATATAGACATACATATTATTATTTAAGTTAGATTTTACGTAATACAAGATGTCGTTTGTATAAAAATAGTAAATATATGATAAATATTTTTGACGCATTAAAATGTTTTCAAATATATTTAGTAAAATAATATGTCAGAGATATTATAATATATAGAGTAAAATACATTTCTGATAAAATTATAACAGTTATTTTCATTTCTATCAATTAATGATAAATAATTATATTAATTTTTTAAAAATAATAATTGTTTCATTTTGTAATTAATCAGTAATATTAATAAAATAGGTAGAATAAAATGTGTTACCTGAAAATAACCTATCATAATTTTCGACTGAATATTTTAAAATAATTTTTATTGAAATCTTAATTATTATTTTCGTACAAATTTTATTATATATTTAAAGAATTAAACAATAAATAATAGGTGCGTTTTTTTTTACAAAATATCTCACATCATTTTATATAATCTCACTTTATTATTTTATTAAAAAAAATAAACATTAATTTTTTACTGCTAGCTTTATAAAGCGTTCTATTGTTTACCTTATTTTCAATATAAGAAATTAATTTTCTTCAGTTAAATTAATTATAAATTTTATTTTTATTTTCAAGGTTACTAATATTTGTTGAGTTGAGCTGTGTTTTACTGTTAAAAGCACGTTAAAAGACTACTTTAGATGGTACTAATTTATGAATAAATATTTGAAATATGTCATTAATAAATATTTGGGTTTAATTTATTTTTACTAAATATTTGAGATAGATTTGTAAGGCATTCATGCCAACTACCACTGCTACCAAGTGACAACAAAAAGCTGCAACAGCAATGATGGCTATTTTCAGTTAGTTGATAGCAATGGTAGCTAACATAAATGTACATGTCCTCACAAATCTGTCCCAAATATTTAGTGAGAATAAATCAATCTCAAATATTTATTTATGATTTATTTCAAATAATTTATAAATAAATTATTAACAAATTATTACTGTCCAAAGTGGTCTTAATATTAGCATATTTAAAATAAATTATATAAATGAAACACAGTAATTTTTTGAAATTAAAGTAAGAATTTGTGTGATGGTTATTCAAATTGTAGTTTAAATTATTAATTATGGTAAAATAAAAGGGTTTTATGATTTAGTTCTGTATTAATTTTTATTAATAATTGTATTTTTATTAATAATGTATTTTTGTGTACTGATGATGATTACTTAAAGTAAGTTGAAAAGGCAATTATTAATAATAATTAATACAGAACTAAATCTTAAAGCAGTTTTGTTTTAATATAATGGGTTCTGAAATATTTTTACTATATTAAATATCTGTTAAATATAATGTTAAAAATTTATTTATAAAAAAAAAAAACAATAATTGTATTTTATATTTCTTATATTTTCTAAAGCGGCAACACTATTCAATTAGGAAACAGAAAAAAGCAGCACCTACCTTTTGAAGCGTCTAGAAATCTAAAAAGCAGAATAGCTTAAGAACTACAAAAGCACTACTCCTTAGTACGGTTCTGTCGCCGACTAGTTCGGCCGTTAGTCGCTAGATGGCAGTCGCATAAGCTGGCTCAACGAAAAAGCTCTAGTTGGTCTATATATATGTATATGTACATACACATACACTACATATAGCTTATAGAGAACGGGAGAAGGCTATATGGCTCTTTCAATTTACGCCTCTTTTTATTTTAATTCTTTTTCGCCTTCTCTCTTTTGCAGTCTTTTCGTTCCGACGTTTTTTTTTTTATTTTCTACGTTATTTTTTAAAAATTAGCATTTAAATTTAATAAAAGGCAACGGGAGTTCTCTCATTAAAACTGTTAGATAAAGAAAAACTTTGACTTCATTTTTATACGTTAAGTGTAAAATAATAATATCAACTTTAGATTTTTAGAGATTTTAATATTAAAAAACATGGTGATGCTGATACCAGGATTTCGGGATAGAAATAAGCAGTTTCTTTTGTAGATAAAACAACCAAGATTTTTTTATTATTTATTTTTTATTCATTCAACAAACGTATAAGCATTTATAAAATTTATTTCACAAGTAATTGATTGATTGAAATGTAATGCTATGAAAATATGTAGAGTTAGAACATTATATTTTATAATAATAACAATAATAATTTATTATTAGTAAATTGTCATACACAAAAAAAATAAATAACTATTTCATAAATCGAATTTGACAAATAAATTTTATATAATTTGACTATTAAATTTATTTAATAAATTAGTTGAAATCAAATCGTTATTTAAAATAAAGTTTAGATAAATTATCTATTTTAGATGAGTGCCGTCTTATCGTATGAGCCCGCTGTGCAATTCCTCGGGCCCCCACGAAAATAAGGGCCCCATGCTAATCTATGTATATCAATTGATTAGACATTAACAAAAATATATTTGACATTTACATTTCATTTCTGTGAGTGGTTATTTTAGAAGCACTAGCACACTGGTTTGCCCATCATGGGCCCATGATGCTGTTAAGATAAAGCAACTATCAAAATAGATAAATATACGACAAACTGTAGAAAAAATATCGAATTACATTAGATAAATATACCAAACGTATTTATCTTCTCTTGAATTAAATGTTTCATCTAATATGGGTAAAAGACTGAAAATCGTCTACTTTTTTTTATAGGTAAAACAACTAAAACAATAAAAGTATTATCTAAAAAAATTTTTGTGTATAAAACAATCATATATTTTACAAAATTTACATAATAGTACATGTGTTATAAAATTAGTGTTATTATATAAAAATTATATATAGTTTTATTTTATTTTTGCAAATAAAGTACATTTTGATTTGACAAAATCTTTACTAATTGCAATTCTCTATAATTTGAGCTTGTTTTAATATTATTTTATTTAAATAATACGAATAAAGATTTTAACATTTTTTAAAATTTATGTATATATATATATATATATATATATATATATATATATAACTTTAGTCAATCAACCAATAAATATTGCAAAAGCAAAAGCAATTTACTTTATAAAACTAATGAAAACAATAATCATATTATTCAATTTAATACCTAAATTTTATAATTAAATATATTAGGAAAATTTAAAATAAATTTAGGTAAAAAAAACACATGCATTTTACCAACAAAATCTAATTGTAAAATACATATTTATTAAAATAGAACTACTTAATTACAATAAAACTATAGGTAGAAAAATACTAATAATTAATTATTACAATATTTTGTGAATATACTATCCATCTACTGTAACTAAGTTGATATAATTACATTAAATATATATATTTAGCAACGTACTCTAGTTAGATTATATTCATATAAAATTTATTGTAAAGTATATCATAATTATTAATTAAATTTATATTAAATATGTAACGTATATATATATATATATATATATATATATATATATAACTAGCGTTTTTGAATTTGTAATGTGATCTATAAATAAATAGATTTATGAAAAGAATCTTTTTTAAATAATATATTTTAATATATTGTTTATTTAATTTTACATAAAATTCTTTTTAGAATAATTGTTTCCAGCAATTAACAAAATATATTTGTTAAAGAAAAACTCAGAATTATTATTTTTACTTGCCAAGTATTTGATAAATTTTTTAATTTTTCTTTAAATAAAAAAATACATTAATAATGGCATTAATTAAAAAAATTTGAAAAGTATTTAAATTATATTTTTAAAAAATTTTTATGTTGTGTTTTATGTTTTTTATTTTTTCTTTTCAAAATGAAAATTACATAAATGTTTATAAAGATAGTTTATGTCGAATTGAAATATTTATAAAAAAATTAAAATTACAAGAATATTATCAACAAAACCTGATAATTGTTAATGATTTTAGTAATATATGTATAAAAAAATATATTAAAAATAGCTGAGAAAATTATGTAAATATTACATCAATATTATTATTATTATTATTATTTATCAAAGCTTCTCAAATTTTGTAAAATTATTTAATTTTATTTAATATTTTAGTAGAAGACAGAAATATTATACGTCTATAATAATAATTATTATTAAAATAGGATTTATACTATATATTAATAGTTTAGGTCTTAAACTGCAATATTGTTATAATATAACTATAGTACAGCAACTTAAGAACTGTATTACATTATTCTATTTAAAATATTATACACATACAAAATTAGGCAAAATTTATAAAGTAAATTTAATATATTAGCGGATAAATGCAGAAAACTTAATTTTTCCGGCGAAAACAGTTGAAAAAACAATCGTCAATAGTCTAATGACGCTCGCAAAAATTGCATTCTTTTCTTTTAAAAATTTTTTTTCGACGTTTTTTTCAACTTTCAAGCTGTACGGCTAAGTGGCGCCGTATTTTTCGGCGAAAATTTTCGTTCCGGGAAACGACACACGGAGCAGAGAGCTTTTGTATCGAGAACGGTAAGAGCCGGCGTCGGTGGGGTTATTTTTCTTAAGCGGTGCGCGCGTTTCGACGCATGCGCACAAATGGTGACGGATAAAGCGACGCGCTCCTCTAACGATCGACGCATTTCAAGCGCGATTCTGCTGCGCACGTTTTTAAGAAAAATGCATTTCTGTCGCATCTAGTACAGCACCGTGCATAAGTTAAATACGCCTCGCGTGTCGGCATCTTATCATGTCCGAGAAAGTTTGGACGTGGATTTTAAGCCCAGACCCGAATACCCTGGATTAAGGACCGGGGTCCAAGATAGCACATACGATTAACGAGGGATTTCGTATTTTTTATCGTTACGACAAAACCTTTTTTTTTCTGTACAAGTCTGCGTTTTTCTGATTAATGTTCGAGAAATATTTGGTTGCTTTTTTTTGTTTCTTATTTTTTTTTTTAGGATTTTGTTTCGGACTTTTTAAATTAAAGTGTTTTAAAACTCTGGGGTTTGTTTGTATTTAGCAAATTTATATATTTAAACGTTTTGTTGGGTAAATATTGTACGTGTTATTTTTCACTTTTAGTTTAAAATAAACTTTTCAGAATGAAACTGCTAATTTGTTATTTGAACAAAAATGTCTTGAGTTTGTCGACATTTTAATTTATATATATTTTTTTGCTGAATTTTTTAATTTATTCTTTTTTTTACATATATATCTTTGATATTTAATAAGGACTTAAATCAAAAAAACTAATTTTTGATTTACCACTTAATTTTTTTTTTTAATTTATATAAAGGAAATAAGTTAGTTTTACATGTAAAATATTGTTGTTAAATGTTTAGTACTGAAAACTTAATTCAGAATTTTTTTTTTTTTTTGATAAAAATTGGCTTTTTTTGCCAAATTTCGAAAATATATTTGTAAAGTACCAACCATTGTTTATGAATTGAAACAATAAAATTTCTACAATTTTAGAAATTTCGTATAAAATCCGTAAAATGAACGAATATTTATTCCAATCTCAACAATTATTCTTAAAATTTGTACAATTTGACGTGCAAAATTTTAAAGAGTAATTTTCCTCTCGTTTAATAACTTGTTTTTTTGTCTACAAAATCTTTATAATTAAAACTACAGAATATTGAATTGAATATATGCATTTTTGTTTATTAATATTTGTATGTTCAGACATATAAGTCATAAATTTATAAATAGTAATTATGATGATTTTACCTTTTGTAGAAGCTTTAAAGAACTCTGGTTGAGAAACTTTTGCTTATCTTAAAAAATAATTTATGTCTGTATATCTGTTTGTTTGTTTATGTTAAAACGTATTATTTATTAGCAAATAAACTAAAAAAAAATTAAATTATGTATATATAAAGATGAAAAATTTTCGTGGGTTACAAGCAGTCTGTTAGGGCTTTTGATAAATAAAATTTAACTGAAATACTGTTAAAAACTTTAACAGAATACTTTTTACCTATGAACATTATTTATCTTTAATTATACTTTAATCTTTATATATTCTTTTCAAGTCTTAGTTAATTTATACTAATTTTGTTCCAAAATTAACCGCATTATTAGTAAAATGATATTTTCATTAAATTTAAAAATAAAGTTAATTAAACTACCCTTAATATTTCTTCGATAAATCGTAAAACAATAAAGAATCGATTATGCAAATAAGTCAAGCGTACACGCTTACTTATTTCACTTTTAAAAATTCATTCACAAAATCCAGTCGATGGCGTTGTTACGTGACACCGTTATTTTATTTTGCGCGAAATAATAAAGTATCCGGCCTCCGATTGAATGATCGCATAGCGACAGTTTCGTTCGCATAACTAACAAGCATTTAATTGCTGATCATAACGCGATCAGTATTATATAGATATATAACGCGACCGTTTGCCATATCAATGCCGGCACACAAATAAGGTGAAGAATACCATATAACCGTTTTAAAAATCGAACCGGCTGAACGAACCGGTTCACGCGGCCACCAAATTTCAAATTGATTTTGTAGACACGGCCGCCAGCGCGACATATGTAGCGAATAAAAAAAAAACAACATACACCCACGGACTCACGGAATCGGAATAATATATATATATATCGTTTGCTCTCTATGGCTGAACTTTACACGGCTGTAGTATAGCTTGGGAGTGTGTGCAATTTGCTGACAGAATTACAGTTGTAGATTGTCATCTGTATGTTTTATTTATTAGTATTCACGTTTCTACAACAAGTATTTGAAACTAATTAATATCTTTATGTACATTAGGTACATTTAAAAAAACTGCATAAAAAATATATAAATATCTTGATTAATAAAATAATTTTATTATTAATTTATTTAAAAAATATAGATATATGGTGTTGCTCATATATCTATATTTTTTAAATTATTTCATTAAATTATTTTAGCAATAATTTATTTTGCTATCTATTGCTTTTCTAATTATTTAGTAATTACAATCTAATAACAGTGTCAAATATTTATAAAAAATATTGTTTATAATCAATTGTAAAAATAGTTCACTGTTAATATTTAATAAATAATTATTAATTGACGGAATTCAGTTTTTTTTTTATGTTTTTATTATCTACTAAGTCAACGTTTCGGCAATCTCTATTGTCTTCTTCAGGGCTAGCCGAATATTTCAGTTGGTTTTACATACAATGCAAAAATACATTATTTGATAAAAAGCATGTCAAAATAAAAACCATTTTATTATTAAAAACATTTATTATTAAAATGATTTTTATTTTGAACTGCTTTTCATCAAATAATGTATTTTTGCATTATATGTAAAACCAAATAAAATATTTAGCTAGCCTTTAAGAAGGCAATATACAGGATGTTCGTTCGCCAGGTTGATATAGGGCAATTATATGGGATCTTTCTGGTTTGGCAGGAAAAATTAGTATGAGTTAGAGAAAAAACTTACTTAGCTATTATGTAGCAAATTTTTTCTCTATTTTAGTAATTTTTTTCAGATTTTTTTTGAGCAAATTTTGAAAAAAGTCTTATTTTGAAAAATATTCCAAGGGTACCAGTACCCCTTAAAATATTTTCAAAAATTCAGTTTTTTCTATAAACGATGCATTCTATAATAATGGTTTTTTTTTACTCAATTATAGTACTCATTATTACGCATTTTTCCGTATCATGCTTATTTTCCTACACCTTATAGTTTTTGAAAAAAAAACCAAAAAATAAAAAAAATAATTCTAGCGCCCAAACGGCACATGCTAGCAAATTAAAATTAAAACCAAATTATAGAACTTTTTATGCCCTATCGAAAAGTATTCTAAGTATTTCTCCGCATTTTACTTCAGAAAGAAGTATTCTGCATATTATCTGTATCCTATGTTATTGTCCTATATCAACCTAGCGAACGAACATCCTGTATATTGCCGAAAAGTTGGTTTAGCAGATAATAAAAACTTAAAAACTGTAGTTATAAAAATCTTATAAAATCTTTAGTTAAAATTTTACACATATATCGTAAAAATCAAAAACTAGTGCCTTATTGGTGTGGCCGAGGCAAAATCTTAGACTCAACACAATAATCATCATTTTCAACTCCACGTAATTTACAATAAATAAATATTTGATATTGACATTATTCTATTAATATCAAAGAAACGTTTTTCTTGGTTTAGACTGCATTTTTTAAAAAAATATTTGCAAAAGTATTTATTAAGAAATCAACCAAACCATTCCGTAATCATATCAGATGAAATCAAAACCGATCAATTGAGTCATCGAGTCAGCAAATTACCGTTATTTAATAACCGAATACTGAATTGAACCGGTATCAGGGCGAATCGGTCGTTTCAACCTCGTGGTGTCTACCCGACGTATGCATACTATTACATGCATATATCTGTGTGTGTGTGTGTGTTGGTGCGTCTATATGAACGCACGCCACTGAAATACCGATATAGCGTCGATTATAATTGACGCGCTGATTCTTTTCAGACGCAGCGCGTCGCACACGTTTTTACGCCCCGGTACTTTTTTTTTATCTTCTTTTTTCCTAGTTGAACCCGGCGCGGCGTGCAAAGCTGCTTTTTTTTTCTTCTTTCCCGGTTCGGTTCGGTCTCTCTACTTTTGCGTTTTGTTTTTCGTTTTACGCGCGGTTATTTTTTATTTTGTGGGTTATGTAGTTGTTGTTGTTGTTGTTGGTTGGGGTCTTGTTGTTTGGTCGCCATTTTTTTTTGGTACCAAAGGTGTGAGTGTGTGTGTATTTGTGTATGTGTGTGGTGTGACTGGTGGTTTTGAGGTTAACGATAAATTAAAACGGAGGGAGGTTGATTGTTTTTTTTTCTGTTGTTGTTGCTTTTGTTTTTAATTTTTATTAAAGGTGTGTTTTGTTACAAGTATTAATTTATTATCTTCGGTTATTGTTTATTGCATTTCTATGCTAATTATAATATTGTTCGTTTTCTAACTCAAAAACTTATGATGATGATTGTATGACTCTCAATCAATTAGTAACAACAACTGTAGTTTTGCTATTTCCTGTAGTATTTTAGTTTGAGTTTTATTTTAATTTAGTTTTTAATTAAATTGACTATATTTTGTATCTTATGATTTAAATTTTTTGTACTAAAAAATTTACATGTATTCATTTTGTTTCACTTGTAGACTCCTGATTCGATCTGATGATATAAAATATTCGAAATTAGTTTTCAATTAAAGATTATTCTGAACAGTGTACTTATTTGCTTTTATTGGTTTTAAATAAACTCTTACACTTCTCTTTATATCAAAAACATATGTTTGTTATACATGTTCGAAGACACTGATGCAGGTGTAAAAAACTGACTGACTTTTGTACCAAGTAAATTAAAAAGATGTAGCTGAGAAGCAAAAAATACCACCGACCACCATATTTATACATCTTAATATTATTTATATTAATTTCACGGTACAAATGTGAACTTTTGTTCAATGTTATTATTAATGTAACTGAATTGGGGTGAATATTACATACCCTTTTTAATAGTATTTATTGAAAAAATTTATGACCGTGAAAATTTTTTTAAAATAATGCAGTTTTGTCCAATTTTTGTATATAGATATGTAAATTTATTGAAAATATTAAATTAAAAATATAACAATTTACTTTCTCTTTCCTGGATTTCCATTCTCGACTGTACATTTGTACAGTTATCTCTAGTAATTTAGCTTAAATAATAGGAAGGCATTCATAGCAATAAAAATAACAATATTCCTTGCTAGTAATAAAACTCGTCTACGCATCCTAACCTAACTTGTATAGCCTAACGAAACCGCTATACGGTACGGTAACAACCGTAATTTTCTCGTTGGAAAATTCACGAAATTCCGCACGCAACAGCATCACGAAAGGGGGGGGGGGGCATGAGCTATCCGATCCGCCACTTCGGATCATCTCTCGTTCGCCGGTTGCGGGCAAAACCAGATCGTATATATATATATATATATATATATATATATATATATATATATATATATATATATATATATATATATATATCTCTTATCGTTTGCCCGTTCGGGCTAAAGTCGTGCGACGCTCACGAATCATTAGTGGGCGCCCCCGAATCACCCTCTCGTGCCGACCCCGCCGTGCTTAGTTTGCATTTACAAGTTACCCCCTCGTCTTGTGCCCTCTGGGGGATGTGGTGCGCGCTCCCCTAGCTAGCTGTGGCTGCCAGCTTCATATACATAGAGGTGTACAGTCTTCCTAGCAAAGCACAACTCTTAGAATACGGTTGAAGGTTTGAGGGGGGTTTGGATGTGTGTACACGGGGTACAGTCTGCGCGAAGAATCTATGCTTCGATGGTTTTCTATAGTGGAAATAAATGATGATGGTTTGTGCAATACTACAAAGTCATGTTGGTTGCATAGTGTTAAATGTTACAGTTTCTGTTTTATGTTTTAGATATTCTTGTTATGTTAAATAAATAATTCATTTTTAAAATTATAGACACAGATTAAACATAGATAACTGTAATTTCTCTTCGTTACATTAAGAAAAATTTTGTTTTAGATTCAAGGTTTTTACTTTTAACTTAAAAATAAATATGTTTTTCTAATAGAAATAAAACTTTTAATAAATAGATAAGATTTAAATAAAATAATTTACTATTTAGCTTAAAAACATCACTTTTAAAAATGATTTGTGTCAAAAATACTTTTGACGATTACTTAAAATTACTTATTAAGCAATGTTAATCAGTGTATTGGAATTTTATAATATTAGATATAAAAGATATATCAAAAATAGTAATACTATTTATATTTGATAAGAGGTAGAGTAAAAATTTATTTTAAAGTAAAAAATAAAAGCACTTTTTCATAAACAAAAGAGGTGGGAGTAACTTAACTTGAATTTATTCTCGAGTTACTTAATCTTTGTTTATTCGTACCAAAGTAAGAGTTTTAATGCTAAAAATTGTTTATAATAGTCTAAATTTGAGTAATATGTATACTTGAAATACTTGTTTAGTGGTAACCTAGAAAAAGTTTAAATTGAATCAAATATCAAAATAAAATTATTCGTAATTTTTGTAATTACTGCTATTTAGAGTTTTTCTAATTAAATATAAATATTATTTCTGATATCGACTGCGGCTGAGTAATTTGATAGCCACTATAAACAGTAGGTCCCTTGCTTAGATGTGGGCTAACAACCCGCACCATTGACAATGCAAATTAAGAAATTACATAATTAGCTTTTCGAGCATATAGCCCCAATGTTCTGCTTAGCAAGTACGGGAACTAATTAAAAATTAATATGCAATAAAATTAAATTCATTATCAATTTTGGAAAACTTGTTTTATATTTATGTGATTATAAAGTGGATATTTTATTCTAAATATTATGAAAAATTAATTTTATTCATAATAAAATTCAATATATTTCTGTTATTTACTATTAATTTCATATAATTTCGCATGTAAAATAATTTTAATATATAAATGATTATTATACATTCAATTTATATTACAAATTGTATTTATATATTAAAATAAATACTTGTGTAAATTGCTAATTATATTTAAATAAAAAGTTTGCAGTTGTAAAAAAATCAAGTGTTATTAATATTAATGATATTAATTATGCAAGTTCAAATAATGCAACAAGAAACAGGTAAATAAAAACACAATTATCGTCAGTAAACAAGAATATTGGAATATATAATACGAAACAAGTTTATATTAAAGAAGTTACACATAGAACTCCGTAAATGTTTATTAAAATAAAATAGAAAAGAAAGTTTATTTATTTGCACTTTGCGCAACAGAAAATAAATCCGAGTGAAAAACAAAGAGCAAAAAGAATGGCGAAAAGAAAAAAAAACAAAACAAAACGGAGAAAAAAATAAGGTTAGAATCGGCGCGTCGAGTTGTGTTTTCTTAATTAGTCCATAGATGGAATGCGCGCGCGCGTAGCCAAAGTAAAAGTGCAACAAATGTCTAGTTTTTCTTTCATCGCGCGACGACGAATTAGCTCTGAATAATTAATTACTTCCACTTTTTCAAAGTAATCTATACTTTCTTCCGAAAACCCATAGAACATATATTCAAGTCCGCATGTTTATTCCTACATTTATTGTACGAACGGAAATAAGTTTTGGCAATCATTGTCGTGTATTGTTGCTGCCGATGTTATACCGGATATAGGCAAGACTGATTTCCGGGCACTGTGGACCGGCATGTGGAGTAATTTCACCGGATAACTCCGGGACTATTGGCTGTGTGTGTGAGAATTATACCCGTACCGCGTTCCATGTAGCTTGCCATTTCTCGCTATACACCCCGACTGATAGACAACGCCGATTGGTTTCATTTTTTTTTTGTGTTGTGTTCGCCGTATTTGTGCATGAACTTCATATACGGGTACTCGTTTTTTTTTATTCACATTGGATTTTTTTCATTTTTCGTTATTTTATGTCGTTCGCACGTTTAAATAGAGGTGCCGCGCCAATTTCTCGTTCGGCTTTTGTTTTCCGACAATTGCTATAATAGTTTTGTATGCTGGTTTTGTTATAACGCTGCTTGTCTTGATTATACTGGTATCTATTGCGCTATAGGGGTTGTTTATTTGTTGCTAGGGTTACCATAGGTTCGGCGATTGTTTTCAAAGATTCATTTCATGATTACATTCTTTTTTTATTACTTTTAGTTTATTAAAAAAATAATATATATATAAATTATTCACTCTGGATTTTTAACAATTCTTAGAAAACAAATTGAGGATTTTTCTAATTAATTTTTTCGTAATGACGTTTTGAAAGTTAAATTTAAAGGTAAATTAAGGTGACCAATCGTTCTCCTTTAGGGAGGACAATCCTTCTTTGAAGGTTCTGTCCTTCCTCGAAAAGTGTCCTTCTACCTGTCCTCCTTTTCGATATTTTATAACTAATCTGTTAATATCTGTATTCAGAGATGCCGCTTACCGTAAAATTTAATATGAAGGATATTTCTTGCAACGAAATTTTCAATATATTGTTATAGAAAATGATATATTGGCAAAGAATATTCATTCAATGGAAATGTACACGTTTAATGAAATAATTAAAAGAGATGTAAGCATAATTAATGTATTTTTGTTTGAATTAATAAAATGTTTCATTTATTTACGTTGTATTTTTTCTTAAAGTTTTTCGTCCTCTTTTTCATTGTAAAAAAATTGTTTACTTTAGGTAATAATTTAACTAAAAACATTTAAATTATTTAAATGTATCTATATATATATATATATATATATATATATATATATATATATATATATATATATATATATATATATATATTTTAATATTGAATATAATTTTTTTTTTGTTTCTCACTAAAATAATAAATGAAATAACGGAATGTTTGAACTATAATAAATAAGAAAATAATAATAAAAAAATATTAAACTTCATGTATAAACAATATGTTTGATGTATATTTGCCAATTTATTTCAAGAATACTTTTTGTTTATTTAATTAGAACTTTTGTAAATTTTGCATATTGTAAACAAAAAATTGATCAATAATTTTAAATGTAAATAAAATTTATTGAAGAATGTTACATATACTTGCTTATTACTACAATTTTAAAATTAGGTAATTTAGAATAAATATTTATTATATTAAATTTGTTTATATATAAAATATATATTAACAATGATGTAATTTTATTTACTATTATATGATTATATCATTTTACGCGTCAAATTATGTTTTCCGATTTTTGATCTAATTACAGCAACAACTCTACTTAGATTTGTGGGTCTATTCGGTTCACATTTTTAAGATCCTGTAATGTTACAGAATATTTTATTTTTTCCAATAAATAGAATGGAATTGACAAAAAAAATACAAAATATTCTGTAACGCTACAAATCTTACAGATGTGAACAGAATAGATCTATTAAATTCTATAATTGCGGTCATATTACTATCAGTTCGTTTTTAAATGTAAATAAATGTGATCAAACCGCCAATTTAAAACGTTTATTTGAAATATGCAAATATTACTTATAAATATATAGATACTTAATAATAAATAAAATTAATGACTAGCCGAACTAACGATAGTTAATGTAATTGTGGTTATGTTTTAAAAATTTGTTATAGTTTCTTAAACTTCTTTACTCTGTTGGTGCAATTATTTTTTATTGTTTTTTTTTTGCAATTTTATAGATTTTTTTTATATTAATTTCAATTTTTTTATTGCAAAACTAACTAAATTTGTTTTTGTTTTACCACTAGTCTATTATTTACGATTATTACTACATCTCAACTATTTAATAATTCGATATATTATTTAAACATTGAATATTCGTGTGAAATAAGTGTTGTGGGGGTGCTTGAGCAAAGATACGTGGAATGCGCTGGAAGCGAGGGTGTTAGTGCTGCCGGTAAGGGACTAAGACCACAGTTCTATGCTGCCGCGCGCCCGCGTGCCCCTTCTCGTCGGGCCGGCCACCTTTTGCGGCGGCGGTTGAGTGAGAGGCGAGTGCCGTCGCCACCACCGTCGCCTCACGGCCAAGCCACCCCCCTAACGTAGTCGCTGATCAATACAGCTAGTGCCTTGCTTTCTGCCTAGCGGAGCACCGTGCAAGATTTTTAGCTTAGCTCAGTCTGGGATACAAGCACAAGGCACATCGACGCCGCCGTCGAAAACCACTCCTTACGTACGCCACCGCCACAACGCTTTCCCCCGCGCGCCAAGCTCAAGATGGCCGCCCAAATCGGGCAGGCGCCTCGCCCGTTCTTTGTGTGCGAAAATCCAATATGTTGGCGACGCGAACACACTCTTGAGAATGCCAGATGAAAATGCAAACATTTTTTCCCATCGCCACTTCTGTTTTATTCCTTGAAATAATTTTTTATATCTTAATTTTTTTATTAGTATATACGTATGAAAGAAAAATATAAAATTTTTGTAAAGAAATTTTTATCAAAACTTATTTTTACATATGCATATTTTTTTGTTTTGTTTTAAAGAAAACTTTTAATATTTATGAATGAAAAGTTTTAAGGAAACCATAGTTCTCATTTATTAAAACTAATTTTTCTGTATATATTTCTATTTTTATTTATATATTATAAAGTAATTTTTTTTTTAAATTTAAATTTTTTTACTAGATTTATTTTTGTTCATGTCAATTATGTTTTTCTTTTTTATATATACATAAATATACTTTGTGATGAAGATGTTTATAATATATTTGAGTAGCATAGATGAAATATTATCAAATAAATTTTAGATTTTTAAAATATGTTTTGATTTTGTAATATTTAATTTTATAAAAAGAAAAGATTTTATAAATAGTTTTTTAGAAAAAACGGTTAGTTAACTTCATTGGTATGAATCCATAATATAATTATTTTAATATTTTAAAAATAACTAATCATAAAAATATATCGAAGAAATAAAGAAATAATTAATTTCATAAAAATTCTATCGTTCTATAAAACAGTGAAATTAAAACAAAAACGAATAAACACTATGCATTCTTTTTTTTATTCCGGTAGAAATAAGAAATCGCACGACGAATGTTTTCATCTGTGCAACGAATTACGTTTTCGCGCTTAGCGGGAAAAAAGTAAAAGTAGAGGAAAAACGTGGCAGCATCGTCTGCGCATGAACCGTAAAAGTACGGAAAATATATTTACCTATATTTAAAATACCGCTCTCGACGCGCTTTAAAAAATTCTGGCGCGATTGTCACAATAACAAACCGCGTGCTATGCACGTGGTTGTCGCGATAAAAATTAACTGATTTTTTTCTAGTTTTTTTACGCTTTTTTCATCAATTCATTGATTGATTCACTGTTTGGTGAAACTAGCTATTTGTCATGGCGGATTTTGTTGTTTTTTATACGGATTTTGTGATTTTTAAATGTTTATTGTTTTTGAGATTTGACTTTGTTTTTGGTATAAGTTTTTTACTGATATAAACTTGAACGATTATAAATATTTTTGTTAAATAAATAAATAAAAAATATTGTATTTTTATTAACTTTAGTATATAGTATTTTATATTTTTATTTATTTTTTATTAATAACGAATAATTTTGGACAATTTAAAGCATAAATGGTTTACTTATTTGTTAATATTAAAATGTTTGCTCTGAGTGTTTGAATTCATTTATTTGTTAAACGTAGATAGTAAAGGAAATTTTTGAAGTATTTAGCGTAAATAGCAACCAGTTCTCATCTAGTAAGATCGTTGATAACAACCCCAAAAATCAGTGTAGCAATTATATTGAATGCTTACTTACGAATTAACAATTGATACTAGTGAAAATACAGATAAACATAGTATGTTAATTTATTTTCTTAATTTTATTAGTTATTTACTACTTATATGACAGTAGTATAAGAAATTTATGTACACTCTCTAGTATGTTTGGTATTTGTCAAATTTTCTGTTACGAGTATATATACCAACATATAGAATGTATAAGCGTACATATGGCTCGCGAATGTTAGGCCAATATATAAGCAAAACCTTTTAGAATTTCAATAGATGTTTATTAGTGTTCATGCATATTTGAAAGGTGGATCGAATGGTTGTAGCTTCGAGCTTGACATATACCTACGTGTGCTGCTGTACAGAGAACGGTTCGTTCGTGAACGACCCGGACTCCCATTCACAATCATTATTTACATATTCTTGTGTTGTGTTCGCTTCGTGTTCGACTGTTTTGAGTTCATGTGTGATCTGTCTTTCTTATGAATAATAGACAACAATTTCACACACACACACACGTTTATATACCGTATATATATTTATCGATAATGTCATTTATATTATATATATATACATATTGTCGAAAAATATACTACTGAATTGAGAGATTAATATAACTGTTAATAAAAATTGTTAAGCATTAAAAAATAGTATTTTATAATATTGAAAAAAATATATGGTAAGAAAAAGAAACTTTATCAATTTACAAAGAAAAATTTTCAATAGAGTTGATTAAAGTGATTTGAGTAAAAATTTCACAGTCTTTAGTTTAGTTTTTTTAAACTAAATAGTTTTTTTACACTTTTTTGATAAGTCTGATTTGAAAAATTTGTTATTAAACAATGCAAAACTTTAACGTACGTTTTCTCACAACAAATTTCAAACTTGAGAATTCAAATTGTAATAACTGTTTTTGAAATATTTTAATAAATTTTCTGATAAATAATTGATAATTTTGTGCCCTTTTCTGTGATACCAATAAATTAATATAAACTTGGGTGAAGATAATAAGTGACAGGCAGATCACAAATAAAGAAATACTTGGTGATATTTTACAATTTTTTTTAAAATTTCTTACTATATTTTCGGATGTTATGCTCATTGTCAAGAGTGAAAAATTATGCAATTTTTGTGCAATAGAAACTAATAGAGAAATTAGATATAAGTTTTTTTAGTTACATCTTTAATCTGTTAAAATGTTACTATCAAATGTTGACAGTTACGTCATTTCAACTTTTTTAGTTTGAATACTTAACTTAAATTTCATTTTTAGTACTTTTATAATAAGATGATATTTAGTTTTTGCTTTATTTGAAGAAAAAAAATATTAAAAATTTTCTTAGGAAATTAATATTATATATATGTATGTTTTTGTTTATAAATATATACTAATGTATGTATTTAATGTCTTAATATTACAATTGAATTCAATAATAATTGTATATTAATAATTAATTACTCTTATGAAATAATTATTGCATTATCGTGCTAATATAGTTAATTAATTAAACACTGTATAATTTAAGTCGATAATTTATATTGTATACAAATTAAACAATGAATATAGGTATTGTTGTATATAAGTATGCCTTTCAAGAGATTGCAATTTTTAATTTATTTTAATTGTTTCATTAAAAAAATATATAAATATCAAATTAGATCAAACATCAAATACAAGAATAGACAATAACGTTTAGTAAATTGATCTTGCTGTAAAAATTTTCTAGTGACTTTTCCGGTGTTTTCTTATAGTGTAAAACTTACTTTTTTACATTTACGTAAAAAAATAGATTATAATAATTTAGAAAATATCATTTAATAAAATAGATAAATCATTTGAAATTTTAGCAAATTTAATGGTAAAATTTTTGTGTATTTTGTTTCAAGGCATTAATAAATAAGAATATAATATACATTTTTAATTTAATTAATTTTTACACAATTATTTAAAAACCATGTTAACTGAATTTCCAAATTTGCTTCCAACATCCGGTATACGTAACCAACGTTAATAAACTGCAAAACACAAGGCACTAACTCTAGTCTGTATATATTGGCTCTTGTCTCTTGCGAAGAGTGTTTTGTCGCAAATTCTCTTCCATGCAACAGAATTGCACCAGCTGTTGGATTACTCTAAGTCATGCATTAAACAGTGGAAAATGCATTCATTGCATCCCGTACCCGCCCGACTCTACTTTGTTTTCCCACCACGTCTTGCTCCTGCCCCCGCAAATTGACAATTGGGCGCACGACTCTCGTGGTATTTTCGTTAAATTATTGAACACTCAAATAATTTATCCTTTGCTACATTGGTTTTAAAACAGTTTGCGCCAGAAAAACGCAAACAAACAATTTAAATTTTACTATTTTGATTTGCAATAGAGGTAGACGCTTAGGACAGCAGCATATATACTAAATTAGATAACGTATGGTCCGTGTGTTTATATATTTGTAATAGTTTGTGTCTGTTTGTGTATTGTATATATAATACATATGGAATCTTTCCACACGTACATTTTATTGGTATCTTTTGAGAATTAAAGACATAAACAAAATTATTTTTTTTTGTTGAAAAATATTTTTAAAAAAATACATGTATTTTGACACAACCTTATGGATATATAGTGTGATTGAGTATGTATATGTAAACATTTTTGTATTAATAATTACACTAATTACATTTGTTATTAGTGTATAAAAATGTTGGTTTTAATTTACTTTAGTAATTTTTTGGTAACAGTAAACATGATTTTTTTGACATTACCTTTGGTGGGATACCAGACAGTATTAAATATTTTTTACTGTACATTCTGTAAATTTACTTTGTTTTAAATTTAAAATGTGTATAATAATAATAAATAACAATTTCTGGAAATAATATATAATTTTCTAACAAACATATAATTTGCAAAATTATACGTATCTCGAATCTCGTAGGGAAGTTTCTTGTACCTAACGTAATGATGTACGTATATCACAAATGGAATAACGAATATGCCAAAACTTTATTATTTTGTGACAAAAACATTGATTACGTTATTCAAAATCTGAATATATGTGTAATATCAACGCTCGTATACTTGTATGTATGTGGTTTTCGGTTAGATATATATACAAGAGGAAAGTAACTTTTCAGAGATACGCTTGCGTTCTACACCAGTTTATAATAAATATTCCTTATATACGCTTCGCCTTTTGTGTGTATTCATTTAGATAGATCTCTGTGAATGTATGTGTGTATGCATATATAGGTTATACATATTGTATCTGAACATTATACAGATTGCTACAGGGTAGATTCGTGAATTTATCTCAATGTGAGTGGGGAGGGGAGTGAGCCGGTACGTGTGTGTATACAAAGAAGTTTGTCATGTGTGCGCTTTAATGAATTTTCGTTTGAGTTTGAGGAACGTAACGGGTAACGAGGCCTCGTTTCCTTCGAAAATGATCTTACACACAGGGAGAAAAGGTTTCACAAAGCAACACGAGTGGATGCTAGAGGACAGGACCGAATTAGTTTGTTTTCTATTCTAGATTAAAAAAATGAAAGAATTGACTTGACAA